>OY977946.1:9202500-10402500 GCA_963854355.1 Epinotia brunnichana
CACACACACACACACACACACACACACACACACACACACACACACACACACACACACACACACACACACACACACACACACACACACACACACACACACACACACACACACACACACACACACACACACACACACACACACACACACACACACACACACACACACACACACACACACACACACACACACACACACACACACACACACACACACACACACACACACACACACACACACACACACACACACACACACACACACACACACACACACACACACACATTTTGAATTTTGTCCAGTAGCGTCACCCCCGTAAAATCGAATGAAACAAAACAAATAAAAATTTATTCCCTTAATATTTCATCATCATCATCATCATATCAGCCGAAAGACGTCCACTGCTGGACTTAAGCCTCCCCCAAAGAGTGCCACAATGGCTGGTCCTTTTTTTTTTTTTGACGGTGTTAAAATGCTTTACGCATACCCCCGGCCCAGGGGAAGGTTATTTGGGGGTTTTGTGGGACTCTCTCCTCCCGCCGCCATCCGAGTGATGGTGACTGGAGGAGCATACCCACTAAAAACACACCGGCGTCACCCGCATTCCCGTTAAGGGGGAACTGGTCCTGCGCCACCCGCATCCAGCGGACTCCTTAATATTTGGTTTAAGGTAATTGTCCCAGTGTCCGACAGCATTGGGGCGGTTACTTTACATTCGTTTGAACAATTTTGTTCTTTTTTTACGAACCCGGGACTCAGGAACAGCGTAGGTGTATGACCGTCTGTTCGTGGGTTCTTAAACGTGTGTTCCACACTGAAATGTCTCCCTCTGAATAGCTAAGTCCACACCAGTGCGCTTTCCGTTCAACAAGGGCTTAAGTAAGGAATAAGTGTGACAGCAATATGACGCATGCCCGGAAAGCGCACTGTTTTGCTAATCTTGTGTGAAATATAAAGCCCATATTTTGTCAAATTAAAGACATGTGACGTACCGGGGTAAGATTACCTTAACTGTCGCATTAGACGTGAGGCGTAAGCTAAGGTGAAAGGTAAGGTGACCAGTGAGTTGAAGTCTTACGACGCCGTCACGAAATATACATATAATTGTTTTATTTATATTTTCAATTGGATGAGGCCTTCAATTTGTATTCCTGCCTACCTAATGTTTTGCACGCCCATTGGCAAGACAAAGTATGATCACAAAATGTATTCAACAACTCTGTATCTTACAGCCTACCTATGTTCTACAATAATCGTTCTTTCTGATTCTGATTAGAGAATTTCACTCCTGGTGTGGACTTAGCTTGAATCAGCAGGAATGCCACGTCAACCTGTGAGGTGTAACTCGACTACCCGGGATCTGTCCGGGCGACCATTGTGGAGTTCCGACCCACTTCTCAGTTATAAATAGCCCCGCTGAAATAGCTGGCAGGGCACGGGACCGTTTTAGACAGTGCTGTTTCGCGTTTGTCGTGGTGTTTTAGGTTTATTGGTTTGTCTATTGTCCAGCTGTGCAGATTTATTGATTTCAATACTGTTAAGTTCATGGAAGGGTAAGATTTGAACTCAAGGCACATTACGTCAAAAATTATATACGCGGATGAAGTTTGAAGCCGAAAAACAAAACTTACAAACACAATTGTTCCACTAATTTGGCTATGGTTCAGACTTCATGCCCAAAGATTGTTGGGAAGATAAGAAGATGGCTTTTTGTTTACCATTGTTTATAGGTATTATCGTTTAAGGTTAATTTCCTGGTTAAATGAACAACAAAGAATATTTGCTTTATATTATGCCACAGAGCCCGTAACTTTTAGCAACAGGCGGCGCATATTTTGTTTTTAATTTAATGAATGGATATAATATCTAGTTTTAAAACATATGTTTATTTTCTATAGTAAATACAAGATGATAATTAACATAAACAATTTTTTTTTTTTTTACTTGTTTTAAAACATATATATCTAGTTTAATAACGTTATTAATTCAATCTGTAAGCGTTTAAACAGGACTAAATTGGAACCAAATTATATGTGTCCCATGCGATGAACTGACCAGATCTTTTACATAGGGTGCCAGAATATCCGCCAACAGATTATATCCGTGAGATTACACGGCATGTCAAGTAATCTTTGCGAACTGCATAACTGGCAGTGGACCACGATATTTTTGCAATGAATGCAATCTCCTGCAAACTAAAATAAGTGCCTCACTCCCACCCTTACCAAAATTTTTACAATAATAATAATATCTTTCTTTGGTTTTAAACTGAAGCCAGCAAGACGAGATATAGCTTCCTCTTCTGTTTCGTCACTATTAGTAGGCATCTTGTTTCTTTTTTGTGTCATGACATTATTTATCTGGTCTCTTTGGCTCAAGTTTAGGTACAATGATATGGTCGTTAAACATATGTGTCTGTCTGTCTGTTTGTATTGAATACACAATTTTCTTTCTTCTTTCTTTCGTATATACTTAATCAGCAAATTGAAAACGCAAATCCGTCATTCCCTTATTTCAGTTGCGATTTCCAATTAGATTTGGAATGCAAATGTAAAGAAAGTAGGTGCAGGTAGGTATGTATTGTATAATAGGTGGTATTATATTGGCAAAGGATTCACAGGTTTTTTTATATAATGTTTTCAGTTTATTAATAGGTATAGCTTACAAAAAAATTAAAGAACGTCGACCCGAAACTAGTAAAAAACTAAATCCGTCGAATGAATCAGGTAGAGTTTTTGGCAGAGTGCTATCTACTATAATCTGGTTGGGACATCATCAATGACAGTCCAACTGGACTAACTAGTCCAGTCTGCTAGACTGCCAGCTCACTCGAGACGGAAACGTGTGATAACTTCATTTATGTTGTTGGACGTTGCAACGTCACGAAAAATATGACAAGAGAAGATCGAATGACAAAAGATGTTAGGGGATGAGGCAGATGACTGCGACGTTGATGGATTTAGGCTCAAGAGAGAGTTAGTTAATGTACAGCCATATAGCTAAAACATCAGCGACATTGATAATGATTAATGATAACAATAATTTCACCGAGATTAAAAATAATTGACATGTTGTGATCACTTTCGCACCCCACGGGTCCGATTCTCTCTATCCGCCACCGTAAACAATTTTAATTTTCTCTGTAGTGGTTGTTTATGAATTTTATCATTTTTAGAATGAGTTTCAAGAGCAGCTACTATAAATATATAAGCGCAGTCCTGTAGCAAATCGTACATTAACGAAAATGAATGAATACCATAGCAGAGGCAAACGTGATACATCCGTTTAAAAACTAAGGAATGGTATGATTTGACTTTGTGTTTCGGGTTCCGATGCTCGCAGTGTCAAAATGCGTGGGCGGCATGTGGTGAAATCGTCACGTAAATTACATCAAGTGCATGATGATGTTATTTTGCAAGCGTTTAGTTTTCAGCTCTAGGTCATTGCTATGCGAAGTTGTATTTAGATCTTAATTATCACCGACTTCGCAACCTATTTTGGAGACGTCCACGTAGACACATCGCGTGATGATCAAAGTGACATTAATCGTCACTTTAAATACATTGGAAACACGGATCACTCTGTTCGAGTTAAATCTGTCTTCACATACACTAAAATCGTTGAACGCCGCAACGCAAATAAATGGTTCGACGTAATTATTTGTATAAAGATGCCAGAGGCCAAGCGAATTGTTATTGCGTTGGTCACACGTTTTTGTACAAAGAAATGTACGAAATAGATATCATCATCATCATCATAATCATCAAATAATGCATGGTTCTCGATGGATTAGAGAAATTAGACGAGACGAAATCTATAGGATTGATAACAGTTTATTACTTTTATTACCGTCTTTACGACATCCGTCGTCAGCAGACATAATACGAAGCTACACAAATCTATATTTAACGAATATTAAACGGAGCGTGCGTGTTCAGTTTCCTCATAGTTCATAGTAAAGATGGAAATGCTGCCGTGTTAACCTACATACTCGTTACTTCATTAGAAATAGAAATGTCATTACAGGGCTTTTGGCCTGAGAACAGTAGAATATTTGTTCTTCGGTTTTATCACAGAATAAGTTTAGTACTCACGTACACAAGGTTCTGTTAAACAAATCCGATGTTTAACAGCTAGAACATTAAAATCATGGCATCCCGCTCGCCGGACACTTTGACACTCTTTGGGGGAGGCCTATGTCCAGCATCGGACGTCTTTCGGCTGATATGATGATGATGATGATGATCCCGCTCGCCGCATAGCATACTGTGCTTTTTCACTAGTGCGATCGGGCGAATCGACATCTCGAAGGTGTGCGAGAGCCGAGGTTAGCCGAAGCGGCAAGAGACCTTGTATAGAAATTGTTGTCAATTTATTTTCGGCCGGTATTCCATGCGCATGATTGGCAAAAGATGACATATCTCCACTTTGATGTCTACTTCCATTCTGATTTTGAAAGGCAACATGGAAGTAGAGATATATGTCTCATTCTGCCTCTCTTCAGACTTTCTTTCCGTGCATACCATAAGAGTCGAGTACTACATTTTCGATAATTGCTAGAAAAAACGCTGAAGATTCAAATCATGTGCTTAGGCCTAAGGCACCTACGAAGTAAATGAGTTCGTCAAAGGAAATAATCGTCAAATAAGAAGAAACTTCTTCGACGAGCCAGCAACAAGCGTGTTCCACAAACACATATCCGTTGCTTGTTGTTCAAGAATAGACTGTTCTGTCCCGTTCCTGAAATATCTAAAATCGTCGTAGATGGCGCACCGAATCTGGCCAAAATATCTATGCAAATTTGAATATTATTTAACAGACGTAGGCCCCAAAATAGTGTGCAGATTAACGTAACCATTCTGAATGAATCAATTACCGTGTGGAATTTATGGCATGACTTGGTGACGAACGAGGAATATGGCAGGTACTTCTAGTATCAGGTGTGCTACCTCATTTATTGCACGATTGATACACAGATGTATCAACTTAATATTATATATTCATCATCATCATCATATCAGCCGAAAGACGTCCACTGCTGGACATAGACTGCTGGAGCGTTATATATTACTTAGGTTTTGTCTGTACTACCATTTAAAGACTGGAGGAAAATGTTACAGTAAATTCCTTGGACTGCCTCTGCACTGGACTGCTTTTGAGAAATGGGCTCCAGGCTTCAGCGATCTGTTAGCGGAGAATAATGAAGGTTTTGGTGACATCGCTGGGAAATATGGCCATAATCCTGAGCAACTAATGGCCACTTACAATGTCGATGGTTAACGTCCAGTCGCAGTCCAGTCAGTCTGACCAGGACCGCACACTTTGGACACCAAGCTGCACTTTACAATTTTCGTCACACCTGGTAACCTGGCCGTAAAATAGGAATTACCGCACGCTATGCGTACGGAAAATTCCACTTCCTGGCTAGGGAGACGTAAAATTTTGTACTTACCACGGGCCACGGGCGGTAATAAAGAAAGCTTCACTTCGCATATTGTCATTGTGTGTAATCAGATGTCAAATACCTACGATCTGAGATATTCTTTGTTTTACCGCAAGTAATGTACTTGTATGACGCCAAGAACAGAGGGCCTACCGCGAAAGGCATTCGAAGTTTCCCCTCTCTGTCATACTTACGAGTTCGTACGTAAGTGCGACAGAGAGGGAAAACTTCGAATGCCGTTCGCGGTAGGCCCTAAGGAACATGCGACGAGACACCGTTCGACAGAATATTATTCCACTGCGGGAAAATCATCCTCTAATGAAGAAAACGACGCGAGAAGCAGGGTGCTTTATTTATGCAAAGGCAATCTTGATATATGGAACATGTAGGTATTTTTGTAATATAATGTTACGTCATTAAGAAAGTATCGTTGTCCTGCTTTCGATTGCCATTCTGATTGCGACCGGATATGACAAAGAAAGAAGATGCTGCAATCTGCAATGTTCGCCTTGGAAGGATGCAGGGCACAATTTGCGCAGGCGCTATAATTCGTAATTTGCGCAAAGCATTTGGTTGTACGCGAGAGCAAACCCGTCGTCAGGAAAACTACAGACAGATTACCAACAGATTTATGTTGATCATTATTTTACCCCTGAACTGAAGTATGTTCTAGGTAAATAATAGACGAGCTTCAGAATAGGAATGAACCCTTTATTTAGGTGAACGCTGGCTTATATACACTCTCTGTAAGGCTGCGTGGTGGGAACGCTAACAATAGTACATTTACGATAATGGGTTTAGTTTAACGATGATGTGATTACTCGTGCGTAAACTATTAAGATAGGAATCGAAGGTTATGTCCCCACCACACGACCTCCCTTTTTTTTGAGACAAAAATGTGTAGACATATTTTTGGCTTAACATTATCAATTACAATGTTTCATATAGGTACGTGTTTAAACTTATCTTATTTCTATTTTGTATACATTACTGTGTCATCTGTGTGAGTTTATTATAAAATTTACGAGTTAAGTATACAATATTTCCATGTTAATTCAAAACCTCCTGTATATGGGTTCTTGATCGACTTACATGTTATCTTAATGCTTATATTACGAATACATACTTAGTTGCACTTAACAATACTATGTAACTGATACCTATGAACTTGAAATACTGTTCCATATTGGGATTGGAATGTGTGTTACTTAGAACATCGCTGGTGTCTTTATTCTGGGTGGTCTAAAATTCATGATGTCGCTCTCGTTCTCTAAGTTATTAGTTAAATTTTGTTCTGTGTCCTAGTCGGTCTAAACTACTTTTTCGTTTTATTTTTCCGGACAGTAATTAATGATAAAATTTGGTGGTCGCTGATGTCCTAAATAAGTTTTTATGTTTAGTGCCGTGTTCTACAGTGTTTCCTATGTCTACCAGTTAAACTTTGTGTAAATTAATTAATAGATTAACGCCTACACTCCCAAATGGTGTAGGCAGTGCTCATGAAACTTTGAAAGATGGATAATATTATAACTTTGTGCATTTTGAAACAGTTTTATAGTTTGCTGCGTTTCGGTGAGTTTTTAATTTGAGTTTTATTGTTAACAGTAATAGAGTTTAGTTCTGTTTGTGTGCTATTTAACGATATTCTATTTAAAGTTTTTGTGTTACGGTTCTGTGTTTTCGGTGTTTATTTATATAAGTATAAGAAATTTTCTATCCTATACGTATAGTTAATAGAGTTAATACTTGAAATCAAAATATAATATGGTTAATATTAAAATTAAATCTCCTATCCTAAGGTTAATATACTTAGTTATGTTTTTATTCTAAAATGTATACTTATATATATATTTTTTTTATGTTTTACTTTTTATTTTATTTGATTTCTGCTACATGATTAAACTATGATATAAATATATATTTTCTTTTCTAATAAGACATTGGATTAGAAAAAATAAAATTTACTTGAATGCTGCTACATAATAGCAAGTTTGTTATGCTATGATTTTATGACTTTTGGTACGTTTCTACGTTTTTATATTTCTATTTACTTTGACTTTTAATAATTCATAATTGTCTTGGTTACAATATTTTTATATTTATTTGTTTACGTCATTATTTGTTGGAGCTGGCCGGGTACTGCTAGGTACTCATTTATGGGGAAATATGTGTGCACTTATTACTTATACTTCTACTTCTTTATTTCTTCTTTACTTTTCAGACAGTTATTTTAACACTTCCCCTTTTATTATTATTATTTATTTAAAAAAAAAACTGTGTCCAAAAACCTCCATGGTTGGTAGCTCGACCAAACCATGTTGTGATTCAAGGATGTACTGCCTGCTTGCACCTTGGCATACCCTGCAATATCACCTATACCTTTTCCGTTTCATGCATTATGCATGGTACACGGTGCGTTCCGCGGCTGCGCGAGGAGCCTCTCGGAGGCATGATGCTTACGAAAAATGTATTTGTGATATTATGTTGCTATTTTTACTGGTAACACGATCTACTGGTTCCAGTGTTTTCTAATTTTGACGTTTGTTGAAAATTTACTTCTGATAGAGTATTTGCCAAAAAAAAATATATAAATGTAAAATTATTCTCTAAATTATAATAATATTATGTTATAAAATGCGTTCTAACGTCGTTATTTTCTTGAATAGTTTTTTCTTCAAAGTTTTTTTTGTTTAATTTTTTTTTTTTTTTATATTTGTTTTTATTAAAATATTTCTACGTTTATTTTTAAACATCATTTACTTAATTGTATTACGTTATTATTTTAATAATTATACTTGATATATGCATCTTATTGCATCTCGTTTACGTTTAATATTTTTATTTTAAGTTATCAATGAATGCACGCTTGGATGACGAAACTATGGAAGTATTTACTAAACAACTATCTTATATTCCTTAATTGAAAACAAAACTATCTTTAATTTATTAGAACAGTCATACGATTAATTTACTTTCTTCTACCTAGGATACTGTGTTTATAAACATTATAATTAATCGTTTTTTGTTGAAGTGTTTGCCTCACTTCTGCATGAGTGCATCTCGAAATGCCATACTCAGGCTGGTACACTACGCATTAAATGCGGGTCGGCCGACCATATATAATAAAAATAATAAGGATACAAGAATAGGATATACCTATATTTATTTATAAGCGCGCGCACATATACAAGCGCATGTATATGGCCAGACAGTTCATTTAACCCTCATGTACTGAATTTATTCTTATCATGCCTCTCTATGGCATGATAACATATTTTCAGCCAGCATGGGTCTAAAGACCTTCATGATTGATCACTTGATCCCTCATGATGGCTCTAAAGATTTCCTGTCTGCTTGTATCCCGTGTACCAAAGCCAATACGTACCCACTTGGTCAACGGCGCTTGCCAAACCGTACCGGCTTGGTCAACGGCGCTTGCCAAGCTACCATTGGTCAAGTTAGGACATATTTTTATCCTATGAACGTTTTAATACTAAAAAGTTCACTCTGACTGTCTATCCTACTACATATGCACGAATCCTGAGAACATTGACATATAAGAATTTCAACAACTTTTAGGTGATCAGTCTAATCGTTCTGTGAAAAACTTAGATGTTTTAACTTTCTCGGACACGTACTGAATACTTTTTACATATTTACGATACCTACTTGCTAACTTTAAATTACTATTAAAAAAATACTCATTATTTCTATACTTTTGTTATTTATATACGTAGGTAAAAAGCTTTTTTTTTTTCATTTATTAAATAGTAAAAGCCGGTACACTTATAATTAGTTGTTATAGTTAAATATTGTACTATCTGTTATTTATTGAATTTATGTTCTTTGTGAAAGCAATTTCTTTACGGGTCATGAATAATATTGGTGTGATTTTAAAATTAAATGAATTTGTAAAAAAAATGTATTTATGCACGAATCTTCTTTGTATATGTTAAATATGTGTTTTAATTTTAATCGTAATTTTTTTTATTATTATTATTTATAATTATTTGTTTTGACATGGCGTGCCTATCCTTTCCTGCAGGACACGCACGTCGCTTCGCGTCTTAATTGTATTATTATGAAATCATTTAATGGGGAAAATATAAAATTATGATTTTACGTATTTTTAAGTAATTTGGGTACCGTACTTTTAACTATTTAATTCTTATTTATTACTTGTGTGTCGTCATCCAGCGGCACGTATTAAATTATCATTTGCAATTTATTAGTTACTTTTAATATTATTTTATATATTCTACTAACGCGAATTTATAAATGAAACATAGTTTCATTGCATTTTTTTTTTTTAATTTGAATTGTCTGATATTATTTATTTATTTTTAGTGTTGTAAATTTTTAAGGATTTCCACCATTTTTGGTTGCGCAGTCCAATCACAGTTGGAAACCTTATTTTATTATAAATTAGCTGAAAAATTACTCGTTTTTGCTCTTTTATTTGTTAATTTACTGAACTTAAGTTTATACATTTTTAAATTACGTGATTAAATATTTCCTATCTAAAATATTATCTAGTATATTATCTAGTATATTATCTAGTATATTATCTAGTATATTATCTAGTATATTATCTAGTATATTATCTAGTATATTATCTAGTGTCACTATTTTCTTTAAAAAAAAAAAATTTTCCTTCTTTATCCTTTTATCTGGAATTAATATAATGAATCTTACAATTTTTTTTTTTTTTTTATTTGTTTAAACTTATTTCATTAAATATCTATTTTTCTCTGATAATATTTTAACTATTCATTTTAATGCATTTAATTGTACGGATTCTACCTACTGGTATCATGGTATCGGTACTTTATATCTTATTTAACACTACGTCGTCGCGTACATTAACTTCCGTCGGAGTCTTTCGCTCCTAATAATAGGCCGCACCTTTGCGCCTGTTTTTAGAGTCACTTTAGTGCTCTTTCTATAATAATATTTATAATATACATTTGTACCGTACCAGAATATTCAATCTTTTTCTTGCTTGATAGAAAATGTATTTTATAAGCAATTAAACCTTCGCTTAGTTATCAGATGGCCAGTCCGATAACTAGCTAATGTATAATTGTCTGTAATATTGCGGAATTTAAACTATATTAGCGAATTTAATTATGGTGACACTAGTTTTACAAAAATATACGTTAAAATTACGTTACGTTTTTTTTTACGTTTTAAATAAAAAAATATATTAATTTTAATTAAAACAGTACGATACGCTTTCGACGTCCTCGTGGTGTCCGTGTCGTATCTCGTCCTCGAAGCTGTGGTGGCTGCAGTCGCTCCTTCGGGACGGCTGCGTCGGCTGCTGGTTCTGATGCCGGGCCGGGAAAACCCTGGACTCCCTCGAACATGGGCCGGGATAACCCTGGACTCCTCTTCTGTCTTCTTACTTGCTTGGCGTGGCGTGGTCGTGGATTGGCTGGACCGTTGCTGCTGATGAGTGCCACGACGATTTGGTTGCTGCTGAAGAGGTTCTCGTTGCTGAAGAGTTGGTTGATGCGCTGCGATGGTTGCTGCTTAGCTGGGCTCGGGACTGCCTCGAGCAGCCCTACTCGCAAGATCGCTTATGAAGGGATCGGCGTGGAACGCGGCGCGAATTTATTTCACTTTATTATATAGCGGCAAGGCAGGTCGCTGTGAAGCGACCTGCCCTGGCAGGAACACTATAAAAATGTCCTGCCAGGCCTGGCAAGGATCGCCATGAACTGAAGTATGTTCTAGGTAAATAATAGACGAGCTTCAGAATAGGAATAAACCCTTTATTTAGGTGAACGCTGGCTTATATACACTCTCTGTAAGGCTGCGTGGTGGGAACGCTAACAATAGTACATTTACGATAATGGGTTTAGTTTAACGATGATGTGATTACTCGTGCGTAAACTATTAAGATAGGAATCGAAGGTTATCTCCCCACCACACCCCCTTTCCCTAATTCATAAAATTTAACAAACTTATATCTACTAGTGGTTCTGTAAAATGCAGAACACGCGAGTCCCTAATAAAAAACAATTGCATAACCCCTTATTACCCCCAAAGCTGCCCCTTAAATTGGGATTTACTTCTTTTTGACTTTATTTATGTGATTAGGCCAATACATTCCTATATCTATACCTAATTTCAGCTTCCTATGTCATACGGTCTTCGAGAAAACTGGCTGTGTCCGACGGACAGCCTCCGAGTGATCGCATAAGTGTTCCGTTGGACCAATTTTGGTATGGAACACTACAAATAAATACCTAATACTGAGTCGACAAAAAATATATAATTAAACATAGAAAGTATCACGAGAATCGGTAGAAAAATACGGTTTGTGGAAAAGAACAGCGGGACAGACGGACATACGAGTTTTTGCCCAAGATTGAAACGGAGAACATCGCTCGCTTCGCTATCTCGCTCATTTCACTCAAAATCTGTTTTGTCCCTGTATCATCAACACAAATGCTAATGTGACAGAATCTGATAAAGACAAACGACATTTTAGCTAAAATAGGTTTGTTGAACGTTTATGCATAAGGGCATAACCCTCCCATTTTATTTCATTACGTGATCGTGGAATTTGAAAAAAAAACTTCGTGAGACGGGCATCTTCGGGTGTAGCATGGTTGGGGTTTCTTGCATCCGTGATCTGTCATGTTCTGTAGCTCTAGTATAAGTTTTATCGATACATATGGTCGCACCACACTTGGGGGTTCGTGTTGGCGTCGCGTCGTTGCCTCTCTTTCGTTTGCCGTATAGGAAGGAAAAAGATGCAACATTAATATTTGGGCAAACACCGCCAAGTGTGGTGCGACCATTATACCTACGTTTTCGAATGGTTTCAATTTGTATGACAACGCGTAGGTCCTCATACTTACCACCAGAGGCGCTGTTCGCGTTGCCATACAAATTGAAACTAAACGCAAACGCGTTCGAAAATGTACCTATTGTATCGATAAAACTTATACTAGAGCCTCTGACCAATATGCAGGTACAAGAGTCACGAAGACGAAGTTGTCGGTTCAGTGATAAAACTAGCAACGTACAGTCGCCATCACATACATCGGTACACTATAGGTGTTCAAAAATATCGGCACATGCACCCTAATGCCTTGAAAATAGAGGTGTGTTCCGATGTTTGTGACGTGCTTGTTTGCGCCGATGTATGTGATGGCGACTGTACAGTACCGGTCAAAAGTTTAAGTTCACTCGTTGTTTTTGGTACAAATTTGTACTTTTGTGCGATAATGTTTTGCAGTTCAAATGTCGAAAATTGTTTCCAACTGATTCGTTATTGTTTACGGAGATGTGTTTGATTAGTCAGACACAATTTACGTAGATTTCTAAACAACTGATTCCCTAAAAACCAACATTGTATCTGATCATTGTACGTTTTAAGTGGCAAGCCCATATATGGCCCAGCCTTTGCCGTCATTCCTATAAGATTTTAGGGAATGCGTTGTTTAGAAATGTACGTGAATTGTGTCTGAATAATTAAACAAATCTCTGGAAACAATAACGGATCAGTTGGAAACAAATTTCGGCTTCCAAACTGCAAAAAATTATTGTCCAAAAGTACTCATTTGTACCTAAAACAACGAGTGAACTTAAACTTTTGACAGGTACTGTAGGTCGGTAATGGCCGGTTGGCTCTCATTTCGTTTAGATGATTGAATGAGTCACATCTGAATTATTAACGAGTGACATAATGATAATTAATTTTCTTTCGGGCATTGAACTAACACTGCCAGCGCTAGACGTTTTTCTTGGTATTTCAATGTCAGTGGCTGCATGACCTTGCGATCTTCTGTCTTACACTCTTGTCAGAGTGGTCGTGCTCATGTTTATGGTGTACTTTGCCAGACAAAGAATGAACTACTTTGGTAACGGTTACCCGCAACCAAAGGAATTCAGGGTGCTCCCGGTGAACTGCATCATCCACTTTGTGGAAATGATGGAGCAAGCCTGGGAGCAGGTATAAAGGAGAGGGCAAATGCACAAAAGATCCCACTGGGTCGAAGTGCATCCGAAAGGGCCCTCACCTAGATAAGATAAGATAAGATGGTGTACTCGGTGGGTCTCCTTCGGTGTTGTGCTTCTTGCCAATAGTCGCCGCTTTAGCTATGACGCGCCACTTCAGACGGTTTGCGGTATTGCGAGAGCCAGGGATCGGAAACCGGTATTGTTTGTATGGGAACGAAAACGTTATTTTTTCGTTCTTTTGTTAATAATTTCATTTCTAATTGGGCAATCTAATAATACGCACTCGTTATCTCAAAACACAACTGAGTTCTACATATGAAGTATAACATAGTTCGAGATTTGTGGTAAAACGAGGTTTTTGCAATTAACCGGTTCCGATCCCTGGCGAGAGCACTGGACTTATTATGTCCGTCCAGTGTGTTGGCGTTGATTTTGCGATATGATAGTTTAACTACTCTAAATGTAGTCAAACTTTAAAGCGGAAAAGCCAAAAAAATTCTCTCGAAACTCGATTTTCGGAAGTGGCTATAACGTTGTTCAGGGAGGCTTCAATAGCCCCAATAGTCTCATGAAATACTTATATAGGGCTCGCGAGCTATGGTTGTCGACCCCTGACTTAACAGAAGAGTCACGTATGCATTACCAACGGCCTCCGTAGCCCAGTGGGTAGTGACTCTGCCTACGAAGCTGGAGGTCCCTGGTTCGAATCCCGGTCAGGGCATTTATTTGTGTGTTTATCACGAATATTTGTTCCTGAGTTATGGATGTTATATATGTATATAAGTATCTATATGTATTTATCTATTATATAATTATATCATCGCCTAGTACCCACAACACAAGCCGTACTGATCTTACCGTGGGCCTAGGTTGATTTGTGTAAGATTGTCCCATAATATTTATTTATTTATTATTTATTACCAACCTATTATTGATTTGAGGATCCGCTGTATTAACAGCAACAGACAGACGCAGTTTCCTAGCTCTTAACAGTGCATCCTCCTTTAGGCCGCTTCCGATTTCCAATGGCATAATGTCAGAATTACATTTGTACAGTAGTATTTTATTGCGCGGTAGCGGGGTCTTGCGCATGCATGTACAGCGCCGATCAGGAAGCAATAATTTAAATCACAGAACACGTAAGTACTATAGAAACGGTAGTAGGCGGGCCGCGCGAAAAATCGTCACCCACGGTCAAGCAACAACTGATCTGACCGCGCGTAGCTGATGTTATGAGTGAACACTCATGAAACTGACAAACGCAGTCAAAACGCAGATCAGTTGTTGTTTGACCGTGGGTGACGATTTTTGCCGTATTAAAAATAAAAACATGCCGTGTTGTGCAATTTTGTCGTGCTGACAGGCAAGCCAGGACCCAAAGGTTCCCCCGCGGGAGCGGTTTCCAATCACCAATACGTACTGAAATAACTGTTTTTTGAATAAATACGCAATCGATTATGACGTTCGCCATTACTCCGTTAGTAATATAGAAACTATATGCATGCTTGATATTGCTTGCTAGCCAAAGCCGCAGATTAAGGAACTACCGTAATGTCACAGTCTCATAGTAATGTATCGCGTTATTGGCGTTTGTCATTTTAACGGTGCGATTGCCAGTATGACAGTATGACTAGAGTGGAACCATGTCTAGTGTATGTAGGTACTTACTTATCAATAAACTCACTTATTTAAAATTTATAAATTCAAAAATTATGTAATAATCGTTTATTTCTTAAAAAGACATATTAAATGGTTACTTAATAAACGTACTGCCAAACTGCATGCAAGTTTGTTGGCAGTTCGTGCTGCTCTTGTGATACATATTTGTGTTTCTGTTTTTGTTTAAGCCAAAGTTTAGTAATACATACAACTTGAGTGCCATCATTGTCTAAAAATAAGCCTAAATATTCTGATGAAAAAAAGTAAAACTCAGATCGACTTGGTGGGGTCTACTAGTTGAGCTATTACATCTATTTGGTTAAAAGCTAATAGTCAATTAGTCACTAAAGACACGAAATATTTCTTTGTCAAAAATATTTCCTCTGATGTCAGCGTGAGCTTTTTGAATTTATTTATGTCACGGAAATGATATTTGTTATTGAAACAAATGGCACTGTACATCAAGGAATTCAAATGTGCAATTTTATTATTAAGTATAATGATATCTCATACCTACCTACTCTGTGAGTATCCTTGTAAATATTAAAACTACTTTAAAACTTGTAGGTATTTTGATTAAGCATGTTTTCGTGAGCTAGGTACCTACACGATTTCTCTAAAAGAACAGTTGCTTTCAGCACCATCTCCATTAAGAGCGTTCACGAACTGCGTAGTTGAGGTCGCGCACTAGCTCAAAATTTCGTTAATACCTACCCGATTTCTTCGGATCTAAATTCTCATAAAAATAGCACTACCTTATACTTTCGGATCGGCCGCAGTACGCAAACGCTCTTACTCTAAGAAATAAAAGCATTTAAAGTTGATTTAACTATACACCGTGGGCGTTAATAACCCGAAAGATTTTAACCACGCTTTCCGGAGGTCATTAGGAGTAAAAAATGTTATATGAATCCAATCCAAATTCAGCAAAAAAAAAAAATATTAACGCCCACGGTGTATACTTATATATACCATATACTATATAAACGATATATACCAAGTATATAAAATGTTGACAATTATGATCTATCTTATCTTATCTTATCTTATCTAGGTGAGGGCCCTTTCGGATGCACTTCGACCCAGTGGGATCTTTTGTGCATTTGCCCTCTCCTTTATACCTGCTCCCAGGCTTGCTCCATCATTTCCACAAAGCGGATGATGCAGTTCGCCGGGAGCACCTTGAATTCCTTTGGTTGCGGGTAACCGTTACCAAAGTAGTTCATTCTTTGTCTGGCAAGGGCATGACATTCACACAATAAGTGTTCCATAGTCTCATCCTCCTCGCCACACATTCTACAGTCTAAACTATCAGATAGTCCCATCTTGGCCAAGAGATCCTTGACCCCGAAGTGACTAGTGAACACCCCAGATATAATTCTGAGTTGCTTCCTACTGGATTTCCAGAGTTTTCTGGTCCAGCCCGAGTCCACTCCTTCTATGAAGAGCTTAGAGTGCCTTAAGCCAGCCTCATTCCTCCACTCGTGTTGGTGTTTGGTTTTGGCGTAGGCTTTAAAGGCCGATATTATGGTCCCCTGCGAGAGTCCCACAAATGGTTCTGGACCTACAAAGTGATTTGTAGAGCCCCCTCTTGCAAGCTCATCTGCTCTTTCGTTTACACTTATGCGGTTACAATTATGATCTAAGTCTCTCACCTCTATTTTGTATTCTAAATTTCCAAATAGGTGTAGTGTAATTCTTTATTCCGTGATCACCATAGAGAGTGTCATAGTAACATTTCCTTTGGTTTCGAACGTGATCAACGTCATTTGAATAGGGCCTCCATTATAAGCTCACACACGTTTAGTTATGCTCTAATGCAAGGAGAGCAGGTATCAAACCTATTCACATATCATTTCCATACTTGAAAACCCCTTCCGAAATTGGCTCCTATATTGATAAAAAATAGACTTACGTGACATTTTTTTGGCATTGGAAATTAGACCGCAAGTAATGCAGCTTTGAGTTACTTTTCATCCTAAAAATTACAACTGTTAAAATCGTAATGGAATTAAAAGCTTTTACCAATAAGAATAGTTTTGCAGTAGTGTTTACATGTACAAATTCAGTTATGAATGTATTGGGCTGGCTATTACGCTGTATCCCTAAGTAACCTAGCTTACACGCCGCTTCCATCTTATTTAAGTATTCCGTGATTTAAATGAAGACGTGCAGTAAACAATATGTACTGACTTGACTGAGAGTTGACACGAACAGCTGGCAACTTACTGATACCGCACTGAATCCTCACCGTCAGTGTTTAGTTGGTTATTTTAGAAGTTATTTTCAAAGTCGTGCCGCAGGTTGATCACGTAACGCATTGTACGAACGTCGGGTAGGTCTATATGTCACTTTTTATATGAAAAATTGACAGTTTATTTGTACCGACGCGCGTTCGGAACGTTACGTGATTGATTAGTTGCTCGATAAATGGTTGAGATTACAATCTCAATCTCTCACAAAACTGGAATCTTGGTTAGTAAAATTGAGTCTTACAGTAATTCCTAATGTCTAGATGTCATCACGTGAATATTCGATTAATTGCATCAATAAATTATAGAAATTCTCAGAGCTGTTAGCGTGGACATCAGCTGTTATTTTAACATTGAACGCATGTTCATTTCGCGTCAGATATTCCTATGAAGATGTGCTAAATTAGAGTCTAGTCTAATCAGTGCTGACTTCCGTAGTCCAAAGAGTAACATTTATAAGACACATACACGGTACAGATTAGTATCTAATGTACCTATCGCAAACACTTAATTTTATTTCCCAACTGTCCGAATGTTCATTTTGGCAAAAAACCGTTTCTCTCTAAATCTATGAAATTTTCAGTATTATTATAAAACAAGCCTAACATTACCTAATGGGTTCTACACGATAAGTATTCATATTCATATTCATATTCATTTATTTGCTGCAACCATGGTATTTACAGGATGTTCTTAAAATTATTTTTTTATCAGTACAGACATGGACCAATATTTCAAAAGAATCTAACACTTTGCAGTCTTCGAGAAAATTGGCTTTTTGCCGAAATTAAAATTCGGGCAAACGATAAAGTTAGCAAATGAAATTTAGTGATTGCGGTAGGATACCATTGATCCTGATTATTCTGCATAAAAAGTTTAGACGGAGGTTGTTGCCGCAAAACCGAAAGCATACGTCAGTTCCTGGAATATGTAAAGGGTAAAAAAGCACGGGGCCGATCACGAACACGTTGGACGGACATACTAAAAAAAAACCGGCCAAGTGCGAGTCGGACTCGCACACGAAGGGTTCCGTACCATTATCTATAAAAACACGTTTGTTGTATGGGAGCCTCCTGAAGCCTAGTTTGTAGTGACCGACTACGAAGCCGGAGGTCCCGGGTTCGATAGGGCATTTATTTGTGTGATGAGCACAATTATTTGTTCCTGAGTCATGGATGTTTTCTATGTATTTAAGTATTTATTTATCTAAGTATATAAGTATGTTTATCGTCGTCTAGTACCCATAGTACAAGCTTTGCTTAGTTTAGGATTAGGACTAAGCCGATTCGTCTAAGATTGTAAAAGAAAAAAAATAAGACAAATATATTTATAAAAAAATATTTATTTATTCTGGTTTTAAGTTTTTGTTGTTATAAATAGCGGCAACAGAAATACATCTTATGTCAAAGCAATATGGGTTAAATTCGAACTAAGGGGATTTTTCGTCATTCGAATTTAAGGCACTCTAACATAAAGTCCCCATGCCTATATATCAGGTATACCCCCCCCCCCCTCGTTACGCTCAAGATTCAACCTTAGAATATATAGAATATTTCGCTTCACTCAGGATTCCATATACCGCCCTCGCTGTAAATATATATTTTTTCTCCCTTGAGACTACTATTCTGCTATTTATTGCAGACTTAGTATGGACGGACCTTAAAGCCGAGAAAAGGCAATCGAGTCACCGCATAGATAAGGGCCTCTGGATTTCTAGCTCCCGAATACGCACAATTAATTTTAATATGCAAGGTTTATAGTTGTTTTTGTTTTTCATTTGCTTTAAAAACAAAGTTTAAACCGACTTCAATTCAGTACTTCGCCAATGAAAAATTCCACATTTCCATTCCAATTTACCACATGAACTGCTTTCCGAGAGCAAATGCGTCGATTATTACATAACAAACCCAAGTCGCTATCTGTGGGCTGATAATATTTGAGGAGTTCCGTCGATTCCTCAAGGATCTCAGAATTAACACTTCATTAGTTGCTACTTTAACGGAATCATATCGGAATCTTTGACGTACTTGACATCTTTGAGGAGTTCCATAAGTAATCAGCTGTCCCACTTCACCAAAATTACGATTTCCGAGGGTAAATACACGATAATAGAAAATACTGAAATCACTACACGCGTGCCTATAAAATTTGAGGGTTGCCTTCAATTTCCATGGGATCCCATCAACAAATCCTGACTTGGTGACAATGAAACCAACTCAGGAGTATACTCTTTCGAATAAAAAAGGAATTTTGGAAATCGGTCTACAATTTACGGACAAACTGGCGAACATACATCTTTGCGGAGTTCCATAAGTCATCTGTGGTCTTCATCATCAGTTCCACTTAACCAAAATTGCGATTTACGAGGGTAAATACACGAGTTTTAATACAAAATACCGAAATCACTACATGCGTGCCTATAATATTTGAGAGTTGCCCTCAATTTCCCTGGGATCCCATCATCAGATCCTAAATTGGTGACAATGGGACCACCTCGGGAGTATACTCTTTCGAATAAAAAAAGAATTTGGAAAGTCGGTCTACAATTGACGGAGAAATCGGCGAACATACATTAAAAAAAATATATACAGTGGAACATATAACCTCCTCCTTTTTTGAAGTCGGTTATTAAGGGTTGTTTAAGCTTATATACTATGCCTTCAGCCCCTAGTAATACCAAGTAGAGTTATAATAGTGCCCCTAAAATAGGCATATATTCAAACTGCACCGTAGTATTCTGGACTGTCCTATCTATCCTTATGCAGTACCTAATCTGGCCCCGCGCCAATCTGTCTACTCATATCTGCGCAAGAGCATGGAAGCTAAGCCACTGGAAAGGAAAAGAAAACTCTGCAGCTAAATACAATCCAATTTCAACTTTATCATGACTACTTTGAGTTGAAAGTTAGTCGTCATTCTTTGATATCCTACGCTTACCTTTATAAGAAACGAAAAATGATGTTATTTTAGACCGAAAACTGTTGAAAGCTAGGGGTCGATTGGACACTTATATTTCCACGTGAAACGAGCTAACGAACGTATCAAAATGTACGGAAAATACATTTAAATAAAATATAGAATCGGAATGCGGAACGTAAGTGTCAGATTGGCCTCTGAACAAGGAGCGGCAACTGGAAAGACACGTATTTCAAAATACCTATACTGTCAATATTTAAAAAAATGATGGGGAGTTTCCGTATAAAAATAGGGTAGTTTCACTATTTGTGATGGCCCGACTGGCATCGTGCTCCCTTCCCCGAGCCCCCACCAACGAAGGTGGGGCAGGTTTTATAACAACCATAGCCAAGCTTACTAAAGCCATAGTATAACTAAAGCTAGGCGATTCAGTCCTTCTTTGAAAGTCGTCGATTAACTTTGCTTTGTGATTAAGAACTGAAGTGTGAACTAATCTATATATGATGCATATCTATATGCAATAAATATAGAGGCCTCGGCAGAGAGTACAACTTTGTACCCTTTGGCGTCGAGACCCTCGGTCCGTGGGGTCCCAGTGCGCATAAGTTATTTGCGGAAATCGCGAAACGTCTGGCTGATGTAACTGGTGACCGAAGAGCTGGCGGCTTTCTTGCGCAACGCATCAGCATTGCAATTCAACGAGGAAATGCCGCTAGCATCCTCGGTACAATGACTCGAGGGCCTTTTTTAGATTTAACGTAGTTTTTATTTAATTTAGTTTATGTTAATTATAATCTTGTAAATATTGACTTTAAAATATTTAAGTTTGTAATTAAATCTATATAATCAACACTTATAATCAATATGATTATAAATGTTGATTGAATAAATTGTGTTTAACGTCAAAAGTTGGAGTTATAATTTTACTATAGATAAAATAAATAAATAAATAAATATTTGCGGACAATCTTACACAAATCGACCTAGTCCCAAACTAAGCAAAGCTTGTACTATGGGTACTAGACGATGATATAGATACTTATATAGATAAATAAATACTTAAATACATAGAAAACATCCATGACTCAGGAACAAATATTCGTGCTCATCACACAAATAAATGACCTTACCGGGATTCGAACCCAGGACCTCTTGCTTCGTAGGCAGTGTCACTACCAACTAGGCTAAAGCTGTCGTCAAAATAGAGATATATTATATTTTATTATAATTAAATCACACATTTTATACAAAATATTAAAGGGAGAATTTTGAAAAATCCTTTCTAAAATCTTTTCTATGCACCCCTAGACCTTATAAGGAACCTACGAGCCACATTTGGAATTCTAGAACCAGCACGGCTATCACAAGACGGCCGCGACATACTCTCGAGCTCTCTCGCACTATCCGTCTCTTTCTAAGTGGTCTAATAAGAAAGAGACGGATAGCGCGAGAAAGCTCGAGAGTATGTCTTGTGATAGCCGTGCAGCAGCGGTTTGGGCTGTGCGTTGATATTTCGTGCGCGCAGCCGGCGTTCGGAACGGGACAATGAGTCACACGTTTTCGTGCGCGCAGCCAGCGTTCATCGATTTATAAGACGTTATCACGTCAAAAGTTCGCAGAGCCAGAGCTATAACCACAAAATTCGAATCTCAAACTTCGTATATCTCCGTCTCTAACGCACTTATGGTTTATGGTACTCGAGCGACAGAGACGGATATATACGAAGTTCGAGATTCGAAGTTCGTGGTAGCGCCGCAGTCTGGGGACGACCTACGGCAAATCGGGCTGAATAGAAGAAAAAAGAAGCGTATGCCCAACGGTGGGCGTATACACGCTGAAGAAGATAGAATGACGGACTATTACACAGATAAACGGACAGACTGCCCGTTCCCTCTCATTCATGAATAAGAGGGAACGGGCAGTGGGACTGTGCCCAGCAGTGGTACATATATAGGCTGATGATGATGACTATAGAATGAGATCTTCAATAGTATTTCAACGTAAAACATACGGAGCAATCAATCGAAAAGTGCTAAAGCTTCGATTACAAAGTAAATTAATTGCCCATCAATGCTTTCCTGAAGCGATAAAACAGTTTAGAGTGAAACAAATAAATTATACTGGACTGAGGCTGGTGTCTTTAATTTTCTCTTTTATTTTATGCTACTAGAAACCTACAAAGCAAGTAGCGATGATATAATGGTTTTCTGGATGGTGGAGGTACTTTCCCAGTTGGACTGCTGACATTGATGAGCGAGATGAAATTCCTGTTGTCTTTGGTATTTGTCTGTCACTGTATTTCAATTATATAACTGTCAATGCTGTAAGCTTAATATATTTTACAATGCACTTGCTCTGAATGTGCCCCTTTATATGGTTCAACATAAACACGGGAAGTTGCCGATGCTAGCACGGCGCCGTCGAGATTGGACAGCCCGTGCGGGAATGGATTTCAGTACAATATTCCCGCATACTGTGCTATAATGAGATTAATGAGATTTCGTGACAATTAAAATTTTACATTTTATGCATATTTTTTTTTCCTCGCATGATGCATTGTAAAATGTTGTATGATACACGTTCGGATAGGTAATTCCCAACTCGTGTCGACTCCCTCGCGGTCGTGTTTTTGGTCATCGCCACTCATTGGGAATTATCTGCTTTCCGCACTTGTATCATAAATAACTATTACAATGCACTTGCTCTGAATATTATATATTTATATGGTTCAACATAAACACGGGAAGTGGTCGATGCCTGCATGACGTCGCCGGGCTGGACCTGAACATGCGGGAATGGATTTCAGGCCAATATTCCCGCATACTATGCGGGAATGAGATTTCGTGACAATTAAAATTTCACCTTTTATGCAATTTTTTTTGTTTCCTCGCATGATGCATTGTAAAATGTTGTATGATACACGTGCGGATAGGTAATTCCCAACTCGTGTCGATAAAAAACACTCCCTAACGGTCGTGTTTTTGGTCATCGCCACTCGTTGGGGATTACCTACTTTCCGCACTTATCTCCACTTATAATAAATCTCTAAATTAAAAAAAGAATCAGCCAGTTTGAAACTAAGCTTTGCGCGGTTCGAATGTTCTCAGCATCCCATGAACGGAAAAATATGAAACATTTTATATAGGTACATTATTATTCTAGCTGCAACTTAGGATAGTTTTTATCCGACTGCGACAGTTAATTAATTTTCCGAAATATACGACTTCATTTGATTTTTCATTTATTTTTATTGAAATCAAACGCTGCTCCAACTGTCAGCTATAAGAACCGTCAAATTTTCGTCAAAATGGCGGAATTGCTTTGCCTTTCACTTATTAATAATTTAAATCCCGTCTACGATAGACCTTTACGAGACAAATGCTAAAATATAAACCATAAAAAAATATTCGATTCTGATATGAGAACTTATATGCGCAAATGTCGTTTTATGTCGTAATTTCAATAAATGAAATCAACAAATTTGAACAAAATAATTAACACGAATTTGTTTTTTTTGAATGACAATGGCACGCGCTCGGCGCATTCAGCCAAAGTACCTGCGGCGCTACCACGAAAACCGATACTAAATGTTCATATATTTGCATCCCTGTCACTCGAGTATGGTTAGTGCGATAGAGATACCCGAATATTTTCGAATTCCGAAGTTCGTGGTTATAGCTCAGGAATCGAAAATATGGTAAATAATCATAATGTATTTTCTCAAAAAAGAATTTAAAATAAATATTGTCAAATGGAGAAAAAAACAAAGCAAGAGGTTATATAGGTAATGATTAAGTTATAAGAGTCCAAAGTTTTAAGAGGGGGTATGTTCTGTCCCTTTTCCGCAAAACGCACCTTCATATGAAACGATTGTTTTTTACTATGACGCTCGAGTATATTGACGTCACAGTCCCTCATCGTTTTCTCACTCTAACAAGCGACATTAAAACGGATGTAGCTTCATAATTTTTTGAGATATTTGAATGGGAGTTTCATTATCTTCTATCTATTTATCTCCACTTATAATAAATCTCTAAATTAAAAAAAGAATCAGCCAGTTTGAAACTAAGCTTTGTGTGGTACGAATGTTCTCAGCATCCCATGAACGGAAAAATATGAAACATTTTATATAGGTACATTATTATTCTAGCTGCAACTTAGGATAGTTTTTATCCGACTGCGACGGTTAATTAATTTTCCGAAATATACGACTTCATTTAATTTTTCATTTATTTTTATTGAAATCAAACGTTGCTCCAACTGTCAGCTATAAGAAACGTCAAATTTTCGTCAAAATGGCGGAATTGCTTTGCCTTTCACTTATTAATAAATTAATAATTTAAATCCAGTCTACGATTGACCTTTACGATACACATGCCAAAAGTTAAACCATAAAAAAATATTCGATTGTGATATGAGAACTTATATGCGCAAATGTCGCATTATGGCGTTATTTCAAAAAATGTATCAACACATTTGAACAATATAAGTAATTAACACGAATTTGTTTTTTTTGAATGGCAATGGCAGGCGCTCTTTGCGCATTCTGCCAAAGTGCCTGCGGCGCTACCACGAAAACCGAAACTCGAAGTTCGTATAACTGCATCCCTGTCACTCGAGTTATGTTAGTGCGATAGAGATAGAGATACCCGAATATTTTCGAATTCCGAAGTTCGTGGTTATAGCTCAGGAATCGAAACTACACCCCGTAAGCCGCGTCCGCTGCGCCATGTTTTCGTGGTTTTTAAACGTCAAACATGTTTTGCCAATCAAAACAAAACCCTATTTGTTTGCCGAACCTGACAGAAAACATGTTAGATGTTTAAAAACATGGAAAACATTGGTGCAGCGGACCAGGCTGTACTTAGGTAGACACTAAATAAAATAATCATAATGTATTTTCTCGAAAAAAGGATAATAGAGAAAAAATCAACGCAAGAGGTTATATGTAGGTATAGGTAATCACTAAGTTCCAAAGTTTTATGTTCTGTCCTTTTTCCACAAAACGCACCTTCATATGAAACGATTGTTTTTTACTATGACGCTCGAGGATCTTGACGTCACAGTCCTACATATAAATGCCCTGACTGACTCACCCACTCACTCATCAACGCACAGCCGAAACTACTGGGGCTAGAGAGTTGAAATTTACACCAGAACTACCTTTTACAACGTAGGCAACGGATAAGAAGGGATTTTAGGAAATTCTACCCCTAAAGGGGTCAAATAGGGGTGCAAAGTTTGTATGGGGGAAACTTTATTTTTTGAGATAGATACTTAAAATTTTGTATAAAAATTACTTATTAGAATACAAATAAAATACTTTCAACGTTTAGGAAAATTCTGCCCCTAAGGGGGTAAACAAGGGGTGCAAATTTTGAATGGGGGAAACTTTATTATTTTAGCAAGAGACTCAATACGTTGTAGAAAGCTTACTTATTAGAATACAAATAGAGTACTGTCAGCGTTTTGGAAAATTCAGCCTCTTAGGGGGTTAAACAGGGTTGCAAAGTTTGTATGAACGAAACTTCTTTTTGAGATAGAAGCTTTAAAATTTGTAGAAAGATTACTTATTACTATACAAATAAAAAAACAGCGTTTTGGAAAATTCCACCCCTAAGGGTATGAAAAAGGGGTACAATGTTGGTAAAGGGGATTTTTTTGAGCTAGAATCTCAAACCTTTTTAAAAAGATTACATAATAAAATAATATAAAATACTTTCAGCGTTTTAGAAAATTCCAACCCTTAGGGGTGTATAAGGGGGTGCAACGTTCGTAAATATATTTTTTTAGCAAGCGACAAACCTTTGTTGAAAGATTACTTATTACAATACAAATAAAGAACTTTCAGCGTTTTGGAAAATTCCACCCCTAAGGGTGATTAAAACAGGTGAAAATTTGTATGGAGGAAACTTTTTTTTTTGAGCTAGAGACTTGAAATTGTGTAGAAAGATTATTTATTAGAATACAAATATATGGGTAAATTACTTTCAGTGGTTTGAAAATTTCCACCCGCTAAGAGGGGGATAGAAAGGTGCAATGTTTGTGTAGGAAAACAGTTTTTAGGTAAAAACTTAAAACTCTGTAGAAAGATTAAGTACCTACTTATTAAAATACAAAAAAATACCTACTGCCAGCGTTTTGGAAAATTTCGCCCCTTAACTTAAAAAGGGGTGGAAGGTTCGTATGGGAAACACTTTTTTTTAGCTAGAGACTTGATAGTTTGTAGAAAAAATACTTACCTATTACAATAAAAAAACCGAGTGTTTTATTTTAATTTTTCCCTGAAAAGCGTTCAAAGTGTGTATGGAGAGCAAGAAAATTTTAAAGTATAATATTTGTACCTAACTGCGATCTTAGCCTGTTAAGACTACAAAACTTATTTTAGCATTTTTTGAAATATCCTATCCTATCCTATACTGTTAAACGAGCAATATTTGTATATATATATATGTAAGTATGTATGTATATATATATATATATATATATATATATATATATTTGCATTCACGTTCTCGGAAACGGCTCTAACGATTTCGATGAAATTTGGAATATAGGTGGTTACGGAGGCGACAAATCGATCTAGATAGGTTTCATGTCCCGGAATATTCGTTTTTTCCGTATTTTTTCCATTTTCATCCGAGCGGAGCTCGGTCGCCCAGGGACTATCCCCTAAAGGGGATTATAAGGGTGTTCAAAGTTTGTATGGAGAGCAAGATATTTTTAAAGTAAGGGATTTGTAACTTCGGTTTTAGACTGTTTGCTAAAATACTACAAAACTTATTTCAGCGTTTTTTTAATTCATCACCTAAGAAGGTTAAAAGGGGGTTCGAACTTTGTATAGAGAGCAAGACATTTTTAAAGTAAGAAATTTGTAACTACGGTTTCAGACTGTTTACTATGAGGGTTCAGAGAGGGTTCTTAGTTTGTATAGAGAGCAAGAGATTTTGAAAGTAAGAGATTTGTAACTTCGGTTTTAGATTGTTTACTAAAAGACTAGGTAGAAAATTAATTTCAATGTTTTTTTTTTTTATTCATTCCTTCAACAAACATTTAGACGATAACATGTTAATACGCGGACGAAGTCGCGGGCAACAGCTAGTATCATAAATAACTATTACATTATAGATTAAAAACTGCAACATTATAATCTGCCTTACTGCTTTTCAAGTGATTATGACTGTGTCCAGCACGCTTCCTCTTCTTTCAAGTATTTCGCTATTCTCCGACTCTCTCAAAAAAAGTAGGTACGTTTCTTGTACGTTCGGTTCAGCTGATCTTAAATACTAGCAAGACTCACTATATCAGCTTTGATCTCTCTAGCCGAACACCGAAGCAGCTCTCAGTGACAGCCAGCGGTATAGCCATCAATCAAGTGGCGAGCTCAACATTTCTCGGCTTTGAGGTAGACAGCTGCCTTACCTGGGGCGGACATATAGACAAAATGTACAGTAAACTTGCTACTGCATGTTTTGCGTTAAAAATATTAGCACGTACGCTTCCAGCTGATATGGTCCGAAGCTGCTACTATGCCTCAGTACATGCGTACCTCCAGTACGGAGCCGAGCTTTGGGCGGGAGCTGCTGATTGGGAAAGGGTGTTCCGACTCCAAAAACGAGCCGTGCGGGCGATAGCGCGTGTTTCGCAAAGTACGTCGGCAAGACCCCTCTTTAAATCACTGCAAATACTGACGTTGCCCTCACTTCTTATTATGCAAATGGCATTAAGTGCACGTGAAGTAGTGGACGCCAACCCCAGCCACGAAACCCCGCGCCGGAAAGTTGTCACTCGTGTCGCACAGGCTGGTGAAATCAAATAAATTGACACATATCATGAGCCATAAGATTTACAATCATCTCCCGCGTGAAATTGTCGGCGCTCATAGTGCAGCCATTTTTAAAACTAAACTTAAAATAAGGCTTGTTGATCAAACGTTCTACGACCGTAAGGAATTATTTATCAGTTATACATAAGTAGCTGTTAAGTTAAAACAAACCTACGGTATAAAAATATTATTTTGTTCTTTTTATGTTTCCACATTGCTATTGTGTGAATTTGTGTGTTGATTATTTGACATGTAATTTTATATTATCAATAAATTATTATGATTATGATACCTACGACGACTACTAAACACTGTACCACGTACACGCGATAGATCCATTTGGTAGTTAATCCTAGGCCAAGAATTAAACCTTTCATTTTTGCTAATAAACAATGTGAAAAGAGCGAATAGATAGTGTAGCTACTTAACTTAAAAAAAACTAAAACAACCTAACATTTGAATGTGGGGTTATGTCCCTTGTGTTAAATATTGCAAATGGAATGATGGCCCTCAACTAACGTTAGATACCTAAGCAGTCAATGCGAATGCGGAGCGTTGCGCACGTCAATTATGGCAAGAATATTTGTGACGTACATTGCTGAAAATAACCTAAAAGTACGTCCTGGATGCACTTGGTGAGTCAGAGAAAATGGATCGACAGTATTCTGAAAATTAGATCCAAAATGTACACAGCGAAAAATCCTTCTTTACGCACGCGAGCTGCCAAGAATGTGATTGTTCCCCGTTTATTTTCGATCTCGTAAAATAAAACAGTTACGTTACCAGTCGACTTTTGCTGACGTTAGTAAAATATTTTAGTTATCAAACAACATGTATCTATAACGATATATCCTGATGTCGGATACTCCTTATTTAGGGATACCATAGAACTGTGAAATCTTTATAAAGAGTTTGAGTTATATAGTATTACTGGGGTACGTTTCTTGAGAGATCTTCTTTCAATATTTGCTAGTGAAGCCATCAAGAACACGTCTCGGTTCTTTAATTATCTCTAATTATTTAACCTTGGGGCGCTATGTCGGGTAACCTCCTCGAGTGTCTGGACTCTACCGATTCCTCTTGATTCGGTTGTTCCGCAGGAATGGGTAGTGTCTTGGCCGGTGCGTCCTGGAGACAACGGCAAGTGATAATTTAGCGAACCCTAAGTTATCACTTGCTGGTGTTACCAATAACCCGACACGGGGGGGTTCTGCACAGGGAATCGCAAGATTCCCCAGGTGCGGCGTGAGGGAGAGGCCATTGCCGTTTGCCTCTATAAGAAATAATGGACCCGGAACCCTGACAAATCCTCTGCTATCAGAGGATTCATTTTAGGCGCGGGGGCTGCGACCGTCAGGCCGGGGCCGAGTTGTGGCTGCGAGGGAGAAAACCTCTATAAAAAGTTACAAGGGGACCTGAGAGGGTGAATTCGAGGTCTATCACCCTCTCCCAGCGTAGAGGTCCTTTGGTCGGGTCGGGAAGCGTGTGGTGTCGCCCTACACGCTTACGACGGGAGGGGGGCTTTTGCCTCAGTAGTGAGGGCAGCTGCGGCTGTTGCCGAGGGGCGTCGTGGTGAAATGTTCGCGATCCCATGACGCCCCTACTACACGGCAGAGAGGGCATACCTTGGTGGTTTTAGACGGTAGTTTACGGTAGCCAGGGGTTCCCGGGAGCCCGTCATACCCATCCTAGTTCCTCGGCTAGGTGGGATGCGTAAATGCATTTCCCATTTTTTTTCATTAAAAATTTACCTTACTTAAAAAAAACCTGGGAAAACAACAAAAGTCACGGTATTTTTACCAGAGTTTTACCCAGGCCCTCTATTGGATTTTGTCAATATTCATGATATTACTTACCTCTTCAATAATCTTGTTCAATACCAAATAACAAATGAGGGTGTATATGCATAAATAAAACGTATCTCCTACTATCAGGTACTCGAAAACTTTATGCCGAAACAAGGGCCACGAACTCACAAACTTAGGAGCAGAGCCAAATTTTATCATGAAATAAGGTTCAAATAAGAGGTTTACAAATAAATTTATAAAAAATAGATATTGAAAATAAAACTTTATAATTCTTTAATTACATAATAGCCATCAATATTCATCACACAAAAGATTTCAAAGCTATATTATGTTCAGTAATGCCTTAAAAAAATACAAATTCATAAGAGGCTTAACATGCCGAAACAGTGGACGTTTACCTTATTTCAGGATTTTGGTGTTTCCATTGTTTTCTTCCTATTCAACCCTTCCTAAAGTATTTGGATTTGATATGACTGGAGGGAACTTCAAAAATAACAATTATTTATTACAATAACAATTAAACAATTATAATAATTATTCTAATTTCCAGTAGTAGTAGTAGTTTCATAATAAATATTTATGTTATAAATATATATCTTGAATTAAATAAATACTATGAACGCCTCTGATTTGGGTTTTCCTATACCATAACAATTATTTATTACAATAACAATTAAACAATTATAATAATTATTCTAATTTCCAGTAGTAGTAGTAGTTTCATAATAAATATTTATGTTATAAATATATATCTTGAATTAAATAAATACTATGAACGCCTCTGATTTGGGTTTTCCTATACCATAAATTACACCCCTTTGACGTGTAACTTTTAATACTCAATGAAAATATGATTTTTGTGCGCAAATTAAATTGAATCCAAAAGCTGAACGTAATTCTCCAGCTGCTTTGAATGATTCACATTATTTACGTGATTCCAGTGTGCTATAAATAATATCGTTATTTTAATATTCGCTCACTATAAATATATACAGGCTGAGAAATTCATACAGGTCGCTTTGGGTAAATCTGTCGACCTCATTGAATGAAGACAATTTTCGGATGCACTTCGACTCAGGGGGATATCTTTGGGTACTTCTTACAGCATTATTTAGCTGCTCTGACGGTTGGTGGTGGTTATTAACCAAGTCTCCATGAAGGATAGCTGCTATTCTCAGATATTTTTTAGTTAGTGGGGATTCGACAACCCAGTTGTATTTTATACCTTATTGCAAGGGAATAAAGTCTACTAGTGAACATTCGAGCTTGTCGTTGCTTGTACATGCTTAAGCAAATATTAAAAAAAACGAGTGCGAGACGGACTCGCGCACCAAGGGTTCCGTACCATTATCTATAAAAAACAATTCTGCCCTGATAATCGCAAATGCAGTAATCGAAATTTTTGGGATTTTCACTTTTTTGCAAAAATGACATCCCAAGAGCCTAATCTATACATAAAAAAATAATTTTCATTTTTTTTTAAATTATAACCATGTTTTTTATGTAACCAAAAACGCAGTACTTGCATAAAAATATTACTTGTGCTAACAAAATCTGCAGCATTCAGCATGTGCTAGAAGTTTGTGCAGTACTTGCTACGTTTACTGCGGATTCATTAGCCATAAACTTTTTTGCAACGAATACTAACTAATGCCAAACGCAGTATTCGACTTTACTGCATTTGAGTGTAGCAAGAATAACAAAGAGCTACTCTTGCGATGCTAAACTAAACGCAGTATTCTACAGTGCTGCGTTTAAGAGTAGCGAGAGTAACAAAAATATTCGTACGCTTCGAAGCCGCACGGTACAGTGCCGCGTTTCGTGCTAGCAAATCAGAGCGTCGACGTCATTCGCAGACGAGACGCGTGTGCCGGCTGAGCTGCCGTGCGCTACATGTTGCATTTTCTTTATTTAAATTAGGTTTGTTTTATTTAATCACTCTTTTAACGTTTTTCAACGGCGCGTATTTTGTGCTGACAAGATTTTCAATAAGTACATTTTAGGTTATGTAACCTATACACTCACGAGCAAAATAATTGCATCACTTTGCAATTTTTCATCTGCACCCTATAATTTTGTAAACGGGGTTATTTTATAAAATATTTTAACGAGTTTTTGTTACCTGAAATCTAAGCTCTGCAAAAAGCTAACAAACATGAAAATTGACCCAATATTTTTAACATTATGGGTATTTTCTTGGTTTGTGGGCATTACCGCCTTAGTAGGTGCACGAGCTCCCTTTGTCGCCTATATAACGGGGGTACAGGAGGGGGAGGGTTATCAGTCACTTATCAGAAGTCAACCGGTACACATCTCCGCATATTTTCCCGTGAAGAAGAACCTGAAAACATGGATACCACTGAAGCTGAAGTCGCCGCAGTCGTCAATTTGCTGCAAGAGAGCCGTAGCCAACAATCAGTAGCTGCCGAGCTGAATTTAACGGTACAGTTTGTAGAGTCTACCCGAGGTTCCAGCAGACTGAGGCAGTCACTTCAACACCAAGAACCGGCCGCAGAAGGTGCACATCAGAGCGGGACGACCGCTTCAATGTCACGTTAGCTCTCCGAGATCGTCACCAGACAGGCGTTTCCCTTCAGCAGCAACTCCGTGAGGTCCGAGGAGTGACTGTCAGCGTGTGGACAGTCAGGAGAAGACTCAAGAAAGTCAACTTGACACCGAGAAGAACGACGGGGCCCAGATTGCTGCCACAACACCGAAGAACACGACGTGAATTTGCTGCAAATCATGTGAACTGGACCATCGAGCAATGGACCCGGTTCTTTTTTCGGACGAGTGCAGGATGTGCCTGAACGGCAGCGACAGAAGAGGTCGAGTCTACAGGAGAGCAAAAGAACGACTAGTATTCGCAGTTGATTAGTTTTATTGTATAGTGTAATTCCTTTAATTTTATATTTAGTTTAACAGTGTATTAGATTTAAGTAAATCTGTAATGCTGTCTAAATATATTTAAATAAAATAAATAACAGTTTTGGGGCGGCATTTCTTACAACAGGCGGACCGAGCTGGTTTTCGTGCCTTCTGCGGGTCATGGACGTGGTTTGAACGCTGGAAGATACATCACCGCGATCCTGGAGATGCACGTTGTCCCTTACAAAGGAATGTTTGATGAGGTGTTCATTTTATGCAGGATAATGCCCCCTGCCATACCGCAAGAGATACCATCACCAACCTTTCCGAGGTGTACATCATCACGATGAACTGGCCAGCGATGAGCCCGGACCTTAATCCGATCGAACACATGTGGGACTGCCTAAAACGCAGAGTTCAGAAGCGGAAACCTGCCCCGTCCAACATTGAGGAGCTGAAGGAAGCCTTGCTGGAGGAGTGGGATGCCATCCCTCAGGATTACGTCATGAAGTTGATAAGATCCATGCAAAGGCGCCTAACTTGTGTCATAAGAGCTAGGGATGGCAACACAGTTTGTAGAAATACATTATATGATTGTTAAATTGTCCTTTTATTGTCTGTTTTCATAGATCAATTTTGTATACATTTCCGACTGCTTTCAGTTTTCCGACGTTTTTCAGTCTTTGGACTGGAATTTCCTTAAAAACTTTTACATTTTTTACTGCCAGCTTTCATTTGGTACCTCATTTGTCAGTTTTGGGTAACAATTTACAAAGTAATGGGGTGATTAAGATGAAAAATTGCTAAGTGATGCAATTATTTTGCTCGTGAGTGTAGTTTGAGTACCGGATATGTACAAAGAATCGATTTTATCCCAGAAATCGTAAGGAAATGAAATGGGGGGGGGGGGGGGGGAGTGAAAATTTGTATCGAATCTCATAAGTAGTTATAATGGATTTTGTACTTTCATATTAAGTGGAAGTCACGTAAAAAGTAACATTTTGAAAGTTATTTCGATTATAAAAACATTTTTTCTAGAACTTACCTAAAATCTGTTTTATTTCGTCTCTTCGTCACTTAAAATATCCAGAAGTTAAATCCTAACAATACTTTTAACTAGTACCATGTACAAAAATTGGGCATGATTGCGAACTAGAAACGCAGTATTGAACACTTGCTAGGTGATTTTGCAGTAATAAACACAAATACTGCATTTAGTCTTAGTAATACTGTAAGGCCCGCACGCCCAGATAGTTGATGATAATGCAGTACTGCGTATTTTATCCAAATAAGGCAGTAAAGTAAAGAAAAAAATACGTCAACAAAAAGCTTGATTTTTTTTACTATTTTTCAGTACACTTCAAAAGTTATACCACATAGATTTGTTGTATAGATATCACAAAATATGTTTACCGCGTTTATCTCGAAACCGCCATTTTGCAAGTACTGCATTTGCGATTACCAGGGCAGAATTTTATTCTGTGTTTTTAGTATTTGTTGTTATAGCGGCAACAGAAATACATCATCTGTGAAAATTTCAGCTGGAACTATCACAGTATCAGTGAGATACAGCCTGGTGACAGACATACGACCGGACGGACGGACTGACGGACAGACAGCGGAGTCTTAGTAATAGGGTCCCGTTTTACTCTTTGAGTACGGAACCCTTAAAATTGGGAGACAATCTCACATTAAATCGACCTAGGCCCAAATTAAGCAAAGCGGGTAGAGGGGTGTGGGTACTCGACGACGATATACCTAACCTACATACTTGTAAGTAGGTATGGATACTTAGATACACAGAAACCATCACGCAGCAGTAGACACAAGAAAGTTCCTCAATAGCCTTAAATACTCCTTATTTAGGCTACTTCCTTATTTAGCAAGCTGTAGTACGAGTCAGTACAATAAAATTTATTCAGGTACAACGAGCCTACATTTCAATGAAGGCTTCCTGATCAGCCTGGGATGCGCGAGACCAAGGCGGTACAAACACAAGTAAATAAGGAGATGTGGGCGATCAGTAAGCTCTCGGTAAAGTGGAAAATACCGCATGTACAGATTCTGCCCCAAAGCGGTCTTAAGGCAGTGTGAAACGTTCTTGATCTATCGATCTAATGAGATTGCCAAAACAGAGGTATGCACCTGTATATCGACTAGTAAAAAAATCTGGGTGACATCAGTAAGCTCTCAGTAAAGTAGAAAATGCCGTAGGCATGTACAGCTTCCGCCCCATAGCGATCATGTTGAACGTTCTAGATGCAACGAGATTGCCAAAACAGAGTATGCACCTAATGAATTAACAAATTAGCTGCCGACATTTAAACGTAGCGGAAAACAGCACATATCTCAATCTCAGCATCAAATATAATTGCATATAATATACCATTCCATGTAGCTGGAGTTCATTAACTTGGACTTCAACTGTCAAAACAAGTCGCTTTTCAAATAATTTCCGTTGGACTAGTTGTTTATTTACAGTTTTTCGCAAATTTACGACGCGTGTGATAGTTAATGTAATTTAAGCACCATAAAAATAATCAAATGGCCTTAATGTGTAAACACTAACTAATTTATTTCTTGGAGGTTGCAACGTTGTAATATCTAATCTTACTTCATAATCATTTATTCAGTAATAATTGAGCAGTGAGTTGACCAAATCAAACGCTGTAAGTGGACCTGGACCGGTCACATTCCAAAAAGGGCTTCTAAAGGGAAGAGGAAGCAAGACCGGCCAAACCTCACTTGTAGGAGTTCATTGGTAGCAGCGGAACTGGAGGCAATCGGCCGACGTGGTCAGAGGTGAAGTACGTAGCCCCAGACATATAACGCGATGGCGCGATGGCAGTGGATCACTGTGAAAGCCCCCTGTCCCACCTAGGGGTTACAGGATATTAACTCAAGTATGTCAAGAGGTGACCCAGCTGTCAATAGGATGATAGGTGTTGTGAGGTGTCACAAGCTCTAGCTTGCTCCTGCAATCAACGGCATTAAACGATCCACCAAAAGCACGGGAGCGCTCAGTAAATAACCACTCAAAGCAGATAACCTAGTTTACCCCGCATAGTGCAATCAAACCGCGAAATATATTGTAATCAATTCGCCGGAGATTTGACAAAAGGATCATTCGTATCAGTGCCACAACACATTTACCGAAAGTTTTGCTGCTCCCGAAAAACGAATTCCCATATGTACGAGGCATAAGTATTCCCTATACAAACCGGGAACTTTCGAGAATATTCCTGAGAAAGGCACATCTCAAAAGTGACTACAAATGTTCTCGTTTATAAGAATAATACGTATCATACCTATAACTTGTTTGGTATCGCGCTGCTTCGGTCCCACGCACGCCTCCCACAGGTTCGAGACACCACTGTCCCATTAACGGGAAAGTAAGACCTATTGTAACTATCACCGAGTATTCTATATTTAGATACTATTCCAGACCATCGCAAGGACGCAAGGATCCACGCGTCCTTCGCTCGTGCTATTTCTATAACCACTGTAAACGCATATGCTCTTAAAATAGACCAAATTGTGCTTTTAATAAAACAGATGTGTGGCTTGAGAAGATAATCCTGTCTCATTGCATTTTACTAAGACAGTTTACAGGACCTTGTTTTGAATGTTCCTGTAAAACCAACTGAATTCCGTTAATGATAAAATTGATATAAGATAAAAAAAAATTTCACCTCACTTGCTCGGAAAGCCCATTTTTATTCTTTAAAAACAGATAGCAAAACTGCATTTTATCCACAGAATATTTGAAATCCGAACGTGTTATTAGTTGTTTTTTAAACATAATAACATGTAAAGGCCAGTCCAGACAGGACGTTTCGCCCATCAGATTTTATATTTAATTTTATTCAGGTACCTTTTTTTTAATGTTTTTCTTTTTAATTTGTTCTTTTTTTTTCTTTTTGTAAAATGTTTTTTTTAATGTTTTGTCCATTTCGCATATTTTTTTTCAATGTTTTTCCTATTTTTTCTCCTTTTTTTAAACGTCTCTTTTTTAAATGCTTTTTTCTTTTTTTAATGGTTTTTCTTTGTTAAATGTTTTTTTTTAATTTGTAGTGTTTTGTTTTTATCTTTTTTTGTTTTTTGTCTTTTTTTTACGTTTGTTTTTCTTTTTTAATGTTATTTGAAACTTCTTTTTTAAATGTTTTTGTAAATATATAATAAATATTTTATTGTTTATTTTTTCTACTTTAAATGTTTTTCTTTTAACGGCATTCTTTACTTTTTTTTCTTTTTTAATGATTTTGTTTCCATGTTTTGTTTTTATCTTTTTTTGTTTTTTGTCTTTTTTTTACGTTTGTTTTTCTTTTTTAATGTTATTTGAAATAAAGACAAAAACATTAAAAAATAGAATTTTTTTAATGTTTTTGTCTTTATTTTATTGTTTATTTTTTACTTTAAATGTTTTTCTTTTAGCGGCATTCTTTACTTTTTTTTCTTTTTTAATGATTTTTTTTCCTTGTTTTAATGTTTTTCTATATTTTATTGTTTTTTTTTGTTTTTTCAATGTTCATTATTTTTTTTTAATGATTTTTTTTTATTTTTATATTTTGTTTCTTTTTTAATGTTTTATGGTTTTTTTCTTCTTTGTTACGTTTTTTTTCACTTTTTAAAATTATTTTTCTTTTTTTATGTTTTTTCTTTTCTTTATGTTGTATTTTCCTCGCTTAAGTGAGGTGAAAAGATTTGTGTTATACACGGGTGCAAGTTATTTTGACGTCTTGTGAGTTGCAACACTCGCTTCGCTCAGGATTCTATTTTTGAACCACTCGCTTCGCTCAAGATTCTATAGATACCATAGAATCCATTCGCTAGCTCGTGGTTCAACTCTAGAATCCATTCGCTAGCTCGTGTTTCAATTTCACACTCGCGGTTAAAATACAACTTTGCACCCTTGTATAACAAATAACTATTATTGGTTCTTAAAGAATTTAAATTAATTACAAACTTCTACCAAACCAGATCCTACCTACCTGCAGATTTTGAAGTAACACCATGTGATGAGTTGCTCAAAAAGTGCTACTTTACGTAGCTGTTTAGCGTGCGGAAAGTTGGTTTTCGCGCACTAGTGCTTTTTACTTTTCCACGTGTATCGAACGACGTTTTTTAATACAGTTGCGAAAAAATAAGAAAAACAACAAGTAAGGAATTTGAAACTTTTATATTATTAATTCTGTAACATCATTGTAATACAGTTGAAAAACAATGAAGTAGTTCAAAAACATTTTTTTTAATACAGTTCTTCCTTACTTGTTGTTTTTCTTATTTTTTCGCAACTGTATTAAAAAACGTCGTTCGACACACGTGCGGAAATGTCATTCTTCACTCGTCCCGAGTCTTGCCACTCGCCTACGGCTCTTGGCAAGATATCTCGGCACTCGTGGAGTAATGACATACTTTCCGCACTAGCATCGAAATGTACTCTTTCAACACATTTGCACGTAACGGGCCTCTTATTGTGTCGCTTTTGGGCTCATAATCCTGGGTATTAAACACGCGTGTTTAATAACATTACGACACTGGTGTAGTTATGTTTATATCCCGATTAAGACACGTTGGCACCTTGCAGCAAGGTGTTTGTATGGACTCGGCGCATTCTTAAATTGACCGGGTTATACAGGTTTGTTTTTAATTCTCGGCAAATGGATTCTTACTCGACTAAATAAATTAAATCCTTCTTGTGGATTAATTTATTATTTATATGATATAGAAACGTTTTATTTAATAAAACTATTTACTTTTGATAATATTTTACATGAATTTATATTGAATAAGAAAATATTTATTTTATTTTGTATTGGCTGTTTAGAGATTTCATCTAAGCCTCGCTGCGGGCGCACTGCGCGAACTTCACGAAAAAAAATAGTTGCGCGCCATTATAGGCAATTTCACAAATATTTGTAAACATTGATGATGCGTGTTTGGTTATTGTTAAAAATGTTGACTCGTAGTGAATAGAAAAGTGATAAATAGAATTGACATGCTGACAGAGCAGCCTGTAAGTTGGCAGTCTTCTTCAACTGCGTTAACGCATACATTTAAGTATTCGTATCGATGTCGCTGATAGAGTTCCAGTTTGGGCTGCGAGGTTCAGAAGGAACAGTGCAGCTGCCGAGTTTGTTGTTCTTGTAGCACCACGGTCATGGTTATGTCAAAAATAATCTGGCGATCACAATAGATCAGCGATGGTCGCAGTGATACAAGGGCTTTGACAGCCCGGAAGCCACTACCAGAATAATAATAATAATAGTATCTACTTGTTCGATGATTGTTTTTTTTTTTACATAACGCATGAAGATTTTTGAAAATATTTTTATATCCATATGTAGTGGGCATTAGTGGCTTGGTCACGATTTTTTTTTTGTAGGTGTACCTGTGCAAAAAGTGTCAAAAAATAATACAACAAAATTTAAAGTAGATTTTTTTAAAGGAAGGTTAACGACATGGTGTTAATTCTATTTTTATTCATGTGGATTTTGTTTGGTTACTCTATCTTGAACAGTTAACCTATTATGACACTTTAAATGACAACCTGATTTTTTTATATTATCCTAAATTACTCGAAAACAATAGAAGATCGTGGACTGATATTAAGCATGGAGTGTTCTTAGGACCTGCCAGTGAAAGTATCATCAAATCCCTCGTCGGCGGCCACTCTTACTTGCTTAGCCTGCTAGACCCCCTTTCCCAGTTCCTTACCTTATTAGACCTTCGATTTCGACTATACCACTGAACCAAAATTGAAGTTTTAGATGTTTATTCGACGCAGAATTTGATCTTCTTTAATATTGTTTCGAATACATTTACTGCCCGACGTACCGTTTTTGTGCTATATGCAAATAACTGAAAAAAGAGCACAGATTTCGCGGTTATTGGGCTCCCAAAAGTTTAGCACACCTCCTGGGATTGGGCAAACTCGGATTACGCGCATTTAGGGCCAAATAAAGATATTAAAATGATTTCCAGCTTTCTGGGAATTAATTCCTCGAAACGCTTTTTTTGGATCTAAGTAATTTGCTTGGCGTAATAAAACAAAGGTAAAAATTCAAATAAAGCAATTGTCAAAATTTATCCCTGTAAAAATTCCATTGATATGTATGTGAATGAAACTCCAACTTACAACAAGTAAAGTACTTTATTTCCTTGAAGCACTTATAAACGGTAAAGCAGTTACTTATACGTATACTTAAGATATATTTCTAGAAAGTCACAATAATAGACACAGTATAATTCAGCACATCACCGCATCGCTAACGCTCGTTTGAGAAGCCTCGCTTCTCCTTAGACATCGGCTTTTTGATAATTCATCCCCACACAAAAGGGAGGGGTATCCAACTACAACGTCCGAGTTGGTTTCTGACTACCCTGATTTGCAATAAATAATATGAAACTACCCATCTATTTTACAAAATCATCACATGTACTTAAGTATAAAACATTGAAACTGATTATTATTCTCGATAACTTAAAATCATGAAAATTTGCAAGATCGTCTGAAAATGATAGGCCATTACACACCTAGCAATTTGTCACAACAACTTGTAACTTCCTTTTCGAACTATAGCAGTCGGTGTAACAAAGTGCTTATTACAGCGTTACTTAAACTGACATAGAGAGCTTCTGGGAGGCTGGAGAATTTTTAACAGTCAAGTAGCCCACCAAACAAAGCCATTGGAATGTTAAATGTCAGCCGCTTCCGTAACCGCCATACCAGTTTATGACTACTAAAGATTTGATACCGACCCCGATCGACCCCGATTAATGAAACGTGTTGAAGCTAAGAAAAAGGAAATCTGAAAGTCCTAACGGTACGTACTCGATATCGATTTGATTGAATCCTCTTTGATATATTTGACGCAGGGGACATCTTACTTAGTTTAAGCATAAAATACCTCCATTCATCATCCTCCTAGCGTTATTCCCGGTTGTACCCTAAAGGAGCCCGAGGTCCACTTTGACACCTAAGCACTTTGGCATAGGCACTAGTTGTACGAAACGAATTGGCATCGGACCTTCCAACCCAGGGGAAAAACTACACCTTATTGGGATTAGACCGGTTTCCTCACGATGTTTGCCTTCACCGAAAAGCTAACGTACGTAAAAATATTCCGTACATAATAAATCATTGGTACGAGCCGGGATTGGAACCCACAACCGCCGCTTGACAGCCGCATGCCTGAACCACTAGGCTTATCGTAGCTTTTATAAAATACCACCATCACCTTGATAAAAATATAATGTAAATTCTAAAGAAGAAGGTCTAAAGTTGAAAAACATTTATCTTTAGAACATTCCTGTTTACACTGCTATAGGTTTTATTTACATATCAAAGAAACGTTTTAACTGATTAGAAGAGATCGTGAACACCCAAGAGAGCTATTCCAATGTTTTACAGCCAATGAAAGTCTCAGGCGATTTTATTGGCGATTTAAATTGCCCTAAACTCTATCAATGTGTATTTTATGTCCAGAAAATCATACCACCTGCACCACATTCCAGTATTTATAAATACGACTTTAATATCAAACATATCACCTAGCTGGACCTTATTTATTAGTATAAATTATGAATGAATAACTTGCCTGCAATTGCCCGCATCGTATCTATTTCATAAATAATTTTACATTCGTTAAATAAAGTCTCATATTTTAAGCCAGTATCTTTTTCTTATTCACCATTACTTTCAGTAAACATGAAATAATCTAGTTTAAAAATATGTTACGTAAAATTCCTGGAACGCATGTTTTTGATTTAATCGGCATCAGCGATCTGCATACATCTGAAATGCATTCAAAATTGTAAATCGCGCAGCGTACGTGGCCGCTGCCGCCCGAATGAAAGCTAAGATCGGCTGAAAGTGTAGCGGCTGGGACGGCATCCGCCTAAAATGGGGAGATCGGGCGCGGTGGTGTCGTATTCCTGGTATAAAAACTAACGGAGCGCCCCGCCGCCGGTCAGAACGGCTTCCAACGTGAGTACGCCCGCACGTGGCTCGTGCGTCTGTGTAGTGCATCAAGAATCCGAGTGCATATCGAAACGGAAAGTGTCGCGTCAGCTGTTTATCAGGATTGTGGTGAAAGTGCTGGATTGTGTATGGTTCATGGTTCAAGGATAGATTGCAGTGCTTGATTTCGGATCAGTTGAAACAAGTTATATTAAAGTTCATCGAAGACGTATAAAAGTTTGATGTTAAAATTGCATGCAAATTTGACGTTGAGTCTTGAAACAATCAATTAGCTTATTGAAACAGATGAATCTGATCGGGCCATCTAAATCCAATTGACCCATCAACCAGCAGCACCATAAAAGACGATAAATATTCTGATAATCGGCTGGCGTTGCTCCAGCGCATACCGCGTGACGTTACGGTTCGGGATAAGCGTAAAAAGGCGGTATTACGCAAACGTGAACGTTGGCACTGTTCCATGCACGCTACTCGGATTTCGGCCACAAATAGACGCACGCGCCAGTTCCGTTAAACCCTGCTCGGGCTCCGCTAACGTCCGCTGTGTTCACAGGAAGGCTCAGGGCTGCTCTCGTGTCTCGACTAGCCCAGAAGTCTCGTTAACCCTCGAACATGCCGAAGCCAGTCGTACAGGAGGGTGATGATCCCGACCCAACCCCGTACCTGTTCGTGTCTCTGGAACAGAAGCGCATCGACCAGAGCAAGCCCTACGATGGCAAGAAGGCATGCTGGGTTCCGGACGAAAAGGAGGGTTTCCTTCAGGGCGAGATCAAGGCTACCAAGGGCGAACTGGTGACCGTCAGCCTGCCCGGTGGCGAGGTAATGCCTTCAGTTTTTATATACTTACTTAAGTTTCACATTTTGATGAACAAAACCAATCACAACCCTCAGTTGTGATATAATTGATAAGAAAATTATTAGTAGCTGACCCAATTAGAATTTAATTACAAGTAAATTGGTCCTTGAAGCACCGGAAGACTATAACAGAGTTAAACTTGAGTCAAATCTCTCGCAATTTTAAATGATGAAACCAAATCGTAACTATAAGACTTTTTTAGTTGATAATAATGTTAATATATCCATTAAACTGTAACTGATCTTAAATGAGCAGGAAAAGACATTAAAAAAGGAACTCCTCTCACAAGTGAACCCACCGAAATTTGAAAAAGTCGAGGATATGGCAGACCTGACATACCTTAACGACGCTGCCGTGCTTCACAATCTACGGCAGCGATACTATGCGAAACTGATCTATGTAAGTAGGCGCCGCTGGCGCCTTTTCATAATTACTTAACTAATATGGCTATCTATCCCACAGACGAAAGACTTCAAGAAGGATATTGTAGGCCAGGTCAACCCGCCCAAGTACGAAAAAGCCGAGGATATGTCCAACTTGACATACCTCAACGACGCTTCGGTTTTGTATAACTTGAAGCAGAGATATTACCATAAGCTTATCTACGTAAGTCAGGAGCCAGGACGGCCAGGAGTTGGAGTCTTGCAGTGTGCATGCTGACCCTCATTCAATTCTGTAGACACATTTCATACATTCATCGATTACTTGAGCACTTTTGTGGATACAAACAGCGAACGACCAAATCAATTTAATTGACGTAACTGTAACTTTCAAAGCTATCCATCATTGCAATCTTATATCAGTAGCCTAATATAGATGATATTATTGGAGAGGTACCAAGCCAAAGATCAATAGCTGCCCATGAAGCGCAATTCGTTTTGGACCGATGGCTCAATTTGTATATAAATAGTTCGTTGGATATCAGCGTCGGCTATTTTCGTTTTTGTTATTTCGGTCGCGCTCAAGCTATGCAGACTGTATGCCAGATGTTATAACTAGAGCGGAGGTAAAAAACGATGTCACCAGGTAAATTGACATGTTTTTGAGAAGTGTCTTTCATTCTTTTTTTATGTTTCACATATGGTTTACAAGAATCGATTTAAATTAATTGGCAACAGATTTTGCAAAAATACTTTAAAGGTTATGAATGTGTCTACCTTTTCTTTACCTACTCCTTTCAAACCCATTCTGAACCGAACTTGAACCCTTTTACACAGGACAAGTCGGGATTTGTCCAGCGATACCGGTGACCGGAGGGCTGTGTGTTTCTTCTACCAGAATGTTTCGTTGTTTTCTTTGACTAGTGATCTTACTTGTTGCCAAACTGTTTGGTTGTTGAGATATTTTCTTTTTGCAAGAAAGGTATCAATACAATACCCCTTGCGATACTACAGAATTGTTGTTTCAGATATATCGCCTTTATGTCAATGGTAGAACTGTTAAAAAATACACATACAAATCAAAAACGTCCGCTTGAATATTTTTATATGACACGTCTTGGGTATTTTTAATATTTCTACCATGTTTAGCACGGAGACTAAAAGTATCGATACAGTACTGTCTCTGTGTTTGTGTGTCTTTATTTAAATTGAGTTAAAGCCTGTTGATTGTCAACTACTCACGTAACAATTCGCAATGTTTGCGAACTTCAAAATTACGGAGTGGAACCGATTTTACCTTTTTTTCACTTGTGAATAATTGACAGAAAGCAGGATTGTGTGAACATCATTTTTCAAATACTCGTAGTGTGTAACGTATTGACGTTTATGCACTATTTTCCAAAATGACAATCAATTTAGTTGTGTTTGCTTTTAATTATATGAATGTATCAAACAACTTATTTTGATCAGTATATGAATAACTTTCATCTAAATCATAATCGATCTATTGTAAATCTACTGCTGATTCCATACATATAATCTTTACCAACTTGGAAGTACAGACAGACCATAACCTAATGCTTTTCATCACACGTAGCATCATCCTCTTTGTAATATGTACCATTATGATCCTCTAGACGTACTCTGGTCTCTTCTGCGTGGCTATTAATCCCTACAAGAGATTCCCCGTGTACACGACCCGATGCGCCCGCCTGTACCGCGGCAAGCGCCGTTCGGAGGTGCCCCCCCACATCTTCGCCATTTCCGATGGTGCTTACGTCAACATGTTGACCAACCACGAGAATCAATCTATGTTGATTACGTAAGTATCAAACATTATAACTTAAACACATTTCACTTGTACTATCTTCAGATCTACATAAAGGAGTAAACCATCATAACACTAAGATCTTACAGAAGGAAACTTGCAAAAAGAGCGTACCAAAGGCGAGCGTACAATGAGTGTAAGATGTAATATTAATAACCAATTGGATAGCTACGAGTATTGTCAATTGTAAAATCCTTTGTCTTTTTCATGTGCTCGTAACTTTTATATACATTCGCGGTCAAAAATTTCGGGTTACCCTAAATTAAATTACCGCAGGTTATTGTAAATATTAAAAACTAGTTTTATTACTAGATTTATACTCGGCTGCTCGAAATTAAAAACAAGTAAGTCTATTGTTCTCGAAAATCTGATTTTCCCTGTATCGAGGCGCACAAAACTACTTTTTTATTTTTTCTAAATTGTGTTTAGTTTAACAGTAATTTGTTACAAACGATTACAAGTAACTCAAAACAACTAAGTAACCTTAATTAAATACAAGTATCACAATCAAAGACAAGCTAAAAACAAGCAGTTCAAATCATACATCTCTCAATGAGAAAAAAAATATTATGACATAAATAAGCTAAAATCAAGGAAATAGATTGTTAGAATTAAAAATAACCACAAACAACCTTATCAAAAACAAGTAACTGAAGTTACTGGTTTCTAGCGTAGATATTTATGGTATTTTTTTGACTAAATCCCAAGGTAAAAACGATTTTCAGCTCCATTACTGTAACGGCTTCAGTTACAAGCGATGCAAATAAGTCACGGTTTAAGTACATCATGTACAGATCTGTAAAAAAAAACCATTCTGATACATATTGAAGTTTTTAAGAAAATGGCTTTTGAGTTAAAATTAGTTAAAACCTGGTTACTTGTTTTTTCCGGGATCCTATCATAAAAATATCGATATCCAAAAATTATGAGTTTTGCGATATCTCGCTGTGTTAACGTTGTTTGTTTCATGGGTTTTACGAGTCCGATTTAAACCCGGTAAGGTTATTTTTTTACTGTTATTTTTGCAGTAGTTTAGATGTAAAATGAAATATAGATCATGAGATCATAACAGGATTAAAAAAACTGTACCACCTTGCACGGCATTTTACCGACCCGTATTCTTTGTATGCCAGTGTATTTTAAGTGTGTAGATACTTAGTAAAATTTATTTGTAAAGATTACTCGCTAAAGGTATGACAAGAAAAAAATATGAATAATAAAAGTAACAACATTCAGACGAACTTTACACTAACTAAAACCTTCCAACCCCTAGCGGTGAGTCTGGTGCCGGAAAGACTGAGAACACGAAGAAGGTAATTGCGTACTTCGCCACCGTCGGTGCTTCCCAGAAGAAGGACCCCGCCGCGGAGAAGAAGCAATCCCTGGAAGACCAGGTCGTCCAAACTAACCCTGTGCTTGAAGCCTTCGGTAACGCCAAGACCGTCCGTAACGACAACTCTTCTCGTTTCGTAAGTATCTACTTCACTACTTTTAATATTATAACTAGAACTAAATAAATTAAATAAAAAATATATAACATTAACTTTAGATTTTGAAAAATTTAGATCACGAAGTTATCATGTTGTTTAACATACACATACTACCTATAAGATTACAACGAATTGAGTAACAATGTTTTTAAGTCGTTCAAAAATCATTGTCGCAAAAATGTTTCTACGACAACAGCAATCTTAAAATAATTTAACGACAATAATCGATAAAACATTAAAAATACAATAACAAAGCGAGAGATTGATCTTGAACGCAAGTCACACAACACAACTCAAGGAGTCTCCTTACCTTACAGATATTGTAGTTTGACATACGTACTTATTGTCCTTGTTTCTCCTTGCCCAGGGTAAATTCATCCGTATCCACTTCGGCCCCTCTGGAAAACTGGCTGGTGCTGATATCGAGACCTGTAAGTACTTCATCTATATTGTGAACTATGAACATGATAATAAGTTTAAAACTAAAGTCGAATTATGTTTATTTTTAAAAATAAATATTTACAAGATGATAATTAACCATAACTTAACAAAATGAAAACTAAGTTAAATCTAAAAAAGGCCCTCGGGGCATTGTACCGAGGATGCTGGCGGCATTTCCTCGCCGAATTGCAATGCTGATGCGTTGCGCGAGAAAGCCGCCAGCTCTTCGGTCACCACTGTCACCAGTTACATCAACCAGACGTTTCGCGATTTCTGCAAATAACTTATGCGCACTGGGACCCCACGGACTGAGGGTCTCGATGCCAAAGGGTATAAAGTTGTAGGTACTGGCCTGTAGGCCTCGGCAGTGTAATAATACATGTAGATATTTATTACATTTCAAGTCTTACATCTTAACTTTAGAATTTTAGAATTCACAACGACCCATTACATTAATGAGTTTAAAATAATGTATTCTTACTTATCGATTATTTCGGACTACAATGAACTTGGCTAGTAATTATCTTGAGAAATATGATCTAAACTCCTTATTTTCTTCAGACCTGCTTGAGAAGGCTCGTGTCATCTCCCAGCAAACTCTTGAGCGTTCCTACCACATCTTCTACCAGATGATGTCTGGCTCCGTGGAGGGACTTAAGCGTACGTATACATACATCACATATCAAAACTTACCATATTGCACTATCTAGTTCTTTGGAGTTCAGTTAAAGTTCTTTACACTTCAAACTTTTGATGGTAAGGCTGTAATCATTAGACTTATCAACAATACTGTTTTTGTGATTTCCTGTCTTTCAACATTGTTGTTAACTCAACATCCGCAGATAATAAAGAATAATTGTAAGCGGATGTAGTAATATTTCGTGAGCTTATAGAACTATTGGCATTATTTCGTATAAAAATTCATAGTTCTAAACTTTTAATTAGTCTAATGTTTTCAATCAAACCAATCTACAGAAATAGTTTCATTTTAAGATTTTCAATCACAAACGAAAGATCCACGTTATAAGTATTCAAGTTTATACTTATATAAAAATAATCCTACTGTTTTATTCCGTGAACTTTAAAATAATTTATGACGCCCATTCAAAGCCCAAACCACCACTTACACATTAAACACCCACACACTGAAACACCGACCTTCTACTTCACTGGTTATTAACTTGTGTGTTTATGGCATTTAGCGATGTGTATGCTGTCGAACGACGTATATGACTATTACATAGTTTCGCAAGGAAAAACTACCATTCCTGGTCTAGATGATGGAGAGGAATGTACTTTGACTGATGTAAGTCTAGCCTCCAGACTGTCTAGGAGGCTTTCCCGAGTTTTGTTTTCCATCCAATTGCCCTCTCAAAATAAAGAGCAGGCGATCGGACCATCGCACATGCAGACTGATGCGATTATTTGCTAATAAAGTGTGTCCCGTCAAAATACTTCAAGGGTGTTATTTAGCATGTGTTTAGATTGTTAACTCACCAATTACCAAAGATGACTGCCATTGGTGTCCTTTTATAGAAATATGCCTTTTATCGAACAACATCAATGACTACCACATCGTCGCGCAAGGCAAGACTACCATTCCAGGCCTCGATGACGGCGAGGAAATGACGCTTACTGACGTGAGTCCAGCTGGTCGATCACGTAACGAACTGTACGAACGTTAGGTAGATCTAAATGTCAAATTTTATATGGATAAAAAACAGTTAGATTGTCCTAACGCGCGTTCGGAACGTTACGTGATTACTCCTCAAACACGACAACTGGCTCATTTCATTCTATCTTCTCCACTTCATTTCTTCAGCTGTTTCTGTCGCGCTTGTTGCCTTGCTTACGGCGCTGGCTGCGCCGGCGTATGTGTGTGTCAGATCATGGCTTGATGTTCACAGAGATGACGATGCTAACCAACCGCATCTCGGACTATCCCCTCATAAGTCAAGGGCAAACACGAATAGCTGGTGTCAACGACAGCGAGGAGCTGATACTGACGGTCGTAAGTGAACCGACCCACGTTTCGAACGTTGTTCGTGCACTGGACATTGAGCAATCTCTGACACGCACATGCTCGCCCCTGCGTCGTCCAAAAGGGCTTTTTTGCACAGAGTTTGGTTACCCCTCACACCCACAGGCTAACTGACACGATAACAAATGCTACACGACGAAATGTTTAGGGCATTCCACAGTTTCGGCAAAATGAAGGGTAATTTACTAAATTTATCTATATTGTTTGACCAACAGAAAATTGCTTATTGTCCAACGATATCTACGATTACTATAACGTCTCCCAGGGTAAAGTTAGCATTCCTGGTATGGATGACGGCGAGGAATGTTCATTGACCGACGTAAGTTGTCTGCAAAATTATAGCAGTTTGAAAAAACCACCAAAAGAGTTACCTTTTCAATATCCTCAATACCATTATTATTACCTTAATGGTGAAAAAAATACAGACCACTTTTTTTTATTAGATATAATCACAGCCAAAAGGATTGACCTACGATTATATATACTAGTAGAATTTAGTATTTTGTGGGTTATACATTATACCTCACTGTACCAAATTTAGATTCCTGTGCACTGAAATGAAAACGGACCTGTACAATGATGCCCGCCCGCATAACAGAAAATAATGCTATTTTATTTTACGTTACTAACCTATATTTTGTTGTCCTGTATTATTTGACACTGTAATGTTATTAAGATTATTATAATCTATTCCCTTAGATTATTTTATTATAATATTATATATTCCCTTTTTATTTGCTGATTTTAGCTAAACCAAACGTACAACAATCCATATAATTCCCTAAAATGTAATTTTCAGTCACGATTTTAATAACATATGTTTTTTGAACCTATTATTATCTACAGATGATCTGTCAGTTATAAAACCCATTTCAAATCGATTATATTTTTTTGTTACCCAAGGCAGTGTCCCCGGTATATTCCAATACTAACATGTATTTTGGCATTATAGCAAGCTATGGACATCCTTGGTTTCACCAAAGAGGAGAAGGACAACGTATTCAAGATCACTGCCGCTGTCATGCACATGGGTGGCATGAAGTTCAAGCAGAGGGGTCGCGAGGAACAGGCTGAGGCTGACGGCATGGAGGCAAGTATACACTAAACATACAAAATAAAAATTGGTCACCAAAATTTGTAACCTGATCAATCAAATCAAAAAACAAATAACTGACCAACAGATTGAGATAGATTTTCCTGACAAGTGAACTTGACAGTAAAGCAAAGAAAATAAATAGGTATATTCTTTAAGTGAGCTTGCGCTATCATTTTTGTCTTCTTGTCTTTTGCTATTTTAATACTTTATGTAATTGATTAGTATACGTTCAATGGACAACTGTCTATGCTTCTATTGTGATGTTAACTTCTATTCGATTGATACCTGTACGAACCTATAATTGGCCACCTATTTCTATATCTGTTGTAAACCAGTTTTGTGGGCTGTTGGTTTTTCAATAATAAATAAATAAATAAAACCTTAAATTACAGAATCTTTTCATATGAAGAAATGGTGTCAGTTCTAATAGCTGATTATCTAATTCCAGGAAGGTGAACGCGTTGCCAAGCTCCTTGGCGTCGACTGCCAGGACTTGTACAAAAACTTGCTTAAGCCTCGCATCAAGGTCGGCAACGAGTTCGTCACCCAGGGCCGTAACAAGGACCAGGTCTCCAACTCCGTCGGTGCCCTCTGCAAGGGTGTCTTCGATCGTCTCTTCAAGTGGCTCGTCAAGAAGTGTAACGAGACTCTAGACACTAAGCAGAAGAGGCAGCATTTCATTGGTGTACTGGATATTGCTGGTTTCGAGATCTTCGACGTGAGTATCGACGGGAAGGCTAAAGCGCATCTCGTGATCTTCATAGGTGAAGGTTTAAGATGTTGCCTCATATTTAGAAAGTTTCCCAAAATCGGTACAGATAATCTACAATAAAGTGTTATTTCGGATGGATTAACACTTTATTGTGGTATAAACAGAAATAGTAATATTAGTTATAGAATTTAGTTTTGGTTTACAAAAAATATCTTTGTTATTGTAGAGCAGTAATCTGTTTTCAAAATTTATCTGTGTTAATTCCATTTGATTTCTTAGTTCAATGGTTTTGAGCAACTCTGCATTAACTTCACGAACGAGAAACTGCAACAATTCTTCAACCATCACATGTTTGTGTTGGAACAAGAAGAGTACACCAGAGAAGGCATCCACTGGGAGTTCATTGATTTCGGAATGGACTTATTGGCGTGCATTGACCTTATCGAAAAGGTATACTGAGTGTAAAGCACGCTCGGTTGAAGGCAGTTTCATGTGTTTAGAGTACAGCTTCTAGACTATAGTTCATCTGTAGCCTACTAACTAATCGCAGCGATAACGATAGGCGTCTTTGTTAACCATTATTGTGGATTTACCTGGGTTTACTATTGTTCATAAAAGTACAACGGATTCGAGCAACTCTGCATTAACTTCACCAATGAGAAGCTGCAGCAGTTCTTTAACCACCACATGTTCGTACTTGAGCAAGAAGAGTACAAGAAGGAGGGTATCAACTGGGCGTTCATCGATTTTGGCATGGACTTGCTCGCTTGTATCGATCTGATCGAGAAGGTAATAGTCAGTGGTGATCCTCCATCCCGTCGACGCTGGAACTCAAGACGGGGATAGTTTTTCAATTTTGAATATCGAATAGACCCTCCAGCCTCTGGCAGGGGTTCATATGTAGGGACTAAAACCAACAACTGCGGAATGTGATCCGTAGTCATCCGTACCTAACACCCTTGTCTTAACTTTCCACATTACTTATCTCCCTGCAGTTCAATGGTTTTGAGCAACTCTGCATAAACTTCACCAACGAAAAACTGCAGCAGTTCTTTAATCATCACATGTTCGTGCTGGAACAAGAAGAGTACCAGCGCGAAGGCATCGAGTGGACTTTTATTGACTTTGGCATGGACCTCCAAATGTGCATTGACCTTATTGAAAAGGTAGTTGGCAAAAACGCAACGACAAAAGCTTGCCTCACGCCACAGGGTGCCCGAAAAAAGTAACCAGTGACCTTTCAACGAGTAGCAAATTCACGGTCGTTACTTTATTCGAGCTACCCACCAATGCCACTTAATGTTTTACATGTGTTCCGTGTTATCTGTGTTTTTTCTGTTTAATTTTAATATTTTCTCACAACAACGGCCACATTCTTCACACAGACAACCCTAGTTATTTAACGTACAATTATTTTTTCCATGTATCGCGATCCAGATGAACGGATTTAATCAGCTATGCGTTAACTTTACGAACGAAAAATTACAACAGTACTTTAACCATTTCATGTTCGTGTTAGAGCAAGAGGAGTATGAGCGTGAAGGCATCCAATGGACATTCATAGATTTTGGTATGGACCTTCAAGCGACTATAGAACTAATAGAAAAGGTATTAGAATTCAGTATAGCTTAAGATAGGCGCGATTAGACGAAGCTTGGGGCTGAGAACGTCTCCCGCAAGTAAATTTCTGGCTGATCCCTTGCTCTGCGGTAGGTATTTATAAAAATGCTTTGCACACACGCAAGACCTAGCAGTCAAAGCTATAAGCCTATTAAGTAAAATAGCATTCTCGCGGAATTGCAGGCTTCATAATTATATCAAAAGTATTTGAATATTCCGGAATACTGTTACTATCTCTAACACTCCTTCAGACTTCATGAGAGGAGGACAAGTATAATACATTAAGCATATAGATATTTTGATATACTTATTACTGTCTGATACACCACGCCGGTTCGATCGCACACTTGAAAAACCACAATACTTGCATATTTCGTCTAATATTTTATTCAGTCTAATGAAATACGAAGTAAAGTACGCAATAATTATAAATATTATAATATTTGAAAGCGTAAGACAGATAGATTAACTTTTACTAACCTTAAAAGAAGACTTCGTAAGAATACTAAATCTCCAATAAATAAAATGTCATCTTAGTAATGGATGCTATTAATTTAATTACACACGCGAATAGATAGTAAAATACACAAAATACTAATGCATGTCGCTTTATCGATAACGCGTAACCAACACACCATAAATCCCCTTTCTTCTAAGAAAACAAGTAAATGTGTGATTTTTTGAAAGTCACTTCCCTTGTAAGATTATCCTGTAATATTAGAATTTTACTAATTAGAGTAAAGATTATAATCTCAAAAATTATTGTTTCTTAAATGTTATTATTTTTCCTTTTCCATTCACATAATTATAGTATGTCCCCAGTGTCCCCGCGCAATTAAAGCTCACACTACACTTTGCTAAAGTAGATTTTCCAGGGATCCGCGGTCAAAACTTCGTGTTCTAACGCCACCGGTCCGTTTACAGCCCATGGGTATCCTCTCCATCCTTGAGGAAGAGTCTATGTTCCCGAAAGCCACCGATCTAACCTTCGTTGAGAAGCTGAACAACAACCACTTGGGCAAGTCACCCCCGTTCCTGAAGCCGAAGCCCCCCAAGCCCGGTTGCCAGGCTGCTCACTTCGCCATTGGCCATTATGCCGGCAACGTAAGTATCATTATATCATCAGCAGAAGAAATATTCACGATAGTTATGAATAAGACGATAATTTAAAGCAGCCCCTGTATTGAAATAATCGAAAAGTTAATTTGTTTTATTTACTTTGACCAGATCTAATAGATCACAATCATCGAGTTGATCAAAATTAATCTCCAAATATCTTTCACCATTACAGTCATTTTGACTTAGATATATACCTACTAGTACTCAATTTGGCTTCGTTTTTTGTGACACAGGTCGGCTACAACATCACTGGGTGGCTTGAGAAGAACAAGGATCCCCTTAACGACACTGTCGTAGACCAATTCAAGAAGGGTGTGAACAAGCTGCTGTGTGAGATCTTCGCTGACCATCCTGGTCAGTCCGGTGGCGGTGACGCCGGTGGCGGTGGCAAGGGTATGTATTAACCAACTTATATCACCAAAATACAATTGAGACTTAATTTTCTTATATCTCATTTTGAAGTTCCTTTAGCCAATTTTCTACAAATAATCAAAAAATCAAAATATTTATTTAGTTTCAAAGTATTTTTAACAAAGACTAGGCTGGTGCCTCTTTTTAAGCAAAAATATATCTGTATAAAAGACACCGCTCTTCCACATGGTGTAGCTTAATTAATTAATAGTTAAGTTAAGAACATTTTATGACTTAAAGAACATAAGAATACCAAGTATCATGAGCTGTCATATATCTACTGTCAACATATCATCCCAAACTTTACCAAGACGGGTGAGATAAAGCCCAAAGGTCATTTCATATACTCTACAATACTCCACTGATCTTCGATTCCGTTCATCATTCTACTCTTGAAGTTTTTTTCAAATATCAGGTAAATTTTAATGTTGGTTTTAGCTTCTTTATTTTCTTTCACATGACAAAAGAAAAGGAGAGGGCTATCTTAACATTTGTTTTTATTTGAGTTTGAAAATCAGACCTCAATATATATTTTTATGTTTATTTCTCATTCTCACTTTTTAACTAAAGGCGCTGGAGGCAAGCGTGCCAAGGGTTCTGCCTTCCAGACCGTATCATCACTCTACAGGGTAAACTCATACAATGAAAGACATTTGCTTCACTGCCTTGAGCGTAGCTTCAATGTATCGTCTATCATGCTAAAGACCGGCTCTTGTTACACTCTGAAGCTGTGTAAGATCAGTGGTAATCAGGGTCAGTCTTTCTCGCTTTCACGTTATCTTGTCAATGTCAGCATATGGTTTACAGCACAGCTCATGTCGCCGTTTAGTCTCTGGTTAGTCATCAAATATTGTCCCGTCTGCTGTTACCTTTGTGATTGTCTCTGTACTAATCTTTGCTTGTTTATAATGTACATCCGTAGGCGGTCGCGGTAAGAAGGGTGGTGGTTTCGCTACTGTCTCCTCCGCGTACAAGGTTCTTAAATTTATATTATAGATTGGTTTTTGATTCATCCTGATGTAGTATCATACTTTCTACATCATTTTTGAAAATTGTGGTACTTTTTACATTTTGTAGACATATTGTTAAGGGTAACATGGAAATTACCTGTTGCTTTATGTTGTTCGATGTTGTAACTGTAACTTTTAACATGCACTATAGTTTATAGTGTAGATGCACTGTGAGTATTCGTACACGCACAGCGCATAACGTACCCAGGAACGTACCGTACGATCCGCTGCTGGGTGTTTTAAGCTTTGTGTGTCAGTGTGTGTTTATTATCATAACTATAGTTTTGTGTGTGTTTATTCACATTCTCATCTCATTATAGTCAAATCTACTTCAAAATTCATCTTTCATTGAGTGTCGCTTTTTAAGTTATTTGCAGACAAAATCTGTTAGACGAGATAAACATTTAATGATCTGATTGAAAGTTTAATTGGTTTTATTAAACTATACCAAAAACTTAAAACGACGGTTTTGTATCACAAATTTCTTAAATACTAATTATGCTTATACCCGTAGGAACAACTTAACAACCTGATGGCAACTCTGAGGTCCACCCAGCCTCACTTCGTACGTTGCATCATCCCCAACGAGTTGAAACAGCCTGGTAAGTGCTACTTTAATAAATCATTATAAAATGAAATGTTGCATATAAATATCTGTTAGAGTCTGGCCAGTAAAAGATGAGCCTAGAAAGTTCGGCAAATTAAAAAAAAACGGTCAAGTGCGAGTCTGACTCGCGCACCGAGGGTTCCGTACTAACGTTCATACACCATACCCGGCACGTCATGACACCCTTCATGCTTGAACAATCTTAACAGCTCATAGTAGAAGTTGCCGTTGTTGTACAGCGCCATCTGCATTTTGGTACTAATAACTTGCAACCTAGTATGTTTGTTTATCAGCGATATTTTTTTATTACGCGTACCGATTTCGATTATTATTTTTGTATTTGAAAGGAGGGACGTTAACGATAAGCTCCTACGAATTTGAGTACATAAAATTTCAACAAAAGTAATAAAATTACAAACATTATTAAGAAATGATTTTTGATAAATAAAAAAAAATACGCTAGATAGAGGATTCGTTTTATTTTTTCTGTATTATTTATATTACTCTTAATCATATGCAATAATTTCAATTTTCGCTTGGTAAACTTCGGAGATAAGGAGTGAGGGGGGGGGGGGGGGAATGGTATTTTTTTCAACATATTCCTTAATACATCAAAATTTAACAACCGTAAAAAAAATGGTTTTAGGAAGCGCTAGCTAATCAAGCCCTTTCATATCACACCCCACTTGATCTATTAAATAGACTTTGAATTTTTAACCCCCCTCTCATATTCGTCATTTACACAGAAAATTAAATGTAGGTATATTAATTTTTTTTATTCTTCATATACGTGTCTTAACCTTCTTCACAGTTGTTCCAAATTTTAAATAGATAGCATAAGTAGTTCCTGAGATATTTAACGTTGCGACAGACGGACGGATGGACAGACGGACGGACGGACAGACGGACAGAATGGCACCATAAGGGTTCCTTTTTTTCTTTTTTAGTACGGAACCCTAAAAACAGCGTGTTGCAACACTGTGTATAAGGCGATAAACGAATAATGTTATAATAATTTAACAATTATTATTATTCTTCAATACACACAATGCAACTGATCTTAATAAGCAGAAGGAAGTAAAGGTATTATGACATATAACACTTTGACTTCACATTCTTTTTTACAATTATATTTAAGAAGAATACTTAATCAAAATAACTCTAAAAAATCAATTTGGTCGATACATGATTATAATTGAACTTTTAAATCATATCCTACTATGTGAATAATATTAGCTGTAACTCACTTTTTAATTCTCTATAGAAACCGAAAACCGTCATTTATTATGTTACAGTTACCTTCTTTATCGGCATATCAATTATCATTATTAGGACATCGTACAAATTTTAGACGTTTTACAAATTTGACAATGATATTACTGCTGCCATATTTTTTTTTAAATAAATCACAGGCTCATCTTTTACTGGCCAGACTTTAATTTTGGTTCAGGTACTTAAATTTGAATATTTATAATTTTACACTTGTAGATATAAAAATTCAAGCCAAGACCCTCTTAGTTCTAGTTTTAGTATTCTTATATTAATTGTCTTCTACCAGGTCTCATCGACTCTCACCTTGTCATGCACCAGCTGACTTGTAACGGTGTGTTGGAAGGCATCCGTATTTGCCGTAAAGGCTTCCCCAACAGGATGGTCTACCCCGACTTCAAACTCCGGTAAGAACCTTGACTCAACCTCAAATAGAACACAAGAATTTAAATTACAACTATTACTTTAGCATTTTATGTCTCTGTTTTGAGTTCAGGGATTACATTTATTTTAACATGTGCCGAGTCAAAACAAATTTCTTTTAGCGCTGATATTTTCTGGAGCAACTATTCTGGTAACACAGCTGACTTACTGACGTCATCATTCAATTTACAAACTTTACCTTCAGCTATGAGTAATACTTGCCGAAATAACATAGATTAATTATCAACTAAATCCTGTTTTATATTATATGGCACTTTTTAACGTGTCTAAAAGTTATGATTTGTTGGAGGGTTCTGTTATTTTAACTGTTGATATTGGACACAGTTACATGATTCTGGCGCCAGCCATCATGACTGAAGAAAAAGATCCTAAAGAGGCAGCTAGGAAGTGTCTGGAGTCGGTCGAACTTGACCCTGAGAGCTATCGTATTGGTCACACAAAGGCAAGAATATCATCGGGTCTAGAATGGTTTTAGCATGGAGAAGTAGATAAAGACAAACTCTAAAGAATAGAGTTAATTTTGAACCTGACCCTTTGTCATTTTTAGGTCACATTTTAGGTTCCTGGGCGTTGTCATCCGGATCAGCACCCCATACCTTGTTTTCTATACAATGTGGTTAACACTTGAAGAATACAGTATTCCTCATATTTGTTGTACCCTCCCTTTATACCTAGCACGCTCATATTTTAGATAAATATTTATATTGTTGTTGACTCTTCCTCATTGTGTGGATATATTTTGATAATGTAGCTACAAGATCCTGGCCCCTCAAGCTGTGGACAAGGAATCCGATCTTAAGAAGATCGCTCAGGTCATCCTGGACGCTACGGGCTTGGATCCTGAGTCGTACCGTCTGGGTCACACCAAGGCATGTTCATTCGGTTGCGTAGTTAGCTTAGAAAAAGCCAATTGCAAAATCAAAACGCTTCAGTCAAATTACGACCACCATTTGCAATTGGTACAGTAATTTGACCAGTATTTTTAGGCAGCTTTAAGAGCCCAAGCGACAAGGCTCCTGTTTGGATTTCCCCTTTCCTCTACCTGTACACACACATACACATACACTGTTATATTTTTCTATGCTCCCCAAACGCAGATACAAAATTCTGTGCCCCGGGCTGATCAAAGAGCCTATCACGCCTGAGAAAGCCACCGAGAAAATTCTCGAGCAAACCGGCTTGGACTCCGAGTCTTTCAGGCTTGGAAAGACAAAGGTAGACGTAGAGCATGAGTAACTGAAACACAAATACACTTTCCGATACTAATATCTCTTTGTACTGTCTCTTTCTGTACCGTTCATACCTCGTTGTCTATAAGTGGTTTTATTTTATGAATGTTTCCATGCTATGCCGCTTCAAAAAAGTCTCAGATTTCTTGAGATAATTGACGCAAATCCCTCACTAACATTATATGTGGATCTGTTATTAGAGTTACAAAAAAATATCGATTTATCTTACGATGCATGCATAAGAATACCGTTACATTACTAAATAGTTTGGAGATGTTGTGGTCTTGTTCTGAGTTAGCGGGTATGTTCAGGTGTTCTTCCGCGCTGGTGTCCTGGGTCAGATGGAAGAGCTGCGTGACGACAGGCTGTCCAAGATTGTGTCTTGGATGCAGGCCTACATCCGCGGTTACCTGTCCCGTAAGGAGTACAAGAAGCTGCAGGAACAGAGGTACAGTACTACAGTAGTAATACCATTTAATTTCTTTAACTACTAGAAAAATAAAACTTCCACTTTGGGTTTATATTGCTATTCCAACTAAACAATTCTACTTTTACTCTGAATCTAAATACTTTAGATAATTGTTATATCAATATCACTCGATATACTCTTGCTTCTAAAATCATCAATCAATAACGAATGTTTTCCTTTTTAGAGTTTCATATAGAAATTTACTTTATTTTCTCCATTAAATTAATTTTTAGAATTATTTTTGAAATCATTAAAATCATCCACTTTCAGTATTGAATTGGCATTACTTGTAGTTCGCTTTTTTTCTAAGTATGAGTTTCTACTTAGGGTCGCCCTCCAAGTTGTCCAACGCAACTTGCGCAAGTACCTGCAACTCCGCACCTGGCCCTGGTGGAAGTTGTGGCAGAAGGTCAAGCCCCTCCTCAACGTCTCCCGCGTCGAGGATGAGCTCGCGGTAAGCATCTGTCAGCGCATTAACATGATGAAGCACTCTGACCCAATAAATAATCAAATTTAGCGGCGTGAATCAAGTACGGAAATAGCTGCCGACCGCGCCCACCTGTGGTTACGCGACACCGCACCTGCCGCGGCCATTTCTGGAATCCCCCCCTCCCCCACTTACCTAGCTAAGTAATCATGCGCGTGGGTGGCTATCGCCCGCTGGAAAACTCCAGCGCCCCTGTCAGTCGAGCGGTTGGCCGGGCGCGCGCCTAACTCCCCTAACGAACGAACCATTCCCTTTAATCAATTGATGATTAGACATAATGGCAACGATACACGTTTCGGAATGGGATGGTGTGGATAAAAGTGTGACGGAATTGCAGAAACTGGAGGAGAAGGCCAACAAGGCTATTGAGGCCCTCGAGAAGGAGGAGAAACTCCGCAAGGAGTTGGAGGTTCTCAACACCAAGCTGTTGGAGGAGAAGACCGCGCTGCTCGGCTCGCTGGAAGGCGAGAAGGGCTCGCTGTCTGAACTTCAGGAGCGCTCCGCCAAGCTCCAGGCCCAGAAGACCGACTTGGAATCCCAGCTTAGGGTAAGTCCCAATTATTAAGAAAATTACTTTATTCATGAGTTCTCAAATAATTTAGACTAATACATGTAATGAGTATTCAAAGATCATTGAAATGGTCTCCACTCAGATTTATTAGTGTTCGCCAGGACTTTTAACTAGTTTTTATTTTAAATTCACGACAAAATGTCCTGTTTATTAATGCGGTCGTTATTGATGATCGGGGGAAAAAAATATAAGTTAATTGTTCATAGCCTCGATTAGCCGTCATTAAACATCTTTTAATTTGTAGGTAAGAGTTCCTCAAACCCCGGTGATTCAGATACTTATTCCGTACTTTAAGGAGTCTATGGCATTTTAACTTAAGTGAGAAACTAGATTTTACCTCAAATGTTTTCTTAGTCATGCATGAGCTGTGGCATTTTTAGATGGTCATTAAATTGAAAAATCTGTAACATTATTTTTAACTCAGTACCGTGACATCATCTGAAATAGCAGTGAGCAATGCAGGTCGCAAATGCTAGGCGTTAATATAAATAATGTACCCAATTAGTTGAATTAATTAGCTGAGATTCCTGCGATGAGTAAACACAGCGGGCAGTTAGTAGATATCCTATATTACAAGCCAAATAAGAAGACTCAACACTGTTGCAAAAGTGTAGGTACTTATAACGTTACATTGGCTGGCGTATTTCTTTAAATAAACATAGTTTTGTTTATACGAAAAGCAGCTTGTGGAGTTAAATTTAAATTGCACGTCTGCAGGTTGCACGATTTTATTGCTGACCATTAATTACTATTATTTGCGGATAGACAGATACCAGACGCGTTTAGAGGATGTGCAAAAGCAATTAAATGTGTTTTTGTAACTTTTAACTTCAATACTGATTCAAGCTCTTCTTATAATAGGACACCCAGGACCGCCTGACTCAGGAGGAAGATGCCCGCAACCAGCTGTTCCAGAACAAGAAGAAGTTGGAACAGGAGGTCTCTGGCCTCAAGAAGGACGTTGAAGACCTCGAGCTGTCCGTCCAGAAGTCCGAGCAGGACAAAGCCACCAAGGATCACCAGATCCGCAACTTGAACGATGAGATCGCCCACCAGGACGAGCTCATCAACAAGCTCAACAAGGAGAAGAAGATGCAGGGAGAGTCCACCCAGAAGACCTCTGAGGAGCTCCAGGCTGCCGAGGACAAGGTCAACCACCTCAACAAGGTCAAGCAGAAGCTCGAACAGACCCTCGATGAGCTTGAAGACTCTCTGGAGCGCGAGAAGAAGCTGCGTGGAGACGTCGAGAAGCAGAGGAGGAAGGTTGAGGGCGACCTCAAGCTGACTCAGGAGGCTGTGGCCGACCTCGAGCGCAACAAGAAGGAGCTTGAGCAGACCGTCCAGCGTAAGGACAAGGAGATCTCCTCCCTGACCGCCAAGCTCGAGGACGAGCAGTCCCTTGTCAGCAAGCTGCAAAAGCAGATCAAGGAACTGCAGGCCCGCATCGAAGAGCTCGAGGAAGAGGTTGAGTCCGAGCGCCAGGCACGTGCCAAGGCTGAGAAGCAACGTGCTGACCTGGCCCGCGAGCTTGAAGAGCTCGGCGAGCGTCTTGAGGAAGCCGGTGGTGCTACTTCGGCTCAGATCGAGCTGAACAAGAAGCGCGAGGCTGAGCTCAGCAAGCTGCGCCGTGACTTGGAGGAGGCTAACATCCAGCATGAGTCTACCCTCGCCAACCTGCGCAAGAAGCACAACGATGCCGTCGCCGAGATGGGTGAGCAGCTCGACCAGCTCAACAAGCTCAAGGCCAAGTGAGTATTCGCTGAATTCATATCCTTTAATAGTTTACAAGGTTGTACCTTGTTTTACCGACAAATGTTGCATCGAGTGTATGTTTCGCACATTTTTTCTTTTCAAAACCATTTCAAAAACGTCTGACGATGAAATCATCAGATTGGTATAAGTATGTATGTATGTTGTAGCCTATTCGCTCTCACTCATGAGACGAAATCTATAAACCTCAGAAGAGGGGCGTAAATAGAGTTGATGACGATGACGATGATGATGCACAAATATTAATTACATTTTAAAAGTAATGTTAGTTTAAGGAAGCGCAGTTGGTGAAATAAAAATAGTACCTAGTAAGTGGGACTCAGAGCTAAATATAGCGCCTACGTGGCAAATTCTATAAACATGAGCATTTGTTTATAAATACGCTTTTAATAAGCGGCGGAAATTTAATTTCGTATGACGGAGTCTATTCCAATCTTTACGCCATTTTCCCACATGAGGAGGCTTGTATTTAGCAGCGGAACGGAACGGTATAGGCGGTGATGATGAAGTACTTTAAATTAAACTGAGAATGCTAATCTACAATCCCCAATGCTTCGTATACTCAATTCTGCTGCAATTCAGGGCTGAGCATGACCGAGCGTCTTGCTACTCCGAGCTTAACAGCACACGCGCTGCTGTCGATCAGGTGGCACGCGAAAAGGTAACATGTCCATGACCATGAGGCATGTATACCCGGGGTGACCCTGCATGCTCCCTTAAACGTGGAAGGACCACGACTCATTGTGTCTATAGGGATTCCAAACCCGATATTATGTACCACCAATTTCGAGGTTGGAAGCCCTAAGCCTCACAACACAAACACAATTAGGTGATTAATTGTTTTTGTCATCCATCCAGGGCTGAGAAAGAACGCTCTCAGTACTTTAGCGAGGTCAATGACCTCCGCGCTGGTCTCGACCACGTGTCCAACGAAAAGGTATTAAAAAAGTTTTGGCATCGGCAGGACTTCGCTTCGCTTTCGCAGCTAGATGGAGTAGCACCCTTAGCACATAGGTTGCATAAGGCCTTATAAAGCCCATATAATGCTAAAGATATAATTATAACGGCTGCTTAAGCTGATAAACGATTTATGTGCTGTTTGGACACGACACTTTACACACGTCCTAAGTAACATTCCTAATACTTTTCGTCTAATTCGCAAAAAAGCTATACGCATATATGGTACTAGCTAACTAACAACTAAAAAGTGTTTTTTGTTAAAATTTTAATCAGGTTGTATAGACCCTCCTTAATTTTTAATAAAATATTCTAATCACTAATTCCGTAATACCTTTGTTTCACTTTAACTTGAAAAAATAAAAAAAAACTGTGTAACAATCTACTAATCAAACTACAATACTAAATCTGTAAATAAAAACATGTTTTCTTTTTGTTTCCATTATTATTATTTTTTTAACTATAATATATCTTAGTAATGTTTTGAATATTATTTTATCAAAAATTCTAATTGGCAGTATTAGAATATTTGATAAGATCCCTTTTAAATTACACTCATTAGTGGAATAATCCCTGTTCACCTGGAAGACATCCAACCAGACCATAAAACAAATATGGCAGATAACCATCAACTTACGACTCGTAGATTCATGCTCGTTTCCCCAATAGGCTGCCCAAGAGAAGATCGCCAAGCAACTCCAGCACCAACTCAACGAGGTCCAGAACAGGGCTGATGAGGCCAACCGCACCCTCAACGACCTGGATGCCGCCAAGAAAAAGATGTCCATCGAGAACTCCGACCTCCTCCGCCAACTGGAGGAGGCCGAGTCCCAGGTGTCCCAGCTGTCCAAGATCAAGGTGTCGCTCACCACCCAGCTGGAAGACACCAAGAGGCTTGCCGACGAGGAGGGCAGGGTCAGTATCAAGAATATGCTACAATCTTTATCAAACCATTGGTGAATTTGAGTTCTATTCCCTCTAATCCATGAGAGGAGATCTGTGCCCAGCAGTGGGTCGTGTATTGGCTGATGATGAAGATGAGTAGTAGAGTAGTAGTAGTAGAGTTAGAATTTGATGAACTGTTGACCCTTGGTAATTATATCAATCATGAAAAATTTAGGTTGTTCAGCGAGATGATGGCTAATGTACGTTTTCTTTTGTTAACAGGAACGCGCCACCCTTCTTGGCAAGTTCCGCAACCTCGAGCACGACCTGGACAACATCCGCGAACAGGTCGAGGAGGAAGCCGAAGGCAAGGCTGATCTCCAGCGCCAGCTTTCCAAGGCCAACGCCGAGGCCCAGATCTGGCGCTCCAAGTACGAGTCCGAGGGCGTCGCCCGCTCCGAGGAACTCGAGGAGGCCAAGCGCAAGCTCCAGGCCCGCCTCGCCGAGGCCGAGGAGACCATCGAGTCCCTCAACCAGAAGGTTGTTGCCCTCGAAAAGACCAAGCAGCGCCTCGCCACCGAGGTCGAGGATCTGCAGCTCGAGGTCGACCGTGCCACCGCCATCGCCAATGCCGCCGAGAAGAAGCAGAAGGCCTTCGACAAGATCATCGGAGAATGGAAGCTCAAGGTCGACGACCTCGCCGCCGAGCTCGACGCCAGCCAGAAGGAGTGCCGCAACTACTCCACCGAACTGTTCCGTCTCAAGGGTGCCTACGAGGAAGGCCAGGAACAGCTCGAGGCCGTGCGCCGCGAGAACAAGAACTTGGCCGATGAGGTCAAGGATCTGCTGGACCAGATCGGCGAAGGTGGCCGCAACATCCACGAGATTGAGAAGGCAAGGAAGCGCTTGGAAGCCGAGAAGGACGAGCTCCAGGCCGCCCTCGAGGAGGCCGAGTCTGCCCTCGAACAGGAGGAGAACAAAGTCCTGCGCGCTCAACTCGAGTTGTCCCAGGTTCGCCAGGAGATCGACCGCCGCATCCAGGAGAAGGAGGAGGAGTTCGAGAACACCCGCAAGAACCACCAGCGCGCTCTCGACTCCATGCAGGCTTCCCTCGAAGCCGAGGCTAAGGGCAAGGCTGAGGCTCTGCGTATGAAGAAGAAGCTTGAGGCCGACATCAATGAGCTCGAGATCGCTCTCGACCACGCGAACAAGGCTAACGCCGAGGCCCAAAAGAACATCAAGCGTTACCAGGGCCAGATCAAGGACCTCCAGACTGCTCTGGAGGAGGAACAGCGTGCCCGCGACGATGCCCGCGAACAGCTGGGTATCTCCGAGCGCCGTGCCAACGCTCTCCAGAACGAACTGGAAGAGTCCCGTACCCTTCTGGAACAGGCCGACCGCGCCCGCCGCCAGGCCGAACAGGAGTTGGGCGATGCTCACGAACAGCTCAACGAGCTATCCGCCCAGAGCGCGTCTCTTTCCGCTGCCAAGAGGAAGCTCGAGTCCGAGCTCCAGACCCTCCATGCCGATCTGGACGAGCTCCTCAACGAGGCTAAGAACTCCGAAGAGAAGGCCAAGAAGGCCATGGTTGACGCCGCCCGCCTCGCCGACGAGCTCCGCGCTGAACAGGAGCATGCCCAGACACAGGAGAAACTCCGCAAGGCCCTTGAACAACAGATCAAGGAGCTCCAAATCAGGCTGGATGAGGCTGAAGCCAACGCCCTCAAGGGAGGCAAGAAGGCCATCCAGAAACTCGAACAGAGAGTCAGGGAGCTCGAGAACGAGCTTGACGGTGAACAGAGGAGGCACGCCGACGCACAGAAGAACCTGCGCAAGTCTGAGAGGCGCATCAAGGAGCTCACCTTCCAGGCTGAGGAGGACCGCAAGAACCACGAGCGCATGCAGGACCTGGTTGACAAACTGCAGCAGAAGATCAAGACCTACAAGAGGCAGATCGAGGAGGCGGAAGAGATCGCCGCACTCAACTTGGCCAAGTTCCGCAAGGCACAGCAGGAGCTGGAGGAGGCTGAGGAGCGAGCGGACCTGGCCGAGCAGGCCATCAGCAAGTTCCGAGGCAAGGGACGCGCGGGATCCGCTGCGCGAGGAGTCAGTCCGGCGGTAAGTGTCGCGACTTTTTGACACGAGTCATACACACACAGCTTATTTTTGCCTTTCAGTTTCTGATGGAGTAGAAACATCCTACCATCTTGACAGGCTAAAAAGGCTTTTGAAAGCAAGCCCGGTTTTAACATTGACAACAACGGACCGATCATAATTTATGAGATTATTAACGTTAATTCTTATCACTTCGTACACTATTTCAAAGCTTACCATACTTGTCATCCTGAAATTTTGGGAACTGGAAAGTCAATTATGCTTGTGTATGACTTTATTTTCTGATTTTCTTAGTTGTCTTCTGCTTTAACTAAACTGTGTTCTTTCGTCCAGGCGTCCATTAAAGGGCGTGTTTAAATGAACCAAGGAGATATGTAAGTGCGGCTTATCCCTCACAACGACAGGAACGGTCGTTGCTACCTGACTCACTGCTTCCAATCCTAGAATTTTAGTACAGACAATGCCAGAACTCTTGGTATTGAACGTACAAAAAGATCCCTGGATTGAAGCTCTCAGCGACCTAGCTGATTAATCGGGCCTATTGAAACATCATTCAAAATTTGAATGTCTCCTCTTTGTGCTGTCCAGCATGTTTCCTTGTCCTGAGGCTCTATTCTGCAAATTTTAATGACAGCATGATATTACAAGTATACGGCCACTTTTGGGGCGTCACAGGCGATCCGTCAAATACTACTCGCAATGCAGTTTTAAGGAGATAAAGTGGACCTTATAGTTTATTTCGTTTTAAAATCGATGATGTCTTGGCTGTCATTAACTCTTGCTTGAGCTTGTCATCGTGTGAACGAGATGTTGATATGTTATTTCTCTTTCCAGCCCCAGCGCCCGCGCCCCGCCTTCGACGGTTTCGGCACCTTCCCACCAAGGTTCGACCTGGCTCACGATGATTTCTAAACGTTCCACAAAACCAAAACGGACTGTACAGATTTTCGTTGTTTATCTAACATAATTTTTTATACATAGCAGTTAAACGCGTGAAACGAAAACTGTAAATTTAAAACAAAAAAAAACTTTATACACTTTAGTACTCTAATCTTTTTACGAAAAGCTATTTTGTAACTTGTTGATATTTATTTATTTATTGCTGTATGTAGCGAGAGTGGGGGTGAGGGGCACGCGGAGTGGTTGCCGCGACCCCAGAGACACGCCTACCAACCCTTTACCGGCAACCGTGCCGCGCGCCTCGTCGCCCTCTTGACATCTAATAAAGCGATATCGTTGTCATAAAACATTTAAACGTTTGGTTTTCTTTCTATTCCCCTCATCATTCCAATCCCCTAAAAGGCTCCATACTCGTTGAAGCTTTTACACTGTAATTGTTTTGTCTACTGCATTACTTTTCACGAACTCTCTAATTCAATTTACTTTGCAACTGTAACCATATCAAAGTTACATACACTTTGCTGCTGATGGGTCAAAGAGCCTGAGCTAGAGCTTGAGTTCAACAGAAAGTCGTCCTTCCTGTGGTCAGTAGTTACGGGCTTCCATGGACATAAAAAAAAATCGATTGCATGAAATCATATAAATGGTGACGCCGTCTAAGCGGATTAAGAGGCCAACCAATCATTAGGCGTCGTAGCGTCTCTTCTGTAAACTTTGGCAATGCTCATGAAGAGACGCAAGCCCAAACCTCTGTTTGCTCTAGATAAGCATCTTTATCATATTTAAGCATAAGCGTGATCCGTTGCCTTGCATTTTAAGACCGATAAGATACGTGCTGCGACTAGGGCCCCGCGTAGGAAGTAACCGAGACATATAGCGATGCTTAGGAGTGTGTATGGAAACGTGTGAGCGTTTCCATCGATCGCGTGTAAATTGTGAGTGCACCGCATGCCTATCCATAAAAGGTCTCAGATCCTTAAAGAAGCGGTTTTTGGTCATTTTTAACCTATTATAGCTTGTGTGACATTACACGGTCCACGGCGGGATACAAGGCAGCTCTTATCAGTGAAATGGATGTAAAATTCTTAGGGACTCAAATTACCCATTTATTTCGGTCTAGCTATCCGCCCACCCGTTGACATTATGTTATTTAGAAAAACCGAATTATATTGCCATATAATATAAGATTTTCTTTTACATGTAAAATTTTATATTTTTTCAAAAAATGAGTACCTATGAGTAATTCAAAGAACCCAGGCAGATCCTATCTATACAAAGTTGAAAGAATTTTTTGAAACGGATCAGTGGTTCCGGATATTACCCACTACATACAAACATCCCAACTTACACACTCACACTTTTCCTAAATAGAGAAATAGATGAATACAGCAGTATGGCTAATGATGCATCCTCTTCCATCGTTATTTCTTCACTGAAAAGCTTAGTTCATTCATGTACGAATACTTCCAGGGTTGCTTGTAATAAAATACGAACTTCAATGTTAAATTAATTTTAATAACCTAGTATCACAATTCGGTTTGTTCCACTTAACGTAGATATCCAATTAACATTTCGTATTCCGTTAACACTTAGGAACTGTTTCTGGGAAATATTTACAATAAACTTTAAACAACAGAATAGTCTTGACACTCGTTAATCACAACACAACAAGTAGACTAGAGAACTTTACCTAGTACTAAAGAGAAACTCCGTCGACTCAGATCAAACCAAGGCGTAAAGATGAAATAAAACATAACCTACTTTTTGCACATTCGTCAACTATTCGTTGAGAGTGTTCCAATGAGCCCAAAAATGAAGGGTTTTTACTGTACTTATTCAAATTCAAATCATTTATTGCAAGCCGTCCGTTCGTATTTAGAAAATAGTGACTCATTACATTAGTGCAACTGCAGTGTAAAGGCGTATTCATACTGAGGTACAAAATCAAATTAACAAATCTTTTTAGTACACAATATTCTTAAAAGGTAATTTTACTTAAACATATTATAAATTACTCGTCTTTATCCACTATGAATTATTGATCCACTTTTATTTTTACGACAACCAAAAGCATTTTTTTTATTCATTTTCAAAGTTGTCAATAGACGCGACCGTAGCATTTGAATCATCTAGCCGATGTAAACACGGCTTTCTAATTTACAGTGCCCTAATTGGCCAAGGGGCGTAGCTAAGCCGAATACCAGCGATGACTCACTATTTTCTAAACGCGAACGGACTGTAGTTTAGAAGTTGCTGTGGCTACCTTCTGTCTCCATGATCCGTAGCTCTAGTATAAGTTTTATCGATACATGTACGTTTTCGAACGCGTTTGCGTTTAGTTTCAGTTTGTAAGGCAACGCGTAGTTCCTAATAGTTTCCACCAGGGGCGCTATTCGCGTTGCTATACAAATAGCGCGGGCTGAAAAATGGTTTGCAAAATGTAACAACTCCCATACGGACAGTTCAAATTAAATAAAAAGCTTGCAAAATGACCAACACTTTAAATGGGTTTCAATAAAATAATGTGTTTGCGACTTGTGCTGTTGAAACTCTCGGACCCTGGAGCCCTGGCACTGGCCAATTATTTTAGCATAGGGCTGGCTTGTTTCTTGCCCAATGGATCAGCATAGCTATCCAAAAGGGGAACGCAGCCAGTCTTATTTATTTGCTGAAATTAAGTTACTTTACTCTATTTCGGTATTTTTTTCTTTTAATTACTAACCTATTGTAACATATTATTATGGTATATTGTGAAAGATAATATTCCTATCTCCAGCGTCCAAAAAATATACTTATTTTTAAAGTGACTAATTAATAAATGATGATCATCATCATCATCATATCAGCCGAAAGACGTCCACTGCTGGACATATGCCTCCCCCAAAGAGTGCCACAATGGCCAGTCCTGCGCCACCCGCATCCAGCGGACTCCCGCGACCTTTACCAGGTCATCAGTCCACCTTGCGGGGGGCCTACCCATAATGATAATAAAGAATATGAATCTGTTCCTAATTAGACTTGACAAGTAATCATGTCCTATGACGTCATATATGAATGTATAGTATTACTACAGCTCTTAAAACTGTTGACTTCGTTTTTTGGCACGTGGATTTTTATCACAGTAAAAAAAAAAACGATGACGATTGAACGATTATTTTTATATTACTTTGGCACTTATATATAACTGTCTTGTGCTCTGCATCTCTGTACACAAAGTATGTAATATGTACAAGGGATTTCTTTAGTTACAAATGTTTCAATCGATATACGATTGTTGAGCAAGTCATGAGCATTTTTCACTCCCGACGAAAACGAGGAGTGTTATACGTTTCGTATAATTATGTACCTGTGTGTCATGAAATTTACCCAAAAAAAATTTATTAAGCTATGTGCTTCATCATCTATGTTCCTTGAGTAGTTCTTAGCATTTCTAGTCTGGGAGGCAATAAGAAACGTGAGGCTAGTCGGGAAGGGGGGGGGGGGGGGGGGTACAAAGATGGCTGCCAACAGTCGTCTTTAAAAAAAATCTAGTCTCGTCCTGGTGGCTACAGGGCAAGTTTGGTATCATCAAAGACGTTTAATTTATTGATAATATTAGTTTTTTTCAGTTTCATAGTAATTTTACAAGAAAAACGTAAAAAGGTAAAAATGTTGGTAGGCGATTTTTGCTTTGGGAGCTAATAAGTATTGTATAATGACAAAAAATATCAAACAAAAAATAATAAAGTGCAATTCATGCTTATTCAAAAAATATGCACTTTCTATACTGTCCTAATGCAAAAACAATAAGAAAAAAAAATGATCGCAGCGCGGCTAGCTGGACTCGCACTAGGCGGGGTTTATCTTACAAAATGGTCGAATAACTACGACTACGAGTATCTGCTTATGCTTACTTTGTTAAATTTTATGATGCCAAATAAAATACATTCTTCCAACAGTGAATGGACTCCTGTTTGGTCAGATTTACCAGATGTCGCAAGTGTAACTCACTCATTGCAGGTGCAAGAAAGGATGCAATAATCATTGCAACTGCATTAAAAGAAAAGTGCACAGAAGTATGTCTGTGTGCCGGAAACTGCAGACATTAAATTGTTTTTTAAAATTATTTTAAATTTATTTTATTTGGCATCATAAAATTAAACAAAGTAAGCATATACGAGTAAGCAGATACTCGTAGTCGTACTTGACCATTTTGCAAGATAAACGCCGCCTAGTGCGAGTCCAGCTAGCTGCGCTGCGATCAAATAATTTTTTTTTTACTATGTTTTTGCATTAGGACATTATATAAAGTGTATATTTTTTGAATTTGCATGAATTGCGCTTTATTATCGTATTTTTTGTTTAACATTTCTTTGTCACTATACAATACTTATTAGCTCCCAAAGCAAAAATCTCCTACCAACATTTTCACCTTTTTACGTTTTTCTTGTAAAATTACTATGAAACTGAAAAATACTAATACCAGCACTGAATTCTACGTCTTTGGTTTATAAGAAAATGATACCAAACTTGCCCTAGTAGCCACCAGGACGAGACTAGATTTTTTTAAAAGACGACTGTTGGCGGCCATCTTTGTACCCCCCCCCCTTCCCGACTAGCCTCACGTTTTTTATTGCCTCCCGGACTAGAAATGCTTAGAATTACTCAAGGAACATATATGATGAAGCACATAGCTTAATATTTTTTTTTTGGGTTATGTATGGGAGCGATGCATAACTTCCTCCACGTCTAACTGACATTTGTTTAAGCGTTTCAGTTTTAAACAGTTGGTTTCGGCAATAATGAATTGAGTCAATCAGTATTTTTGCCCCTTTGTTTCTTATCCCCTATTACTAAGACTCCGCTGTCCGTCTGTCTGTCTGTCTGTCCGTCTGTCACCAGGCTGTATCTCATGAACCGTAATAGTGAGACAGTTGAAATTTTCACAGATGATGTATTTCTGTTGCCGCTATAACCACAAATAGGTACTAAAAACAGTTAAAAATATGGGAGCCATACAACAAGCGTGTTTTTTTGCCGTTTTTATAGATTATGATACGGAACCCTTCGTGCGCGAGTCCAACTCGCACTTGGTTGGTTTTTTATTATTAGTAGCTTACCACCTTCGCGTATTTTTGATGAATAAAATATACCTATATATTTTTTAGCCAGATTGTAGCGTTTCGTAATAGATGCGAATTCCAACATTTCCAACGAATAACATGGATGTCCTGTCCTGATTTTTTGTGTAGGTATAATATAGTGTGTCTGATTTGATTTCAATGAAAGTTTCTATTGAAAAGGGTTGGAGTCAAATGGGACTAATTTGTTACGACAAATAACTAATTACGGGCAATAGACATTTGCCAAGTTAGTTATAACTTATTTACTTAATTGACACCCTGTTGTGCAACTTGATTGCTATGAATGAAGATTGGAGGTGCCAATTTTTGGGCATGTGTCGGGATTGCCAAACACTGGGACGTGTAGGTAATGAAGTCTTTTAATATACAGGCCCCGTAGCATGGATGGCCTTTATCACGCGATAAGTGACAGGATAGAGCATCTGTCCCTGGCTGACACCGTTCGATAGAACGAGACGACGCGCTTATCCTGTCACTTATCGCGTGATACGCCATCCATGCTACGAGGCCAGATCACTGTTTTATATGGTACTTATAAATAAGTATTATAATGAAATGAAATTAATGTTTTCGTCCCTGTAACGATTTTTCGTAATCTGCTACGAAAAACTCATTCTGTTCTTGTTTTGTAATTTATTATCAGCTAGCAAAACTATGCTGCAGTCGGTTACCCTTTTATTTGATGTATGTACAAATAAAAAAAACGCTGAAAAATTATTCCTCTTTCGTACGTAGTCAATACCAAAAAGATTCGTAATTAGTTACGAAATCAAGAAAAAATATTCGTAGCGTAATACGAAACAATAAATACCAAAATTGCTTTCCTTGGTAAACCGTGCGAATAAAGCATATATTTTAAAATAGGGGCTTTTACTGTATACCTACAATGGTGTTAGTCATTTTAGATTATATTATTTATTGGCGCAGCTTATTCAATTTAACGGTTTCCACAAGATGGCGTCACACGATCACAGGCACGCGCGGCGTGCGCGTACGCGAGCGCTATAATCGCCGCTCGGCGAGCGGCTGCGCTCGCGGCCCGTTCGGCACCGCCTCGGGGAAGGGGGGCAGCCCGCCCCGCAGCGCGAGCGCGTTAAGTTGCAGCTCGCAGGGGGCAGGGGTGGTGGGGAGTGGGAAGTCTGTAGGATCCGTTTGTACTTGTCGGTCTAGACAGGAGCTTGGTGTGCGATCTGAAAGGTGAGGAGTAGAATTATTAATAGGTACATAACCACTCACTTGCTTTCGAATTTAAAAAAAAGCTAGCCTAAATTGCTTTCAAAATTTGTTAATCAAGGCCGCCCATACATTGCTTCGTTCGAACGATTTGATCTTTAGGGGAGCGCTTTGTTTACTGGATGCCCTCTGTTACTTTACCCTTCAGACCCATGCGTTTCTCTAGAATCAATACAATACAAACCGTCATTGAGCGTAGACCGATCAGTAGACGGCGTGGCGGTGAGCGGCACGGGCGGCAGCGGTGCGGCGGCGCCCACTAGCGCAGCACACACCGCACCGCCCGCCGCTCCGCCTGGGCCTCCGCGCCAGCGCCCCGGCATCAGGCACCCGCGTACGTTGCGCTCCGGTCGGAAGAGAATGATATATACCTGCACATAAAGTTGCCTGTCACTTTTCATTCATTTTCATTATTTCAGCTGGAAGACGTCCACTGCTGGACAAAAACCGAAGGCTTTCGACGCCAATCGGTTTTGTTCTGCCCGCCTCTAGTGGTTTCTCGCGATCTTTACCAGATCGTCAGACCATTGGGGGCCTTCCCCCACTGAGCCTTCCCGTGTGCGACTTGAGAACCTTACAGCGGCTTTCGGATATACGCGCAATATGACTGCCACTTAATCCGGGATATTAAATTGTATCGACTCCGAGGCGGTGGTCAAGTCACAATACCTCAGATTTTCCTCAGGCTTTATTGCTTCTTTCAGGATTTTAAACCTCTACGAAAAAAGCGAATCATCTGGTGAGAAGAAATTGACTATACATTCTGCTGGACACCTAAAGTTATAACTTATAACGATTCTCCCTTCTCTGATTTTCGTTTTAGACTGGCATGTATAAGAGCGACGTATGTTCTTCTATCAACGTCGGAGTTAAGGCAGTCGCCGTGGCTAAAATCGGTCAGGAGAGTAGTAGTATTTAGTATCTCTGTATGAGACAAACTACTCCACTAAGTAAGAATATAGAAGATTACCTTGGGCGCAAATAGACAGGCTAGCGTGACGGACGCACTGAGTGATATGGTGACGGCGATGGTGGTGACACGTAACGCCACGTGGCTGGCTGTACCAAAGTAAAGTGGCACGAATGCCAGCCAGATCACACAAGTCGTATACATTGTGAAACCTGCAAGAGAACGCATTGATGTAGGTTGAGGTTAGTGCCAACCATATTTGATTGATTCAACCCCGATCAAGAGTACACGTGGCAGGTCTTCCATGGTAGAAATAATAAATTCAGGCATACGTCGTGTGGTAGCGCTACACCACACGAACGATATTCTAGCTTTCTTCAAGTATGAGTTGGGCTAATGGCTAGATAAGATAAAATGAAAAAAATGTCATAAGCTTTTTTCAACCACTGATTGAGTATCCACAGAATTTGTGATGTGTACAGAGTACAGACATGGTTGCACAATTTCTTGACTCAATCTCCAGAGCCACAACATAAAATTTTATATATTACAACTGTAACTCCACAGATTATTAAATGACACTATGTTTTACCGATATGCTTGCTCTCATTGAAAGCCTCAGGAATCTTGCGCGTGAGCACAGCATAGACTGTGCAAGTAGCGATGAGCGCAGCCGGGTAGCTGAAGGCTAACGTATACGAAGCGTCGACGTATGCGTCACAGACGAGAACTGCCGTTTCCCGTGAGGGAAGATGTCTGACTGCCCGCGCTGGTGACGCCACTTGCCAAACTCCTACGATGACTACCTGAGGGGTTTATAAGTTTATCTAAAATCACCTCATTAAACTTAAGCCTAACCCTTAAGCCTAAGACGTGACTTTGCTTTCTTTTGATCACACCCATTAACATTCCTACGATGGGTTTTGTTCCAAAGGCACTGTTTGACAAAATGCCCGCCGCCTCATTTGACCATTGGCATCGCACCGCTCGGCGTTCATCCTTGAGCTCGGAACCAAAAAGTAGCCCACAGATCACAGTACGAGTCAAGAGAAATCTCTTCCCGCGCACTCCCTGGCTGTGGAATGAACTAACTGCCGCGGTTTCCCCGAGAGACTACACGGGGTTCTCCAAGAAGGGAGTGTTCAGGGTTTTTAAGGGTCAGCAAAGTGCATTTGAGTTCCCTGGAGTTCTAGGCGTCCTAATCTAACCTAACATCTCTCAGGCACTCAATAAATGCTACAAATATAAATTATACTTATGAGTCTGACCTGCACCCCAACCAACAATGCGCAGACGCCAAGTTGAGACCGCGGCGAGATAAATGCTGGCCGCCGCGCCGAGCGCTCGCCCGCCGCGAATATTCGGGCGATTCTGTTGGTCTTCGTCAGCAAGGCAGCGTAGACTATCGTGAAGCACAGACCGGTGCCGAAACTGAGGACATACAGAGTAGAATGCATAAAGTTTAAATCGTTAGTGATGGCAATTAAATGAAGCTACCGTGTCTCCTCGCCCTGTACTGAAAAGAGACAGAGGAATAATTATATATTCTGTTCACCGAGTATGTATCGCTAACGGCGCTAACGCTTATGATAATCTAACCGTTTGAACCCTGTGGTGAAGCTTCCCTGGGAACAAGTGAATTTTAATTAGGTAGTATTTTCAAATGGACTAGTGTTCAACGGGTATCGAAAGGTATTCTCAAAACATGTCAAGCGACTTTTACCCTTAATGACATGAGCAACCCGTTTCATTCATGAAAGTTTTCTATACAAAAATATAATAGCTGTTAAGGATTAGTATACCGTTGTACAGCGCAGAGGGCGTCCGTAGGCCGAAGCACGAGGGCGAACGTCACGAGATAGCACATCAGGATGCCGCCGAGGAGTATGTAGCTCAGCTCCCGACCGCTGGCACGGACCACCGGCGTATCTCCCCGCCATATCCACACGCCGATTACAAATCTGTGGACACACATAAAACACTTTATCCGGCGGAATAAAAAAACTGGCAATGTGAATCAACATTTATTTGTTTTAAAATCGGACGAAATAAAACAAATGCAGCTGTGTTCCAATTTAGAATGATTGGAATTACATTGATGAGGAGGATATTTCTATATTTTGAAAGGCCGTTTAGAGGATATTATCAGAGCTATGAATAGATTGGCTTTTGATGTTAACTGAACTTGAAGACCCATAGAGGTATTGGGTAATCTAAGGATATAATAAATTGCAGCGAAAAAGGCTGTTGGTTTGTGTGCTTATTAATGCTAATTTTTTTATAATTTGGCCAGGTGGAATATGAATTCTGTTCTTCCAATTAATCTTAGAGTGGATTACACCAACTTACGATTACAGTGCGATCAAAGTTAAAATATGGCGCCGGCAGCTAACATTCCATAGAAACTTGTAATTTTTTCCGTACATTCAAATTTGAACGAACACCGTTTACGATTACAAACTGTCTGTCTGGTGCAACCCTCCTTTAACACGTTCTCTCATTCTCAGTCTCGCGGCGAGATAATAAAAGATTTGCAATAGTCACACTAATCATAGTAGAAGTAAACACATAGACATCAGACATCATTATGTAAGGCAGGTTGTAAAGTATAAAATCGTTGATTTAAAATATTTGCCTACTAAGCGTTTGCCTGCAGATGTCTTGACTAAATCTTTAGGTAATGATAAACATTTTAGTTGAGTTTCTAATCTTCGTTTAAAAACATTTTAGTTTAAGGCGCCGTAGGTTCAGCGAAGTAAAGCGAACATAGTTTTGAAACAATATAATGCGTCTGTTTATAATAATATGGTTTCTAAAAAATACGAATAGTAATCTTGAGGCTTTTCTGGAGGGAGACAGTGATTCGAAACATGATCAAGCAATTTTCGCTCGATTGAAAAAAATCACGAAAATAGGTCTAAAATACACTTAAAACATTCGTAACAGATTATGCACAAAAGCTAACCATATTAACATTGGTTCTAAAAATCGGCATTATCATGTTTGAGGGAACTCAGTGATTACTTTTTTATTTATTTAAACGCACAAAATATTAAAATTAAAAAAACGTGATATCCGCGCTTCCGAACACGCACTTCCATCTCGCTCACGCTTATGCTTAGCGAGAGGGAGAGAAGACCATGAACCTACGGCGCCTAAAGGGCAGGTGTTGGAAAATAAACCAAACAGTTTTAATGATGAGTTAAGCTTACCTACAGGAGGCGCGTTGCTAGGTTTTTTTATTGATTGCTTGTCATTGTCATTGAAGAAATATGTATGTTTATTGTACTGTCTTAAAATATTTAATATTATCAATCCTGGTTTAAATCCAATCTAAAACTAATAACCATCCGTCTCTTTCTAAGTGTTCTAATCAGTCGGATCGGATAGTCACTTGCCACGATACAGCCCGCGCGCGGTCGTGTGCTAGCCATGCAGGACCCCGTCTAGCGGGCGCTCTCTTCGTAGGCTCTTACCGCTACTTGCCGGGGAAACCGCGGCATCAGCTACGAGCGTAGCGCTACGATACAGCCCGCGCGCGGTCGTGTGCTAGCCATGCAGGACCCCGTCTAGCGGGCGCTCTCTTCGTAGGCTCTTACCGCTACTTGCCGGGGAAACCGCGGCATCAGCTACGAGCGTAGCGCTACGATACAGCCCGCGCGCGGTCGTGTGCTAGCCATGCAGGACCCCGTCTAGCGGGCGCTCTCTTCGTAGGCGCTTACCGCTACTTGCCGGGGAAACCGCGGCATCAGCTACGAGCGTAGCGCTACGATACAGCCCGCGCACGGTCGTGTGCTAGCCATGCAGGACCCCGTCTAGCGGGCGCTCTCTTCGTAGGCGCTTACCGCTACTTGCCGGGGAAACCGCGGCATCAGCTACGAGCGTAGCGCTACGATACAGCCCGCGCGCGGTCGTGTGCTAGCCATGCAGGACCCCGTCTAGCGGGCGGTCTCTTCGTAGGCGCTTACCGCTACTTGCCGGGGAAACCGCGGCATCAGCTACGAGCGTAGCGCTACGATACAGCCCGCGCGCGGTCGTGTGCTAGCCATGCAGGACCCCGTCTAGCGGGCGCTCTCTTCGTAGGCGCTTACCGCGGAAACCGCGGCATCAGCTACGAGCGTAGCGCTACGAAACTGTTGTAAACATTTCGTAGCGCTACGCTCGTAGCCGATAATATGGAAAAAAACGTTTGTAGAGAAAAGTGCCTCCAAGCAGAGTGCACACCTAGCGGGTTCCTGGCACTGAAAGAGTGGGGGTGAATTGGAAATGATCGCGTTATTTAAAACGCTGTTCTGAAAAGACTAGGAAACAATAAGGTTTGATTGTCAGATACATATATGATTATTCACTATAATATAATTGTTTATCTGATTTAATCGATACATGATCGTCTAAAATTTCCGCGATAGAAAAAAAATCCAACGTTGTGTCTTTATTTTCCTTTTTTTTACTCAGCCTACTCAAACAATACATTATTTTACGACACAATCAAGTTTATAGTAAAGTATTTTATGTCATCTAAAATCTCATTTAATTAAATATGAATAAAACTTCACTAAGTAAGGTATTTATCGAGATTTGTCCAAAAAAGCCTTTCCCGAAGAGTTTTGCATCTCTTTTTCTCGTGCGCGGAAGGCGCGCGTGTCTCTGTCAAACAGCGTGGTTTTCGCGAATCAACTCGAATGAGGGCATCGCCTTAAACTTACACTGTGAACAGGATGCCTAGCGCGGAGAAGGTCATAGCTCCGCGCGCGGCGGGTGAGGCGGGGCGGAGGTACTGCGCTGGAAGGAGCGCGCAGCGCGTGCGCGTCGCGTCGGGTAACGTGCCGCGCGGGCACTCCCGGCACGCCGTCTCCGACTCCGGCGCACGGATCTGGAATGAGTGAAAATACAATAGGGGTGTAGACACTAAATAAAATAATCAATAATGTTGCATTTTCTCGACAAAAGATTAAAAATGGAGAAAAAAGCAACGCAAGCCATTAAATAATCACAAAGTTATACGCGTCCAAAGTTTTAAGAGGGGGTATGTTCTGTCCCTTTTCCGCAAAACGCACCTTCATATGAAAAGGCCTTCATTTACTATGAATTCTTTGACGCTAGACGATCGTGACGTCACGATCTCGGAGCGTTTTCTCTCTCTAACAAGCAACGTTAAAACGGTTGTAGCTTCGTAATTTTTTTGAGATATTTGAATGGGATTTTCGTCATTAGGCATATTTTTTTGCCTTTTAGACCAGCTGGAGGGGGCTACACACTATACCTGCATACATACATAGTACAAATACGCCTACTTTGCCACCAGGGAGATCTTTAGCCAAAAATCAAATTTTAAACAAATATGACAATGAAAGAAAAGACAACATATTAGTGGCAACGTTAGTGTTTTTGGTAGAAACTAGATTATATTTATGACTTTACTTTGAGTCATAGGAGCTTGCAGCAAATTGTGAAAAGTGAGGTGTACCTATGGACTTGTATGGAAAAGTGTTAAAATGACATTGCTCATCTGTATTGTGTAAAACTTTTCATAGTTAAGACCAAGATATTCAAATGGAACGCCATGTTTACCCAAAATTTTGGACTGAGACTTGTCTCAACATCATTGGAGCTATATTGCGACAATAATCGACAAGGGCAATATTGGCTAAGAGTCCCGATAACTATACCCGCTATCAAAATCGATAAAAATGTTGGCCATAAGTCCAGATAACTTTACCCGCGATAATAATGACCAGACGACGTTGGTTTAAAAAACAAAAAACAATATCATCGTATCATAGAAAAAATATGAGATATTCGTGTTTTTCAGAAAAAAGCGGGTAAAGTTGTATTGTACGGTACACTAAGATCAAGGTTCCTCTATGGGTAGGTATTTAAAAAGTGCTTTCAGCTTCAGCTGAGCAGTTGTTTTAAGAGGCTGACAAGACCAAATTTGTTGAAATTGATATTATTTAAGCAGTTGTTTAAGAAAAAATGTTTGTTCTAGCACATCAAAAAAAATATATGTTAATATTCATCATATTTCCAAGACCGTAGACGGACTCCATACATAATTGAATGAAATCGGCTCGATAGAAAATAATTGCAAAGATTGGTCTTAAAATCATCCTAAACGGTTCTATGTCGTTATTTTTTTGACGTATGTGTCTGCAATTAAAAACACGAAGTCCACATATTCATACCTAAACCGTCGACAAGCCATATTTCACAAATAATCCATCCTTTTTTTATTTTAATTTTTATTCATTATTTTCGTCTAAAACCTGGCCGCTCAAGTAACACTCGCTCTCGTTTACTCCAATACAAATAGACAGTGTGCGCGTTTTTCGTGTTGACAGCGCCTTAACTACTAAAACTAACTACCCAATCATCATAGGTCTGGTACCTAATACAATTCTTATTTATTCCCTATAATTAAGCACAAGATTTAACAATACTGATAATAATACCTTCACTTCCGGTATTAACTTATTCCCGTTAAAATTTAATATAAAAGCTGAAAGTTCATGTATTACTATTAATTCATCGCATTGCCCTCTGTTGACGAGTAACGCAAACGTTCACAATGTTCAGCGACTCAGCGAGTTCAGTTGAGTTGGTTCTTTTCGTAGTGTGGATAGTCAGCGCTAGGTAGCGCTTTACTCAATTACTTGATGTCCGATTACAGTAAATCGTTGATGGTACATTTATTAAAGAAAAAAGTTTTTACTTTGTATACTTTGGTGTCTGGTTTAATTATCTTTTCTATGAAGAACCTGATGGTTGGAAAATGATTTGCATAATTTGTGATGTATATTTAGCCCTCTGTTGACAAGAAACGGAAACTTTTACAAGCTTAAGTTCCGTGAGTTGGCGTGTTTCGTTAGTGGTAATTTTAGTTTGGCTATCTTTCGCTAGGTGGCGCTTTGATTGATTACATTGTTTTCGGGGGATTCTCAACTTCAACTACACAGATCATTATTCATTATTCATTACAGAACTAATAGACAGTCTCTTTCTAAGTAATAGACTCGATAGATTGCGCGCACTATGTAATAGACTCTAGCGTTATTTAACTTTGAACTCTAACAGATGACCTCAAAGCTCATTTTACCTCGCACTGCAGTAAAATCAGTAGCAGTGACTTTTTCCATACACTGCGAAGCTCTCGCGTCATTTAGCTTTGCACCCTAGCCCCTGGTCTTAAAGCCGTGTTTACCTCGTATTGTGTGCAGTTGAAGCAGTGCCAACAACAACTCTCTCCTTCTACGTATTGCTTGGCCTGTCCCAGCTCACACTCTGCACTGCACACTGACTCTGGGGGCCGAGGTGTCTCCCACTTGAACTGAATTTCTGAAAACAGCACATATTTGTCAAAAGTTTTCCAATTTCAAAACCAATAAGTATCGCAAAATGAGATCGTGAAGGATGACTCATATTTTAACGACTGCCGACGCCGGAACTTATAACCCGGCTAAATATAGTTTTGATCGCAGTCTTATATTTCGCCGCTTAATCTGTTTCCTATTGCTTGTCAATTGGGAACTTGGGCACCTAGTACCGGCCGGCGCTCAGACCGGAATCGGCACGATGAAATGTGAGTCATACTTTGCCCGTTGCAACCGTACAGGGAAGCTGCGATACTTGATGCTTATTGCAACTATACCCTGAGAAAATAACGGTTTTTTTGGAAATAATTCAATATCAGGCTAATTATTTTTATACGGCTTAAAGTCAATAATTCTACGGACCGGAAGTTAGGAAAAAAAATTAACACGCAAGCAAAAATGCTATCAGTTATTTTTATAGTGAAAACATGTTTGAGTACCTACACAAATTTGGAGACTTACTACCTGAATCCAAAAATATTTGCATCAGGAAATAACAGCATTTTAATTAAGTACTAACAATAATTTAAATTTAAATGTCAATGATATGATACTCGTATATATAACTAACTAAACTTAGCTAATAATCTTTAAATTTTAAGATTGGGTTAAGTTATTATATTTTTTGTTGTCTATCAATTGAAATAAACAGTTCAATTTTTTTTTTTTTTTTTTTTATTAAATATTTACGACTTTGAGATAATATTGAATTTCATCTGGCCTATAGAAAGGTTTAGTCATTAACAAAAATAAGTGGATTATGCGCGTATCCCAAAGAACGTATATATAGACGTAGTCAATTATAAAATAAAGAAAGTTTATAGGTACCATTATCGCCTGATTTTTACGGAATTTATAAAGATTATTAATTTATGAAGAAATTTAGGTGGATTATTAATATAATGAATAGGTATTTAGTCAAATTACCCAACCTATTTTATGGTGTAAAAATATGGCTGATATCGATATATTGTTGTGTTTTCATAGAGCGAAACCGTAAAGTTCTCAGGGTACTAATAATCGGTCGGACTTGCTTGTTTGTTATTTTATAACATCTTCTACAATATTATTTATTACCGGTGGGTACTTTGATTCGGGGGGTGACTTTGATCAAATAGGTTTTTCTCCGAAATCGTTGTTTTTAATACTTGTGGGTGAACTGTGGCAGTGAATATATTAGTTATCTATCTTGCTGTAGACTCGATTAAATTTTCTTAGTTTCAAATAGTTCAACTTTGTATTACATTCTGAATGATCAAAGTAGCTCTATTTATTTCTAAAGTAACCCCCATTCCACGGTACTTTCTATTATATTAGAGAAAGGTGTATCCATTTTTAGGGTTCCGTAGCCAAATGGCAAAAAACGGAACCCTTATAGATTCGTCATGTCTGTCTTGTCTGTCTGTCTGTCCGTCCGTATGTCACAGCCACTTTTTTCCGAAACTATAAGAGCTATACTGTTGAAACTTCGTGAGTTCTGTAAACTGCATTAAGATTTTTACACAAAATTAGAAAAAAAAACAATAAATTTTTGGGGTTCCGCATACTTAGAACTGAAATTCAAAAATTTTTTTTTCATCTAGCCCATACGTGTGGGGTATCTATGGATAGGTCTTTAAAAATGACATTGAGGTTTTTAATATATTTTTTTTCTAAACTGAATAGTTTGCACGAGAGACACTTCCAAAGTGGTAAATTGTGTGTCCCCCCCCTGTAACTTCTAAAATAAGAGAATGATAAAACTAAAAAAAATATATGATGTACATTACCATACAAACTTCCACCGAAAATTAGTTTGAACGAGATCTAGTAAGTAGTTTTTTTTAATACGTCATAAATCGTAAACCACAATTTATTTAACGGAACCCTTCATGTGCGAGTCCGACTCGCACTTGGCCGCTTTTTCACCTTAGTGCCATGTAACAAGGTGGAAAATGGATACATCTCCTTCTAGTCAACTGCACTAGTTTCAGACGATGAAGTCGACCCAGATTTGTTCCTTCGATTTTGAATTTGGAACCTTCGTTACCTACTCTATTAGTGTTCGAAACTCGATTTGTAGGTACTTGTACCAGTAGGCAGGGACTGGCACGGTTAGAGTAGGTGTACCGAAATATCTTACAACTTTGCCCGTTTTATGCAAGCCTTGTTTTTTTGAGTTTTACATAATTTTTTATAAATTTAGTAACGTATTTTCGTTATATTTTTGGGCGAGTGGAGAATATTATGATTCGTGTTTGGACTTGAAAGTTACAATTTACGAAGTATTCTTTACGAGTGATACCATTTTTGTGAAAGTGGATATATGTATAGAACAATGCTTGGTAAAAATACTTTATAAAAATATTGCTGGATTAAGAAAATTATAATATCAGTTAAAGGTCTAAATTTATTTTTTGTTCTGATTTACCCCAAAAAAGATCTCATCAATTGTAAAACATTAAAAAAGAACATATTATGTTGTTTTTTAATATTTTACAATATAATTTTCGAATTTACTCCATGTCATGTCATATAGGTACTTAGATACAACTTACTGTAAAGTTTTTTTTTTGATATGTTTCTTAAAGGCAATACTCTATAATAACAGGTATCGCATAGGTGTATCGTATTAAAAGTGATTTGAGCATAATAATTATTTCTACGTTACGTCTAAAAATTGGGTAATGTCGCAAAAATATTTTAGATGTTCTGCATACATAAGCCTGGGTAACCGGATTACGAATAAGCTTGAAGGTAGGGTAGTAGGAGCAGGTATAAAGGAGAGAGCAAATGCACAAAAGATCCCACTGGGTTGAAGTGCATCCGAAAGGACCCTCACCTAGATAAGATAAGATAAGATAGGGTAGTGTGTTAAATACTAATAGGTTTATCGAATTGTGATAAACGAAGTAAAATTCAAATGTAGCTCTTAGGTTTGTAAATAATAATTTTGATATCTATAGGCCGCTTTTATTGAAAGGCATTTTCAAAGGGTAAAGTCGCCAATTTTTCCGGTCCAATTTCTAAACCAACGTACCGTCCATTTCGAGCTCAAGCTCTCCATCCAGGTATCGGCCGACCTTGAGCCATCGGAACACGCCTGGCTCCACCTGCTTGAAATGCAGGATGTTGTACCGCGCTGGGCCGTCACCATTGCTGATAGACAAACATTCCTTGAAAATTTGCACAATGTATGATAGTGGTCTCGAATACTTTGCGAACGTCTACCGTACGTACGAGTCGGGCCTTAACAGTCTTGTTATATATCGTCGGGTGACAAGCAAAAGTCACTACCAAAACTGTCACTGCTCTTCAAAACCTCGTATCTCGGTACGTAGTCGATATCGAGATACGACCTTTGATTTAAGTAGGTATTTGTTACTATGTGAGTTTTGCTTGTCACCCGACGAATCTGTTGATGTGGTAACATGACTGTAAGTAATATGTTTTGGAAACATTTAGGTCCAGCTTTATAAGGATGCGTTAGACCAAATGTCTGATATTTTTTTTGTAACTCGGTACATTTTTTGACATTATTGACGACAAAAGGTCCAACGGATCTTTATAAAACCCCGTAACTGGTCAGTTAAACAAAGAATGTGACAACCACTTTATGACAAGGTATATCACTGTTAAATCTCTTAAAGTTTTCGAAATCTTAAAGGCTTTGATACCGGTAAGTATCAAAGGGTCTTTTTGCACTACAGTGATTATAATCTCGCCACCAGAAACCTAATAGATTGTGTCTTTTAAGAGCAGTTATATGCGATTTAAGATTTTAAAATTAGGGTAAATCGCCAGTAACTGGCCACTGTTCTATAACTGGCCACCTCATACTAAGAAAATGAACTCTATTCACTTATAATAGCATTCATTTTAGTATAAGGTTTTAATCATTAGTCACCCTTCAATAACTGGCCACGTTATAATAAATTGAATACTATTACAGGTGAATAGAGTTCATTATTATTATGAGGTGGCCAGTTATTGAACGGTGGCCAGTTTCTGGCGATTTACTAATATTAGTAAAACTAAAAAAATACCTATCAAAATGGAACTCTTCTCCGCTCAGCCCCGTAAAGCGCACGTTCCTGAGATACCGCAACAACAACGGCCCTTGAGGAGTTCGCAGCGCAGCACACAGCCCTGGGGCACCCTCGCACTCCGCCGCATGCATATCCCTTAACGCATGAGCGAAGGCCAATACAGCGTCAGCCACGAACTGCAGTTGTGCTTCCAGTTCTGTGTTCTCCTGGGTAAGTTGTTCCTTGCCCGTGCATTTGTGAGGATGGGAGTTGTAGGGCGTTCGGGCGGCCCCGGTGCCATCCCAGCGGCATTGGAACTGTTCTTCCCAGAACTCTGAAAGGATTTGCGTTAGGAACTGGTGGTAAGAGGGAAAAAGGTATAATATGCGGTTGCCACTGTTATTACCTGAGTATAATTGATAACCGTAATGAAATTACTGGCGTAAAGGCTTATTGGCGTTTTCTGATAAGATTTTCATTTGTTGGTGACAGCACAATAAAATAAGGTTCACGCTTATTTAGAGAGGAATTACAACATTTATAACATGTGCAGATTTAGGATTCAGGCGATCTCAGTAAACATTACGCGGATAAAAGACGCGGTTTACCTACAAACCACGGATTCCTGCGGTTGTTGTACACGGTCAGATTCAGGAAGTACTCCCGGAACCCTTTAACCGGCCTCGCCAGCGGCTGGACGGAGATGGTCCCCTCGACGGCCCGCTCGCGGCCCGTGGCGACCAGCGCTCGCGCCGACCAGCCGTCGGAGCCGACCCAGCCGAACGTGCCTTCGGCCCCAGCGCGGACTACGGCTTGCATCACGCCTGCTACTTCTTGGTCTGAGCCGAAGACTATGACTCCTGCACGTGCGAAAAATATAGTTCACGCATCCTCGCTCTTTCAACGGTGTACAGTTCACTGGTCTATAGTAAGTTAATTTTTTCCAGATATATTATTGTCAGTTGCTATTTTTCTAAGGTGTCCAAATTATGTCATTCGGGAAATTAATTGAGGAAAGTGCTTGAAATGAAGCAAGACAGGTATCTTGTAGTTTTCAGTTAGTTTTATATAGTAATTTTAGTTTGGAATTATGTACTGTAACGTTTTTGTGAAAACTGTAATGTTGCATGTACTTATTATACTTTCTGATTGAATTAAGTACTTAACAAATACTGATTTACCTAACTAAAGTAAGCTATAATTTCTAAAAAAAAACGCTTATGTTTGGACTTTGAAAGAACCACATCCACGTGACTATCATACCCTTTGCCCATTTGCTTTAGAACAACACGCTAGAGGAAGGATTCCAGTATGCTGGGCTGGCCTGATACAATTGTTATAAGAGAACTGCTAAAAGTAGTCTTTCCCTTCCGGAATTCGAATGGAAGGCAAACGGTCACGATCCCCATTCACTAGGGATTGACTAAGAAGGTAATTTTGCCTGTGAACTTACCACGTGCGCGAGGACGTGACAGCAAACGAGCAACGATGGTGTCATAAGCGCTAGCGGTGGCTTCCCCAGAGTCCTTCACGAGCCGCTCTTTCACCGCAATGCAGATCTCGCTCCGAGCCAGTAGCGTCTCTAACTCTTCAAATGCCTGTAAAAATCAAGAGATTACGATATCTTTACTTAGTATTGGCAGAGCATGTCTTCTATCTGCCTATGTTACATGTCATTTCGTGTTTTCTGTTCTTCCCGTTCACATTCATTAATACTCGATTTGTCACATGATTTCTACTCTTGTGCGTAATTAACTGTCTACGATGAAGCAGTGTCTATACTTTAGTCAGTCAAACAGGTCGTAGTCCGATACAAAATTTGTTGCTGAGTTTAGCAGAGTGGCTTAAATAAGGGTAAGTAATTGGATGATAATGGCAGGATTGGACTATAAAAACAGAAGCGCATTTCACCTTGATACCATAGTTAGATTCCTCATAAATGATGGACACGTAACGCCAGCCAAATTTCTTGACTATTTCCACCATAGCACGGACTTGATGTAAATCTGAAGGAATAGTGCGAGTGAAGTACTCGAATCGTGCTTTGTTCGACAGCTCCGGTGACGTTGAGAAGAATGAGACCTGTTGAAGATAAACGATAAAGACATTTAGATGTGATCGATAATGAGGTATAGTGTGTACCTACTTATTATAATCCGTATGGTTTTGTTTACGGCATGGATTATATAAACGAGCTTACAGGTCAATAAGCTGATATAATTCTGAGGACTAAAAGAGAAAGAAAGTTCTAAGGTAAGATGTTGCCTACAAATTCCACTGAATTACAAAAGTGCCGTCGTTGTATTCCTAATTAGTGCCTAATTTACAGTATAATTCTACTATCATCTTCATCATCATCATACTGATATAATAATGATGATGATGGTAGTAGAAAGACATCCACTGCTGGGCATATGCCTCCCCCAAAGAGTGCCAATAGGGGAGTAATAATATGATAGGAAAGTTTGATATAAGTACCTGGGGAATCTTGAATAGTCGTAGAAGGTTGGCGACTTGGACGGAGGTGACGCTGGACGAAGCACCGACCACACCGGAGATGATCTGTCGCTGCACACCGCGAGTCGCACATGCGTACTCCTCCTCGATATTGCTGATGGATCCTGCAACGACCATCAACACTACAGAAACCCGCTCACTTACGAATATGTCTAAAGTAATTTGAAGTTTATAAATATCGTTAGCAGGCGTAACTGCATTATACAAAGTGTCTAAGGTGTTGACAAATTGGGTATTTGCGCATAGGGCTTAGATATAGGGTACACGCTAATTCTGGCGTCACTTCAGTCCATCATTCTGATCAGACTGATGCGAGAATGATCGTGTAAGCCTTGTGAATGACAGAAAACTGACAGCAGACTGACCATCAGTCCGTCAGTCCAAGGGTTACACGATCATTCTCTCATCAGTCTGATCAGACTGATGCGAGAATGATCGTGTAAGCCTTGTGAATGACAGAAAACTGACAGCAGACTGACCATCAGTCCGTCAGTCCAAGGGTTACACGATCATTCTCTCATCAGTCTGATCAGACTGATGCGAGAATGATCGTGTAAGCCTTGTGAATGACAGAAAACTGACAGCAGACTGACCATCAGTCCGTCAGTCCGAGGGTTACACGATCATTCTCTCATCAGTCTGATGTACTGAACTGACGCCAGAATAAACGTGTAACCGATGTCTTACGAGCTATTCGATATTTTAGATGACGTCAATATGCCCGCTTTGAATTCCAAGCATACCTGAAGGGCTGTGTGTTTTAAATTGTTATTGTTAGGTTCATATTCAAGCTCTCGTGGAAAAAACTTTCTCTTTCACTTTTATATGCTAAAAATGGCGTCTTTAATAAAATGGAGGAGTTTAAAGCTTGTTCATGTTAAAAACTACGATCAAAGACTAATTTTAGTTATCCTCACTGTCGCATTCAGAATCAGGGAACTAGAACATCATAAGCTCAACGCCGTCGCAACCTGGCAAACATAAAAATACTTTTTCTTGTTTGGTACCTTTTATAAAGTCAAGCGCCATCTCCAGCTCATAAGATCGTTGAAGCAATCATTCAGCACCAACGCTCTGATCTTGACGCCGGGGGCCCTATACCAGCGGCAGTGGCATGGTCCAACGCATAAAACATGGTTTCCTTTGCCTTTTCGATGCCTTGTGCCGTAAATTACGCTTTCGACATATGTACTTAGTCTGCTTCGGTGTTGATGCGAAAAAATCGCTCATCATTTACATTTTTTACTTGTTGTTCCAATTTAAAGATCAATTTTTACTGGACGTCAACAATACATCAGCCTTAGCCTTTTTAGGGTTCCGTAGCCAAATGGCAAAAAACGGAACCCTTATAGATTCGTCATGTCTGTCTGTCTGTCTGTCTGTCCGTCCGTATGTCACAGCCACTTTTTTCCGAAACTATAAGAGCTATACTGTTGAAACTTGGTTAGTAGATGTATTCTGTGAACCGCATTAAGATTTTTACACATCAAAAATCGAAAAATAACACTAAGTTTTAGGGGTCCCCATACTCAGAACTGAAACTCAAAAAAAAAATTAATTAAACCCATACGTGTGGGGTCTATGAATAGGTCTTCAAAAATGATATTGAGGTTTCTAATATTATTTTTTTCTAAGCTGAATAGTTTGCGCGAGAGACACTTCCAAAGTGGTAAAATGTGTGTCCCCCCCCCTGTAACTTTTAAAATAAGAGAATGATAAAACTAAAAAAAATATATGATGTACATTACCATGCAAACTTCCACCGAAAATTGGTTTGAACGAGATCTAGTAAGTAGTTTTTTTTTAATACGTCATAAATCGTAAACCGCAATTTATTTCACGGAACCCTTCATGTGCGAGTCCGACTCGCACTTTGCCGCTTTTTATTTACCTCACATAGGTTCCCTATGCTCTATGAGCGACAGACAATCAAAGAGAAATCTAAGAATAAGGAGAGTGTCGAGAAAGTTCACGTTTTTATCTGCAAGAAACAAAAGAGTACCTTTTATAAAGTCGAGTGCCATCTCCAGCCCATAAGTGTCGTTGTCACAATCGTCGAGCACCAACGCTCCTATCTTGACGCCAGGCGGCCCTATGCCAGCGGCAGCGGCGTGGTCCAACGCATAAAGCATGGCTTCTAACGCTTGAACGCCACCTTGCGCCATCACTGGGCCGCATGTTGCGCCTTCTGAGCGTCCGTGCACCTGAAAATAAAGATTAATACATAAGGTAAACGAGCCAGTGTTTAGCACCTTAAAGCCTTACAGTTCTGTTGCCACTTATTATTCATCTCTAATAATAATAATACCTTACTTTGAATACTTTTAAGAGAGGTAGGGCACAGCGGAATGTCATCTCGCTCGTATGTGGAGCAGCCCAACTGGGGAAGTACCTCCACCTTACAGAAGACCGCAGCCATAATAGCACCACTGCTTTTGTAGTGTTGCTATATTATTGCATTCTATGAAGCATGTGGTGTTGTGTTCCTGGTGGTGAGTAAGGTCGCCAGAGCTCCCTAGGGTGCGCTGTGTTGGGAGTGAGGGACCTGCATGTCTCTATCTGCCAACACAGCGAATCCTCAAGTGAATATAGGGTCGGCAACACGCTTGTGATTCTTCTGGAGTCACAAGTGTCCATAGGCGACGGTACCAGCTTAACATCAGGCAGGCCGTAAGCTTGTTTCCACCGTCGTAGTATAAAATAAAAATAAAAAACCAAGATAAGTAGTATAATTATAAATAATATGCAAAGTATCCCATAAGGTAACGTCAAGCCGAAAACGGGTCTTAAAGGTATTATAATATAATACAGGCATTCAAATAAATATTAAAACATTGACACCCTGCCTTGTAAAGGATGACTCACGCTAGAACGGGTCATGTCCGACCCGGGCCGTTTTCTAAGAAGAACGACGGCGTTTTTGAGCGACACGGAGCCTCGGCCGTGGCTCGGCCGGGCTTGGGTATGCCTCAGCCGCGCAAAAACACCGTCGATTTTCTTAGAAAACGCCCCGGGCCGGACACGGCCCGTTCTAGCGTGAGTCATCCTTAATGATGTATTTAAAGGACTACGGCTACAAAAAAATTATTTTCGTCATACCTGGCCAATTGCGGAAAATCCCACTTTCTGGTCAGGTAGAGACGTAAAAAGTTGTACCTACTCACCACGGGCGGTAATATAGGAAGCCTCCGATCGCATATTTATCGCTGCGATCTGAGTCATTCCTTGTTTAACCGCCGTAGGTAAGTAATGTACAATTTGTTCTATATTTTGAGTGTTATGTAACCGTGAATAACCCTTCTGTAAATTAAATAATGATTGGAATGGACGAGACCTCGCTCGAAGAGACAGGTCGGCAGACCCCCTCAAGATGGTCGGACGACATGAAGACCATCGCAGGGCCAGTCAGGGGGCGAGCTAGGCAAATGGGCTGAATGGAAGAAAATTGGAGAAGCGTATGCCCAACGGTTGGCTGAAGCGTTCATAGCCCGGCGGCGCCTGCGTATCGGAAACGATAACGCAGGTCAAGCAAAGACGGCAGGGGTCAGTCTTTGGATGGGTGACCGCCTGTTTGAGTGGTTACTATAAATGAGCGCTTCCGTGCTTTGGAAGGCACGCTAAGCAGTTGATCCCGGTTGCTGTCTATGACAGTAGTCGTTAAGCCGAGTTAGAGGCCTTCGGGCGGCTTAAGAACCTCTAACAGTCGAGTTGCCCACTCACTTGACAAAGGGGTGACAACTGTCACTCGCGTCCGCAGGAGCTACCTACCACAACCCTGCACGTGTCCCCTGGGTGGTACTAAAGAGTGACAAACTCAAAAGGCCAAAAATAATATATGCCATACGATTAAATAAAAAACGGTTGGCTGCGGGCTGCAGGCTGAAGAAGAGTGAAGAAGAAGAGCTATATCGGATAGTTTTTAATAGAAATTTCGTATGGAAGCACGGCGTGGAGTCGGTACGGTATATCTAAGCTGTCAGAACATTGTTCAGTAAACACATGGATGAACTCACAGCTACATAAGCCAGATACACATCGAGGACGCCCGTACGAGCTTCCGAATGCTAAAAATTATTATGTCAACAACAATTTTTGGTGGAAATGGGTCGACGAGATTAAATTAAATTCCCGCCAATCCGATTTTTGCTTAGTCTCACCGGTGGAAAAGTTTTTCGCGACGTTAATTGGATCACACTGGAATAGAGTTTATTCTATTAAAAATAAAAGCCTTTTTTCGAACTTTGGTCTTTTACATTATTAAGTAGTTATTTTTATTTTACTCGTCCGCTTGTCCACGTGTCCGTTTATTCTATTAGTCTAAACAATATTTTTTTAGACTAATTATGGTGTTTAGACTTGTATTAAATCCTTAGATAGAATCAGGTACCCTTTTTGGGTCATCATTCTAGAATCACTATGATCTGGCCATGAGGCGTACAAACTGTCATTGCCAAAGGTACATTTGGCATTAGCATTATTGTAATAACTAGCTGTTGCCCGCGACTTCGTCCGCGTATAACATGTTATCGTCTAAATGTTTGTTAAAGGAATGATTTAAAAAAAAAACATTAAAATTAATTTTGTACCTAGTTTTTAGAAAACAATCTAAAACCGAAGTTACAAATCTCTTGCTTTCTATACAAACTAAGAATTCTCTCTGAACCCTCATAGAAAACAGTCTGAAACCGTAGTTACAAATTTCTTACTTTAAAAATGTCTTGCTCTCTATACAAAGTTCGAACCCCCTTTTAACCTTCTTAGGCGATGAATTAAAAAAACGCTGAAATAAGTTTTGTAGTATTTTAGCAAACAGTCTAAAACCGAAGTTACAAATCCCTTATGTTAAAAATATCTTGCTCTCCATACAAACTTTGAACACCCTAATAATCCCATTTAGGGGATATATTTAAAAAGAATGCTAAAATAAGTTTTGTAGTCTAAACAGGCTAAGATCGAAGTTACAAATATCATACTTAAAATTTTCTTGCTCTCCATACAAACTTTGAACGCTTTTCAGGGAAAAATTAAAAATAAAACAATCGGTTTTTTTATTGTAACCAACATTGTACCCCTTTTTCATACCCTTAGGGGTGGAATTTTCCAATCCGCTGTTTTTTTTATTTGTATTGTAATAAGTAAGTAATCTTTCTACAAACTTTTAAGCTTCTATATCAAAAAGAAGTTTCGCTCATACAAACTTTGCAACCCTTTTTAACCCCCTAAGAGGCTGAATTTTCCAAAACGCTGACAGTACTTTATTTGTATTCTAATAACTGTCAGGACATACATACGAGTAGGCATTTATATTTATGTAGGTATAGATAATGACGAAAATCCCATTCAATATCATCATCATATCTCAAAACCGATTTTAATGTCGCTTGTTAGAGTGAGAAAACGATCGGGGACTGTGACGTCAAGATCCTCGAGCGTCATAGTAAAAAACAATCGTTTCATATGAAGGTGCGTTTTGTGGAACTTAGTGATTACCTATACGAGTACATATAACCTCTTGCGTTGATTTTTTCTCAATTATCCTTTTTTCGAGAAAATACATTATGATTATTTTATTAAGTGTCTACCTACAGCCGGGTCCGCTGCACCAATGTTTTCCATGTTTTTAAACATCTAACATGTTTTCCGTCAGGTTCGGCAAACAAATAGGGTTTTGTTTTGATTGGCAAAACATGTTTGACGTTTAAAAACCACGAAAACATGGCGCAGCGGACGCGGCTTTTGGGGTGTAGTTTCGATTCCTGAGCTATAACCACGAACTTCGGAATTCGAAAATATTCGGGTTTCTCTATTTCTATCGCACTAACAATAACAATACTCGAGTGACAGGGATGCAGTTATAGGGGAAACTGGGGACACTTGATCCCCCACTTTGATTGTATGATCTCACGTGTACATTTTTTAACAAATATAGCACGTGTATCCAAACGGTGCATAATTTAACCCAGTACCTGTTTATCGGTAATTAGGATTATACCATGTTATTTATACAAGTTATTGAAGTAAAACTGGTATAACAGGTTTGCATCAAGTATCCCTTATGTAAGGGAGGAATGATCCGCCTGGTTGGATGACTTGATCCGGGGCGGATCATGTCTCCCATAATAAGGGAGACATGGTTTAGTTACATAAATAGGTGAGGATCATGTATCCCATAGTCAGGGACACGTGGGTCATTAGATAGAAGTAAATGGCTGTTTATCAAGTGTGAGTTTTATTTTCCCTACCAATAATAATCTGATAATTTAGACGTGAACTTAAGGTAATTAATTACGGCTCATAATCAGTAATAAGACGATATATTTTTTTAAATTTTTCCTTAGTATCGGATCATGTCTCCCGCAGGAAGAAATGCAATAGTGATAAGGTGGAATCAAGTTATCTAACCAAAATCGAAAATAGCATAAAACAAAGTTTAAAGAAAAAGAATATCTGTAAATAAATCAAATATAGTATACATAATTTTGTTTGGTATTCTATGCCAGACATGGTCCCCTTAAGGGAGACTTGATCCTTGGTGATCATGTCTCCCGCAAAAAAATGTACCAAGTCTCCTTTATAGTATTAGGTTACAAATTATTTCTTAAGCAAAGTTATACTTTAGATAAACGCTATTTTTCAATCAAAACGCATGGCTAATGAAATATCTTACATAATGAAACAGTTTCTTCTGCAAATCTATACTTTTTTGTAATAAATAAAAGCCTGCAAATACTCACCAAAATGCTCTTGCGCCGCCATAGAACATGTGAAGACCTGTCACTTCGAAACGTCAAATAGTTGACACACCCGACTGTGAAAAAAAGTTTACCCGTACCATAGACAAAAAGTGTTGCTAGCAGTAATAAACGTAGCTTTGGTAGAATTTCCGTAAATTGAATGTACCATATGTCCCACAGGGATCTAGTGTCCCCAGTTTCCCCTACGAACTTCGAGTTTCGGTTTTCGTGGTAGCGCCGCAGGCACTTTGGCAGAATGCGCAAAGAGCGCGTGTGTTTGCCATTCAAAAAAAGGAATATAATTATATTGTTCAAATTTGTTGATAAATTTATAGAGATTACACCATAATGCGACATTTGCGCATATAAGTTCTCATATCACAATCGAATATTTTTTTATGGTTTAACTTTTGGCATGTGTATCGTAAAGGTCTGTCGTAGACTGGATTTAAATTATTAATAAGTGACAGGCAAAGCAATTCCGCCATTTTGAAGAAAATTTGACGTTTCTTATAGCTGATAGTTGGAGCAGCGTTTGATTTCAATAAAAGTAAATGAAAAATTAAATGAAGTCGTATATTACGGAAAATTAATTAATTGTCGCAGTCGGATAAAAAATATCCTAAGTTGCAGCTAGAATAATAATGTACCTATATAAATATGTTTCATATTTTTCCGTTCATGGGATGCTGAGAACATTCGTACCACACAAAGCTTAGTTTCAAACTGGCTGATTCTTTTTTTAATTTAGAGATTTATTATAAGTGGAGATAATAAAAAAAGGTAAATCATGCATTGTCATATTAGTTATCAGTCAAAGGTCTTATCACTAGTAAATACATACCTAACTTGATAATATAAACTTTCGTATGAATGATTTATATTATATTTGCAGAATAAATATTTTGATTTGATTTCAACGTACGTTTTCGTAATCAACCAGCTGGAATGTATGAAATACCCAAATGGGACACATTTTTTTGGTGTTTAAGCGACTTCCAACGCGCTTTTTATTCGGGTTCATCAGGAATCCTTCACCGCAGTAATAGCGTTGCCCCAGTAGTCTGTGTTTTAAATTTAATTATCACTGCCCTGGTTTCACAAAGTTAACCAATGGAAGCTCTAGAGATCAATCTCCCACTTACAGAACGCATTCCAAATTGAACGCAAAGTCCTTCGTGTATTTCCTACCCTTTTAAAACTACGACGGTGGTTAACAAACATGTGGCCTGCCAACCGTAGCTTTAATGGACGCTTGGGACTTAAAAGAATTGCAAGCGCTTTGCCCTTTACTGATTTGAGGATCCTTTGTGTTCTCATTCTCAACACAGCTCATCTTCAGGAGCGTTGGCGACCTCACCACCAGGAATACAACACCACATATCTACATAGCGAGTTAAGGATGACTCACGCTAGAACCGGCCGTGTCCGGCCCTGGCCGTTTTCTGTGAAAAACGACGGCATTTTTGCGCGGTTGAGCCATATCCAAGCCCGGCCAAGCCACGGTCGGGACGTGCCGATACCGAGCAGCTTCCGAGCCTCGGCCGTGGCTCGGCTGGCAGGTCGATCACTAGACGCATTGTACGCGCTATATATCTAAATGACACTTTTTATATGAAACATGACAATTAAATTGTCCTAACGCGCGTTCGTAACGTTACGTGATTACCCCTCGGGCTTGGACATGGCTCGGCCGCGCAAAAACGCCGTCGTTTTTCGTAGAAAACGGCCCGGGCTGGACGCGGCCCGTTCTAGCTTGAGTCATCTTTTAGTGGTATTTAACGTGTTATTATAGCTGCGGTCTTCTGTAAGGTATTTTCATCTCCAGTTAGCTAACTGGAGACGTACATACCACCACCAGCTGCCCCAAGTAAGAGCTAGATGACATTCCGCTATGCCCTCTATCAATCTTCTTCTTCGTCGTTTCACTCTTGACAGAATGGTCGTGGTCATAATTTCAGGTGTTGGTAGCAAGCTTTAAAACACGCCGCCATTCCTCTCTGACAGTCGCCTTCCTTATGCTGTAGTGTTGCATCTACTGCAGCTTTAATCTGGTCTGTATATCTCATTGATGACCTGCGCGGTCTGGTCCCCTCGACCTTTCCCTGGACCACAAGTCGCTCGCTCTTCAGTCTCTCTCAATACACGTGTCGAAACAAACAACAAACCGCATTGTGGTTTGGCAGATTAATTGTACCTATGTAAATTTAGCTATAAACCTTAAAGAGAGAATAAAAAAAATAAAAATAATAAAAAAAAAACAAAAACATGTGCACAAGACATTGATATCAAATTGGAATGTGTAATGTAAGTGCTAAATTGACCCCCAGACTTGAGTACTGCACGGTAATAGACCGTCTGTATTGAGTTGGAAGGGGGGCTAATTGCATCGAAGTTAGAGAATCCTCGACTCGACGGGCAAGCCCGTTATGTTTTGATATTTCAACGGTGACTCGGTAGGTGACAGGCTGAAAATTGGCACTTTTATTTTTAGGGCTGGCACTCGCTTATTCTGACACTTTAGTTAGTTCGGATGACGTCGTCATTTTGCACAAATGGTGCCAAAGAATCACTAGTGTTTTTTATTTAGATATAATAAAATGTTTTTCATCTCTCCTGTTCTGAAAGTTGACTTTTCATGGGCATATAGCCGGGTGGAAAATAGCGTTTTCTCCCCTAGGGTGGAAAGTAATTTTTTTTTAATTGTTACGGTCAGCCACGGAGTCGCAGATAATTGAGTTACTTCATATTATTAAAATAAAAGCTTTACATATATCGAAACTCAGCTATACATTAAGCGACGGGTTCATTACGACGATGTTGATAAAAAATCATTTTACTGTTGGTATTTTTTTTCTTAATTACAGAAAATCAACATTCAAAACCCTTTCTGTAAATATCGGCTGCCCGAAATAATGCTATAAAACTTTTTTTTTCACGTTTCGTCATGGCCCTCTAGATTAGTAGCGTCGTCGCGGCCTACTCGATTACAATCGATTACAATCGAGTAGGCCGTGGCAAGTGGCCAGTGCAAAGAGGTTAGAGGTTGGATATAGTTTTAATTATTTTACTTAGGTATATCTAAAATCGAATAATTAATTTATTTCATATCAAGCAAATCATTCTATACATTTATTTATAGAATTATATAAATACAAGAAATAAGATTAAAACTATTAGATCAGATACGTTTTTTAAACTTTTCTAAAGTTGGCAGTATGTGTATTTTAACTGATTATTCTTAATATACCTGTTTTATAAAATGTACGTGCAGTATTTTACTTTCCTCACAGTCGAAATGAAAAGTAGAGTATTTAACTCGGGTGAAATTACCCATTTTACCCTCGAACTATTGGCGCTCTCACTTCGTTCGAGCGCCAGAAATATCTCGGCTACTATGGGTCACTTTCAACCCTTGGTTAACAATCTACTATGGCTCTACTGTATACCAGCAACTTAACCGCAGTATAGCTTAACAACATATATATATAGCTAGCACCTATTAAGATTTACAGACCTTTCAGTCAATATTATTGAGTTTAAAATTGAAGAAAAGGGAGATTTATTCTTAAAAGCCAAGTGCGAGTCGGACTCGAGCACGAAGGGTTCCGTACCATTATCTATAAAAATACTTATTTTATTCTATTTTTAGTAGGTAACCTATTTGTTGTTATGGCGGCAACAGAAATACATCATCTGTAAAAAAATTCAATTGGAACTATCATGGTATCAGTGAGATACAGCCTGGTGACAGACAGACTGACAGACGGACAGCGGAGTCTTAGTGATAGGGACCCGTTTTACTCTTTGAGTACGGAACCCTAAAAAAGGGGATTTATTACCAAAATTCATAAGTAGGTTACGCAATGTTTTTCTTGTTGTCACGGATAGTTATTAATTTATATTTGCATCATACTCTGATAAAATACAATTTTTGACTCCGATTAGTATAAAACAATGTATTATCGATTTCATTTCATCGACTATTTTTATGTCCTGTTCCTGACAACAATAGTTATTTGTTATGCAAGGCTGCAAAGTTGTTGTTTGGCGCAAGTGCTCGTATTGAAAGCCGAGCAAGCGAAGGATTGTTAGTACAATCCTGAGCACAGCGCGGCTTGCAAACTGCAAGGCACGAGTAAAAAATATAATGAACTATTACCATAATATCATTAAGTTACTGAATGCATGATAATGAGAGTTCATTTAATTATGTCACATAATAATAATAGAAAAAAGTTGGACATCGCGATAGAGCGTCACGTTCGGAAAAAAAAACAATTATAATAATAAAGTTTAAATAAATAAATAGATTAGGTATATCCTTGATTTGCCCGCAGGCAGATTAGTAGTCAGTCCCTTAATTTGAGCGTGCACTATATCAAGGTAAATCTTCCCATTGATTAAAATACCCAAGGCTAAACACAAAAGATAAAACTGATTAAACCGGTTAAATTTAAGCTAGAATTAGTACAGCTTAGGCACTAGTCCCACCGCCAGCAGTCAGCGAGAAACGATCGGGTAAAGCTAGAAGCTATGTTTTACTTAAAATGATGAAGAGTAGGTATTTAAAACCAACCATTACGGGCATCTTCTGATGGCCGTTGGGGCGGAAAGGTTCTCGAGTGGCGACCACGTACCGGAAGGCGCGGCGTTGGTAGGCCTCCCACACGGTGGACGCTGGATGCGGGTGGCGCAGGTCCGGTCACTTTGGAACTCTTTGGGGGAGGCCTATGTCCAGCAGTGGACGTCTTTCGGCTGATAAGATGATGATGATGATTACGGGCATCTATTCTATATCTTTGTTATCTTTTCCTTTCATATTTAGCAACAAGTGAAGTTGTAAATCTCTACGAAAATCTCTTGGGGCGGAAAGGTTCTCGAGTGGCGACCACGTACCGGAAGGCGCGGCGTGGTTAGGCCCCCCGCAAGGTGGACTGATGACCTGGTAAAGGTCGCGGGAGTCCGCTGGATGCGGGTGGCGCAGGACCGGCCATTGTGGCACTCTTTGGGGGAGGCCTATGTCCAGCAGTGGACGTCTTTCGGCTGATATGAAGATGATGATGATGAAGTTGTAAAATCCCACGTGCAGCACGTGGTGCGTCCCGTGTGCAGTTCTTAATAATGTTCATCTTTGTACCATAATTCTAGCAAATAAAAACATTATTTTAATTTACAAAAACAAAAAAAGTCTTTACACGTTAATAGTATTTTATGCAACTATTGTTTATGAAGGGTCTTAAAACGCGAGTGGCGTGGGTTGCGATGCGAGCCTTGGCGAGCATCGCAATTAAAGACAACCACGAGCGTTTATAAACCAGTTATACACCGTTGCATACAATACTTTTTATACGACAAATTTTGAATAAAAAACATACTACAGAATAGTTAAACTTTTCAGGCAGCAAGTTTTCTATTCGTACTTTTGCTACTCACGCAATTTCTTCAGGAGTGCAGTTATTCATTTCTTCGAACATTTTAAAAGGAACACGAATAAAATCTTAATAAGGAAATGTGACACCTCTTGCTTATGGTTTGTTTTGTTTTTAATTTGTTTGCACTTGCCATCCGAACCAAACCGAATCCGGACTCGGACCGAATTCGAACTGTTTATTTCTATAAATAATTTCTGTATATAATTGCTAGTGTAAGTAAGTGTTCATAATTAGGCATTAAAACACTCGTGTTTAATGTCCCTCATCATGTACAATTACAAAAACTACTATTAGATGTACCTGACGCGCGTACACATTACGTTAACGACTAGCTGTACTTTTAGCGTGGGATTGACGTGAGTTGCGTTTACTACAGGCGCTAGCGCCTATCGTCAAGATTTAGTATGAAAAGTCTATACACCGCCCCTGGTGGTCACTCATAGAACTAAAAATCCAAACTGTAACGTGAGGCACTTATACATTACTTAATTCGCCATCGACTTCACGTTCGTTCACGATTTTCCAATATTCAACCTTATATCACTAGCATTTATCGTTTTAATTTAAATGTTTGTCGGTTATGACATTACAGAATACGCGCATCGCGACGTCGACAGTGTCCACTGTCGATACAATATGGCGGCGCGGGGGCCATTTATTTGCATTTTTAAATACAAAATACGCGACAATCCGAATTTTGCGGATATATGTTGTCAATTCAAAACCCTTATTTTTAAAAGTTCTTTAATTTGAGATAAATTTCGATCGGATCTACGGTAACTCTTGACGGAATAATACGATATCACGGGCCATTTTGCAAGTGAAATAGTAAACTACAGTCGCTACGGTATTCTTCGATACGAAATGTCAAATTTGGGTCTCACACTACCGATTGGTAGTACGAATCGAACGTTAAATTACGCATCGAAAACTAAACGCTAGAGCCTAACGTTTTGCAGTTGGTTTCGTAGGACAACGGCATTGTGAGTTACAAGTTTGACGGGTCGAATCGAAGAATACCGTAGCGAGATCGAAATCTATTCGAAGCGCGTTTATTCGATCTCGTATTAGTTACGTAACGTTAGGTTACGATTGTTATCTCACAATAAGGGTACTGGTTTTTTTTCAAACTCATTTTTTTTGTCTTGACTTTGGACTTTGTTTAGGCGAAGAATTAAACTTTTAAGGCGATTAACGAGACGCGGCTAAAGCCAGTTAGCCCTTAGGCTGGTTTCACACGGCATCGTCCTGCACGTTTTCTGCACGTATTCGGTTTGCTTGACAAGTCCGGTGAGTATTCGTTTAAACGTATAAACAACATTTTGTATGTGCCACTATGAATACGTTAAGATGTTTACTGCAAAAAAACGTACAGCACAATGCCGTGTGAACAAAGCCTTAAAGATTACAAATGTGATCCCAAAACTTCTCCAGTTATCCGGTCACCCACTCTCTCGGACCAAAATAGACATAACCTATAAACCTTTGTCAAGAACAGACAGCTGTGCCACTCATACTTGATTAAACTGTCAGATCTCATTTACTCCTTCCAGTTCAGTTAACTTAACCCTTCCAACGCCAGACGCTAAATTCGTGTGGGTGCAGTGCCTTAAATATCTAAAGCCATAGCGCAAGCTTTCAAAGTGTCGTAATGTACAAGCTTTTATTTAGTTTCACCGGTCCCGGTGTCTGTCTGTAATCAAATCTTGCAAATTAAATTTGACCCACTTCCCGCGTATGTATATCGCATGACAATGCAATATTATGATGACATGGAGCTGATCTGATGCTGGAGATGGAAGGTGGCCATAGGAACACCGCAATAAAACGACACAGCCCCATCGAGTTCAGGCTTGTTAGAATCGTCTCAATGAGTAGTTGATGATGGTATGCAGAAAAGTACAGTCGGCAATAAAAGCTTGTACTAAAAATTTATTTCTTTTGACATTTCAACCTGCCATTTTAATCACTGGAAATTAAAATCACGCTGCATAGTGTGTTTCACCTTTGTATTGCTATAATCTGTCTAGATTCACATCACTCATCATTTGTTTATTGAACCCGCGATTCGTAGCAACTATGCTTAGTGAGAGGTCACATTATACGACGCGAGTTTTCCGGGCCTTGTGACTATCTGACATACAACACAAAGAGCTCATTACTCTCATCTTTGTGGTATACATGCCTAATTATGGAGAGGCCATACTTCCAAAACGTTCTATCTCTTACGAGTTTCATAGGTGACACTTACCTACTACAATACGGTTATTAATAGTGCCCAGTATAATTTTACAGTCGCTTTACGCGTTAAAAGTGTAAATGCCGTTGATAATAAATACCCCACATGGTGATCGTACGAATGAATCTAAATTTAATAGGCCAAGTGTCCATTTTTGGCCTTTTCAGGCAAATTTCAGGTTTATTGTCAATCGTGCACAATAACTTCCTGGAACGAAAAGTAAAATATAAAAAATAACGAATCAAAGGCCGCAAAAATATCTGACACGCTCTAACGGCTCTAGGAATAGAGTTGTATCAGCTATTTTTGCGGCCTTTGTTATAGTATTTTATGCAACTGTTGTATAAGAAGGGTCTTAAAATGCGAGTGGCGTGGGTTGCGATGCGAGCCTTGGCGTGCATCGCAATTAAAGACGCCACGAGCGTTTTTAGACCAGTTATACACCGTTGCATACTATACTTTTTCTACGACGATTTTTAAATAAATAGCAGACTACAGAATAGTTAAACTTTTCAGGCAGCAAGTTTTCTATTCGTACTTTTGCTACTCACGCAATTTCTTCAGGAGTGCAGTTATTAATTTCTTCGACCATTTTATAAGGAACGTACGTCGTACACCTTTGTCTTCACAAACACGAATAAAATCTTAATAGTTTAGGACTAATAGTTTATCATCTTTCGTCTTTTCACTTTGAACTGTATTTTGGTGGGAAATCGGAAATGTGACAGCTCTTGCTTATGGTTTGTTTTGTTTTTAATTTGTTTGGCCTTGCCATCCGAACCAAACCGAATCCGGACCCGGACCGAATTCGAACTGTTTATTTTTATAAAGAGAATTTATAAAACATGTAATTTAACACACAATAGATGATGATTTTCTAATTTTTATAGTAAATAATTTATAATATACAAATGTTAAATCGTAAATAAACAGTGCTTTTATGAAAAATGTATGAACCAAAAAAGTACGCTAAACAGTGCGTTTTTGGGCCATAGAGCATAGAGTTTTTCGACGACTTATTAGTGGTGTCATTGTATTTGAGCTACAGCCTATATAAATGACAGATAACGGTACAGGAGTAGAAAAAATCATATATTGATGCCGGTGACTGTACCTAACTAATTATGTAAGTATCAGGTATGTATTACAAAATACAAAATTCTTTATATTCTGAAATTACAGATTAAATTTATGATAGGGATGGAGCCGCCCGGTAAGCAAACAATGCCTGTATTGGGAAGCTCCGCTCTTCCATAGATTATAATAGGTACGAGTATTATGCTAACACAATAGGTTTTACAGGTTTTTTTTAATTTTTTTTTATACTAGACTAGAAAATAAAATGTGTGAGGGAGTGTGTGCCTGTGTGTGTGTGTGTTCGAAGCGTTCATAGCTCAGCGGCGCCTGCGAGTCGGAAACGATAACGCAGGTTAAGCAAAGATGGCAGCGGTCAGTCTTTAGATGGGTGACTGCCTGTTTGAGTGGTTACAATAAATGAGCGCTTCCGTGCTTTGGAAGGCACGCTAAGCAGTTGTTCCCGGCTGCTGTCTATGACATTAGTCGTTAACCCGAGTTAGAGGCCTTCGAGCGGCTTAAGAACCTCTAACGGTCGAGTTGCCCACTCACTTGACAAAGGGGAGACGACTGTCACTTGCGTCCGCAGGAGCTACCTACCACACCCCTGCACGTGTCCCCTGGGTGGTACTAAAAAGTGACAAACTCAAAGGCCAAATAATGTATGCCATACGATTAAATGTGTGTGTGTTTGTGTGTAAGTGTGTGTGTGAGCGTGTATGTATGCGTGGGTGTGCAATAAATTTTATACGGGACGGGACTTAAGAGTATTTGTATGTATGTAACTATTTTTTCACCTCAGCAGCTCGAACAAGCATATTTTGCTGCGTGAAAACAGTGAGCAAAATGCGATTTTGCTCACTCCGTGAGTCAAAGTAGCTTTTTTAATTTTGATATCGAGCACTGGTGACACATCAACATCATAGTGTGGGGTCTATTACAAATTCAGAATATTATAGGTGCGTAAAAGCCTAACGATATATTTTTGAACGTGACGATGTTCTCACTGCTGAGGCGAAAAGTTGTATGTATCACACGAGAGCAAAGATATTTGCATCTCGTGCCTTTGAGTCCCTCACTACGCTCAAGATTCTAATTTAAATATAGAATCTTTCGCTTACTCGGGACTCAACATCAACACTCGCAGCAAAAATCTACTTTGCTCTCTTGTTGAACAAATAACTATTTCACCTCAGCAGCTCGAACAAGCATATTTTGCTGCGAGAAAACAGTGAGCAAAATGCGATTTTGCTCACTCCGTGAGTCAAAGTAGCTTTTTAATTTTGATGTCGAGCACTGACATTTCCTAGCGTGGGGTGTATTACAAATTCAGAATTCTTGAACTTTATGAGCTCTGTCCCTTTCATTTCACTACGAAAAAAGAATACGACACGAATAGGTCGATTCATAGTTCGACATTCGAATTTTAAAGTAGAGCCCTAAAACAGCGCGAAGCAAGTAACACGTTCGAAAACACACTTAACATACTTATTAAGTTTAAATTACCAAAAAAATAATTGAAGAAGAAAAACTTGAAACATCTCAGAATAATCTCCATTTTGCTTAAATATATAAACATACATTTTCATACGCTGACCAACTAATGATTCTAGTTTTAACAATCTTGATTTTTAAGAACTTAGGTATACCACATATACAGTTAAGTATCCGAACGCACACGGGCGCCCCGCCCCTTTAAAAAAATGCGCGCTGTTAAATTGTTTTAGATTTAATTCGATATAATTATTCTTCATTCTTGCGCTATTGATATTAGTTTTAAATATAAAAACGACTAGGATAAGTTAATTATTTATCCAATTAGGAAATATTGTTAAACCAGTAACAATAAGTAGTATGGCTAGTTTTTGGTGAGCGTAAGTGAAACAGACAAATGTGTTGAATATTTCAAAAATAGCTCGAAAATATGAGTGAAACGTGAGAATACGAGTGGCAGTGTTTGAACAATAATACGGTTAGTTTTTAGTGTTGTGTTAATGTCACACGAGACTCGTGTAGATTACTAAAATATGCTTTGGTTTGTAGCGCCTTGTCTCGCCCCGCGCGCTCTCGCGTGCTTCTAGTAGGCACAGTCGCCATCACATACATCGGAGCAAACAAGCACGTCACAAACATCGTAACACACCTCTATTTTCAAGGCATTAGGGTGCATGTGCCGATATTTTTGAACACCTATAGTGTACCTATGTATGTGATGGCGACTGTACCTACCTTTTAGCCGCACTGGGGAGTTAAAACAAGCGGTAAAGAACGCCAAAACAAGATTTCTTCCTGAATATTCGCAAAAGCATAGGTACGTAAAACCTTATTAATGTATTTTATTGTGGAACAGGATGGCTTTATTTAATGGTTTAATATAAAATAAATTAATCATTTACATCTGGTACTTATAGAAAAAATAACACAAAACTTATTATAACTATATATTTTATTGTGTAAAATATGTTCTCACTGCTGAGGTGAAAAGTTGTATGTGTTACTCGAGAGCAAAGTATTTGCGTCTCGTGCTTTTGAGTCCCTCGCTGCGCTCAAGAATCTAACTTTGAATTTTTTAGAATCTTTCGCTTCCTCGGGACTCAAATTCAGCACTAGCAGCAAAAATAAACTTTGCTCTCTTGTTGCACAAATAACTATTGTTCGGTTGGAATCTTGCAACTCAATTTTGTAGCAGATAGGTATCTTCAACCGATTGAGCTGAAATTTTGGTTAATGGTATAGTTTGGATGAAAATTCAATATTATGGTACCATCGAGGTGATCTGATGATGGAGACAGAAGGTCACCATGGGAATTCAGTACTTAACCGGCGTAATTGAATTTGGGCTCGTTAGAATCGTCTCAATTATTAGTTGATGACGGTATACAGAAAAGTACAGTCATCAATAAAAGCTTGTACCGAAAAAGACATTTTTGACAGAAACTCGTATAACTTATCGCTGTCGACAAGTGTGCGTGTGCGAGAGTGACGGATGTCATCACTACATAATATAAAACAAAGTCGTTTTGCGCTGTCTGTCTGTCTGTCCCTATGTATGCCTAAATCTTTAAAACTAATAGGCAACGGATTTTGATGCGGTTTTTTTAATAGATGTAGTGATTTAAGAGAAAGGTTTATATGCATATGGCCACACATTCCAAACATACCTCAATCGAATTTACAACTTGCAACTTAGAACTTATCTGTGCGGGGCGTTTTCCGAGGCACCACGCCATAAATGATTTGATTCGTCGGGCTTTGGTTTCGGCCAACGTGCCTTGTGTCCTGGAGCCTCCGGGGTTGTGCCGCACAGATGGGAAAAGACCAGATGGTCTAACGTTGGTTCCATGGCAGAAAGGGCGGTGCCTCTTGTGGGACGCTACATGCGTAAGCACGTTTGCCCCGTCCCATTTGAGCCACACCATCAGATCCGCGGCGTCGGCCGCCGAGTCGGCGGCTCGGATGAAACATGCCAAGTACTCTGCCTTGGAGCCAATGTACGACTTTGTGCCAGTGGCGGTGGAGACTGCGGGACCGTGGGGTACGGAGGCCAAAGACTTCATGCGGAGTTTGGGTCGCCGGCTTAGGGATAGGGGCTGCGATCCTCGTTCCGGGTCGTTTCTGGCTCAACAGATTTCGTTGGCCATCCAGCGTGGCAACGCTGCCAGTATCATGGGAACTTTTGGGCCACCAACGATCCGGGGCGGACTGCCCCGGATCGTTGGTGGCCCAAAAGTGTTAGTTGTTAGTTGATAGTTTGATACTTTAATTCAAATGTAAGTGAATTGTACTATAGTAGATAAGAAAACAAAACAAAATGTAAAGGAAAATGCCATATATTATTTAAAACTAGTAGAATTTTACCCGTCCATGCTAAGTTTAAATTTTTACTCGCTGTAAATCAGTATAAACGCCCTGTTTTCAAAATACCTTATACCTATAATCGTCGTTTTAGATTAGAGATACGCAAAATATACGTTGAACCGAGATCAAATAATTATTACGGCCAAAGAACGAGAAACTACCTCGTTCCACGTATATTTAATAATATAATTGCGGAGGACGACTGCAAAAGTATACATATATTTAAATCTAAACTGAAAACATGTTTAATGGTTGCCTTCCTTTTAAAAAATAGGTAGTTAGATAGTTACTTCATTTAGGAATATGAAATAAAAATTACATAGTCATAAGTAGATTCAATCGAAGTGACTGGAAATGTAAACAAGTTTGTTGTCACCGAGGGTAGGAAAGGCTGAGGCTCCGTAGGTAATTATGATGAAATACTTGTTTACATCTTTACATCACTTGCCATTCCTGTTTACCGCTAATAATAAGCATAAAAAAATATATATTGTAGGTACACATAATATAGATACCAAAACATAATTATAAAGAGTGTTTATTCGCCAACAAACTGTTATGCAGTTTTGCGAAGATTTAGACTAAGTTTATCGTAATTTTTGTTGAGTAACAAATAAGAAAAAAAAATGTTTAAAACATGCATGCTATTTTTCGTGTGATGTTACGGCTGCCGTGGCGGTGTAGCGCGTCTGGTATGTTCGCCGCGAACAGAGTGGACGACTTCTACGCTATTATGCGTAAGAGGCACTGGTCCTTTGTCAGGAGAGTGAGCGAATCGACAAACAGTATTGTAAAGGTAGTGTGCACGACATGCTACCTAACGAGTAAGATGTCAACGACACTTTTTCTGTGAGTGGAAATTAATTTAAATTTTATTTTAATTGCATCCTAATTGTATATTTTTAATTTTTAATGTAACCAATGTAATTTTATGGGTTAATACCTAAATAAATAACTAATTTATTATTTATTTTATTATTTATTTATTATTATTTGCATACATATAAACCCGTGCGAAGCCGGGACGGGTCGCTAGTTATCCATAAGTGATAAAATCGCAACCAGCGACGCTGAGATATATGCGAGTGACATTTCAGCAATAGATAAATGGCCGTGAAAGGGTTAGTTTAAGACATTAGGTACATCAACTACGGACGATTTTTCACGATAAATAACAAATTTATCCGAACCCTTTTAACGTCCCTTTAACGCAAGTCTGTGCTATGTGGCATCGCTTTTTCAACCGACGAAAAGAACGGAGGAGGTTTTCAAGTCGACGCGTATATATTTTTTTTTATTATGCGTGACCACGCAAGCTACGGTAGCCTAGTGGTTCAGGCATGCGGCTGTCAAGCGGCGGTCGTGGGTTCGAATCCCGGCTCGTACCAATGAGTTTTTCGGAACTTATGTACGGAATTACCGTTAGCTTTTCGGTGAAGGAAAACATCGTGAGGAAACCGGTCTAATCCCAATAAGGTCTAGTTTTCCCTCTGGGTTGGAAGGTCAGATGGCAGTCGCTTTCGTAAAACTAGTGCCTATGCCAAATCTTGGGATTAGGTGTCAAAGCGGACCCCGGGCTCCTTTAGGGGCACAACCGGGAATAATGACGCTAGGAGGATGATGATGCGTGACCACGCATAACTTTTTACAGCAGAGTAGTTCGATTTTGATAATTATTTTTTTTATTGGAAAGGGTATTCCCCGAAGTTGGTCCCATATAAATTTGAAAAAAAAACCAACGCTAAGGGTAGGAAAATAGGGGATGATTGTTTTTTCGTCGGTTAAAACTTTGTTTTCAAAGTAAATTATGCCTTATATTATTTGAGTTAGCCGAGTTGCATCGAAGTAGTCTATTCAAAAAGCAGCTCTGCCGTGCAAGGTAGAAGATTACAATTCCAGTAAGAGTCGGTCACAATAATCTCAACCAATAGCGACAACTATTTTAAAGGTAAGATAGATGTTCGGTGGTTGTCTCAGTGTGTTTAATAGGTACTTTTTACGGTTCCGTACTCAAAGAGTAAAACGGGACCCTATTACTAAGACTCCGCTGTCTGTCTGTCTGTCTGTCTGTCTGTCCGTCTGTCACCAGGCTGTATCTCAACAACCGTGATAGTAAGACAGTTGAAATTTTCACAGATGATGTATTTCTGTTGCTGCTATAACAACAAATACTAAAAAACAGAATAAATAAATATTTTTTATTTAACAATTTTTTTTTCTTTTACAATCTTACACAAATCGACTTAGTCCCGAACTAAGCAAAGCTTGTACTATGGGTACTAGACGACGATAAACATAGGTACTTATATAGATTAATAAATACTTAAATACATAGAAAACATCCATGACTCATGAACAAATATCTGTACTCATCACACAAATAAATGCTCTTACCAGGATTCGAACCTGGGACATCCGGCTTCGTAGGCATGGTCACTACCAACTAGGCTACAGGAGGCTCCCATACAACAAACGTGATTTTTGGCCGTTTTTATAGATAATGGTACGGAACCCTTCGTGCGCGAGTCCGACTCGCACTTGGCCAGTTTTTTGTATGCTCCTCTCGCTAACGGACACTGGACAATAGGGTCTCGGATCTTTGGCAGGCGTGGAGCCGAAATCAACACGTAGACTTTTCGATGATTAATGATCTAAGGGTTTAGCGGATGCTGTCCCTACCCGTGTCAGAGCCGCACTCAGAGACAGCACCCGCCGGGGCGAAAGTGACTATTGTCGGGGAATGGGATCAAAAATGTACTGTTTAGAGGTCGTCTATACACGTATGTACTGTATAGGCCGTGGACTGAACGCGAGCGGGCAGTGGGGCAACGAGCGGCTGATACATTGAAGTAGCTCGAATGTATAACGGATGGATATCCTACCCTCAGGCAACAATACCTTGTTGAGCCATTAAGTGTATTTTCAGTTTGGATTGGAACCCTCTAACAGTAATGCTCTCCTTGATTGGTGGTGGAATGTTATTCCAGCATTTCGTGGCAGCATAACGAGAGCTGCCACGAAATGCAGCGGTATTGTGCCATGGGCAATCCAGTCGTGGAATACACACGATACAAAGATTTGTCACGTCAAGGAGTCACCCTCGAGGCTTTGGCCTCTGGTTCACGCTACTCGCATAATAACTCTTGTTAGCCAAGTGAATAAACATGATAAAACGTCCATACGTGTTCGTTATTCTACCTTTTAGCACCTTCCCTACAGTGCTAAGCTATTGGGTGAAAATGGTGGTCTTGTATTCATTCCTCATATTTGATTCATTCTCTATTTATTGTTTATATTTTTGGCATAAATGTTTTAAATTTTTATTACCAGTGAAACCGAATGCTCTTGTTCATAATCGTCCATCAAATACTTTATGCCGTTCGTTTGTCATTTGTGCATCGTATGAAAGTCATAAAACATATTTTAACTAACAAAGGGATGTGAAGTTTTATGACCGAAGGAATGATTCTGCGTCACCAACATTTTAATCAAGACCTCAATAACTTTCGCACAATCGCACAAAGTTTATGGTCATCGAGTGAGACAAACAAAGTTTTTTTCCTAGGACAGTAAAACATAGGTAAGTACCATTCTCTCTTCTTAGCATGTAGAATACACAAGGAGGTAAAAATTTGTATTCAGCTCAGAAATGTGTTTGTAAACAGCATTACACAGACTAACCTTTGAAGTAGCTGTTCTCTCAGCTCGCTTAATTTTAAACCTATTTTTCTTTAAGATACGCCTTTAAAGCATTGACGTAAATTAACCCGTTACTCATATTTTCATAAAATAATCTTAGATATTGCTAAATATTCACACCATTATTCCAATTTGTAATATACCTATGACACTTCGGATAATTCACAAGCAGGCATTATGCTTGTTTTAAGAAGTCCTCCTCCTCATATATTAAAAACAACTATTTAGAAAAACCTAACTTGAAATATCTACGAAACTATTCTGACGTAAAATTATCAAGGACAGTAAATAAAAAAATGGTTAGTCAATAACAAATAATTAACAACGTAGAAAAATTGTAAAACCCCTGACGTTTTCATTTCAAAGTTCAATATCTCAAAGCCAGCTGTTCCGATTTTGTTAAAACGTAGCTTAAAAATATTTCGATCACGTCAGCTTTCGGTTAAAAAAACCCGCATTAAAATCGGTCTATTCGTTTAGGAACTACGATGCCACAAACAGACACGTCAAACTTATAACACCCCTTTTTTGCGTCGGGGGTTGAAAAGATTGAGATCGAAGTGATTCCATTATAATACCAGCTCCAAATAGCAGTGTGTGTGTGTGTGTGATGTAGCTTAAGGCCTGTTGTAAGTCGATCTGACTTGAGTCTTCCACACTATCGACTTCGCTGTGCAGACTATTAAACAACAAGATGTGTGTCGTGACTCGTGAGGACGACGCAAGGACAATGTGCATCACATAGCGCCAGTGTTAGGGGAGGGGTGAGTATTTACCCACCAGAACTGGGTACTTTTTTCATGTTAAAATGTATAACGTAGTGTTGTTATATTGATAGTATACTATCAAATTATTACAATTAAGTGTAAATTGCAAAATATTATTAACATCAATGGGTACAATGCCGCAGGAGGATCTCCTTGACGGGGTATTCCTTTTATAAATAATTACTCATGCATTTTTACTTTCTTGTTATTTAGTTTAGTTTTATTTACTTGTTATTCTTGTTTAAGTTATTTTAGATTTACTATTTACTGTATAGTTCGTATACAATGAATAAATGGTATTACACATCAAATTAACATCATACAAATATGAGACACGAAAGCTAAAAAAAAAATATTTTTTATCAGCCAAAAGCAAATTGAAAGATACGTATACGATAATTCCTTAAACTTTAATAAGAAAATAATTTAACAGCAAAATTATGTACGCAGTAATTGACGACCAAACCAGCAACGGTTAGTACGAAGATGCAATACGAGTATAATATTTAGTTACAAAGGGAAACAATATAATAACATGTAGGTGTAGACAACAGGCGGTCTTATCGCTGAAGAGCTATCTCTTCTAGACAAAAATAATAATATACATGTTTTTGAATTTTGGAAATGTGACTAGACAAAAAAAATACTAAGTAACACTAAAATATTAACGAAACTGCTCACAAATATATTCAGGAGAATTGGTTGAGAAATGCGACCTGTAGAGGAGAACAGCAGCAGATACTCATACTCATTTATTTATAATGGATAGTCATTATACGTCAAGAAAATACTAATACTACAAATGCATTGCTTATTAAAATAAATTATAAAAAATTATAAATTTAAAGTATGATTAATTTAAAACCCCGAATGTAATTAACATTCACAGCAACATTCAATTATTAAGATCTAATTAATCATACTTAAGTAACAAGAAAATCAAATTATTAAGATGTAACAAATGATGCATTACATATTATTTTATGTCACAAAATTCAGTAATGTTATAAAAAGCACGATGAATAAGGAATGATTTTAATTCTTTATATTAGAAATTTATTTCATTAAAATTTTTGATTCGGTCTGGGATCGCATTATAAATCTTTGGACCAATAATACGGGTGGTTTTGGTGGACTTGGTCAGTTTGCATCTGACTGTGGTTAGTTTGCCCTTTTGGTTACTTCGTAGATTGTACACGTTCTCCGCTCTAAGGGGAAACGAGTCTATGTTGTGTCTAACAAATTTGGCGGTGTTCAAAATATATAAAGATGGACCGCGTGACAGCGTGATATCGTTAGTCGTGACAGACACCGAACGATTTTCGGCCCAAGCTGAAGCATAGAACTTCGTTCGCTCCGCTCGCTCGTTCGAATATATATTTATATCATATATATATATATTACTACGTATTCGTCTAAATCCCACCAAAGCATACATTTGAAAAGGGGTCGAGACCGACACAACATTATCTCCGGCAATAAAAACCCTTAAGATCTGAAACGATGCCAAGTCCTGTGAAAAAGGATCTAGCTTTTATTCGTGTATGTCACAGAACAAGTAAATACTACTCCGTCGTGTATGTTTACTCCCGACCTTGCTTCGCGAACTATACATTACATTATGAAGCAAATGTTAAGCACTACCCGGCTTTTGATCGGACATACATTTTTAGAATTGATGGCTGTATAGGTACCTACTTTGAATACCGTGTTGTTATTCAGCTGCTAGTTTGATGGCAGATCCTAAGATATAATATACCTATTTGACGATTGGAAATCTATGAAATATGTAAGAATAAGAATGCTATTGCATCAAGTAAGAAGACTTGTATGGCCCAAGTGTGCGCGTAGGTGTAAGGCGATGATTCTGGTGCCAATGCATCGGACCACGGCGTTTCGAGGTAGTTTTAGGTTCGCGGCGTCCAAGTGTTCAAGGAGCGTCTAGCAAGTATCAGCTTAAGGGCTATTTGTTGACGCTCCAGAAATCCCAAACCCAATCCTAACCCATCCAGCACTTTCCTATCCCAACCGTGTCGCGTTTTTTGCTTTGTGTTTTTTTCTATCCCATTTGGCTACTGGTACATATTTTACAAATTTATTACATTTATTATTTATTATGTGTATACAATAATTATGGGTTTATCAATGGTCTTATGTTGTGTTGCGTTCCGTGGGTCACGTACGGTGCTGTCTGAAAATCAGCGCTGTAGGTGTCTGTCTGACACCTCGGCATAATGCTGAGACAGCGACCTATTCACTGCCGCGAAGACACACACAATACTCCCTTTGTCTCTGTGTGTCTTTTGTGTAGTAAATAAATGTCTTAAGTTGCAGTGGAGACCCTCGGACCGTGGTCTTCCAACACCAAGTGCCCCAGCAAAAAAAAAGTCCCAGAAATTGGTCGGGGTCTCAGGCGATCTCAGGGCTTCTCGTACTTCGCCCAAAGACTGAGCCAGGCCATTTAACAGGGAAACGTGGCGAGCGTATTGGGAACGATGTCCCGTAGGTCGATCACGTAACGCATTCTACGAACGTCGGGTAGGTCTAAATGTCACTTTTTATATGGAAAATTGACAGTTAAATTGTACCGACGCGCGTTTGGGACGTTACGTGATTACTCCTCTGGGCAACATTGGGATGTGTCGAGGGTTGAGTACTTATAATATTATAAATTAACAACTTAGAAAAGTTGATAAATAATCTGAAATATTAATTTCTAAGTTCAATATCTAATAACCGGCTGAACCGATTTGTCGAAACGTAGCTAAGAACCATCTCAATAACGTCAGCTTTTGGACAAAAAAAAACCGCATTAAAATCGATCCATTCGTTTAGGAGCTACGATGCCACAGACATACTTACAGATACACAGATACACAGACACCTCAAAATTACAACACCCCTCTTTTTGCGTCGGGGGTTAAAATATGTATAATCATGAAATCAAACTAAGTATTAAGATCAGAATACCTATTTGGCTCATTTATGAAATTGTAGTCAATTGCAATGGTACAGTTGCGTTCACAAACACCATACACCTTATGCCCTCAGCACTGTACGCGACTAAAATAAGCTCGAAATGGTTAATTAACAAATGGGTTTTTAAACTTGAGTATCAAGCCATGTTTAAAAACCCAACATACCGTTTCTGTTTCAGTTCTTTATTTACTAATAAGTTATAGACTATAGTAATGCAAATACAGTTGATAACAGACACAGTGAACAAGAGCTAAATATTCAGCTAAAGAACGTAGCCGTGTTTTCAAGGAAAATCGGCCCTTCCACCAAATGTTTACTGTATTTTTTTTATTAAGAGCCCTCATGGCAAGTATTATTTCCTGTGAGTTTCAGCTTCCTATCTTTGTAATTTTTTGAGATATAATTTTTTTAAACTTTTTACGAAAACAAAAAAAACCCACACTGGCTAATGCGATTTACGTAAACTTTTGATACAGTAATCTATATGTAGAGACTCACGTAGTTAGTTAGTTAGTTAGTTATACTGGGCGTTTTCCGCAAATCGACATCCATTGTCCCTAGTTTGAAACGGCGGTGTGGCGCTACTCTAACCACCCCAGCTCGTCTAAAAAGTTGGTGAGTGCCTTGGTGTTGCTGACTGCGTCCCGTAGTGTGTTTGGAGAACCTAGGTGCTTAATTCTGTATACTTCTACCTCCTTGCAGTCCAGTAGTATATGTTTAGTCGTTTCTTCTGCCTCCATGCACGCTCTGCACATGGGGCTGTCTGTGATACCTAAGTTATAGAGGTGTTTGTTCAAGGTGTTGTGTCCTGTTATTATACCCACTATCTTGCGCAGTTGGTTTCTATGTGTCCTTAGTAGTGTGGTTGTGAGTTTTTGGTCGCGTTTCGACAGAATCTCTTTGGTCTGTCTGCATGTGTCTATCTCCTCCCAGTATCTTTGGTGTAGGTCTTTGGTGTGTTGGTCCAGTTGATGGTATATGTAGCTTTGTGGCAGGGGCAAGATTGGCTCCGGTCCGTATGCCGTTGTTTCTGAGCCTTTCCTGGCCAGTTCATCCGCTGCATCGTTTCCTCTTGAGCCACTGTGCCCCTTGATCCATTGTATTGTAACTTTGTTTTTATCTGCGCACACCTCTGTGAGGTTTAGGTGACATTCGTATATCAAGCTAGATGTGATGTTATCACTGCTCAGTGCTTGTAGTACCGATTTACTGTCTGAGAGTATCCGTATGTTTGTGTTTTCGACTTGTCGTCTCTTTATGGCATTGCAGTATTATTTAAATCATATTTTATTTAAAAAAAAAAAAAAACTTGGATAAATGTAGGAAATAAAAATAAAGTATTTTTTTTCTGGCTTTCTAGAAAAGCGACACCAACAGTTCTTCGTTAGGTAATTGCTTATATAATCTACAAAGATTCACATTCCGCGTTTCTTGTGGACAAGCTCTCATCTGTCCATATTATTTTTGTGATAAAATAGGGATCACCCGCTATTTTTCTTAAAGCCCAATTTATTATTTAATAAAAAATCATCTTGTTTCAAGGCATGAACCTTGACCACTGAAAATGGATGCTGTTGCTCCCGTTTTAAAATTTTGTGGATGGCTGTATGACTAATATCATACAACCGCCCTGCTTTTCTAGTGCTGGTGCCAGGATTTTCTGCAAAATGGTTTAAGATCCTTTCTTCCGCTCTGACGTCAAATACGAGGGCGAGGTCCACCAGTCCTAACCGGAACCGCTATTTAATTGTTACGCAGTCTGGTAATCGCCCTTACAACTATACGTGAGTCCGTTGGCTGTCTTCGTTGCGGAAATCTCACAGCGTACAATCGAAGAGATGCCGCACCATTATTTTTGCATTCCCCGTAAATAAGAATCATATCTACTATCTTTTTAGCACTAAAATTCAACGGCATCATGAATTACATTGTATTGTTTGCAATAAAGAAACGTCACATTGAGAATGAATCTTGTCATTTGATTACTAGCCAAACTTTTTTGGTGGAATAATTAAGAAAAAAAATTATAATGAAGTGACACCAGTGAAATTCAAATGTCATAAATGCCATGCATTGGTTCTGTTTACATGATAGAAATGAGAATAATTTGGCTGCCACTTTTATTAATTTAACAACATCGTAAAACAGGTATGAAACAGGAATTTCTATTGAAATAATAATGCAATTTCATGTAAAATACCTACATGAAAAGTGTTATTAATGAACTTACGGTCATCTGTCACGACGTAAACATAACATCACAGGATGATACTTTGAGGGTTAACCGACTTTGGAAAAGGTCAGTATTTATAATTTTTCTAAAATGATAACATTAAAAATATGAGACACATACTAGGAAAAAATGTGGTAAAACACTAAACTCTGACGTCAAAAATACGTGGTTTAAATCTTTCGGGTTATTAACGCCCACGGTGTATATAATATCCATAGGCATATAGACGATTACGCAGAAATATTTCCAGACATACATTTGAAATGGGGAAACCTATCAAAATAAGCATAAAACGTTAAGTTTTTTCCGAGATCAACCAATGCCAAGATATTGGTGTATAAAGTTCAAATTTTTCAAACGTAGGCAGTAGGGAACAGGGACTTTAAGGCAAAACCGACCTGGATCGCGGATAGGTTAGAAGACGAAAGCAGGAGCTTCGCTCCAGCTGTCGTCTTCGAGGTTATTTTTTTTATAAAAGAGCGGAAAAACTTGTTAGCAAAAAAATATTGACGTACGTGAGCATCAACTGGTTTAAAGATATGGTTTTAGTAATTAAGTTGACTAACTGTATATTTGCAATCACCTTCTCGGAAACGGCTCTAACGATTTCGATTAAATTGGGATTACATGAGTTTACAGATAGGTCTAGTTTTCTCCGTAATTTCTCCATTTTTACCCGAGCAGAGCTCGGTCGCCCAGGGACTTTATTATAATATTTGTATGTGTTAAATGGAACACCAAGGGAAATCCCTTATCTATCCCTATCGAAAAGATGATAACATTGATGTCGAACACCACGAACCATGGAGTACGGAGCCCTGAAAACGAATATTATACGGAAACCATTGAAAACACTTTACCCAATTGAGGTACAAAAAGCTGAAAAGCGAACGACGGGCCAGGCTCGCTTGATGTTTTTAATTTCCTCTGAGAATAACAGTATGGTGCACTACAGTAGTTCTATCTGACTCGACATTTTGCATCTCATTAAGTAATTAAAGTGTGTCACGGTGTTTTTTTTCGCCACTTCGATTCGGAATCGCGTAAGGAAAGGAGTGAGTGAGTTCAAGGGCGCCGAGTTAAGAATGATCACATGAAACTACTCATTTCTCAGGCAAGTGACTTGAATTGTCTTTTTTTGAGCATTCAATGTTGTTAAACCAAAGTACTATTATCTATTCTGTGGCATTATATTTTTTTTAAAGACCATTCCGTTTTCTTTATTTCTGTGTTCTTCTTTAAATCCCGGACACGTTTTACCACCAATGCAACCACCAGCAATGATTAGGTATTCTGTTTGATCTAAAGATTGACATACGTAAGCCCTTACATTAAATTCGTCTTCTGTGTATGTAACTTATGACTGTGCAATAAAGTTTAAATAAATATTCGTATGCGGTCGGTTGAGTCAGATGGACCTCCATACTCAGTCCATAGCATATGTACCTATAACTCATGAGTTGCAGTAAATTGCAGCTACATGAGCGAAAGGGGTCAATTGCTCTCTATTATGTAGATTACTTTCAGCGGGACAAAGTTCCATGTTAGCATACTCAAGCACTGTGGGGATTATTTAAGTGCGTTACCATGCGTTACCAGCTTACTTGACGAAGCCACAAGTTATAATTTTATAAGTGTAAACCGGTACGGTAAAATAACCAGTTGGTATTAATAAAAATAATAATAATAATTTATTTCAGGCACCTAAGGCCCATAGTTACAAATAACTTAAAGACTTAACACATACAATACAATTTCTTAAAACCTAACAAAAACGCTAATTTCTGCGATCTGTTACGCAACTGCGTGGGGTGCCCTTTGTTTTCCATAATTTTGGTGTTCCGAAATTCGAAGGTCAGAAGTTGATATCCATAAAATTGATACCCATTAACATAACGGGTCATAATTTTTGTTAAGTATAACGCTTAATAGTACTAACATTAATTATCTATAATATTAAATACTATAATCACAAAAGTCATAAAATTGCTGACTATAATGTTCAAAGGTAGGTATATCGATCATTATTCAGAAATATTTTAAGGCATATATTTTAACGTACTAAATTGTTGTTATTCATATCGTTTTAATGCCTAAAGTGAGTTAAGTACGTCTACCAAATCATATACACCGTGGGTGTTAATAACCCGAAATATTTAAACCAACGAATTTAGAGCCTAATTAGAGTATATAAAGTTATGTGACATATAGTCCAAAAACCTTTAATTGAAGAGATATTAACTATTTAAAACAAATCACACTTTAAAAATTCTCAATTGTAACACACCCTAAGGTCGTGACGTAGCCACCAAGTAGTAACTTTTACACGTAGACGCACTAACCGCATGGTTGTTAGCCAGTTTCACTTAATTGAGTTTTGTATTTATCCTACAAAAAGGTTTCACTAGGTACCGAAAATGTTTCGTCTTGTTTCGATGTGACTTGCAACTAAAATACAGCGTAGTGCTTTAAATAATTATGATATCTAATCTTACACACTTTAATCACAAGTAGCTTTCCTCTTTTCTCTTATCGCTAGACTTTAGTTTTGTTCTGTTCTCAATCGTGAAACCTAAACCTTCACTGATAACTGGCTTATAGTTTGAAATTGATGTTACTAAAATTACATATTTCAAATTATTACTGAGTAAAAAGATAAAAACACGTTGAAATTTGATTGACTGGAATTAATACATAATATTCACCATGCCGCATTATCCTCCGGCTCATTTAGCGGATATTCACTTTGTGTACGGATTTTGTAATGGCAACTCCCTCCAGGGTGTCGCCGAATACCGAAGAAGATACCCAGATCGTCGTATACCTTACCATTCGAGTTTTGCGGATATCCACAGACAGTTTCGGGAAAAAGGGCTGGGAAAGATTCAGAGGGAAAGGGCGATAAATCTAGATGTACAAACAGAGAATCGAATAATGAATTTGATTACAGAAGATCCAACGTTATCGTCAAGAGCTGAGCACGAATCTTCTTCTCTTACTTAAGAGCTAGGCTCTTGTCGGTGTAGCTCAAAGTAGGCCTTCCATCTACTCCGATCCCACGCAATCTCTTTGACCTCACGATATGACCCAACATCAACTCTCTTTTTGAGTTGCTCCATGTAGTCTATTCTAGGTATTCCTCTTCCTCGCCTCCCCTCTATCTTTCCTTCAATTATGTTAAGTACGAAGTTGTCATGTCGTAAGAGGTGCCCTATCATCTTCCCTCTTCTATTTTCTAAGTTCCTCACTAACTGCCTGGTTTGCCCCACTCTATTCAGCACTTCTTCATTGGTTACTCTATCTCTCCAGCTAATTTTCTCCATTCGCCTCCAACACCACATCTCAAACGCTTCTAATATCTCCGCATCTTTCTGGGTCAAGGTCCAAGTTTCACTTCCGTACAATGCTATGCTCCATATGTATGATTTAATAAATTTTATTTTCGTTTCTTTCGATATTTTTGAAGTTAATATATGTTTTTTGTTGTGGAAAGCTAGTTTTGCCATTGCTATTCGGGACTTTATATCTGGTGTGCATCTAGAGTCTGCGGTGATAAGGCTTCCTAAATATCTGAATGAGTTTACTTTTTCGACTGTGGATCCGTTTAATGAGATTGGTGTGAACGATGGAGTGTCTGTTTTAGACGCTATTACAATTTTGGTTTTATTGACATTAATTTTAAGCGCAATAGCACGAATAGTCAATGTTAATTACAGACTCGTATTAAAGCTTTGGAAAAGGTACGGTCTGCATCCCTTTCACTTCAGGAAAGTACAAGGATTAATAAATAATGATGGGCCAGCTAGAGTTCTCTTTTGCCAAAGAATGAACCAGAAATTAGTGCACGACCCCGGATTTCTGAACAAAATATTATGGTCAGATGAGTCGTTGTTCACGACAGAAGGCGTGTTTAATTCCCATAATCAACATATGTGGCTAGAAGAAAATCCACATGCCAAGAGGGAAAATTAATACCAACACAAGTTCTCTGTAAACCTGTGGGCCGGTATTATTGGCAACAAATTGATAAGTCCCGTCATATTTCCAGATAGACTAAATGCACAGAATTATTTATTTTTCTTGAATAATGAACTAAATGACTTGCTAGAAGATGTCGATTTGGAAACACGAAGAACTATGTGGTTCCAGCACGACGGATGCCCGGCCCACTTCAGCCTAGCAGCTACGAGCTGCTAGGCTGAAGTGGGCTAGACGAACAATACCCTGAAAGGTGGATTGGCCGTGGAAGCAACGTCCTGGCCTGGCCCGCCCGGTCACCCGACTTAACTCCATTGGATTTTTTTCTATGGGGAACTCTAAAAGATAAGGTATACTGAACACCAGTGGACTCTAGACAAGAATTATTAACAAGAATTCAAACGGCTTCAGAAGAAATAAAGAACACCTTCGTAAACCTAAATAATGAAATCCGTTTAAGATTAAATCTTTGTGCTGAACACGGCGGTATACATTTTGAAAACCTAATTCATTAAATTAATAAAAATGCTTCATTGTTTAACATAGTTGTTTATTTTATTTTACTCAGTATAAATCAACACATCGAGAATTTAAAATACGTACAGATTAGCATGATCGATATTACAACAAAGTAGTCATCCCGTTCCAGTGTAGTATGAGGTAAAATAATAAGAGGTATGTTTTCTTTCGGATATACCTAATCATGATTAATGATTTTGGTTATATCAGTCAAAGGAAAAGATATCAACGCAAACTTTCAACAACAATAAAAAACTGCACTGTAATGTTGTTGTAACTAATAAAGTTTGGATATAAGTTGTAGTATTTTGTGGTACCCATAAATTGAAATAATTTCACCGTAAGCATCGTGCTAGACATGACACTTCTTGACATGGAACACAAGTCACTGCATTCGCCGTGCATCGTATGATATCGGAGTGATTCGTGAAGTGTCATGCTCGCTCTCTGTTTCTCAACTTGAGTTAAATTAAATTGGCTCACTCTCTGAAGTAAAGGTTTAGTCACAAAGAAGCGTGCAATTAATATGATTAAGTTTGTACTGAAATTGTAATTTAATTAAGACACATAATTGGACCCATGTTGATATAACATTATTGTCACAGTCTCCTGAACGTGGTGGCCGACAGATGGGACGGTAGCCTACTGAGGCACTGGTCCTCCCTACATCTAAGTTTAAGGCCTAACATAGTTATATAAGTCTTCTAGTACATACTAACAACCTATGGATCCTTTTTAAGTTGTCCGAAATAAATGCATTTTATTTTTATTTTTTTTTTTTTTTTTATTTTTTTTATTATTTACTCGTACTGTCGTCAAAAATACGTGGTTTAAATCTTTCGGGTTATTACATCTCGTCGCTGGCACTCCTGCAAACGACTACGCAGATTTTGGGAAAGTCGCTGACACATGCTGCGAGGGATCTCGGCTATCTCATCGCGGATGTTTTGCTTGAGTTTGGATATTGTCTTCGGTTTTTTACTTAGAACTCGACTTTATAAATATCCCCGCACGAAAAATCGGCGGGAGTGAGATCCGGGCTTCCTCCTAAATAGGCGGCGAACGGTTACCTATAAATTGTTGCTTTTATAAAACTGTTTTACACAAAAAGCTCGTTGTTCATCAGTAAAAGGCTTTATTGCAAATAAAACTGCATAAATTAATGTCAAATTTCCCTCCACTCAAACAATATATAATTTATTATTATACAAGATATTCAGTGTTGCCATTTGCAAAAAATTATGGCCCACCCTCATCATTGCGAGTGTTTTTATTGCCTTTAATAATATGAAATGGCATACCATCCAGGGATCGGAAACCGGTATTATTTGTATGGGAACGAAAACGTTATTTTTTCGTTCTTTTGATAATAATTTCATTTCTAATTGGGTAATCTAATAATACGCACTCGTTACCTCAAAACACAACTGAGTCCCACATGTGAAGTATAAAATAATTCGAGATTTGTGGTAAACCGAGGTTTTAGCAATTAACCGGTTCCGATCCCTGATACCATCTGGACATTGAATGTTATGACTAACCAATTTTTTGACTAACAATAATGATGACTTGCAAGAATCAGATCTTCAATTTAAATTGTTTAATTTTATGACTTTCGACAATATGACTTATAGCAATTATGTTGGAAAACGGTATGGACTGAAAAAATCGGAACTAAAATTTTATGGGAACCAAATAGAGACCCAACTGCGTGGTGTCTGGTAACCGACCGCGGAACCGCCCGAACATGACTCCCTTCGGCCAAAATTCTTCCTGAGTGAAGGTCGATACTTGGTCTGTTGGAACCTCAGAGCATAGAATACTAGAGAGAGGACAAGCCGCCAGCGGCCGCGTCGCAGCTGTATGCTCAATGGGCATACAGCTGCCATACTGTGCACGCGTGCTGATCACAGAGAATATTACGTTTTTTTCCCAAAATGCCTGATATGATGTGCGTTTATTGTCAAATAAGCGTATAGGTATACAAGTGTGTGTGTTTTAGATGTGTGCGTGCTTTGTCTTGTCAATTACTTGGGCGTTGTGTGGGTTAATGTACTTGCGACAGGCTCACTCTATACAAATCGGCCGCCATGTCCGATCTCCTTATATTCATACATCTGTGGTTGGAACCCTCACCACAAATTAAATAAAATTCACGTTATGGCGAGACTTCAATGTCACGACCCTCAGGAGGTAATAGGTCGAGCACCTTGGGGTTGCCCGTTTAGACTTGTAAATGTTAACTTATAGCTTCGCTTCTTTAATAAACGTTATTAATTTGATGTAGATGAGAATTCAAAGCTTGTCTTCCAACAAACCACACTGTGGTAAGCCTTTTAAAAGGCAATAAACATTCATTATTTAAAAAAAAGACGTATTTCTGTTGAATATAGTAATAAATTACCAACTACTTTTAAACATTTGGGAAGGTACTAAATTGACGAATTGTAGCGACAATTTTAAATTTTTCTGTTCAATAAATAAAAAAAACCGGACAACTGCGTGTCAGACTCACCCACCGAGGGTTTCGTACAAAATTATAGTCCATTTCAAATACGAAGGCCCTATGCACTTGAAACTTAACTTACGTAATGTTTGCCTTTTAGTATCTTTTGTTATCACTAATCCTATTGTTAACGCCCATTGACCGTCTCAAGTGCAATCGGGCCTTGGTATTTGAAACCTAGTATACAAATGCTTAGTTTTCAGATTTTTCCCTGTACTTGTAGTACAAGAGGATATTAATTGCCAAATTTCATAGTTCTAGGTCAACGGAAAGAACCCTATAAATTTAGATTCCCTTGAGATTGTCGAAATATATATTTTTTGCGGCATGAACAGCCGTATCTTTTTTTATCGTTAGGTAACTTGATTAGTAGAAAACATTCCATGTAAAAAATAGGCCAAGTCTCGAAACTCTTTCACAGTAAAAAGTGGTGAGATATTTCGTAGAGCCAAGTCAGGCATTCTTATTAATCTTTATTTGCTTGCTAAATAAATTTCTGCAATTTGGGAATCACACAACTTTACTGCATTTACTAATTTTTACATAGGTACCTAAAACTATGTAAGTGTGATTGCCAAGTCACAAAATTTTATCAAGCAAGCAAATAAAGATTAATACGGATGCCTGACTTGGCTCTACGAAATATCTCACCACTTTTTACTGTGAAAGAGTTTCGAGATTTGGCCTATTTTTTACATGGAATGTTTTTAATGGGATCTCATTTCTTTTTGTAGACTTTTTATGGGCATGTTATTTTACCAACCTCAAATAACGTTTGTATAGTTTTGCAGAAAGGAACTGCAAAAATAACTTTGACTCGTTTTTTTGTTTACGTGTATTAGTTAGTATGTTAGTGATGGACAAATCTTGCAAGTTTGACCCACCTCCGATTGAGCTGAAATTTTGGGTAAAGGTATAGTTTTGATGACAATTCAATATTATGGTACCATCGAAGAAGGACAGACAGAAGGTGGCCATGGGAATGCAGTACAACCGACGTAAGCCCCGTTGAGTTTGGGCTCGTTAGAGTCGTCTCAATGATTAGTTGATGACGGTATACGGAATAGTACAGTTGACAATAAAAGCTTGCATTAAAAAGCGGCCAAGTGCGAGTCGGACTCGCACATGAAGGGTTCCGTTAAATAAATTGCAGTTTACGATTTATGACGTATTAAAAAAAAACTACTTACCAGATCTCGTTCAAACCAATTTTCGGTGGAAGTTTGCATGGTAATGTACATCATATATTTTTTTGAGTTTTATCATTCTCTTATTTTAGAAGTTACATGGGGGGGGGGCACATTTTACCACTTTGGAAGTGTCTCTCGCCTAAACGATTCAGTTTAGAAAAAAATTATCTTAGAAACCTTTATATCATTTTTGAAGACCTATCCAATGATACCCCACACGTATGGGTTTGATACAAAAAAAATTTTTTGAGTTTCAGTTTTGTGTATGACCCCTAAAACTTTATGTTTTTTTTTCGATTTTTGTGTAAAAATCTTAATGCGGTTCACAAAATACATCTACATACCAAGTTTCAACAGTATAGCTCTTATGGTTTCGGAAAAAAATGGCTGTGACATACGGACGGACAGACAGACGGACATGACGAATCTATAAGGGTTCCGTTTTTTGCCATTTGGCTACGGAACCCTAAAAATGTAATTTTTGAGAGAAACTTTTAATATTAGTAGGTGTACGGTGTGTGAAACTTATAATATCAGTTGCGGTGCGTAAACATTTTCGATGGGCAACCCGGAACATAAAAAGTTATGAAAGAGTAGTATATAACTATATGTAGGCTTGCCTAAAAATAAATTTTAGGCAAGCAGTACTTATAGAATAAATTATCCAGATATATTACAAAATCGACCATTATTTTCATCATACCATAACACATGCTGCTTTTAGCCACGAAAACCGCATAAACTAGCCCGAAAACGGTCCAAAGCTCGGCCGTCGTGGAAAATCTGGAAAGCCTGCTCGCAAACGGTTTCTTTGCCAAGATAAATGGGTCTTAGTGTTATTATTCAGGTAGCGGCAATTTCAGGCTTTCGGAGTGAAATTCAACTTGTTATTGTGACAGTTGCTTTAGCATTGTGAACACTGTCGAACTTTATAAAACTATATATTATAATAATGCTTTCACGTGATACAAATAATACCGTTGAAATGTACATATAGGATCGTGATGTAGCAGCCTATTCACTTGAACCAAACAAAACACCAATTTGCGATAAATAAAAAATATTATGTCCGATGTTGGGCGGTTTCTCAGAGATCTTTCTATTCTCAGTTGCGCATAAGGAAACAGTCTGTGAGGATATGTAAATGTCCTTCATTTCATAACAGTGCACCCTGGTGTGCAAAGAATTCAATATAGGATGAAGTAATATACGAACAGTCGGAAAATGGTCTATTAATTATTCGTTGCTTTGGTTTGATATCACTCTTTGTACTGCCCTTGGCCGTTTAGAATAGTATTCGGATTTATATTTCTCTTGTACCAAATAGTTGGCCGTTTTTCAATAAAAGTGTACAAAACTTTTTTTTTTCAGAATTCGTTTTTTTATAGGTTTTTCTTACTCAGAGTCGTTGATATACTATCTGGGTATCCAAGAAAAAAAGTGTCCAAGATTTTACTATGTCACGCACGACCATAATCTATATAAAAGAAAGTTGTGTTAGTTCCTTTGCGTATAACTCGAGAACGGCTGGAACGATTTTGATGATTGTTGATTTGTTGGATTTGTCTTCGCCCCGAATAGCAGAATAACTTTAAAAAAATGGAAAAAATATAGTTTTTTTTTTCATGAATTTTGTACGGCGGAACGAAGTTCGCGGGGTCAGCTAGTAAATAAATAAAAACTGCATAAATGTGACGATCTGGAAAGGAACATTTAGGACACTGTTTTTCTTGTATGAGGATCGATAGTATCAAAGATTCTGAATAAGAAAATAAAAAATACGAATTCTAAAAAAAAAACTGTACACTTTTTTTTAACACGCCCTGTTATACATTCTTATGCCCAAAATTAATGTTTTTATTAGCAACATTTAACAGTTGAATATTTGTAATTTTATTTGTTTATTTGCTACAACTTGCCTTTTGTGTTACTTTGGCTTTCTGTCTCTTATAAGGTACATTAAGACTGTTGTATGAATTGTATTTACTGTCACAGTTTTTAATTTTCTGAGTTGGGACTGAGCAGCTAGCTACGAACGAAGTGATACACCACTTATGGTGGCTATCTGCGAATATATTGAACGGAGATAGAGCAGTCCACCAGCAGCAACAGGCTTATTAACACCTGTTCACCAGTGTTACGCATATCTCAGCCATCGCCTCCCTTGACCATATGTTTGTGAAGGTTGCGCCACCGATACAAAAAACGTGAGGGCCAAGCCTACCGTTAGATTAGCTTACCTCCTGCGAGAACAATGTGACATGGCGAGATAATTCTGCCATCAAATAGGCTTTCCCCTAACGTTGAAGAACAGCGGCGCTAGTACTGGCAGAGGGCCAAAGATGCGACGATGTGACTAGTGAAGCACTGGCCTCATCTCCACCGAAAGGAGCTAAGATATTAAATTAAGATGTTTAAAGTAACTATAGATTATAAATCTGATTATGATTCTGAAATGAGATATGTTTGAGAACCTTACCATCATGAGACCACCGAGGATGATGTCTCCATCGACAACGGCGGCGTGCTTCACAGGCCATGGGGCTTCCTCTTTCTTCTTGCTTATGCTTACACCCAATGTTGACCTCCTCGCATTTGCAGAGCGGTTCGTGGCAATCATCGTCGAATTATTCGTCTTTGACTTCCGCATTTTTTTCTTTTTTGAATCTGTTTTAGTTTTTTCAACATTTGTCGTGACGGCTGTACCTATTGCAGTTGTAGCGCTTGGCGTGGAAGTCAGAAATGTGTCAGTGTCTTTAAGCGATATTAAACTGACCGCTGTTGTTATATTGGGTGGCATTTGATCAGATTTAGAGCGTCTTAACGGTGGGAAGGACTCAGAAACTCCAAACGATGCAGTAATACTGGGTGTTGTCTGTGCTGTATGCTGGACTAATTTAGAGGTTGATGTTACCTCGGAACCAAAGGTATCGGCGGTTTGCGGGAGTGCCTTTCGGAGTGGAAAGGCGCTGGGGTCAAGCTCAGTCTCAGGTCGAGGTTTCTTCTTCTTTTTGAACAGTTTATTGAAATCAAAAGGGCCTAGAAGCGTGTGAGGAGTGCGCTTGTAGCGTGTATGCTTATAGGGCACGAATGTCAGCTGCTTGGTACGCGGTGCGTTAAGCGTCACATTGGCGAGTGCTGAGTTGGCGCCCCGCGCGCCGCGCGCCTCTGGCGCCTCACTTAGCGCCAGCGCTATCAACGCCAGCAAAGCAGCCCGCATACTAATCGTGCTTACTTGCACATTCACCTAGACCGTGTGACACATTCAAACTAATTAACTGTCACTACATCACTTTGTAAATATTCGTTGAAACGATCACAGATTTTCAATAGACATACTTTATTCTTGTTAGTCTGGTATTTTTGATTTGTAATTATTATCTAGTTTACAATTTAGGGAGCACATTATAGTTCAATTCAAATCACTTAACAAAAGTTGTTCAGAAAAGTTTTCCACTAAAACTTCAAGATCACTTTAAAAACTATCATAACCAATACTAAGCTGGTTTTAAATCAGTTTGTCAGTAAGGTTAGGCTAGTGACGAATTCTCGCGCGTGTCGAGTCGTGATCGCGTCTCGTCGACGTCGCGACGTGCGTTCTGCGCGAGCTGAGAGCGCGGACTGGCGCCGGCCCCGGAGGCTGTAACGAAAAGGGTCTAAGTTCCTTGCAAAAGTTACCTTTACCTCATTACACTTTTTTTTTTAATAAATCTTTTCATTTTTCTTCACAGTGCACCTACAGAATTTTTGATGCAGTTTTTCCATTTCTTGCGGTATTTTTTTATGCGGTAAGTTTTAGTTTGTGAAGAATAGGGTTAAAATAGGTTTGTTTTAATATATTTCAATAACCTCTCTTTCCATATTTTTGAAGCCCCAAGTTGGGCGCCAATTTTGTATAGTTATTTTGTTTTTCAAACAAGCGAACCCTATTACAACTTATCTGCAGATCGCTCGTTATAACCACAAACTGACGCAGCAAAACCGGATTTCTTAACAATGTTTATGATAGAAAAATAAAAGTAATGATTTTCGCAGTGTCGCTGGAAGTCTCTTGGAAACTGATACCTACAAGGAAGGTTGACAAGTTAGGCTTTTATTATTTTTGACTAAGAAGTATTGGACACTGTGGATCCTATCTGCTTATTTCAACCCAGTAACTTAAAGGGTTATCGAAACAGTCCGAGCTGAGTTCAAAATGAAACGGCGTAACCTCATTAAATTACGTAGCGACTAGAATGACAGCGAAAAAAATGTTGACTGTAAAAGCTACATTTAACAGAACCGTGTTTAGGAGTCTCAATAAACTTCACCACTCTTATTAACCTGCTACATTAGAAATAAACCATTAATTAAATAAGCCCCTAGTTGGGCGCCACTTTAACACAACACAATTTCCCAGAGAACATTAGGGAAAGCGATGATTTGTTAGCGACCGTATTAATAACAATAACTTGGTCCCTGCGCACTTTTGGCAGATAAATAAATCTTTTTGCTTTGTACTTAAGGAATAATATCCTGATATTAATCTTGTCAGATTCATTAAAAGGCTATCTGTTGATTGGTCGAGTCGGGTTTTAGCATGGCTGAGTGATATTAACGAGGCGAGCGGCCGAGTTTAACAGGAGGCAAAAAAAGAAAGGAATCATTTCCGGAGCGCTACTGATGCTTGCCGACTAAATTAGAATTTATAGGTGTTTCTCTGGTGAGATGCGATGAATTAGACTGAATTAAGATCACAACGAATCAAATCTCGAATCAATAAAGAGTCGGCAGCGCTTTTAATTCTTCTGGCGTCACGAGCGTCAACGGCGTGCTTACCGGGCAGGCCGTCTGCTCATTAGCCACCGTCGTAGTATTAAAAAAAACAGACTTGTATTGTGTTGTTATGGTCCCGAATACTTGATACATCTCTCGGAAAATTAATGCTCATAGGAATTGAAAATATATAAATAAATACTTACCTATTAGCAGAGGTCGGTGGGGGTGAGCTGTTTTCAATTTTTGCGTAACATGTACATACCTTGTCATTCAATGATAAATGCCCCATGTGTAATTATTAACTAATGTAATGATTTTATTTAGGCTGCCATTCTGCTACGAGCTTTAAGTCGCCATCAAAACATATGAATTTTATTAGAATACTTTATTTACTTGGTTTAAATTACACAAATAGTCAATGTTTAATAGGACAAGTACCATTTGGTACAATAAATAAAAAAAAGCGGCCAAGTACTAGTCGGACTCGCACATGAAGGGTTCCGTGAAATAAATTGCGGTTTACGATTTATGACGTATTAAAAAACAACTACTTTTAGATCTCGTTCAAACCAATTTTCGGTGGAAGTTTACATGGTAATGTACATCATATATTTTTTTTAGTTTTATCATTCTCTTATTTTAGAAGTTACAGGGGGGGGGGACACACATTTTACCACTTTGGAAGTGTCTCTCGCGCAAACTATTCAGCTTAGAAAAAAATGATGTTAAAAACCTCAATATCATTTTTGAAGACCTATCCATAAATAACCGACACGTATGGGTTTGATGAAAAAAAATTTTTTGAGTTTCAGTTCTGAGTACCCCTAAAACTTAATGTTTTTTTTCGATTTTTGGGTGAAAATCTTAATGCGGTTCACAGAATACATCTACTTACCAAGTTTCAACAGTATAGCTCTTATAGTTTCGGAAAAAAGTGTCTGTGACATACGGACGGACAGACAGACGGACGGACATGACGAATCTATAAGGGTTCCGTTTTTTGCCATTTGGCTACGGAACACTAAAAAGGTTAATACTCGTTTTGAAATGCATTTTCATTTTATGTTTTTTACTTATCTGTAAGCTGATGTTTAGTAAATGCAAGATATTAATTAACAAAAACGAAACTTAAACCTATACACTTAAAACTAATAACTAGTATATACATACTCCCCGAGGTCGCTGCCTGTGGGAAGGGTGCCCATAAGGCTGGCCACATTTCCTCGTTGGATAGTTATTCCTATGCGTTGACCACAGATGTATGAATATAAGGAGATCCGACATGGCGGCCGATTTGTATAGAGTGAGTCTGACGCAAGTACATTAACCCACACAACGCCCAAGTAATTGACAAGACAAAGCACGCACACATCTAAAACACACACACTTGTATACCTACACGCTTATTTGACAATAAACGTACATCATATCAGGCATTTTGGGAAAAAACGTAATATTCTCTGCTCGCAGCACGCGTGCACAGTATGGCAGTGTATGCCCATTGAGCATACAGCTGCGACACGGCCGCCGGCGGCTTGTCCTCTCTCTAGTTTTCTATGCTCTGAGGCGTTGACCGAGGAAGTAGCCAGCCCTTATAGTCTGCCGAGTTCTCCATCATCTTCTTTTTGATAGCTTTATAAAGCCTGTGGGCGTTCGGACTCCAAGTTTAATTAAGACTTCAATTTAGTTTAATTTGATTCGTTTAATCCATGTTTCATTTCAATTCGATGTTCAACGTGGATAGGGTAACACGTTAATTGCCACATAACGCGACGTCGTGTGACGCGGCTGTATTTGCTGTGGCCAGTCAAGCGACGTCGCGTGATGGTCCCCTTCGTATAAATAAGACTGCCATGCTGCTACGAGCATTCTGCATTTTGACTTGGCAATGAACGTGTTAAGCACTTCGGGCACAGGCAAATATTATTGACAGTTACACAATAAACAGATTTATAGTATAATCTTATTCAATGTATTCACATCGCTGAGTGCAGGCTTTGATTAGTTTTAATGATTGGCCTCTAAAAAAAAACAAATTTAATGTAAAAATCCTTGTGACATATTGTAATAATTTAAGTCTTAAGTATATTTAATTCGACCCGAGTGTTTCTAGTGTTGTAGCTGATGACAATTCAATTAATCCTACTTGAATAAATGAATTCTTTCTTTCTTTATTATACCTTAGGGTTTGATATTTCCTATTTAACTGACTCAACTGAATGTAAACTGTGTGTATGCGTCAAAATGGTATGCTTTTTGAACGAGCGAGCCTAGCGAACGAAGTTTTCCGTTTCAGCTTGCTAATTTTTTTCGTAAACCTGAATCGACAAAAAAAGCCATATAATTATCAACCCTGGCCCCGTAGCATGGATGGCGTTATCACGCGATAAGTGATAGGATAAGCGCGTCGTCTCGTTCTATCGAACGGTGTCAGCCAGGGACGGATGCTCTATCCTGTCACTTGTCGCGTGATAAGGCCATCCATGCTACGGGGCCTGCTCACAAAATTTCACGAGAATTAGTTGAGAAATGCGACCGGTAGAGGAAAACAGCCGGAGAGCGTGAGGCCGCTGGCACCGGACATGCGAACGATTTCGAGCGACTACATAGCTTTATCAAAAATGTAGCCTTATAATTCTATCTACCCGTTGAGTTAATATTGTATAGATATACACAATATTCCAAACGCAATTTTTGTCTTTTGCCAGTTCGCTATTTTTCCTTAGCGAAATTAAAAAAGTAATAAACTGAAGATTTCTGTTCCAAAAAACAAATATAAAGTGTTTTCCTCATACAATTAAAGAACCACCGTGCCCGGGTACTTAAAATAAGTGAACAGAAATGAAATCTCTTTGTTAATGTTTCCATTTAACGTTCCTTAGTATTCTGTTAGCTTTGTTTTATCAATTACTATTATGTTTCGAATTTCTGGAAATGGAATAACAGGAAACGATATTTTTCCTTTCTTGCGTAATTAATTAGATTTGTTACCACTTTTGTCGAGCTTGGCGCGGTATCAGCGAGTTGTCAGCTATCATTGTCAATTTAAATTAAATTTATGATTAAAGTCAACATCGTATGGACTAGTCGTGATACTACATACAGTCAAATGCAAAATAACGTATCGATTTAACACTCGTACCTATAATAAACATGTAGCGAAACATTAATTCGTCAACGTACGAGTCTTGGGTCATGGGGGTACAACATGCACCCATATTTTTACACTTAAGTGTACAAACTCTTTTCGTACTAGGCATTCAATTAACACTAAACGTTTTTATCAGTAGAAACTTTATACGAATTAAATTTTGGTCGGATCTGCGCTTAACTTGCATTCGCCTATAGTTTTAATTCCGGAATAACACTTACTCTTGGACAGTTATGGCTAAACTCCATAATGTACTTGCTATCAAGTTGAGAGTTTACTTCGAGAATAAGCGTAGTTTTTTTTAATTTTGACGTTGTATTTGACCTCACTACGCCAGTGGCTTTATGAGATGTAGAACACACGAGCCTGTTAAAAAAAAATCGATAAACGAGCCGAAAAACGACATAATTATTTAAACCTGCTCACAAAATTTCACGAGTTTCGGTTGAGAAATGCGACTTATGTAGAGGAGAGCGGACATTCGCTACACGTTAATGCGGCTCACCCCGCCGGTCACCCGTTACGAAACTAGACCTCTACCTTCGCTTAATTACTACACATCGCGGTGTCAAGGTATAATTGTGGGTGCGCGTTGAGGTGAGCTTAAAACAAGTTACAGAATAGGGGGGCCGGACATACAACATATTTTTTCTTCGCTCGCATGGTCAATTACGGACGCTAATAGTTATTTGTTATACAAGGGTGCAAAGTTGTATTTTAACCGCGAGTGTGGAATTGAAACACGAACAAGCGAAAGGATTCTATAGTTGAACCACGAGCGAAGCAAGTGGTTCTTAATTAGAATCCTGAGCGTAACGAGTGCTTCAACACACGAGAAGTAAAATACATTTGCACCCGTGTGTATCACAATACTTTTCACCTCACTGTAGCGAGGAAAGTGCAACATGCTAAACAACTTTATTTAATTTAAATAATAAATTTGCACCCTTGTATAAAAAAATATAACATATACCTAACCATTATTTTTTGAATTTTGGTCAAGTGCGAATCGGATATTAGTTTTCCCATACATTTTGAGACCCAGCGCCTGATGAAGGCAACAAGCAATTTTGAAAAGATTTTTGGATGGGAGCCCCCTGAACTATTTATTTATATTATAGCGGCAACAGAAATACATCATCTGTGAACATTTCAACTGTCTAACTATCACGGTTCATGAGATGTAACATCAAATACGCTCCAAGATCAAATTACTTTGCCCACTAGTGGATAAAATGCGTTTCTGCTCACTGGTTTTAAAGGATAAAAGACGGCTTTCCGGGGCAGTGAGGGGAAAAATATGTTAAATAATCTTGGAATAGACACTATTCTTATTTGGCAAAATTGACACTAAATAATAGTTCAGAAATTAAACCCTTGTTCTACTTCTACTTTGGTCAACTGAGCCTTACACGCGTTAACTTATAGCTATTTATATGATGCGAACTGAGTACCTCTTTGAAGGGTAGTTCGCAAGATAAAGTGGCCGACCGTTTGAGATGGGTCGCACAACGGTAGCTAGTATAGATGAGTTTGGAACTTATACTTATGAACTTGTAGATTAATTTCTGGGTAATATAATCATGATAGATAAAAAAACACGTAAGACGTGTAGAATTTTTACAAGCTTTATATTAACTTGCACTGTTCGTATGTATGTTAATATGTAAGTATGTAAATACCTATGTAAGTATGTAAGTTGTCCGTCAAAATTTGCAATCCATTTTTCAGTCACTTCCCGTTATCCAATTGAGCTGAAATTTTGCAAGCATATGTATATCGCATGACAATGCAATATTATGATGACTTGGAGCTGATCTGATGTAATGATGATGCAATAAAACGACACAACCCCATCAAGTTTATGCTCGTTAGAATCGTCTCAATGAGTAGGTACTTGTAGGTAGTAGGTAGATGATGGTATGCAGAAAAGTACAATCGGCAGTAAAAGCTTGTACCAAAAAAGAAATTTTTGACAGAAACTTATTTTTAGTTAAAATTACGAAAATGCGCTTTACGTGGGATTTTACTAACTTGCCTTTGTGGCTAAATATGTAAGAAAAAGATAACAAAGATACGCCATAAAACTGACATAAGTCTGACACGTGTACTGAGGGGTAATCACGTAACGTTCCGAACGCGCGTTAGGACAATTTAACCGTAATTTTTCCATAAAAAACTGACATTTACAATGCGTTACGTGATAGACCTGCTGGAGAAGGTAGGTACTGTTTGTTATATTATTTATACACAGTATGCTTTTAGGCCTGGACACACCTGTGTAATTGTTTTACTTATCAAATTCTAATATCGGCATGAGGAACGGTGTTTTTACCCGGGTGGGAATTATTGTAGCTATGCGTAGCTCAGTGCTACCTCCCTGTATAAATTAATTATTAGTTAACTTTACTATTGCAGCTAATAACTGTTCACGAATGCTGTGTCGTTACAAACCCGATAGGGTTTAACGACACTTTTCTATTGAACGAAATTTATTTTTCTTATAAATGTATTAAACGCGGTCAAAGAACGAGAAAGTACCTCGTTCCACGTATATTTAATAATATCATTACGGAAGACGACTGCAAAAGTATACAAATATTTAAATCTAAATTCAAAACATGTTTAATGGATGCCTTCCTTTTAAAAAATAGGTATAGGAATATAAAATAAAAATAACATAGTCATAAGGAGATCCAATCGAAGTGAGTGGAAATGTAAACAAGTTTTTTGTCATTGAGGGTAGGAAAGGCTGAGGCTCCCTAGGTAATTATGATGAAAGACTTGTTTACATGTTTACATCACATGCTATTCCTTGTTACCGCTAATAATAAGCATAAACAATAAAATCATATGTACACATAATATAGATACCAAAACATAATTATAAAGAGTGTATATTCGCCAACAAACTGTTATGCAGTTTGGCGAAGATTTAGATTAAGTTTATCGTAATTTTTGTTGAGTAAGAAAAAAAAAAAAAAAAAAAAAACTCACAAACGTGTAGGATCTTCCCAATCCCGTGATATTTTTGAACGCGTTCTTAATTGCGATACACTGCTAAACAGTGTTTGCGAATATTGGATAACGAACATTCGTCAACGGTGGAAATGTGATTCCAATGCGTAGCTTAGCGCCACATTCGTAGGCTGGGATACAACCGTGAATAATGCTTCCTGATCAAACGCGTTCCACGTAGTTAAACTCACCTGAGCTAACGTCAACGAACGCGTGTGACACATCGAAATCAAATTGAATACGGATTTGTGTAGCAGATGAACTGCGTAGTCATAGGTTAAGAATAAAACAAGATTTTAACCAACTTAAAAAAAAGGAGGAGGTTCTCAATTAGACTGTATTTTTTTTTGTGTGTTTGTTACGCGATAACTCGGTAATTTATGAATTGATTTGAAAATTTTTTTTCTTTGTTTGAAAGCATATACTTCCAGATTGGTCCCGTTGTCACCAAAATCCAGTCCCGATGATGGGATCCTGGAGAAATCGAGGGAACTCTTCAAATTGTATAGGCAAACTTGAAGCAATTTGGCTACTGGATTGAAGTCGGTTAAAACTTTGTTTTTAAAGTAAATAATATCGATTATGCTTACTTACGCAATTTTGATGCTTGCAATTTCAGTTCTGAGCCTACCGTTTAACTGAGACTGCACCTGTGACGATACAAGGGTAAGAGGGCAGACGTCAAAAGGTAGCAGACGGGTAGCGGATGAAAGGTCCCTGCCGCCCGCTACCCTCCCGCGCCGTCTCAGTTTGTGGTCAACCTGTTATTGGGAATGGATGGAAATTTTAGAAGTGCCTCATTTTTTTTGGTGATAGGAATAACCTTCCTTAGCACCAGATAAAAGTTGCAGACTTTTCAGCTTTCAGCATTTATAAAAAAATATCTTAAAAATCCATGGTAAACTGACACTGGCAATGATATAGATAGCTGCAGCAGCTATATTTGTCATTGCCAGGGTAAGATATTAAAAAAAATGAATATGAGACGGATTAAGGAAAGTGTCTCATTCGCCGTTCTAAAGCCAAAACGTAAGTGTGGAAACTGTTTTTATATTTTTCAAAAATAATTGACGCAGCTGAAAAGTCTGCAATTTATTTCTGGTACTAAGGAAGGATTATCACCAAAAAAATAATCAGGCATTTCCAAAATTTTCATTCATATTTCATAATTAATTGCGTTAATAATTATGTGTACCCATTAACCACCCCCCCCAACATACCCCATTAACGTGTTAAGCTCGCATCAAATATCCATCCGTTTACTTTGCACCAGCTAACGATTACAGACCGATAATCGTCAAATATGGCGCCGGTATCTGTCATTCCATATAAAGCGTGTATTTTTAATATTACCTCAAATTGTAACCATAGGTGTGTTAGGGGCAAATCTATACTGCAAGATTTTTTTCTTAACTACTAACTTTTTTATTCCTTACAAAATAATTCAACACGCAATGTATCACTACATTGTCTTACTGATGTGACGTCACAACTGTCACAAGTAACCCGCTTCTTCCATGTATCAAATGATTGTACCTAAGCATTACATTGCTGCTCGATAAATTTTCAAAAATTAATGACGCTTTGGTAGTTAAGATTGACTTACAATTTTCTTACAATATCTGTTCATAGTACTAAAAGCTATGTATGGTTAAAATTTGAGGTAATATTAAACATACAGGCTGTATAGACACTTGTCAAAATTTACATACCTACATTCAGATTTTAACGCTTACAGTCGTTTTGGTGCATCCCACCCTTGATGTTCGATAGGTGTAGTCAAAATGTACTTATTGTTTTTTCCTTTGCCAGTACAGACAACATATTTAGTAATAAATTATTATCTAGTATGTTCTTTTCTTTGTACTGCGAAAGGAATGATATTGATAATCTAAAAATATCTGGTAACCAAAAACGTATGCTAACCAATGGTGTTATCTCTGTCTAAAACGAGGCGGGCTCCATTCCGATTTGATTGGTTTTAACTCGATAACTAAGCTAATAGTGGAAATGCCTTCGAACTAACTGATCCTAGCAATTCATAGACATATTCACTACCCACAGCGAGACCAAGATATCTCTGATCTAGTACTCATAACTGTTACTGATCTAGGGGTCTCATTATACTAGTTCTGTACAAAACATTTTATGAATATGCAGAGTTCAGGTGGCGACTGTTACTGGCCCGATAAATTTAGAGAGGAACGGATTGCACATATGACCAGTTTTTTTGAGCTATGGGCTTGTAGTAGCGGTTTGTAATTTAAGTTCAAGATATATTGGTCCTTATCCAGTTTAACTGACCCTCGAGGTATTAACGAATGGAAATTGGATTGGCTGCTTGCATCTCTCTGTTACGCATTAGTTCCGGGTGTCGAGGGAACGTTTTAACCAATTGGGTACTTTCCTCGTGTTGAAATTTGTAATCATCCATCAAATAATTACAATAAAGTATAAATTATGTACAAAATATAATTAACTTATATCATAAAAAGATATGAGACTATATGTATGTTTTATCGGCCAAGAGCAAATTTCCTGTTTCGAACGCCGGCTGCGCGCACGAAAATATCAACGCACAGCCGAAACCGCTGGTTCCAAATTTGCCAAGTAGGTTCCTTATAAGGTCTAGGGGAGCTCTAAGAAAGGATTTTTCAAAATTCACCCTCTGAGGAGATGAGATGGAGGTCCAAAGTTTGTGTGGCAGCTCAATGTTTTCTTATGACGCTATCACGTAATAGTTTTTTGTTATACAAGGGGGAAAGTTGTATTTTACCTGCGAGTGTTTCAACACACGAGACGTATAATAACTTTTCACCCGTGTATAACACACATCTTTTCACCTCACTACAGCAAGGAAAATAAGAAAAAGGGTAAAAATAAACTAAAAAAAAACAAAAAAAAGTAAAGTAGTTTAAAAAATGTTAAAAAGGTTAAAAAAACAAAAAAGTAAAAAAAAAAATCCTAAAAAAAAGTTTAAAAAAAATTAAAAATAAAAGTTAAACAAAAATATGTCATAAAATATACCTACAAAAAACAAAAATAAACATTTAACGTTCTACGTCATAGTACTTTTAACGTTCTACGTCTACTTTCTTCACATGTGGATAAAAAGCGATTTTCTCAATAGTTAACAAACATACAAAAAGGCCTTTCCGAGCTAGTGAGGTGAAAAATTATCGTCCGTAAACCGACTTTATAGACAACCAATTTTTTTGCGATTTTGTAGTTGGTGTCATAGAAAATGTTGTTCAGTAGGTACAAGTAAGTCTTCTTTGCTTTTTGTCGTTCCCGATCATGGCTCCATAACCGCGTTCTTGTCGAGTAACAAGTGATTTAGTTCGTAAAAACAAGTATTTTTTTTCTTGACTCCCGGGATATATCTTGAAGCGCTTTTGTGTAGAGTCTACTGTTAATCCAAAGACCAAAATAGTACATTACTTACCTAGGGCGGTTAAACAAATAATGTCTCAGATCGCAGGTATATGACGCCCGAGCCGAAGGCAAGGGCGATAAACATACGCTCTGAGGCTTTCTTTATTACCGCCAATGGTGAGTACAAAATTGTACGTCTCTATCTGGCCAGGAAGTGGGGTTTTCCGCACGCATTGCGTGCGGTAATTCCTACTTTATGGCCAGGTATGACGTAAAACATTTTGTGTGCATTCTGGACAGCATTTGGTCTAACTCCCATACAAACATGGTCGTTCTCCTTTTAATAACACAATAACACGTTAAGACAGCGACGCGTGGCGCATTTTCTGGTAGTCAAATAACCAGCCTCCAAATAACCGGCCTCGAAACCGCCGGGGAAGTACAGTCGCCATCACATACATCGGAGCAAACAAGCAACTCACAAACATCGGAACACAGCTCTATTTTCAAGGCATTAGGGTGCATGTGCCGATATTTTTGAACATCCTGTAGTGTACCGATGCATGTGATGGCGACTGTACACTCGCCTTCTCCTTCATACAGGTAGATAGCTTTTCAGTTGCCAATTTCACCTCAAATGTTATGATAAAACATGCATCGAAATCACAAAAAGTATATAATTTTCGATTTGTCGCAGCTCAATTTACGCGGCCAATTTGGGCACTGGTATGGAAAATTTTCGTCAAATTCGCGATGCGTGAGACACACACACACGTAGCCAGAATAGCTTTTTTGAGCTAAAAATGTACGTTTCATATTAACCCTTTAACGGACCAAGTTAAAATTTTTTATTGAACTCGAAAAAAATACTTAAAGCTTATTATAGTTACATATTTTACCTCGCCAAACTGTATTCACAGTTTGTTGGCGAGTGAGTGATGGTGGTGTGAATTAATTCAGTATTCTTACAGCTATAAAAAGGCGTACGACAGAGAGAAATGGAAAATACTCCACCGACAAGAGGATGACTCTTAAATTTAAAGAAAGAAGAATAAAAAGTCTGCCCCGTAAAGGGTCATTTATGCTCTGAAATTTAGATGTGCTCTATAAAGGGTTACTCTAGCTTTGCCCGCGACGTAATCCGCGTTTTAAGTCGTTAATCGCACCTACATGTACAAGATCCATATAGCAAGTATGCTATCCGACTTCCCACAGGCGGAGTATCAATTATCGCGCTACTCATAAGAACTTCCATTCCCCTTTTCATCCCACGAATAAATGTTTTTTATGGGATAAAGCTATAAACGTCTTAAACGAGGTCTCAAAATATAATTCGTTTTAAAATTTTCCATTCGTTATTTAGTATTAAGTAGTTGTTTTTAATATAATTGAATTCGTTTCATTTTAAAATTTTTTGTAAACTTATCGATAAATCGATAATTCAAAATGAAAAGTATTTTTTTTTATGTACATAATATCTGACTATTATGTCATATAAAATAAAATAGAATTAGATTAGGGTATCAATAAGAAACGAAAATAATACGATCCAATACCTAAAACTAAAATTTACTGATATGAAGACATCGTTAATTTTGTAGCATTTTTGGTGCAGCGTAGTGTTGTTAATGAATTGGTATAAACTATTTCAATCGTAATGCCTTATTAGCGTTAATAATGTCATTATTTACCCTAATTAATCATTTTGGTTGATATTGTCCATGCCAATTCCGATAACAGCCTGCACCCAATGTACTCGTACGGCTAGTTCGTTTTTTTGGATTCTGTATACTCAAAGAGTAAAACGGGACCCTATAACTAAGACTCCGCTGTCTGTCTGTCTGTCTGTCTGTCACCAGGCTGTATCTCACTGATACCGTGATAGTTCCAGTTGAAATTTTCACAGATGATGTATTTCTGTTGCCGCTATAACAACAAATACTAAAAACAGAATAAAATAAATATTTAATAGATAATGGTACGGAACCCTTCGTGCGCGAGTCCGACTCTACTCGCACTCGGCCGGTTTTTTATTATTTACTTTTCGTTCCAGGAGGTTTTTGTGCACGATTGACAAAAAAACCAGTGCCTGAAAAGGCCATAAAATGGACACTCGGCCTATTAACTTTAGATACATCAACGGCATTTACACTTTTAACGCGTAAAGCGACAGTAAAATTATACTGGGCAATATAATACCCATATTGTAGTAAGTGTCACCTATGAAACTCGTCGGATATAACGTTTTGGAAGTATGTCCTCTCCATAATTAGGCCTGTATACCACACAGATGAGAATTATGAGCTCTTTGTGTTGTATGTCAGATAGTCACAAGGCCCGAAAAACTCGCGTCGTAATACCAGTATAATCTGTCCTCTCACTAAGCATAGTTGCTACGAATATAACTACGAACATAGTTCAATAAACAAATTATGAGTGATGTGAATCTAGAAAGATTGTGAATTGTATAGCAATACAAAGGTGAAACAGACTATGCAGTGTGATTTTAATTTCTAGTGATTAAAATGGCAGGTTGAAATGTCAAAAGAATTAAGTTTCAGTCGAAAATGTCATTTTTGGTACAAGCTTACTAGTTTAGGTACTGTGTACCTACTGACTGTTTCTACACTACCATGCGTAATAAGCGATGCACATCCCTGAGGGTGCGAGCCAGCCCCAACGGCATCCAGAGGGCATTTACAGCTAGGTTTGACTGTCAGTACCTGAACCATTGCCACATGATTCATCTACAGACAGGCAAACCAATTTACTGTATGTAGTGTAGTGTCTTTGTTTTGTATGTCCCTTTTTTAGACTAAGGATGATTATTTGTATTTTGTATTTTATTTTGTATTTTAAATGGATAATTGTAGCAATTAATTGTATATAGACTTTGTCTGAAATAAAATATTTGAATTGAATTGAATTGAATTGTACCTACTTTAGTTGAGAAGATTCTAACGAGCTGGGTTACGTCTTTTGAGTCTTGAATTCCCATGGCTACCTTCTGTCTCAATCATTAGATCAGTTCGATGGTACCATAATTTTAACGGCCTCCGTAGCCCAGTGGGTAGTGACTCTGCCTACGAAGCTGGAGGTCCCGGGTTCGAATCCCGGTCAGGGCATTTATTTGTGTATTTATCACGAATATTTGTTCCAGAGTTATGGATGTTATATATGTATAACATCCATAGGATGTTAAGTATCTATATGTATGTATCTATTATATATATCACAACACAAGCCTTACTGAGCTTACCGTGGGCCTAGGTTGATTTGTGTAACATTGTCCCTTAATATTTATTTATTTATTATTTATAATATTGAATTGGCATCAAAACTATTCCACCCGAACAAACATGGTTACATACATTGCAAGTTAAATAAAAGCTTGTAAAATGGCGACCAACATAATCTTCTGCGACAAACATTCTATATAAATTCGTCATTTAGTTTCGGATTTTCCCTCACTAACACATTTGGGCGACACATCCTGTACATATTAGCTTTTAAGGATTTGGTACCCAAAGGATGCCAACGAAAGATTATTACTGCCGCTGTCAATATGTCCGTCAGTCCACCCATGTCTCGAATAAAATGCAGGGCCACTGGTTTTTACAATATAATAGTTATAATGTTTCACCAATTATCATTAATTTTTAATAAACGGATGGCTGAAATAAACGCTGTTTTAATATTTTATTCAAACCGATAGAAGGTGAGAGCTGAAAATTACTGAAGAGCGGTGTTTCTTGACATATGCATTTTGATTGCTTATAAAGAGGCACCAGTCTGAATATTTGTAAAGTGTTTGAGGTTTTGAAGAAATCATTTTTCATTTTCATTCCTTCAATTTACTCTTTATTAAAGCTATTGCCAGAAAAAATGTAAAAAAAAATTCTCTGGTACTTTTAAAAAGCTAAAAGTTTCGTTTAATGGTGGATCAACTCCACTCCACTTAGCTTTACCTCATTCTTAGGAGTGGACCAACCTAGTTGCCAACTCAGTCTATGGCCTGGCCTAGACCAAACAGCGACAAAACTTGAAAAATAAACTTAATTAGAGCGGCTTCTGAAGAATGTGTCATTTTGCTACCAAATCACGCGCTTCCTGTTTTCGTTCACCCTATTCAATATTCCTCGCCTCACGAATAGGTGGTTGAGCCACAAAATCGAGTCATAGCCTATATAGATGTCGTTCACATTCAAATTCTTTTCGTACTCGCGGAACCCCGTGTACACCACGTCGGCATCTTTGTTATTCGTAACAAGCACCCAGACACGGGTCAACCTACTTACATGAGCACACCTCTCATCCTTATTCTACAAGCATTAGAGTTTACACTTGCTCGATTGAGCGGTAGTCGTAAATTTGCGAGCTTGACAGATGGAAGTTTTATTGAAAACAAACAGACAGTGATTGTCTGCTTGAAAGCCTTTCCAAATTGTTGGCGTGACGTCACGGCATGGCTTGGCTTGACATGGCGTACGGAACAAAGACGACCCCTTCTCAATCAGAAAACAATGCGAAACTCGTAAATATTCTATGAGTTTGAATAATACTTGTGAAACCGCAGTGAGCGGAAGCAATTTCATTCTTATATTTGCAACGGCCAAGTTGCCTTGCTAGCTGGGTTTGAGATATGGATAGAACTGCAGCTGGGTTTGAAAATTGTTTAAAAGTTAAAGTTTAAACGAAAAATAAAATTTGTTTAAACTTCAGTACAACGGGTATGATCCAAAACATAAGTATGCATGCTTCAGTACATTTCTAACACTGTATTTAATAAAATAATTTACGGAATTTAAATTATATTTTAGTTTCTGAAAAAGGTACGGCAAGAAAAAATATTACGAAACATATTTATGACACCATTGGGCATAGGTACAGTCACCGGCATCAATATATGATGGAACAAAGGCCGCAAAAATATCTGATGACAACTCTATTCCTAGAGCCGTAAGAGCGAGTCAGATATTTTTGCGGCCTTTGATTCATCATAATTATATTGATGCCGGTGACTGTACATATCAATCTGGAAACACAATTTTTTGTAATTTAATATGAAAACCATAATTTGTTTTACATAATTATATGTTAAACGTCCCAGTGCTCGACATTGACCCAATATTAGACCTCTTAAAATACAGTGACAAAGGTATACAAAAGTGTCAATTATTGGAATACAAGCGTCAAATATTGGGACGTTTACCATAAATAAGGATCAAAAGCATAATAATAATAAATAAATAAATATTTGCGGACGATCTTACACAAATCAACCTAGTCCCAAACTAAGCAAAGCTTGTACTATGGGTACTAGACGAGGATATAGATACTTATATAGAGAAATAAATACTTAAATACATAGAAAACATCCATGACTCAGGAACAAATATTCGTGCTCATCACACAAATAAATGCCCTTACCGGGATTCGAACCCAGGACCTCTTGCTTCGTAGGCAGGGTCACTACCAACTAGGCTAAAGCGGTCGTCAATGCGTCAAAGCATGAGATCTTATCGACTTAAGATTTCAGATCGCTTTATTGAAAATTATTTATGATTCTGTATTTTACATTTATTTATTTAATCTATGTTAATCGGAACGAAAAATAAACTCTCGATGATGAAGAAATTACCTTTGCGATCGATATTCTGAGGTACTACTCTGGCCATACATGATAGACCGTTATGGTTATTAGACTCCTTTCTCCGCACTTAGTCCGCAAGACTCGGACTATTGTGGGTGAAAATGATGGTCTGAATAAAGCCATAATATTGTGAAAATGTAGCACCAGACGACAGCACTAGATATACCTACTCGTAATGAAGGGCTTTGTGCTCAAAGGTACGTTTGAGCGGGACAGCAATTATGCTGAGAATCGTCGTACCACCGTTTCATGATAGCGCGACGGAGTTACGATTCAACGTGAATTTTATATGTTTGTAAAGAGTATCACTCTCACGGAACTGCTAGTGCAAATAAACGGGAAATTTCGGGGTTGATCACGTAACGCATTGTACGCGCGTCAGGTTTAAATGCCACTTTTTGTTTAGGAAAATGACAGTGAAGTTATCCTAACCAAAGTGAATATTGAATATATGTCCTAACGTGCGTTGAAAAAGTTACCAGTTGCCAACTTTATTACAGTCAAAATCTAAAATTAATTTTGACTGAAAAGTTTTGCACAGATATTTAGCCACTGCCAGCTGAGCTTGTTCTTTTTATACTGGATATTTTACATATTTGTATGTATGAGAATACATAATATTTATCGTTGTTGTTCTATGTCCGTAGGAATAACCCTAGAAACCCTACACGGGTGGTGCTAAAAGAACAACAAACTCGGCAGGTGCGTTCCTTCTGAACCTCGCAGTGCTCACTGGAACTCTATCAGCGACATCGATACGAATACATATGTGTACCAGTTTGTAACCGCCATACGATAAATAAATAAATCTACAGTCCCATACATTATATTGTTTTAGTTCGAATACGTAACGCTCGCGTTTGCTTTAGTTTTGAGTGAATGTTTGTTTGATGTTTAGGAGAAAATAATTAGAAATTGGCGCCTTATTTTAGAAGGACCACTGACACGACTATTTCTTTGAAATGTTAAACGTACCAAAACTTTTATTAGGGGCTACTTCAATATGCTACCAAGTCGCGTCACGTGACTGAAAGTACTTGGAGGGTAAATTTTCGCGTCACATCGGTTGTGCTAACCTCACTGTGCTCATGTTGAAAATGGAATCTAACATTTACATTAGTTCTACAGTTGACCCGTAGGTCAATAGTTTTAAGTTTTGTTCGTACGTTAGGTAGATCGAAATGCCGTTATTTGTACGGAAAAATGCCAGCTGAGTAACCCTAATGCTCGTTCGAGTGTAGGAACTAGGAACAAATGTTTGAATGGGAGCAACTACAATTAAATAATATAATAATAACACAAAATAAGAGTCAAATAAAGTAATTTTTATTGTTTTATTTTGATCGTACTGAAGTCGTAATTTGAATTTTAATTGAATTTTGTATGCCTTGTGGCAATACACAGCGAGACATGTTTTTTTGATACCCTACCATACCTTTGTACCTTACCTGTGTTTTGCAAATAAATTATTTGAATTGAATTGAAGGACGGGGACCTGGCTGGCGTCAGCCGAAACGGTTCATAATAATTGAGGTAGAAGTATGACGTCACAGTTGTAAGGACATTCAAGTAAATTGCTGTTTTGGTCGTGAACTACTGCGTTTAGTTTAGTTAAGGATGACTCATGCTAGAACGGGCCGTGTCCGGCCCGGGCCGTTTTCTAAGAAAAACGTCGGCGTTTTTGCGCGGCCGAGCCATACCGAAGCCCGGCCGACCCACGCCCGAGGCTCGGAAGCAGCTCGGTGTCGGCACGGCCCGGCCGTGGCCCGGCCGGGCTTGCGTATAGCTCGGCCGCGCAAAAACGCCGTTGTTTTTCTTAGACGAACGACGGCCCATTCTAGCGTGAGTCATCCTTTAGGTGTATAGTTGTCTTACAATTTTGTTATCATTCAAGCTTTAAATTTACTCTTGGACGATATAAAAAATGCTTATTTTTTTAAACTTTCAAGTTCCATATCTTTTTATGATTTTGATTATATGTTGTAATTTACACTTTATTGCAATATTTTGATAGTAAACTATCCATATAGCAACACTACGTTTCCAATGTTAACTTGTGGAAACTACCCTAATACAACATTAGTTTCATTTGCACATAATGAAGGGCTCTCGTCGCTCAAAGGGGAGTACGGCTAGCAATAATTCCGGGACGCGTCGCAACGCCGTGTACATAATTATGTACAATGTAGGTAACTACATAATTATAGGTACAAGACCACGTTTGTAATTATAGACAGTGTACAATTTTGAGACCGAGCGCTCGACATTAAATGCTTTTACGTCATACCTGGCCATAAAGTAGGAATTACCGCACGCTATGCGTGCGGAAAACCCCACTTCCTGGCCAGATAGAGACGTAAAATTTTGTACTCACCACGGGCGGTAATAAAGAAAGCCTCAGAGCGCATATTTATCGCCCATGCCTTCGGCTCGGGCGTCAAATACCTGCGATCTGAGACATTCTTTATTTAACCGCCCTAGGTAAGTAATGTACTATTTTGAAATAGGTAGTGAATAGAAAATTTTAATAACAAACCGGTGCGTGACGGACTCGCCCACCGAGGGTTCCGTACAAAATAACAAATATATAGTTTTCAGGTTTTCTCTGTACTTGTAGTATAAGATGATATTACTTGCCAAATTTCATAGTTCTAGCTCAACGAAAAATACCCTATATTTTTTTATATATAATTTTTTTGCAGCATAAACGACCGTATCTTTTTTACGTTTAGTTAGAAGTTCGATTTTTTTCAACACTTCAAGGGACTGTAGACTTGAGTAGATATATAGCTTTAATTTCAACTCGATACCTACAGGCGTTCCCGAGATAAAGGGTCTTGACAGACTGACAGACGGCATAAACGGCCGTATCTTTTTTTTATTTTAACTTGATAAAATTGGCTAATTGGTTTAGGCGTTCCCAACATAAAAGGGTAAGTTTTCTAATAAGAGAGAGACTGATAGTACGAGAAAAATCGAGAGAGCTCGCGAGCCGTTTTGTGATAGCCGTTCAGATGTCTGGATGTCTGAATGTCCCGCTTTCCCGCTGTTCTCCTCTACAAGTCGCATTTCAGCCGATTTTACGTGAAATTTTGGAAGTATTATATATCTATAAAATGTTTTTGTCGAGTCACTTTAAAAAAAACAACAGCCTCGCGAGTCTAAAGCTTACAGAGCCACTAGTTGAACCCTTTGAACGCCAAGAATACCTAAAGGCGTCTTGTATTGTCGTGCCCGAAGCGCCAAGAACGCCTTTAAGTGTTATGACGTCCGCTGTCATAACAGCATTCTATCTTTCATATAAGGATCATAGTTACTCTTTTATGGAAAAAAGGTTGGCGTGTCTGTGACACTTTAGTACAGTTAGCATCAAAAGTAGCGACGCAAACGAAGATGTCAAAAGTTTTTATTAAAAGGGAATAAGAACTTTTGACGTTTTCGATTGCGTAGCTACTTTTGATGCTGACTGTACGTGAAGAATGGCGTTCAAAAGGTTAAATGTAACAACATCCCATTCGATCTCAAATAAAAAACAAACAAAACAAGCAAAGGTTCCGTCAAGAACACATCAAACAAGGATCCCTTCTTTATATCGTGATCACACGAAATAACAAGCTATTTGCAAGAACTGCATCGTGTAGGATCAAAGTGAAGAAAGTAAACATAAATGTTCATGCTATTTTAGACTGTAGGTTTATAGAAATTAGAACAACAGTTACTTGGAGATTCCTTTGGTCACTTTTACTGTGGTACTGAATTTTTCCTCTCTTTCCCCCCTGGAGGGGCTGTTTATGGTTATCAGGGGATAAATTGCGATAGCAATGTCTCGTTGTTTTCACAAATAGACCCAAACGTTGATTCATCCTTAAAGTCCGGAAAATTGGATGTTTGTTTAAAAAATCCTTGTTTATTTTGAATAATAAGGAGTAAGATGAAATCTTATTTATAAAATGAAACAAATATTAAAAAAACCGGCCAAGTGCGAGTCGGACTCGCGCATGAAGGGTTCCGTACCAATATCAATAAAAATATTTATTTTATTTTGTTTTTAGTATTTGTTGTTATAGCGGCAACAGAAATACATAATCTGTAAAAAATTCAACTGGAACAATCACGGTATCAGTGAGATACAGCCTGGTGACCGACAGACGGACGGACAGCGGAGTCTTAGTAATAGGGTCCCGTTTTACTCTTTGAGTACGGAACCCTAAAAAGGGAAGTTAGTTTTGTTAAACATACCTAATATATAAAACACAACTATGCCATTTAAAAATTCGAGGTTTTGCGAGAAAATTTCTTGGCTAAATATTTTTTCCTAAGTTGGTTCGATATTTTGAAGCGTTTGAAGCAATGGGAATAAAAGGTTTTCGGGCGATCATTTTATTTCTAAGTACGGAAAAAAAATAATGAGACTTTTTGAAGTTCGGTGTTTTCTTTGAAAAAAATATCTTGAACTTCAACAGCATGCATTTTTGTGTTTTGATAGACTTTCTGAATGAATAAAAAAAAATCATACTGACATTTTGGCACCCATGTCACAACAACCATACCTAATAGAAGCCCAATTTAACATTCGACAGGCAAAGCTGTGAATACTGATGAGGCTGAAAGTTGTCAACAATATTAATATGAGAATACCAAATTACAGGACTTCGAGAAGGTTCGGCACGGTATTAATGTGCGAAGTAGTTATCAAGTCGTCACCCTAATATGCATGACGTCGAAAAGTTATTACTAAACTCAAGTAGAATTGGATACGACATATTGCGAGGCAGTGACGGTAAGTGGACCAAAACGTTACCAAAACACTAACTGGGCCGATTTTTAGAGAACCCATTTTATCGCTGTCGTTGAGTTAACCTAATTGAAGGTCACGCTAGCATTAGTAAACTTGTTTAATATCAGTGAAGTGAGTTTAAAGGCTGCCGAAAGTTTTTGGACGTAATCTGAGGTTAAGTAGCTGACATGACACTGGAGGTTGAAGAGTTGAGAGTAAACTTGGTTCAGGTGAGCTGGATACTTGAACCGACGGTGCTCTGCTTGCGACGCCAAAGATCTGTGTTCCACAGCTCCAACGGATCAGGTTAGACCAAAGAACCACTATTTACTGCTAATTTTAACATCAGTCAAGCATTGCACTAAGCTATGCACTATGCTTTTATTTTAACTGTTTTCTTTTTTATTATAGAGGAGCGGGTCTTCCTGACACAGGTATTTTTTACCTACTAGGAAGACCCAACCCTGTTGTCATTTTGTACGCGTTTTTTATGAAATAAATCATTTTCATTTTCAAATCATTTTCATTTTCATTTCATTTTCATTAATCACCAATATTTTTGTCTCGCCCTCGACTCCCATATTCTCGTTTTCAATTCAATATACAGTCCGCGATTGTCATTAAATGAACACTATCGTTGTCTACTTTATTCTTTCGTTATAATTGGATAAAATTTGGCAGGCTCGCAATTCTGTGCGATACAAAGAATTGTACAAAAAATCCCATTGAGTTTTTTTACAAAAATCTCATATGTTTTTTCAAGCAAGGACTGACAAATAAGACTGCGTATCCACCGGAGCTGTGCGAGTTAGCGGATTGGTGTGCAAAGGAAAAAAAAGCGGCCAAGTGCGAGTCGGACTCGCACATGAAGGGTTCCGTGAAATAAATTGCGGTTTACGATTTATGACGTATTAAAAAAAAACTACTTATAAGATTTCGTTCAAACCAATTTTCGGTGGAAGTTTACATGGTAATAGACATCATATATTTTTTTTAGTTTTATCATTCTCTTATTTTAGAAGTTACAGGGGGGGGGGGACACATTTTACCACTTTGGAAGTGTCTCTCGCGCAAACTATTCAGTTTAGAAAGTTGAAGTTGCATCACGTCCGTAGGAATTACCCATCGCTACCCTACACGTGACCCCTGGGCGGTGCTAAAAGTGCAACAACCTGGCAACCGTACCGTCTTTTCGAAGATCTCACGGTTCTAATACAATAAATAAATATATAATATAAATAATATATAAATATTATGGGACAATCTTACACAAATCAACCTAGGCCCACGGTAAGCTCAGTAAGGCTTGTGTTGTGTTAAACTTAATGTTTTTTTTCGATTTTTGAGTGAAAATCTTAATGCGGTTCACAGAATACATCTACTTACCAAGTTTTAACAGTATAGCTCTTATAGTTTCGGAAAAAAGTGGCTGTGACATACGGACGGACAGACAGACAGACGGACGGACATGACGAATCTATAAGGGTTCCGTTTTTTGCCATTTGGCTACAGAACCCTAAAAAAACCCAAATAGAAGAAATGCAAGACTAGCAATGCTGTTGGTGGATTCTTCCATCGAATACGCGGGCGGAGCAGTGGCAGCTAGATTTCTTGATAAATAATTGCCCTCAGAACAGTAGCCACATACGTGTGTTATTGTTGATAAAACAGGCCTTTAATGTAACATTAATGTTGAAGGCATGTACTGGTTCAAGCCTGCTGTGACAACATGCAAAATATAGAAGCTTCTCCCTACGATTACCCCCTAGAGGGTAATAGTCCCTTTTATGCAATGTTTGCGAAAATTAAAAGGATAAACTTTTAATAAGTGATGTGAGTTTTGGCTATTACTTCAGGGCTAACAGTTGGGTCTAGTGTTCGTAAAGACGTCCTTTTTCTGAGACTGGACTCAGTTTTTTAAATTCTAGTCATTGAATCGAAGCTCAAGTTCTTTTCACCTTGGGGGGACTTGAGTCTTCAGTAGTCTTCAACTCGATTCATCTAAACAGACTCGAGTGTTTTGTTTACGCTTAAGGCTTTTGGAACAACTGAGTTATTATGAGAACTCAGTGGACTTGTCTGAACACTTGAGATTACGCAACTTAAATATTTAGTAAAGTAGTGTAGCAATCAGTATATTTTTTGTTTTTAATTTTGTCTGTTAATATATATGGTTTCCTTAATTTATCATAATCCAGAAAATATAAAGATAAAGTCAAAAAAACCGGCCATGTGCGAGTCGGACTCGCGCACGAAGGGTTCCGTACCATTATCTATTAAAACGGCAAAAAAATCACGTTTGTTGTATGGGAGCATCCTGTAGCCTAATTGGTTGTGACCCTGCCTATGAAGCCGGAGGTCCCGGATTTGAATTCTGGTAAGGGCATTTATTTGTGTGCTATGCACAAATATTTGATCCTGAGTCATGGATGTTTTCTATGTATTTTAAGTATTTATTTATCTATATAAGTATGTTTATCGTCGTCTAGTACCCATAGTACAAGCTTTGCTTAGTTTGGGACTAAGCCAATTTGTGTAAGATTAAATAAAACAGTTTTTTTTATTATTTATTTATTCTGTTTTTTAGTATTTGTTGTTATAGCGGTAACATAAATACATCATCGGTGAAAATTTCAACTGTCTAACTATCACGGTTGTTGAGATACAGACGAACAGACAGACAGACAGAATGACATACAGACAGACAGACAGACGGACAGCGGCGTCTTAGTATTAAGCTCATAGTCCCGTAAATTTGGCTATAGTTCTTGCAATTTAGACTTCAAAAACTTGAGTCTTTACTAACACTAGTTGGGTCTAAGCATGTTTGCAAAGGTGATGTGGAGAGTGTGATTTCGGATGTCTCAAATTTAAAGTTCTCTCTTACTAGGGAAGTATTTTCCTGTTAAAGACTGCAATCAAAGTAACATCTCAACATATAGAAACTTGCATTTTTAGGCATATGTAATGTATGTTGTTACGGGATTCCGTCGAACAAATACTTCACGTTTGGATACCAGCGCAGCGCCATCTTTTAGTATGTTGTAACGTATGTCTCCTGGACCCCAAAACTTGCCGGGAGACAATTTCTAAAGAGTCGGAGTCTCTTAATCTCGTTAGGATGACGACGCAAGGCGTTTGTTCTGGCTGTCGAACTACACGCTGCGAAACCGCTGTAATACGCCGCATTTCGGCTAGAACTCCTCTTTCATGAAGGTCGACAGCGTTGGCTCACTACTAATGAATTCAAGTTAACGTAGCGATGTTTCACATGATCCATTTAATGTATATGCAAGCTACTAGGCTGTTTGCCTAGAGGCTTCGGTTTGCGTACACGACTAAACAATCTCAGAGCCGACCTTCGCCTAATGAAGCACATTGCCAGAGTACAAAGAGTATGGAATCGCGTGCTTTGTTTGTATGTACTTGTTAACACGCCAAAAACAAATATTTGTGAACGTGTTTTTAACCCATAGCCTCGGATTTCATGACAAACGATCCTGTCCAATATAATTTATTTCTAATGGCCTACTAAAAGTTTGCAATTTAACTGGATTCGGAGGTTTACAATTATTGCGCGTTTTTTTGTGATGGTAATTAGTCATAACACTGCGCGAGACCAGCTAGTCGATCACGTAACGAACAGTACGCGCGTCAGTTAGATTTAAATGCCAGTTTGTGTATGGGAAAATGACAGTTGGATTGTCCTAACAATCGTTCAAAACGTTACGCGTTTACCCCTCTGAAGCTGAATGAAGCTAGGGATGCCTTCTCGTATAAGGCGTCTGGAAGGATTTTCTCAAGGACGGTGTATCAGTTGTAATGACAAAGTACTCATAATGTGCTGTTTGGGTCATTGTCAGATTTAGGTTCGCGTCTTTTCGGTGGACAATATGGACATTGCCAAAGTTAAGGGCTATAAAGCCTAATTTTTGGTTGAACTCTGAATCCGCATAAACGGCGTTGCCCCTTCTATAATTCTATGTAATAAAAACATATTATATGTGAGCGTAAAGTCCTTAACTATTGACAACCGGAAAGATGATTTTTGTTTTTGTGACTGACAATGACCCGTTTGATTTTTTAAACAAGGCAGACATCTACTGTACTACCATGTACAGGGAACCGAAGTTAGCTTTATCACAGGTGCAAAACAAGTCACATAATGTCATATTATATAAATAATCTAATCTACATAACTACAGTCATAATTTTAATCATTGTATAACGTTAACATTTTGTTATTCATACCTAAATATTGTTATGTACTTAATTGAAAAATCAAATTCATTTGACATATTATAATTATATTGATTAGGTACATGTAATTTTTTATATTTTTTGAATAAATGAGTATGAGTATGAGTATTTTTATTTCTATTTCTTATGGCCTACTTACAGAATAAACATTTTACTTTGATTATGATCCTAAAGGACTCGGGTCCGCTGGCAAGCTAAATCCAAGTCCCTCACATTTAATACTTTAATATACTCTGACACTATCAACACCTGGTCTGTACTAGACACATGAATATGCAGAACCCCGACCTCGGCACTAGAGGCAATGTTGGCTAATGACTATGAAATAGGCCTTTAACACATTCAGTTCCGCGAATCACTACGCGCTATGCTCGTGCCTGTAGCCGATCCCGTGGTTTTCCTCGTATATAGCGGAAAGCGCCTACGGCGTAGGGACTCGATATCGAGTTCCCGGCACTGAATACGTTAATTTGAGTTCCTAAAGCTAATATTTCATAAAACAAAACAAGAGGAATCCTTACAAAAAGCCTTACTTAACAGAACATTAAAATCAGTGTTTAAAAAATGCACTTAAGGCGACGTGAGCTCCGAAAACGGATTTTGAAAAAATCGTAGCTCTTGTTTGGATTATAATACGGCTGCCTTAAATTTAATTGACAATTTTGAGGCCTTTGTCGAGGGAAATCATCTATTCGAATCCTGAGTTTTTGACTTTCGCTCGATAGAAAAAATCACGAACATAGGTCTAAAATACACTTAAAAAAATCGTAACAAATTATGCACAACAGCTAAACATATAACAATTGATTTTAAAAATTGGCAATGTCATGTTTGAGAGAAATCAACTATTACTTCTTTATTTTTTAAAACGCACAAAGAAATAAAATTAAAAAACATGATATCCGCGCTTCCAAACACACACTTCCATCTCGCTCACGCTTATGCTCAGTGAGAGCCCCTTAAATAAAATACTACTTTCTCGGCCAACGGATTGGAATTGCTATTCAACGAGTAAATGTGGCCAGCCTTCTCCAAGGGCCCGCAACCTCGGGGAGTGTATATAAAATATAGGCAAGTGTTTATTTAAAGTTAAGTTTTATAAAGATAACTACATGTTTTGACAAATAAATTCTATACAGAAGTAAAAAAAATATATTTATAAGTAGGATCCTATGAAAAGGTCTCAATGTTCAGGTTTTGACAAATCGATTGATATTAATTCTAGCACGATAGGTTTCGGAATGGGATAGCACACTTTAACGTGGATAAGGAGGTAGTCCCTGGGCGACCGAGCTCCGCTCGGATGAAAAAGGATAAAATACGGAGAAAACGAATTTTCCCGGACATGATACCTATCTAGATCGATTTCTCGCCCCCGTAAACCCCTGTATTCCAAATGTCATCGAAATCGTTAGAGCCGTTTCCGAGAACGTGATTGCAAATATATATATATACAAATATTGGTCGTTTAATAGTATAGGATATATGGCAAATGGCCACAGTTGTTTTGTCACTTCGAACACCTACTATGATAAATTAAAGTATGTCAAAACAATGCATTTTATTCATTTTAGACATCATGTTTCTTAGAGACATTTACAGCTTAAGACCTACACAATCGATATTTAAATAGAAAAAGTGAAAGTTTATTTTTTCAAAACAACCGGGTTCGATTCCCGAGCTGGGTACAGTTTTTTTTCAAATGTATGAATGCAGTTTTTCTTTTTATCAAAATCGGTGACATGGTTCCTAAGAACAAATCTTCGTATGTCTTATAGTTTCAGACTTACCCGTTATCATACTGACCGATTTGAATGAGCCAGCCTGTATAATCTAGAAGTATATGCTTTCAAACAAAGAAAGAACTTTTCAAATCAGTTCATAAATTTCAGAGTTATCGCGTAACAAACACACAAAAAAAAACAGTCGAATTGAGAACCTCTTCCTTTTATTAAGTCGGTTAATAATTTACCTATGTAAACCATTTTTTAATAATAGTTTATGTCAGTTTCTTTGCGTTTATTAAAATACTTTTACTACCATCCAACGTTTACCAATTCTGAAAAGCCAAATTTGTATATTTATTGTCTGACGTTTAAGAGCCAAAATGGTACAGTTTTGGGGGAGGAAACAGTAAGGTGACGACATCTTTACTAACCTCTTAAAACACACTTAACACAGAAGAGAAATGCAATTTAACGCAACGAATGTGTGACGCTGAGTGCCACTACTGACAAATGCATTTTAAATAAAAGATCGCATTTCCACTGCAAGTGCATCATTCACGATTCAATGCTTCCCAGCTAAGTTAACCCGGTGAGGAGGACGTCACACCATGCCGTGCTTAATACGAATATCAGGCTGTAACATCGTTTTTTTTTCACAACAGGTAACTTCCATAGGAATATTTTTCTGATCAATATCAAGGTTTAATCTCGGTCATATTAAATATCGTAGTACTATATTTGTCTCATAAATAATACCGTAGCATACATAAACAGATATAGATTCATTCCAAATTATTCAAATCAGTAGTGGATGATATTTATACTTGGCTGAATGATCGAGAGTTTTTTTTCTTCATCCTGGCAAGACAGGGTAGATTAGAAAAAGTTGGAGCTGTCAAAGATTTTCACAAGGAAGATGACGAGGAATCTTTCGTGGGGCGATATAATTTTATCATAATCAAGTTGCATCCGTGATTACTACGTACATTTACAGTGAATTACTATAAATTAGTGAGTGCGCCGGGAGCGGCGACGGCGTAGGCCGTTTCTTTTAACCATGAACTACGGTACGTACTTTCGAATGAAATAGCCGGTCCTCGGCAGGTATTTTGTACGCTAGATTCTTATTAGTGTTCTTTTGTTTTAGCGTAAACTACGAAAGTTAATCGTCCGCTGATCATGCCTGACGTTAAAGCGATCAAAACTACAGCCTAAACCCTAACTGGTAAGCTAACCTTATTTTGCACCAACACGTTACGGAATGTTATAGTTAAAGTGGTACTGAATTCATGTTTACTACGATACCTTATTCTTTTACAGTGGGATAAGGCGACGTGGCTGTGCATAACGAACGTTGTCTAGCCGGTATAAATGGTTGATTGAAGAAATTACTTATTAAAACCCTTGCAAGGTATGTAGTTGAGAATACCGGAAATGTTAGACGTAAATAAGCGAACCGCAAATAGGAAATCTAATATTACTGAGATAATCTTCATTTCAGGGTTTTTATATGACCCCGGGTCATTTCTGCATGACTCCGGTGTAAGCGGGATGAACTTTCTCCCGTCGAGGGTTTGAAAACCAGGGAGTTCCTGAGGACCTAGCTGTTTGGCAGAGTATTTCAACGTGGCAACACGCTGAGAAGAACGTAATTGCAAGCCGGCACGGGTGCTGAAATGCAGGTCGCCGGTTCAGCTTGAGATAAAAATTGTTTCTTGTAAAAAGGCCCTCCGGGTGAGTAATTCTAAATACCATTCTCGTACACACACACACACTGGCCCTCTGTTCGGGGTAGGAGTCAAGTAGATAATATCCGGATCGATATAGTACCTGAGAACAACTCGTCGATGGGGACGCCTACTCGATGTTGAGACTTTTGTACTTTGTTAATTTAATTCATAAGTTAGAACTTGTGTACTCGAGTAGATAAAATTTAAGATAAAAGCATGTAAAAAAAAAATAGAGTAACCAGAATTACATAACTTTCTGTCATTTATTGGTTTTATTGTTCACCACCTACTTGAAAGCGAACCGTTTGAGAGTGATTTCCGACCCTTTACTAAAGGCGCCCACTTACTTCTAGTTTTCTAAATTATTAGTATAACCTTCCTTACCGAAATACGAGGGATTTCTGCCCACTAAACTAGAACGGATAAATCACTCCACAGGCTAGGGAACCCATGCAATGTAATACCACCATCTGAGCTAGTACGGGATTAATAAAAAAATAAAATAAAATAACGTTACTAAGAAAAATTAAATAACGTTGTTTGCTTTTGTTAACTTGACACCGTTACCTATTAGTAACGTTACCGTTATTATGAAAGTGTTAGGTGCGACAAAATAAAATAACGTTACTAAGACATAGAAAAATATAACGTTACAAGGCTGCCTTTGGCAAAAAAGCCTCGATATATATTTACAATAGTTAATGGAGGAAAGAGGGGATTCAGTAATATTGGACAAGTCTCGCGCGCAGCCTCTTTTTCTGCTGAAATCAAGTCCGATGAAATACTCATTTTTATATTTTTTGAGTGATGTGCTACGAAGTGTTTTCACATATATTTTAGTCAGTTAGGTGTTACTCGTATGGAAAGCTTAGGACATCTCTAGTAGGCTCTTATCCTTAACTTCTCGCATCATCTCGCCTCTTGGCGATCAAAAGCTCCAATTGGTTTTAATCGGCACGGTGTAGTCTGAGGCACTTAATGCCTGTCAGACCGCGGATGAAAGAGGGGTTTAGGGCGTTTATTTCAAAGTCAGATGATTCGGAAAAGCACTTTGCAAATGGATTGTAAGAGATTAAAAATGTGTGTCGCCCCCAGCCCTCGACGATGCGCCGCGTTACGCAGCTTTCTTCAACTTTCAAATCAACGTCTGGAAGTTTTGTTCGAGTTTGGAAAAATATTCTGCGTAAAAGACAACACGAACGTCTATTTGAGATTGTAAGTTTGTGTGAGATTCTCTCTTTTCTGACACAGAGGAAAGATGAGTAGTAAATTTTCCATACAAAAGTTCTCGACTGTTTCGTCCGAGGTTTTTGGCCGTAGAATAATGATTTTTTGAAATGTGTTTGTGTTTTTTTTTTGATATCTTAGTTTTATAAGTGCTAGGTTGCTTCAAACAATGCTTAAAACAACCTATTTCAATAGGCCCCAAAAATAGGCCTATACTAATCTGTCAACAGCGCAAAAATCTAAATAGTCCGACATTTAATATTTGCTTCTTATTCAGTTTCCAAAATGTTGTTTTGATTGGTTAAGTTTCGAAGGAAGAAACAGTCGAGAACGAAACCTCGATTTTTGAGTTTTTATTTTAAGATTTTTGGTCGACGCTGCAGCTGTCCTTATCGCCCTAGCGCGCGGCCACACCTACGTCAGCGTGACAGAAATACTTATATAGAATTCTTAAATGTGAAAAACGGCTCGGGTAATATTTCCTCTTAAGAGCACATAGTGTTGCGCAGAGACAATGTACAGCATAAACCTTGAGCTACCGCTTTGGACTGAATCCCGCTGAAAGCATGTTTCAAACACCAGCATGAGCCGAAATGGCCGAAGTGGTATTTTCTGTTGAAATTGCTTCCAAATTAGGGAAAATTACGATTGGGATTTAAGCGTGGATTCGAACCAAGTTTGGGAACACAGAGGGGAAAAGACCCAGAGGCCGGTCACCAACTAGATGGTCAGACCAACTAAAGAATTCAGACACACCGAAATTTTACACTGTCGCTAACAGTGCAACTGACAGCCGAAGGAGATAGTTGGTCCGTTCCAAACTTGCGTCCCACCATGACCACGATCTTCAGACATGAAGGACCGACAAGAGAGAGGGAGAGAGTGAGAACCAAATCGTATTTTTCTGGCCTCAATTCGGCCTACCTGTTTCACATTCCGATCACCGTTCAATGTTACGTGTGCTTATTCTGACACGTAAGCTGATCGTTTGGAATTGAATGCGCGAACCTGGTTGGATATTATTTACAATTCAGAAGAAACGGATGTAAACGGTTTTAGACAAAAAGCTTCGCTTGGCGAATGGCGAAGAGAAAACGAATCCTTTTGGAAACGAGACTAACCTAGAATTATCTTCCCCGTATAAACCCCTGGATTGCTCATCTCATTGAAACGTTAGTCGTTTTGGGTTTTTAACCGACTTCAAAAAAAGGAGGAGGTTCTCAATTCGGATGTGTTTTTTTTTTTTTTTTTTTTTTTTAATGTTTGTTACCTCAGAACTCCGTCATTTATGAACCGATTCGTACAATTCTTTTTTTAACTGAAAATATATGCTTCCAGATTGGTCCCATTGTTTCCAAAACTACAGTTGGATGATGGGAACCATGAGGAATTGAGGGAACTCCTCAAATATATTAGGCACGCGTGTAGTAATTTCGGTATTTTCTATTATAACTCGTGTATTTACACCCGGAAATCATAAATTTGGTGAAGTGGAAGTGATGATGAAGACCACAGATGGCTTTTGGAACTTCTCAAAGATGTACTTCAAACTTTATAAGTACGTCACAGATTCTGATATTATTCCGTTGAAATAGCAAACAATGAAGTGCCAAAGGTAATTCTGAGATTCTTGAGGAATCGACGGAAATCCTCAAATATTATCGGCCCACATACAGCGATTTGGTTTATTGGTCTAAAAATCAACGCTTTTGTTCTCGGAAATCAGTTTATGTGGTAAATTGAAAAAAAAATGTGGAAATGTTAATGTGGCTTGGCGGAGTACTGAATTGAAGTCGGTTAAAACTTTTTTTTAAAAGTAAATTATATAGTGTACTATAGGTTTTACTGCAGAGACTGATAACAATATAATACAACATAATATATAGTCATATAATTTGACGACCGCTTTAGCCTAGTTGGTAGTAGTGACCCTGCCTACGAAGCAAGAGGTCCTGGGTTCGAATCCCGGTAAGGGCATATATTTGTGTGATGAGCACGAATATTTGTTCCTGAGTCATGGATGTTTTCTATGTTTTTAAGTATTTTTTTATCTTCGTCTAGTACCCATAGTACAAGCTTTGCTAAGTTTGGGACTAGGTCGATTTGTGTGAGATTGTCCGCAATTTTTTATTTTTTATTTTATTGCTACATTTATTTTATAATTCCTTCCAAAACTTGTCCTACATCCGACAGCGTTCAGTAAGCGAGTTGTACAGATTATGCAAGCTCGACATTCAGAGCTTGTGAGTTGTGATTCGTCTTAAAAGACGATAAATCACTGAAACAATATATCGCAACCATCTACTTTGTTACTCGCAAACATTTGTAAATTATCATACAGTATGTAGGGAACGTTTCAATGAGCCGTATTTGCATTTCCCCGAATAAATCAACTGCTCTAGTTTCATTTTTCCGAATGCTTTTTTCCGGGAACCATTGACCATTGATTGAAATATTAACCGCTTGTGTAAAAATCTATTTGGAATAATGAACCTTTGGTTTTATTCCAAATAAGTATTAATCGTACAACGTTCTTCCATCGACAAGGTGTACCATATGTGCCATTGCATCGTCTTAAACCTTTTATCATCATCATCATCCTCCTAGCGTTATTATTCCCGGTTGTGCCCCTAAAGGAGCCTGGTGTCCGCTTTGACACCTAATCCCAAGATTTGGCATAGGCACTAGCTTTACGAAAGCGACTGCCATCTGACCTTCCAACCCAGAGGGAAAACTAGACATTATTGGAATTAGACCGGTTTCCTCACGATGTTTTCCTTCACCGAAAAGCTAACGGTAATTCCGTACATAAGTTCCGAAAAACTCATTGGTACGACCGCCGCTTGACAGCCGCATGCCTGAACCACTAGGCTACCGTAGCTTAAACCTTTTATCATACTGCAGTAAAATTAAAAATGCACGTCTCGTGACGTCACTGGCTTTCTAGGAAGCCCTACGATTAATATGATTACGAAGCAAAGAGCGGCGTCATGAAGGCGAAGCAATGAATTGTACAGACGGATGTTGTAGGCCACCATTCTGCTACAAATCGTTTCATTCATCTAATCCAATCATTCGAAATCTGAAGTTCTATTGCCGTGTCTCTAGAAATGAAAGATTAAGGCCACCATTTCATTTGTACAATCCAGTCAGTCGAATTCTGAAGCTCTTCGGCCATGTCTTAATAATCCAGGGCAAGCTTGAAGGCAAAAGATCTAGAGGATGGTCTCCAACCCGATGGACTGACTCGTTGAAATCAAAGACCAAATCGACCGTGGTTGAGTCTTTTCATAACAAAATATCTGGAACCGAAGCCCAACAGTCTTCATCTTAACAGCCACGACGAATAATCCAATCAGTCCCCTTGATACTCGTGATCCTGATGATCGTGGCCGCTACGTCATTGTCAAGGAGTGCAGATATTGGATCCGGTCGTACGCTGCAAGCAGCGCCTGGTGTTCTCAGAGTCCAGCGATTCCATTCATTTGTTTCAATCATTCATTCATGAGGGGTCGCTGAGCCAACGTAAAGTGAGTAAGTAAATCGCTAAACCAGCAAGCAGGATCAGAGCTACTGATGCATTTCAGATAAGCAGAACAAGTCTGTACGTAGTGTATGCAGTCAGTCTCTGAGTATTAAGGTGCACACAGTAGGCGCCGCTAAAGTGGATCGTGGACTGAATGTTATTGGGAAACACTGATATTGCTATGCTGATATCTACTACAACCATACCATTTAAATGTACCTAGGAATAACATAAAGAGGTACACAATTATTGAATATAGACAAATCCCGTTTTTGGAGTTCTTGTTCTTACGGCGAAGGACTTCAAAGGCTTCCGGAAAAACACCAAGAAACTTAACGTAGGACCCGGGGTCCCTGTGAGCATCGGTGGCGTGGTTGATTCGAAGGACATAGCCAACAACTATAGAGAGCTGTTCACAGTAAAATCACCTCTTGTAAGTGGACAGCAGGAGGTTTTTGATGGTGGGACCATTGTGGGAGGCAGTACCGTTAGAATATCTGCCAAAGATGTGGCAGTGGTCATTAAGGCTATGCAGCGCGGTAAGTCTCCGGGGCACGATGGTCTCAGCATTGAACATCTCAAATACGCTGGAGTCCATCTTCCTCGCGTGTTGGCTATGTTCTTTACGTTGTGCCTGCGACATGCGTATCTGCCGGATCATCTCATGAGGACGGTTGTTGTACCTATAGCCAAGAACAGAACGGGGGACGTGTCTGACATCACCAACTATAGACCCATACCACTAGCTACTATTGCCTCTAAGGTGCTCGATAGCCTGCTTAATGAACAGCTTAAAGTTCACATAAAACTGCATGATGCACAATTTGGGTTTAGACCCAGTTTGTCCACGGAAACGGCAATTGTGTGTCTTAAGCGGGCTGTCGGGTACTACAAGGACAGGAAAACACCGGTTTATGCCTGCTTCTTGGACCTGTCCATGGCGTTTGACCTGGTTGTCTACCATCTGTTGTGGCAAAAACTAAGCCGTACGACCGTGACAGCAGAATGTGTTACACTTTTAAAATACTGGTATGGTAACCAGGTCAATCAAGTGAGATGGATGAATACAATGTCCGAGGAATATAAGCTTCAGTGTGGTGTCAGACAAGGGGGGCTGTCGTCGCTTATTCTGTTCAACCTTTATGTTAACCAGTTGATCGAGGAGCTCAGCAGTACGCTTGTGGGATGTCATATTGACGGTGTCAGTGTCAATAACATTAGCTACGCTGATGACATGGTGCTGCTGGGCCCCTCCATCAATGCAATAAGGCAGCTGGTTAGCAAATGCGAGAGCTATGCAGAGCAACATGGCCTGAGGTACAACTCTAAAAAGAGTGAAGTTGTTATATTTAAAACAAGTAAATATTACCCGACAGTTGTGCCTCCGGTAGTGTTGGGCGGCGTTGCTCTAAAGGTGGCAGATCAGTTTGAATATCTGGGGCATATGGTCACGCCGGACTTGAGAGATGATACGGATATAGAGAGAGAGAGGAGGGCCTTGGCCGTGCGAGGCAACATGATAGCCCGCAGGTTTGCTCGGTGCACGAAAGAAGTTAAAGTCACATTGTATAGGGCTTATTGCCAGACCTTCTACACCAGCAGCCTGTGGGTGAGTCATACGCAGCGCACGTACAATACGCTCAGGGTCCAATATAATAACATATTCAGGATGCTGATGAAACTGCCGCGACACTGTAGCGCGTCGGGTATGTTCGCAGAGGCGCATACTGATGGCTTCCACGCCATCAGAAGGAAGAGAGTTGCGTCTCTGTTGAGCAGAGTGCGCGGCAGTTCTAACACCATCCTGAATATGTTTGCTGAGCGCCTGGACTGCCCGATGACAAAACACTGGGTAAAGATCATCACTGGCCAAATAAGGTAATGATCTTTGCCCAGTGTTGCAAATAATTAAAGTGTTGCATATAAAAGTAAGTGTTTGTGTCAATCGTTTTATTATTATTATTACTTTTGTTTCCTTATGTAAAAATATGGGTCTTTGCCTGAAATCAATAAATTTTATTTATTTACCTCTTTATACTTAGTAAAGTTTGTGAATGTTTGTATGAAGGGGGATCTCTGAAAATAAACCTCTGATTTCAAAAAATAATTTACTAATTAATATACCTATAGAATGGACTTAAACACATTCCGGGTCGGGGACCCGATATCCAGTCCCTACGCCGTAGGCGCTTTCCGCTACATACGAGAATAACCAGGGGATCGGCTGCGAGCGTAGCGCGTAGCGATTCGCGGCACTCAATGTGTTAAGGGACATAATAAATGCTATGTATTCGCGTCACATGTAACACGTGGGCAGAGCCGTGTGGGCAGCTAGCTTACTAAAAACACGAAAGTATGCCGATCTATTTACCTGTTCACGTTATAAAGCTGTTATATTTCGTTGAAATCTTGTAAGCATTTTTTGTCATCAAAATGTCTCGTTATAGAATGTCGTTGCCAATACGTTTTTAAGTCAATTTCAATTCGTTTTAAGTGGTGCGAGAATAGGGTTACAAGCTTGGTATTACAAAACAAATGTATTACTTATTCATTCGAGTCACTCAGGATAATCTTTCCTACTGGGATATGGGCTATTATTATGTGGGGTTGGGGTGAACAGGGATATTGATATATAACTATATTTTTTATGTCTACCATCATAATACTTTGGTTTTATTAATAAAATTGAACACTCAGGCAACTTCCTGATTGTCGGTGTGGAGGCGGTAAGATATCAGTACGCTGTCGGCTGTCCGTGTCAACTGTCAGTCGATTCAGTACCGATCCTTTACTCCGCGCCTACATTTTACACATTCACTGCCAAGAATCGCTACGCGCTACGCTCGTAGGCGATCCCGTGATCTTTCTACTCTACGGCATAGGCACCCGCTAGGTGGGTTTCAGGCAGTGAAAGTGTTAAAGAGTGCTTCCTAACTTGCGTGGTACGAATGCAGTACTGCAAGCGCACCGCTCCGCTGCCGCGGCGGGATCGGTACGGGTATTCTGTACTCTACCGCGAGCTTATTGATGTCGCCGACATTTCCTTACTTATTTGTATTCTATTCGTTTCATTTGCGCAGTACAATTATGCGCAGACGCAACGCAGTACGCGTGCAGTACTGCACCGCTTCGCCGCATCCTTCGCCAATAATGCCCGTAGGTGCGCCGTAAAAAATCTGCAATGACTTTACTGACAGGAAAGTAAACACTGACAGTTTATTGACCATCAAATGCGGAAGTGGCCTTATACGTACAGGGTGTGGCCTGTAATAGGAGTAAAAAATTAAACGGTAGATTATTAAGCTTATGAACAATTATTTGCACGTGGTTTTAATTGGAAAAAAAAAACTGTTTTTTTATATTTTTTCTTCAAAGTCATCATTTCATCATTTCCTTGCCCTTATCCCATTTACTTGGGGTCGGCGCAGCATTTTTTTCTTCAAAGTATATAAGTTTAATTGTATTGTTTAACTCTTCTGGAGTGCTATAAGTTACTTTTTTTTTTAAAACAAAAAAAAATCACGGAAATTTCTTTTGAAAACAAAAATGCAAGAACTATTTAAAAATCCTTATTATGTAAAAATCCCCATGACATGTTGTAATAATTTTAAGTCTTAAGTATATTTAATAGAACCTGAGTGTTTCTAGTGTTGTAGCTGATGACGGACGATGCAAAAGTGGTTCGATGAATCATATTTGAATAAATAAATTCTTTCTTTCTTTCTTTCTTTCATTACATGATGTTACCCTCAAATTTGCCTTGCCAAGATACATTACTTGGAGGTCATAACTTTAGATCAAAATTTCTCCGAATCCAAAGCGTCCTTTTGAATATTTGCTCCTATTACAGGCTACACTTCGTATATATATTTTTTGGCCTTGTTCTGGTTCGGTGACGTGAAATAAGGTATTTATTTCCAAGAATACAATACGCAAAATAAAATTAAGATGATTTGCTATTTTATGCAAACTAACTTCGTACAATATTATTCTCACCAAATAAATCACGTACCACCCACCCTCTTTACCGAAACTTGTTCAACACATCTGGCCAGGCCACAGCCTTGAGAAATATGGGTGCTTTAGAAAAAGGCCCTCTTCTCGGCTTTCGTTGCTTAGCAAGATTTTTTATTGACTATTCAAATTAGATGACAGATGTTGAGATAGTCACTTCTGCCTGCTAATAAACATCAAAAACATCCTATCAATTCACGTTTTGAATGATATGATTATGAATGATTTTTAATTTTCCGCACCTCAAAAGGCAAAAACGGAACCCTGATAGGATCTCTTTGTTGTCTCTCTGTAAAGACAATTATCTCGGGAACGCGTGGAGGTGTCGTGTTTAAATTAAAACCATATAACTACTATCTACATATATCTACAGTCCTAAAACAAACTTCTAAATTAACCTAAAAAAAATATACGGGCGTTTGTTTATGCAGCAAAAATAGTATTTTTCACAATCGTGTTATAATAGAGAGCTTTTTAGTCGAGTACCGTGTTTAGGCCACGAAGCTTGCTGAGTGGCCTAAGTAAGGTACGAGATTAAAAAGCTTGATTATAACACTATTGTGAACAATACTTTTTGTACGAGTTCATTAAAATTAATTTTCTACGAGTCAACTGAACTAATTAAACAAACTCGATACTGTTGAAACGAAGTGCAGCTCATCGCTCGTACGCTTGTTGATATCTTAAAAGACATCAACGAGCGTACGACATCAAAGCGATTCTATTGGTCCAATTCATTACAGTTCAGTAAAGCAGCCACGTGATTGGTCGAATTTATTTTAGTTGTCTGGAGCGTATCGAAAAGTAGTTATTTCGATTGTTTCGACAGTAACATGGACTACAACTATGAAAAGAGTGACGTTGCAGTATTCTCTATGAAATCTTAATACACATATTTTAATCGTCGAGTACAAAAACGTATATTTCGACACTCTCAAGGAAATCAAAATTTATAGAGTACTTTCCGCTGTCCTAGAACGATGAAATTTGGCAAGTAAGTAGTTTCGTCTTATACCTATACTATAAGTACTTTAATATTACCTTAACTTGTGCATGTGTCATACTGCGTCGAGGACCGGTATAAATTAATTTGTTAAGTTTAATATTATAATATTTTTTCTTTTAAGCTTTGTTTCTTCTATGTCTTATGATTAGGATGTTATGTTAACATAGTTTTCATAAATTAATGAACCTCCAGGTCTTTAGCTTTATGTCTGTCGGTATTCTTAAGTAGTAGGTCTTAGTGTACCCCTTATATTTTTGTTTATTGACCTGATTGTGTTCTAAAAAAAAAGTCGAAAAAGATTGGGGACGAGTTATAAAAAAATGTACACCGGGCAGGATCTTGTATCTAGTTTATGCTCATAATACCCACTGGTTTTTGACGACGTTTGAAAATGCAGTATTACTTATGAATTGTTTTTGTGGACATGTCCTGTTTTATCATTTTGTTTGAAATATTGTTGGTGAAAACTTGTATTTTTTGATGTTTTTCTATACCGGTTTGACCTATTATGGTAAACGTTTTATAATTAAATTTTATCGAGCATCCTGGATCTTGTAAATACAAGAATATTCTTGAACGACGGAGTTCAGAGGTAATAACACAAAAATTAAGTTGCACTAGGAATCTCCTCTTTCTTCGGAAACCGGTTACCCATTCACCCCAACAAGGTTGTATCTTTATTGAGGATTGTCAGATAGGTTCTTCACAGAAGGTCTCTTTAAGTATGCGTATCGAGCTTGCATTGGATTGGTATTAGTCGTGCTTGCTTCCACTCGCGCCAAACCTTAAGTGTCAGAGCGAGCGCGCGCACCAAATGCTAATGTACATTTGCAACGTAAAAGACCCAAATCCCCTTACTACCTAATTCCAACTATTGACGCTGACTTATTTGACTTAATATCCATACTCCTCTATTGCGTTTTTTCTTGGGCTGCGTGCTAAGACTCAGACCAAGTCAGCTGAACCGTCTTTAGCTCTAACGCCACAGAATAGCCTCTTCTTATTTGACTTAATGTCTTATATGGGGGGCAGAGGGCGTTCCCATACTCCTCTATTGCGTTTGTCGTGGGCTGCGCGCTAACCCTCAGACCAAGTCAGTCGAACCGTCTACGTCTTTAGCTCTTAGGCCACAGAATATCCTCTTATTATTTGACTTAATGTCTTATATGGGGGGCAGAGGGCGTCCCCATACTCCTCTATTGCGTTTGTCGTGGGCTGCGCGCTAACCCTCAGACCAAGTCAGTCAAACCGTCTACGTCTTTAGCTCTTAGGCCACAGAACAGCCTCTAGGTATATTTAGGGTGGTTAATTTTCCTCTTCTCTTTGTGGAGTCCATTCTAGAGCTTGTTTACGAATGTAATTGGGAGCTCGTCTGAGGAAATTACCAGTCGACGTCCACTTCGTCAAGTGAGTGTATAACTTGACTGTTAGAAGATCTCATGTCACTCGAAGGGTCACTTACTTGGGTCAATGACTGATGTGATACACAATTTACCTTGATCAACGGCTTAACGTATCTCAAGCCACGGGAGCGCTCAGTTAGTAACACTGAAGTGGCCAATATTCCTAAATCCGAATATGCTTCGTTCGTGTAGGTACTGCTAGGCCATGAGCGCTTCTGGCTTCTGCAAATTCAATACGTGCAGTTAAATTGTCCCCCAGAAGACCGTAATGTTATTAAGAGCGATGAGTTCGCCCGCGCCATGAAATTGGTTGCACTTAGCGATAAATCTCCGACGGATGAGGCCGTGCGTTGATTTGGTGTGTGTGGGTTTATCGTGCAATATTCTCACTGTGCTGGTTATTGGAAAAAATACATTTCGAATGATAGAAGTCATCTGCTGGTCAATTGGTTAATGTTTCGTATGAAAAACGCTAAGTTGTCCCAATGATCGGGCGAAAAGTGACGAAATTAAGGGGGTGCATTGGAAATTATCGCGTGCTTTGAAACGCCGTTCTGACTAGATTAAGAAACAATAACGTCTGATTTTCAGATATATGGTTATTGACTATATGATTGTTTAATTGCTTTAATCGATACATGATTGGCGAAAATTTCATCGATAGAAAAAAAAAACAAAGTTGGGTCATTATTTTCCTTTTTTTACTCGGTCTACTCAAATAATACATTATTTTACGACACAATAAAGTTGATACTATAGTATCTCATTTAAAATCTCACTAACTGAAATATGAATAAAACTTCACTAAGTTAGGTATTTATCGAAATTTATCAAAAAAAGCCATTCCCGAAAAGTGTTGCATCTCTTTTTCTCGTGCGTGGTAGGCATTAGCGTGTCTTGGTCAAGATGGCGTGGTTTTCGCGAATCGACTCGAATCAAGGCATTCCCTCTAAACAATATGCAAGATAAATTTATACTGAGCAGAAACGTCCGCTAACGAAATTCAAATCCCGCCCGTGGCGAATAATTTTTCAATTTTCCTCTTTGATCGAAATATGCAAGATATTTAGATTGTCCGTTTTCTTTTTTTAACTTTTCCTTAATTGAAATACAGATACGAGTGATAGTCAAATCAGCACCTTTTTATGAAATGACAAAAACGCTCCGGTAGTTCGAATTTTGTAGAGAAAACTACTAACGTGTTTTACGGGCAACAGCTTCCAGTTTTTGGTTTCTATGTATTTCAAAATCTGAAAAATAGCAAAAGTAAATTGTAGCTTAATATTTTCCCTGTATTTTAAATATATGTCTAATTGTAAGGGCGTAAAGAGGTAGCTACTTCTGAACTTCTGTACCAGTGTGTACACAGTAGAATTGTGGTCACATTTTACATGCGCTGCCGCTCGAGACATGCGCGTGCAATACAACTGGTTCAGCGCAAGCGCGATGTTCGCGGAGGGGCGCGCGCCGGGCTGGCCTGCGCTGCTGCGCACGAGGACCGCCACTGCTAGGAAGGCAATTTACGCATCCTCCAACACATTGCTCTCGGCGGTGAGAGAATGGGACGCCAGCCCGCTACATGAACGCTGGAGGGAATACCACAGGCCCGTCGTCGCGGGATCGGGGTGACCCGCCACGTTGAATAATCCCGGTCCATATATTTTCATAGTATATAATTTGTAATAATAATTAATGTCTTCGTTGTTTAGACAACAGATTTCGTCACCGCGGACGCGACAGCGCTGACGCCGCTGACCACTCAAAATTTAACTAGTTCATTAGCCTGCACAAATATATTTTACTTACTTGCACCGTACATGTATAGAATACAAAGATAATTTACTAGGTTTTACGTATGTGTGCTATAGGTGAGTAACTGTATATAAAGTAGGAGCATTTGTAAATAAATCAGATACCAATTGTCCGTTGGTGTTTCACTACCTCCACACCCGACACCTCTGCTTGCTCAGGGCAACAGTCTAAGAGTAGAGGATCCCATCCACCTCATTTTACAGGTACCCTTGTTGTGCCATCAGACACCCTCTGCCTTAATCGGTCACTTGAGTCTGAGTGGTCAGCAACAAGTATCCATCCACTTACCTCATTCCTCACCGAAGCGTTCATAGCCCGGCGGCGCCTGCGCATCGGAAACGATAACGCAGGTCAAGCAAAGACGGCAGGGGTCAGTCTTTGGATGGGTGACCGCCTGTTTGAGTGGTTACTATAAATGAGCGCTTCCGTGCTTTGGAAGGCACGCTAAGCAGTTGATCCCGGTTGCTGTCTATGACAGTAGTCGTTAAGCCGATTTAGAGGCCTTCGGGCGGCTTAAGAACATCTAACAGTCAAGTTGCCCACTCACTTGACAAAGGGGGGACAACTGTCACTCGCGTCCGCAGGAGCTACCTACCACAACCCTGCACGTGTCCCCTGGGTGGTACTAAAGAGTGACAAACTCAAAGGCCAAAATAATAATTGCCATACGATTAAATAAATAAATTCCGCACCCGTAGGAATCCATCTGTCACTGATAGGTCTCCCGGTGACAGATATCCTTGTACTAGGATAAGTTAGGGCTAGGGAAGTAGGGACTTAGGCTGGTAGGATCCCTTGCTGTCATTGCCCACCCTATCTTACAAAGGCTGTACAGGCACATGCAACGCTTGAGTACTATTCAATTCCATTTTATTCAGTCCATTAAGAATCCAAGTACTCGGCCTTAACATGTGGCTGTACATTCGTGTATCATTTAATTTATTTTGTTTATTCTAATGTACTCGCTAATATGGACTTGGTTTGAATTAAATTATTTTCATTTCATTCATTTCATTTCATAACATTGTATATTATCAAAAGTATCAAAACATGAAGTATGATGTATGTAGGTTTATTGACTCTTTCATGCAATGACTATCGAACGGATCTTGATGAAATGTTCTTGTACCTAACAAAACTGAAATAAAGTCATAGCAAGAGGCATTTTTTAAATTGATGTCTTTTTGATTTTAGGTCGCACTGTTTTCATTTACCAAGCCAGTAGCTTAAAAAGACTGTCATTCATTCTGGTCCCTAATGAGACTTTCTAAGAGAAAACGGTGTCAATTATAAGAGGATAACGAACCTAATTATTTTACGAATACTTATAAAGCTTCAGGTATTCCATTCAATTTACTTTTAATTTAGGGACCACCTACTTATGAAGTACTTAAGTACAATTTTTTTATCAATAATGAATCATTGAAGGTTTGCGTGATATATGACCGATGATCCTACATAATAAGAATATGACTTATTCGTGTATAATTAAATTTAGGGTCATTATGCCGGTTACGCGACCACCATGGGACATGGTTTTTTCAATTGAAGATAACATCAATTCTACCGAGCCTATTGAAACAGTTAGCGGTATGCATTATTGTTTATAGGTAGTTATATGTAGAATAGAAATTCACAAAAAAAACGAGAAAATATGCTTTCAGTTCACCAACTCAGCTTAGTGATCGCTAACCAGATAACACTTACCTTGGCCTTACAATAGATAATAAATTTAACTGGAATACTCACATAGAAATAGTATGTAAAAAACTAAGAGCCATCCTATGTAACATTAACATACTTAAACATAAAATGCCGTACACTACTCTGCGACTACTGTACATGGCCATGGCTGACTCAATCATAAGCTATGGAATCTCTAGCTATGGTAGAACATACAAAACATATTTACAGCGTATATATAACCTACAAATTAGACTACTGAAAACAATAGTCCCGCTAAAAATTAAATATAAATATAGAGATAATTATCATAAACTATTTAAATACTGCAGAGTCATGAATGTATTCGATAAAGTTAAAATGGGAATTGTAATGCAATATAAACATAAATTGGGAGATCTTGTTAAGTACACAAGGAAAGGCAACCTACGAACCCTGACCAGTAAGAATGTATACATAATTAACAAATATAACAACACATATGGGCAAAGAGTGTGGTCTAACTACCTACCCTTTGTATTAAACAGCTTTCCCAAAACTACTGTAGAAAATATAGAAAGTAAACCTACAAAAACTAAAAATATAATTAAGAAAATGTTCATTATGGCCCCCAGTAGTAACATAGATAAATATAACTAGTTATTAAGATAAAAAAGTTTAGTAAATAATCTTAAATATTAAAGATTGTACTAAATGTAACTGATATATATAATTTAATCACAGATCTGAAAATAAACAGTTCAAATTTTTTTTAATTTTTTTTTTTTTAGCACATGAAATTAGGTGGTCGCTAATCGGCAACATTACCCTAATTATTAACCTCTTAACATCCTTGGTAGCGAGCACATACAATAATTTAGAACACACGTCTTTTAAACTCGGTTAAAATGCCAGCAGAATGCCTTGCAAATATGTGATAATGCTTTGAAATGCAATTGAGATGTGAAACAGGTGAAATAAACATTTATACTAGCACAAAATAAAGCATAAAATTTTGTAGGAAAATTTCTATATAGACATTTGGCACACCACGGAAAGGCTAAGTGAATTTATTGTTTATTTTAATTAGAATCAACTGACGAGGGAATTATGAGAGTGATTAAAAATAATGGTAATCTATGGCCCCAACACTGCCAACACTGATCTAAATAATTATACCTTATTTAAATTATGTGTCATATGTTACCTTCGTTTAATTTAGTTTTATACATACAAGTGCTGAATGTACTGATCCACGTCTTTTCCAACCCGCCGCAGCCCGTGCCCAACTAACGATGCTTCTGTAATTAGTGCTATGTATAATTTCAGTTATACCCTTTTAAGAGTAAATACATTTTGCTTTGGATACAAATAGCATTTTTTAAACCTTAATCTTAGAGAGGTAACGGTATTACCTAGTGAAAGATTTTTTAAAATAACATTTAACTGTATTTTATGTTATTTGTAAATCCATATTGTACAATGAAGAAAAATGTGAATAATTTGAAGCCGCAACGGTTTTTTGCGTTTCTTGTAAAGTAGTGACTTGTGTATCTCGCTTTTAATGGGCAATTCTCCGAGCCGAGTCGTTTTGCGTGCCTTCGGTGAACAATTTTTTTTTCAGTATTTTGACTTGAGGCCTACATATTCAAAAACAGGCCTAATTATACAAAAATATAGGTAGTAAAGGCCTTCTTGAGCCTTGTAGTTCACGAGATAATCGAGTATTTACTTACACCGAAATCAACATAGTGACTTGTATCGAAATAAATGAAATAGTATCACCGAATTCAAAAATGGTCCAATAAAACTTCATAATTCATAATCTTTATTACACAAATATACATTAGTTCCACTTCATACATAGTTTACACTTAACATACATGGGGCTTAGGGGTCAATGAATATTGTGTATAATCAGTTTTCAGAAGAGAAATACACTGACCCCTACACTAGGCACAGCCTGTCCTGTAGGTAGCCAATTCGAATGTGAATTTACATAAAAGGTGCGAAATGTTAACAAGATCAGCAGCCACATAAAACATAAAATACTAGAAGTAAGCGAACCTAGCGACCACCTTAACTTCTAGAACAAGCAATGCATACATTACAATTTGACACCTGACAAATTGTTGATTTGTTGTCAGACTCATCAAAAGAAATCCAGATAGCAATTTTATTAGACCTCTATGTAAAAAAAAAAAAAAAAAGGTTCAAAATATTGACAATTATTTTATTAAACCAAACATTTAAAATCCTAAATTCATAAATTACAACCAAATTGATACGAATGAAATACAAAGTTGGAACGTTATTCACGTGAAACACTCTCAAGCAACGTCATATTTTGCGTTCAGATGACTTCTGGCACCGACACCGTGACGTTGCTAGTCTCTCACAGACTGGTGCGGCCTGCGGTGGCGGTCAATAGTAAACTTGACAGTTATTGTCAAGTTTACTTCTGACTGCCACCGCAAGCCGCGCTAGTCTGTGAGAAGGTTGAACGTCGCCTTGGGGTCGAAACGATTCACTATACCTGCCCTGCTTCTAAAAGACCGAACCGCTTAAATAGGTTCCCACTCAAAGCGCTCACTAATCACTGAATAAGAGCGATCGGACCTTCAATGTTACCATTGACGTTAAATGCGGATTTACTAGAACAATTTCCGAGCTTCGGAGAAAACTCATTTACTGACCTATTTTTGGTGCGATCATCGATAGTTCCGATGTTTTCGGTCCGGCGTTTGAACTGACTGTTCATAATGTGTCGACGTTTTGGACATTACGTCTGGGCAACAAAACTCAAAATTGTGTACTTTTAAATCTAACTGTGCGAGACTTGTTAACGATAACGAGATGTATAAGCTTTTTATATCCACTTGGCGAGATGCTGTGGAGTCACTAGTCGAACAACTGACGCTGCGACACGACACGATATCAGAATCTACCCTTTGAAAGCAAATTGGAATACGAAATTTATATCTCTAGTAGATCCACTGGTCATACGCTATCTCTAACTGGCCATTTGGTGACCATAACATTACGTAAACCAATAATCGTTAACTCTCAAGCATTCATTGGCCTTATGCCGAGTAGGTTTGCAACATGTTTGTTTTTAAAGCGATGGATGCGAAAAAACAATTATAATATTATCGTATTCTTCAATACTGAACCAATCATTTGAACTTTTGAATATCTAGCACACTATAGGTTAAAGGTTGTACGCGGGCTGGGTTTCTGCAACTCGACGTCATAAATGCGCCTATTTTGCGTAGGGGTTTTGGCACTACTGTTATTCGTGCCAACCTAGTTCCACCAGGAAGCCTAGCAGACCCTTTATGTTGCCAACGGCCTCCGGTAGTGACCCCGGTGTTCCGAGGTGTTTTGCCCTGTATTCCGCCACTCCAGGACATGTCAGGATGACGTGGGCGGCTGTCTCGTCCTCTTCCATGCAAGCTCTGCAGAGAGGACTGTCTGTAACACCTAAAGTAAAAAGGTGTTTGTTTAGTAGTGCATGACCAGTTATAGCTCCTGTCAGAAGACGGAGTGCCGGCCTCTTTAGCTGCTTAAGCTTCCTTGACAATCCGGGGTTGATTGTCGGGCCCTGGTTTGCCTGCAGGTTCCTAGGGTGTTCCAATGTTTTTGGTGTTCTACCTTGGTTTTTAGTCGCAGTGTGCTCCGCAGCCATGCAGAGGGTCTAGCACACTTAGCATTACGTGTGTAATGTAGTCCAAAAATGTTTGTATGGGAATTCCTTTCCGAGATAAGTTTACATAACAGTTCAATTTACTCAGTGTTATTGTTTGTAGCAAAATACTTTTCTCTTTGAGACCTAGCACTAGGCAATATTGCCCATACACTATGTTACTGTTCTCAAAGTAAGATATTGCTTACAGTAATCAGCTACAAATAATGTTATCTTTAGCTTAGCTGGTAGTCTATTTGACGAAACCTGTTGGAGTGAAATTAAATTTGTATTTCCGTGCCTCAGAAGCGTGATTATGAAAGTGCCGTTTCAGTAAGTCTCTCTATCTGGTCGGTCTTTCATGTCTGAAGATCGTGGTCATGGTGGGATGTCAGTCTGGAACGGACGAACTGTCACCATCGGCTCCTGTCAGTTGCAATGTTAGCGATAGTATAAATTTCGGTGTGTCTGGATTCTCGACTTGGTCCGACCATCTATTTGGTGAGCGGCCTCTGGGTTTTTTCCCCTCTGCGTTCCCAGCGATTACTACTTTCGAGGCTGTTATCAGCGTCGGTGAGTAATTTTAGTAAGCTTATAGGAGGAGCAATTTAGGCCCAAACGTGGTTTAAAGATTTGAAGAATTTATTACGAATAATAATATTATACAAACTAAACTACTTATGAAAAATAAGTTTAAACTCCACCTACTTAGCTGATCTGCGCCTCAATCTGCGTCTCGATCTGCGTCTGTGCTAAGAATTTTATTTTGAGTAATTATTATAGTACTTGCAACTCGGGTTTTGGTTTGGTTTTCGCTGGACATAGCGTGGACTATATCTGTATACCGTACAGTATGTATACTCTTAAGTTAATATCTCTTATATAGGTTAATAAATAAGTTAGTTTTAGTTTAACGGATCCACTGAAAATCAGCGTTGTTGCACTGTGTGTTTTTCTGATGCAACACTAGATTCCTTCTTTAGATCTAAGCCTTATATGATGTATATGCCCGTTGTTGTTCCAAAATAAACTTATTCTTATTCTAAAAACACATAACTTGAATATAAAACTAAAACTAACTAAAATTAAAATAACTAAAGCTTAAAATTAAAATACCTATCAAAATTTGGTGCCCTTGGTATAAAGATGTTATTTTAAAGCACAGACCTCAGACAGGATATGACACATATGTGTAGCGTGCACGCGTATCCTACATACTAAAACGTTTCGTTTGGCGTACGGAAAGCGACTGCCCAACAAAGTCAATTCGATTTCAATTCAACACGTTCATTCGAAAAGATTCCAAGCTTGCGAGTTGTTGTTGCTAGCGTCGTGTGGATTAAGGGGTTTGTTGACTTTAATCTAGCCTCTGCAGAACGTCACTTCAACCCAGATAAGATTATGCTTCAAATAGCCAACCTATGCTATGAAACCTTACCTTATTCTATTAGGAGTATGAAATATTGCTTAATTTAATGTTTGTTATTTAATTAGGTAGGTACGCACAACTTGGATTAAGCTGAGATTTAACACACACTTGACTTAATAAGTCTAGGTACAGTAAGCCAGTTTTACGTGTGAAGTTAATATAGGTAATAGGTACCTACGTTTAGGCTCGCCGCATGGAGGCGCCTCTTGATTCAAAATTATAATCAATAATAATAATAAATCTGCCCATTCAATATACGTCGGGCACACAGGCCTCCTGTAATGGACAAGACGCAGATACCTACCATAAAAAAACCGGACTCAAATCGGTTTATCTGTTTGGGAGCTACGATGCCACAGACAGACACACATATACACACGTTAACTTATATCACCTCTCTTTATCGTCGGGGAAACGGAATGATCTGTTAAATAAATCACGTATTTTGAGTTAGCTTTACACGTGGGTGTAGCTGCTACCTACATCCACTACTACGGGAGTGGGTAAGTGATAAAAGTTATGTAGAGTCTGGCTAACCAAATTTTGCTGACAGATATGTCCGTGTGGTATTTATCACCAATTGTCGATGATTAAAAAAAAGGCTAAAAGTCAGTTATCAATTAATGTCATTCATTCAAATGATTTGCGGTTTATGTTTTATTTTAAATAATATTAACAATGAGTATACCGAGTGAACTCCGCAAACTATTGTTTGAGCTCGTAAATAATTACGACAATGTGAGAACCCGACGTGAAGCGTTGTATCACGAAAAACTGCAATGTTTACAAGTCGTAAACAACTTAGTAGGTTGGTGCTGCGTAAATATTTTGATACTTTATTTACTAGATCAAACATTTGCCTATAACTTTGAATAGGTACGTGAATATATTAATACCTGAATCTCATAAACAGGAATGTGTAAAAAAAACGGACAGGTAACCTAGAAGTTCTGGAAAATATAAATAAAATCAAAACATTGGAACGTAAGGAGTTACTTACTGAAAATCAATATTTAGAAGAAATCTGTTAAGTGACTGGTCAGTAGTATATAACTTGATATAAAAATATTAAACAGATAAAAATATCTTGGCCGAAAATGTATATATATATATATATGAGCGACGACGCCGACGAGCGTGTTGATGGAATCCTGCACTTGGCCCATCGTGCCGGTGCAGCATTACTTTAATACCTCTATACCTACCTATATTTATCTAAAATTTTTAGGTGCAGTCGCCATCACATACATCGGAGCAAACAAGCACGTCACAAACATCGGAACACACCTCTATTTTCAAGGCATTAGGGTGCATGTGCCGATATTTTTGAACACTTATAGTGTACCTATGTATGTGATGGCGACTGTACCTTACGTGTGCACAGAAAATCTAAAATATTTTCTAGTATCAAAACTATAATTCCTACTACATAAAGTGTGATCAGCCCAAGAATTTTTGAATTTCCAGCCAAAAATTTGCGTAAAATTTGGTTAGCTAGGCTCTAGTATTTATGGTTAACATTTTATCACTTATCGCTGTCGATAAGACATCCGTCGCGTTCTGACAAGTATGCGAGAGTGACGGATGTCAAGTATACGAGTGCCAGAGTGACGGATTATCCACAAAGATAAGTGATAAAATGGCAACCATGCTAGGTTAATTACCATAGGTATTAGTGATACAAAGTTACATTTTATTTTAGAGCTGCTGGAACGACGGAAGTTCCTTACTGCCTTGTTGTCATGAATTTGTGACGAGAGCCTTCATAAACTGACATTGTAACGGCCGGTACACACTACTTTACGACTTTACTATCAGAGAAGAGGACAACCGAAGTTAATCAGTATTATGGCTTTTTAACAGAATTCAAAGTAGGAGGTTTTCAATTCGACAGAATCTTTAATTTTTAATGTAGGTTCTATGTTTTAAGACCGATATGAAAACTTTTTTTTTTGAAAAGTTATTCGTCTCAGTGTTGCCATGGTAATCAGATCAGGATCAGTATATAGGTACACTTGAAGTGGAATACTGAATTAAAGTCGATTAAAGCTTTGTTTTTAAAGTAGATTATTATATTATGATGTTAAGGAATTAATATGTTTTTTTTTATTACTTTAGGTTCGCATTTGATCGAAGCTACGGCAGCCTAGTGGTTAAGGCTGTCAAGCGGCGGTCGTGTGTTCGAATCCCGGCTCGTACCAATGAGTTTTTCGGAACTTATGTACGGAATTACCGTTAGCTTTTCGGTGAAGGAAAACATCGTGAGGAAACCGGTCTAATTCGAATAAGGTCTAGTTTTCCCTCTGGGTTGGAAGGTCAGATGGCAGTCGCTTTCGTAAAACTAGTGCTAATGCCAAATCTTGGGATTAGGTGTCAAAGCGGACCCCGGGCTCCTTTAGGGGCACAACTGGGAATAATAACGCTAGGAGGATGATGATGATAGGTTCGCATTTGACCACTATCTCACCTGATGGTAAGTGATGGTGAGGACGAGGGTGTTACATGCATACCTAGATAGTGCCTTTTCACTCTCGTCTTGAAAAGATCCAAGTTATACCACTTTAACGGCCTCCGTAGCCCAGTGGGTAGTGACTCTGCCTACGAAGCTGGAGGTCCCGGGTTCGAATCCCGGTCAGGGCATTTATTTGTGTGTTTATCACAAATATTTGTTCCTGAGTTATGGATGTTATATATGTATATAAGTATATATATGTATGTATCTATTATATATATCATCGCCTAGTACCCACAACACAAGCCTTATTGAGCTTACAGTGGGCCTAGGTTGATTTGTGTAAGATTGTCCCGTAATATTTATTTATTTATTTATTTATTTATACCAGGGGCGGTTCACTCTGTGATTTCGTCGCGCCGCTACAAGTAGGTAAGTACATGCCGGCCGGCCGCCAGCTGGCGGTCCATTAGTATTGCCGCGCGCTGGTACGGGACGCAAGCACGGGTCGCAGCGCGTTGCATGCGATAGAAAGGGATGGCCACATTTAGGCACGTTTGGCGTACCTAAACAGGGAATTTGATAATAGAGAACCTACTGTACGTAGTACTATTACTTATTCTTGATTATACGTAGCTGGGAAAAGGTTTGCCGGAAATTAATTCCACTCTTTCCACAAAAGAAAGAGACTACCTAACACTAACAAAGAAGTATTAGGTAAGGGAAAAGTTGGTGGTACAGTTGGAAAGGGATGACCTCAGCGAACTTGTTCCAACCAAAGTGGAGAAATCTTCAGGACAAAGAGTACAGTCAGCCGCAGAAGTTGCTAAGAAAAAATGATCTACAGACGAACTCTAATGTCAAGGGAATAAGGACCTGTGTAGGTCATTTTGGGCGTGTTATTTTGCTTAGCTACTTCTGATGCTGACGTTACCCTTAACCGACGAGGATTTATGAAGGTTATCATGAATGCCATGGCCACCGCATTGTTACGCAAGGGCGGAAGGGCTGCACTTTTCACAGCGCCCCAGCAATTGTTCATTTCGATTGAAATTGTCTTCACTAATTCTGTTACACCACTACGCCAAAACAATTATGCTACAAAATTACCGATCACTAATCATCAGTCATTCTTAATTCTGTAGCATTATCGTTTACACCAGTTACCTTCATATCACTAATTCAACTAAAACGCTCGTACAGTCAACGTCAAATATATGTTTAAGTACCTATTTGCATCTTAATCCATTGGGGTCGGCTTTACTTACAAATGCCGCAAGCAATATTGATGTCGGCGGCCGATCGTAAAATCTGGCAGATCACGAAATTCCTAGGCATATCGTGAAACGCCGCCATTTCATGATTTGGCTAATAGTTGACCAGGCATATCATGATGTGCCTGATGAAAAATATGGCAGATCTATTAGAGCAATGCATCCGTCGATATTCCTAGCTCTATACCGGGCACATCGTGAAAATCCGGCTGATCACGAAATTCCTAGGCATATCGTGAAACGCCGCCGTTTCATGATTTAGCTAAACGTTAACCAAGCATATCATGATGTGCCTGTTAAAAATACGGCAGATAGATTTAGTGGCAAAACCGACTCGTATCGCGGATAGGTTATTTTTTTTAATAAAGAGCGGAAATACTTGTTTGCAAACCCTAGTTACGTATAACGGCGAGTATTGAACGATATGGCGGATGTCATTTAGCCAAATCATGAAATGGCGGCGTTTCACGATATGCCTAGGAATTTCGTGATCTGCCGGATTTTACGATCGGCCGCCGACATTGACATTAAATTAATATGGACTGAGTAAATAGTTTGCAAATCCCTAGACTAAATATTCAGAATAGATTGATATTAATCCTCGTAACACAGTCACGCACCTTCTGCTATGTTTAATTTTAGATTCTCAGCCATCAAAGGATTTAATGTCACAAATAATTGAAACAGAAAATTCTCTTTGAAGAATTCGAGAACGGGATAAGCAATAAAAATCATTCTACATATGTATCGTAAAGGGTGCTATGGGCACGCTATTAATGTTTTGATTTCTGAACGAGTGAAGAAAACGAAGTTCCGTTTCAGATTTGGCCAATATTCGTTCGTATGTCCGGATATCCGGCTGTTCTCATCTACAGGTCGCTTTTCTCAGCTGATTCTCGTGACATTTCGTAAGCGGATTAAATAAATAATAAAAATAAAAATGGTTTATTTTCAGATTTCTTAGATCCATAGCATTACAAAACACAAAACAAAAACACAAAACACTTATACAACTATATAACTATATTAGTAAAATTATAGCCACATGCATTAATTTAATTTTTTTTTTTTTTTTTATAGATTTTTATAGATATTTATAATAATTTTATAGATTTTTTCGTCGATTTAAAAAAAAAAAGACAGCTTCGGTAGTGATAACACCTCACAGACCGAATGAACCGGCGAATGCACCCTTTGTAACATGAGATACGGTCGGTCTCACAACGGGCTCAACACCTCTGTACCGTGTCGCATTAAACGTCATGTTAAACTGCCGTATGAAGTTGTCATACGAGTGAAAACGACAAGGTACTTAGGTGTTCAGCAACTTATGAGGGCGACTGTACCTTACCTACTTTTTCAAACGATATTTGAATGAAGATTTTTTTGGATCACGGAAATGTCCCAGCCCGAGTTACCAGATAGGGTGGGTTAATATTTTTACGTCATACCTGGCCATAAAGTAGGAATTAAAGTAGGAAGTTAGGAATACGGAAAACCCCACTTCCAGGCCAGATAGAGACGTAAAATTTTGTACTCACCACGAGCGGTAATAAAGAAAGCCTCAGAGCGCATATTTATCGCCCTTGCCTTCGGCTTGGGCGTCAAATACCTGCGATCTGAGACATTCTTTGTTTAACCGCCCTAGGTATCTTATCTTATCTTATCTAGGTGAGGGCCCTTTCGGATGCACTTCGACCCAGTGGGATCTTTTGTGCATTTGCCCTCTCCTTTATACCTGCTCCCAGGCTTGCTCCATCATTTCCACAAAGCGGATGATGCAGTTCGCCGGGAGCACCTTGAATTCCTTTGGTTGCGGGTAACCGTTACCAAAGTAGTTCATTCTTTGTCTGGCAAGGGCATGACATTCACACAATAAGTGTTCCATAGTCTCATCCTCCTCGCCACACATTCTACAGTCTAAACTATCAGATAGTCCCATCTTGGCCAAGAGATCCTTGACCCCGAAGTGACCAGTGAACACCCCAGATATAATTCTGAGTTGCTTCCTACTGGATTTCCAGAGTTTTCTGGTCCAGCCCGAGTCCACTCCTTCTATGAAGAGCTTAGAGTGCCTTAAGCCAGCCTCATTCCTCCACTCGTGTTGGTGTTTGGTTTTGGCGTAGGCTTTAAAGGCCGATATTATGGTCCCCTGCGAGAGTCCCACAAATGGTTCTGGACCTACAAAGTGATTTGTAGAGCCCCCTCTTGCAAGCTCATCTGCTCTTTCGTTGCCGATGAAGCCCTTGTGCCCTGGTATCCAAACTAGTTGCACCTTATTGTGCCTTCCAAGTATGTTTAGTGCTTGGACGCCATTATAAATTAGTCTAGAGTCCACTTTCGGCGCCGTAAGCGCTTTAAGGGCCGCTTGACTGTCACTGAGTATATAGATAGTCCGCCCTTTGGTTCGCCTGTCTATATTCTCCTGTACACAAGCAATTATGGCGTATGTCTCCGCTTGGAAGACAGTTGCCAAACTACCCATGCTTACACTACTACTATAGTCATTTGCATAAATGCCTGCTCCCGTACCGGATCCCATTTTTGATCCGTCCGTGTACCATATACTGTCTTCGATACCAGACTTTGGTGGTTCTAGACCTTCGGCCCACTCAGCCCTGGTTGGAACTTTTGTTGTGTAGTTCCTGTGGAATACATACTTGGGTAGCATTTTGTCGCTTCCCATGTTTGTTATTCTGTCTAAGAAACCATCAGTCTCCATGTTTGTGTGCTTAGTCTTCGGCTTGCTATCGCTCCACAGTCCAAGAGTTCTTAATCTGTAGAGCGATTTGCGCGCCTCTGACTTAATCACCATGTGAAGTGGCGGTAGGTCCAGTAGGACTTCTAGCGCCGCTGTAGGCGTGGTACGAAACGCCCCTGTTATAGCCATGCATGCCGTTCTCTGCACCTTTCTCAGGGCCTCTCTGCATGTGCTCATTAAAGTCCTTGGCCACCATACCAGGCTACCGTACAGTATTATGGGTCTCACCATCATGGTGTAGATCCACTTCAGTACCTTGGGGTTCAGTCCCCATGTTTTGCCATACGCTGATCTACACATTCCAAATACCCTCAGGGCCTTTGTAATGGTGAGATCTGTATGCTTCTTCCAGTTCAGTTCCTTATCCAGTGTGACACCTAGATATTTCACGTCATTGGACAGTTCTAGTACCCTTCCGTACAGCTTTAACTGCTGTATTCCGCGAAGGGTCCTTTTCCTAGTAAAGGGTATTACTACAGTTTTGCCTGGATTAATGGATAATTGGTGACAGTCGCCCTTGTTCATGATTTCTGATACCGTACTTGGGAATTTCCCATTAACCAGTATCACTAAATCATCAGCATATCCTACCCTGTAGATGGGACCTTTATTGAGTTCTATCAAGAGTGAGTTCACCACCAAACTCCATAGAGTTGGTGAAAGTACCCCACCTTGTGGACATCCCTTTGTGGCCGTGGCCATTATCTCATCCCCTAAAAGAGATGACTTTATCAGTCTGCCATTTAGCATGTTGCCTATCCATTTACATATGACCGCCCTAGGTAAGTAATGTACTATTCTGTGTCCATCTTCGAACATTTTTCTCGGTGCGCTGTATGTTCATCTTTTCTTTTAAATTAATTTCTTACTCAACAAAAATTACGATAAACTTAGTCTAAGTCTTTGCCAAACTGCATAACAGTTATTAGCGGTAAACATGAATGGCAAGTGATGTAAAGATGTAAACAAGTATTTCATCATAATTACCTACGGAACCTCCGCCTTTTCTACCCTTAGTGACAACAAACTTGTTTACATTTCCAATCTGCGGCAGGACTGTATCTTTCGAATTCGTATTCCTACCTATATTTTTAAATTTCACAGAGTAGATATGTGCATACCTACTGTCTGAAGTTTGTAAAACTATTAACTACTAGCTGCCCGCGCGGCTTTACCCGCGTATTGCAAACAACGCAGACAAACCCGCGGGATGAAATATAGCCTACAAGCATCCAGATAGCCTATTCAACACGCAGGTGAAATAATATTTTAAATCGGATACTAAAGCGGTTCTGGAGATAACCCATTACATACAAATCATCATCATCATCATATCAGCCGAAAGACGTCCACTGCTGGACATAGACCTCTCCCAAAGAGTGCCAAAATGACCGGTCCTGCGCCACTCGCAAAACATACAAAACAGACAAACATACAAACATACGATCTCACAGGCTTTTCCTCTTTATAATATTAGTATAGATAAGCCGACGTACAGTCGCCCTCATAAGTTGCTGAACACCTAAGTACCTTGTCGTTTTCACTCGTATGACAACTTCATACGGCAGTTTAACATGACGTTTAATGAGACACGGTACACAAGTGTTAAGCCCGTTGTGGGGCTGACCGTACAATAAATTGAAATAATATTAATATAAATAAACTTTCAATTTCATAGGGGCCCTAAAAGTGAAATATTGACCTCATCATTTATGCTAAGAAAAAATAGTTTTGCGCCTATCTTAAGTAATATTATGATTAAAATATCCCACCAAAAACATAACATGTAAAGTGACTGCCAAGACTCGCTAGCTCACAATATATAGCTTTCAGCGTTAAAAAGATATCAGATCATAACTCCTTATGCCAAGCTTCCCACTCCACACGGCGTAACCTACCACTACCAGCCACGCTCTAAAAATTCTACATCTTGGCTAAAAAGTATAGCTTTGTTGGGCACATCCCGGTCGCCGCATAGACTCTCGCGCTGAGTGAAGTTATAAGCGACATTAATTAAGCGACGGGTATTATGAGCTAGCGAGTCTTGGCAGTCACTTTACATGTTATGTTATTGGTGGGATCTCATTCAGATTCAGATACAGATTCAGAGCTTTATTGATAAAATGTCATATTTTACAGGTCAATATGAATTCCTTTTTATAAGGTAATTTCTAAAGAAGTGTATAGGAAAACCCATACAAACTTCCATCCCCTTATTTAAAGGGTAGGGGGTGATTTACTAAAAATCCGGAAAAATATATTTTACTAGCTTTTACCCGCGACTTCGTTCGCGTTGAATACGTACAATCGACAACTCTAGGTATTAACTGACCATTTGTGAACCTTATTTATCTTGCAAATTGTTACGGTATTGTGGGTTATTATGGTATTGTGGTTAGAAAAAAAGGAGGGGTAACCTGTTTTTGTATAGGCTTACACACGAATATAAAACCTACGAATAAAAATGCAAGAAGCAATCTTTAAGTATGTATTTAGGATACGGTTTCGTCGTTTTTGTTAAATCATATTTACTGTATTCTTCTATAATCCACTAACATTAAAGGCAGCGATGATAAAATAAAAAAAAATCGGCCAAGTGCGTGTCGAACCACGCACAACGAAGGGTTCCGTGCCTATTAAAAAGGTCGTATCGTCACAGAAATCTTACGACACTTACGTCCTTTTCCGCAGGGAAGGCAGTTTTTCAGCAATATCTCGAAAACCTTTTAACCGATCTTGTTCAAAATACTTTTCGGTAAAAGAATTTAATAAGCGCTATGTCTATAATTTCTTTTAATTTTTTTTTTCACCGTTTGGAAATTAGAGGGGGGGACACAATTTTTATGACTTTCGGGGCGATTATCTCCGACTATATTCACTGGCGATGGCGAGACGATGCGGCAGAGCCGGCCTTCGCACGCGCGCAGCATGATGTCACTGCCGGCGGTGGGCTCCGAGCCGGCGACCACGGCCACCACCTCGCTGGTGGTGGGCGCGTTGTAGCGCCGCTCGTGCTGCCCAAGGGGCACGCAGTCAGGGTGGATCACTACCATAAACGTTTCGTCAGTCATGTTCTTCAAAGCGCTTCTAAATTCATGTATTAGCACGTTACTGTCCTCCAGAACTCTTTGAATTGTTTGTAGTACTGGTCTCTGAACGCCTTGTACGATGGAAGACCGTTGATCAAGTTGCGCTTCCCCGTCACCTAAAAAGTAAACCTGCAAAAACTGTGACTGTTCATTGGCTTCAGGAAGGAAGTTGGGACCTAATTCGTCTTCTAGCTTCCGCTTGCTCCGCAGTCTCAGAAGCTCGCTGGGAGGCCAGATAGTGGGCAAGCTGTTGAAGTCAGTGTTGGTGCTGCTCCGAAGTTTCTTCAGCCCTCACATTTGCCTGCCGCTGTGCTTGTTCTTCACGCCGCGCCTGAGACTGGCTCGGTGACTCAGCAGTTCGTTGAGAGGCCAGATAGTGGGCGTGCTGTTGAAGTCGGTGCTGGCGCTGCTCCGACGTTTCTTCAGCCCTCACACTTGCCTGCCGCTGAACATCTTCGTCGCACCGCGCCCAAGGCTCGATGGGTGACTCAGCAGTTCGTTAATAGGCCAGATAGTGGGCGTGCTGTTGAAGTCATGAATGAAGTGAACAACTATTATGCGTGGTCGATGGAGGATGGAGGTTACACTCATAGTATGTAACTCCAATACAATATCGTTCGTTCGTGTAGGTAGCTCCGTCTTTATTGCACTTGCGTATACGAGTGATAGAGAGGGAGATATACAAACTTTGAACTTCGACATAAATAGTGTTAGCCAATTATATTTAACTGAATTGATATCCTCAATCAAACACCTTTGATAAACAACGTATTTATTCCTCGAACTACACTTCACAAAATCCAATCGAACAATGAATGAATAAAATGTCAAACTACCGCTTTTATGATTGTAACGTTACCGGCTAAAACAGTAAACGGAAATCAACAAAGTTACTTATTAAAGTTAAATATAATTGGCTAACAATAGGTAGTTCGTTTGCACGGTTAGCACTGAGAACATAACAGCGAGCGAAATAGGCTACCCGTCTCTTTCTTATTAGAGCAGGTAAAAAGTGACGACTTCATAAGTCACGCACCATCACGTGCTAGCCATGCGTCGATAAATTATTGTCGGGAAGCTTTGTGAATACATCCTCGATACTTGTATATCTCCATCGCTACCGCTCTTATTTGAGCGACAGAAAAAGATATACGCGAACCTCATTGCCGGTCTGTAAAAAGACTTGAGTGCTGGCAGCTGACATTTCATTTAGAAACATTACATAAGAACTGCGCCTTTTTGAGTCAAAATAACACAAATCGATTATATTCTGCACGCGATTATATTTCTTAACATATGGGTCGTGTGTTCTAAAATAGCATAATTATTTCAATGGATACGCCACTTTGTCTTTGAGATACAAAAACTTCGATATGCCAAAATATACGTCAATGTGCATTATATTTGTAATTATTTCGTTTCAAGCCATTATACTGCTTATTGATAGTAACTTAACACCTAAAATGGCGTAAATAACTAAATAAACTTCAAAATCATGAAATTAATATGAAATTAATACCCAAAATTTATATTCGGCGAAAAGTAACGAAACAATTCGAGATAAAATTTAGCCTATGTGTTAATTCGGGTTATAAACTATATCTATACCTAGTTTCAGCAATATCCGTTCAGCCGTCTTTGCATGATCGAGTAACAAACATCCAGACATCCAAACATCCAAACATCCAAACTTTCACATTTATAATATTATATTATAGTAGGAGTAGGATTATTTATAATAGGGAGTCCCTATTTCAATTTTCAGACCTTTAGCATCAAAATTTGCGGAAGTCTCATACAAAGTTGCATCCCCTAGTTTAAGGGGTTGGGGGGTAAAAAATATATTTTTTTAAATTGTTTGTTGATTGTGTACTAATACTAGCTTACATACCAAATTTCAGCTTTCTAGGACTTCAGGAAATACCCTAGAGGTTTTGATGATCAACGTGAGTGAATCAGTGACGAAATCGGCGTTTTTTAGATATCAATAGAATCTAAAGTATACTACTAATCTAAAGTTTACTAACAAATGTGTATGGACCTTGTCTGAAATAAAAATGAATTAAATTGAATTGAATTGAATAAGAGCTATGGAATTGAAACTTGTATAATCCAATCCAATCACAAGTTATGAGGGTTCAAAAAACGACGAAGCGCTTCGAGAAAAGATAGGTAGTGCCTGCCCTTGCGCTTCGCTTGGCTCGTCTTGGCGGGGACACTACCGTGTCCCCAGATTTCACAGAATATGTAAGGAAGTATTCTAAAATGTATAAGAAAGTTTGTGCTGCTGCCAAGTCTACTTATATAGGTAACAAAGTGAAGTCGGCAGACAATAAAGTAAAAGCGACCTGGAATGTAATAAACACCGAAACTGGTAAAAAGAAACCCCGTGAAGGCCGCTACAGACTAAAAATAGAGGATAAAGTCTTGACTACGGACCTACTTCACACTCAGCAATTTGGTTTTACAAGAGGCCGTTCGACAACAGATGCCGCCTCTGTGCTCATCAAGCACATTTATGACGCTTGGGTACACTCACATGATGCTATAGGCGTTTTCTGCGATCTCTCCAAAGCATTTGATTGTGTGGAGCATGATACGCTGTTACACAAGCTAAAGCACTACGGACTGTCAGCTGAAGCCCTAAACCTTATAATGTCTTTCTTATGCCAAAGAACTCAAAAAGTGGTCGTAAACGGGACTGTGTCAGGTGGCACGACTGTGAAACTCGGTGTACCTCAAGGTTCAATTCTAGGACCTTTTCTCTTTTTTGTGTATATAAACGACCTGCCGTATTTTATAAGCAATAAATGTGAGATAGTTTTATTTGCTGATGACACCTCACTGATTTTCAAAGTTGATAGGAAAATACGTGACTTTGACCATATAAATGCAATTTTAAAAGACATGCTTGAATGGTTTTCGGCAAATAATTTACTTCTAAATGCCATGAAAACGAAATGTGTGAAGTTTACGTTGCCAAATGTAGAGCAGGTTGAGACAGCTATAATGTTAAACGGAGAGAAGCTGGACCTTGTCGAAAAAACGCTTTTTCTGGGACTCACCTTGGACTCTAACTTACAATGGGCCCCCCACATTTCTGCTTTGGCAAATAGGCTCAGCTCTTCCACGTATGCAGTGAGGAGAATTAGGCAATTCACAGACATGGAGACTGCTCGACTAGTTTACTTCAGTTATTTCCGCAGTATCATGTCATATGGCTTATTGATCTGGGGGAAAGCAGCTGATATATAAACTATCTTTGTCCTTCAAAAGAGGGCGATCCGATCGATTTATAATCTTGGCTCTCGAGACTCTCTGAGAGCACGCTTTAAGGAAATAGGTATCCTCACAGTGGCTTCACAGTAAATACTGGACGTGATTATGTATACACACAAAAATATAAAGTCGTTCAAGAAGCAGTCGGATGTTCATAATACACGAAACATATGTACATAAATTAGTTACCCCAATGTTTCGTTTGCAGAAAGTCCAAAAATCGTATTTGGGTAACTGTTTAAGGTTTTACAACAAAGTACCCAAAGATGTATGGGATCTTCCTTATAATTCATTCAAAGAATATATAAAAAAAAGCGGCCAAGTGCGAGTCTGACTCGCACATGAAGGGTTCCGTGAAATAAATTGCGGTTTACGATTTATGACGTATTAAAAAAAAACTACTTACTAGATCTCGTTCAAACCAATTTTCGGTACATCATATTTTTTTTAGTTTTATCATTCTCTTATTTTAGAAGTTACAGGGGGGGGGGACACACATTTTACCACTTTGGAAGTGACTCTCGCGCAAACTATTCAGTTTAGAAAAAAATTATATTATAAGCCTCAATATCATTTTTGAAGACCTATCCATAGATAACCCCACACGTATGGGTTTGATGAACATTTTTTTTTTTAGTTTCAGTTCTGAGTATGGAGACCCCTAAAACTTAATGTTTTTTTTTCGATTTTTGTGTGAAAATCTTAATGCGGTTCACAGAATACATCTACTTACCAAGTTTCAACAGTATGGCTCTTATAGTTTCGGAAAAAAGTGGCTGTGACATACGGACGGACAGACAGACAGACAGACGGACAGACATGACGAATCTATAAGGGTTCCGTTTTTTTGCCATTTGGCTACGGAACCCTAAGAATGCTCTTTTGAGGAGAGGATACTACAAGATCGAAGAATATAAATATGGAAGACAAATATACATGGTAAATCCTTCGATCTCAAAAGCCGTCGTAACTTTTTTTTTTTATTTGTTATTGTCGTGTCCTGGAGTGAGTCGCTTGCTGCTTGGTACGCCGCTGTTACTGGCTGTCTCAATTTTTATCAATTTTTAATTTGTATGTTTAATTGTAATTTTGATCTTGACATGTTGGTTACATTCTAGTTCTGTAGCATTAGATTATTTGACCAGGGACTCTTTACATCTCCGTTAATTTATTTTACGTCATACCTGGCCATAAAATAGGAATTACCGCACGCTATGCGTGCGGAAAACCCCACTTCCTGGCCAGATAGAGACGTAAAATGTTGTACTTACCACGGGCGGTAATAAAGAAAGCCTCAGAGCGCATATTTATCGCCCTTGCCTTCGGCTCGGGCGTCAAACACCTGCGATCTGCGACATTCAATTCAATTCAATTCAATTCAATTCAATTCAATTCAATTCAATTCAATTCAATTCAATTCAATTCAATTCAATTCAATTATGATATAATTGACCCGGAGACTATATATATTGACCTACATCTCTCGGCTAATGTGTGCCCTGGTATTGTCTTTGTTTTTCCATTGTTGTTATGTATGCAATTCAAGTCATTTAATGTTATATAATTGTATTTCTAAGCTCTGACATGTGAAAGAGCCCTTCAGTGAGGCCTAATTACAGAATAAATATTTGAATTTTGAAAGTATCTTTAAAAGTACGCCTAAATGGTTTGAAATTGTAACGTCTCTCCTATAAATCGATAACATAACTTTTTTAGATACTTACGACTTTATTGTCGTACATTGATATGGTTCTTAAAGCCTCGAAGCACGTCATTATACTTTTAGTACACTATATTTGAACCATAAAAATATACTGCTAGTAAAAGTAATTCCAGATAAAAGGTATATTGAACGTGAAGTCGGCGATAAAAATATGCATATTCATCTCTTTTCTTGATATATCTAATATTTTTTTTTTTGCAGATACGTATTTTAACTCTATGTATAAGTCGCTAACAAGGCTGGAATCACTATATATTTATTATTTTCTCCATTACAGGGTAATAATAATTCGAAACGCTTGATTTAAACTTGAAAATACATAATATATATTTATTTATTGGAAAATCTTGCATAACAACACACTCACAGAATAACAAAATGAATACATAGGTATGATTAAGATCAAAATAAATATTACAGATGACGAAACCTCTATCTAGCGTATTTTTTTATTCATCAAAAAAATGTCTGAACTAGGTACCTAAGTTTGTAATTTTAATTACTTTTGAATGTAATATTTTTTCTTCAAATTCCTATGAGATTTTCTTAAAGTAAGTTCGTTCAAATAAGAAACGAATTATCGAAATACATACTAGGTTGTATTTTATTCCTCTAACAAAATGTAGATGGCGCTGTACTACGGTGGTAGGTACCTACTATGCGCTGTTTAGTTTTTTCCAGAACTAATGGGGTCTCGACGGGTACGGTGTATGAAAGTTTTTACGGAACCCTACGACGACGACACTAGAAGAATAACAAGCGCGCTGCCAACCCTTTAATTGATTTGAGGATTCGTTGTATTGACAGCAAGCGGCAAAAGGAGGTCCCACACTCTCACCAAAGCGTCAATTTCGCGAGCTGTGGCGACCTTACTCGCCACCAGAAACACAACACCAAGTACGACTACTCCATAGTATAAGGAGGGCAAAGTATGTTATCTTCATACAAACGCACCGCGCGCGGCTTGTATGTGTGCGCTATACTATCTATACGTCACCGCACGCACACTCAAACAAAATCGTTTCTCAGTGCGAAACGGGTCGAGATTTTGTTTGAGTGTGCGTGCGGCGACGTACCTATAATATTTAATATAATATTTGCGGACAATCTTACACAAATCAACCTAGTCCCAAACTAAGCAAAGCTTGTACTATGGGTACTAGACGACTATATGGATACTTATATAGAGAAATAAATACTTAAATACATAGAAAACATCCATGACTCAGGAACAAATATTCGAGCTCATCACACAAATAAATGCCCTTACCGGGATTCGAACCCAGGACCTCTTGCTTCGTAGGCAGGGTCACTACCAACAAGGCTAAAGCGGTCGTTAATAATAAGACATGGCGCTATACATAGATAGTATAGCGCCATGTCTTAGCAGCTTATTACTCCTTTTCTTTTTTATATTTCTGATATATATGGTGCTCTTTTCATTGATTGTCTTGAATACTTCCCGTTTGATACCTTTTCTGTCCATTTAGTACCCTCCATTTTCAAAATATAGGGTGGGCCCTATAACAGGGGCAAACAATTAAACGGTAGATTATTAAGCTTTTGAACAATTATTTCCAAGTGGTATAACGCGAAAAAAAAATTTTTTTTTGAAAGCAAAATTCTTTAAAATAAGTTTACTTGTATTTTTTTTACTCTTCTGGAGTGCTATGTGAAAGTTTTTATTTTAAAAACACAAAAAAAATGAAAAAATTACAAAATTATCTTTCGAACACAAAAATGCAAAAACTATTATGATTTATGACTCATTACATGATGTTACCTCAAAATCTGCATTCACTGCCGCGATATGATTTCGTGGTGCCAAGATACATTACTTAGAGGTCATAACTTTAGATCAAAATTTGCCCGAAACCAAACATTTTGAAAGTGAAGATACACAAGGGGTTACTGCAAATGCTCTAAGGAAGCGTCCTTTTGAATATTTGCTCGTGTTACAGAGCCCACCCTGTATACAGGGTGTGGCCTGTATTAGGAGCAAATTGTGTCCCACTCATTTTTATTTTTTTTGGATTCGGAGATATTTTGATCTAAAGTTATGACCTCCAAGTAATGTATCTTGGCACCACGACATCATAGCACAGCAGTCAATGCGGATTTTGAGGTAATATCATGTAACGAGACATAATAGTTTTTGCATTTTTGTTTTCAAAAGATATTTTTGTGATTTTTTGATTTTTATTTAATTTTTTGAGTGCCTTTAAAATAAAAAGTTACTGATAGCACTCCAGAAGAGTAAAAAAATACAACTAAACTTATTTTGAAGAAAAAAATTAAAAAAAAAAGTTTTTTTTTTTCAAGTTTAACCATGTGGAAATAATTATTCACAAGCTTCATAATCTACCGTTTAATTTTTTGCTCCTACTACAGGCCACACCCTGTATAATTAAGAGAGGCGCTTTCCTTAATTAATTACCTATATTATATTTTTTTAGGAAAGAAAATTTTCTAAAAATGGTAGTCATCTTGAATACATGATATATAATAAGCCTTATGAAATATACCGTGTGGAAATTTTTTTATTAATTTTGTTACATCGAAGTAAACACTTCTACTTAGTTCTTACCATCGCTAGCTACCACGTTAAAATTGTACGTGACACTCCTTGAAATTAATTTTGAACGTGCTTAAAATCTTCAATTCCAACAAAATGCCGTGTAATATGTTCAGTTGAACACTTTGAGTATTAAGCCCACTGGCGATGTCATACACAGGCGACCCCCTCCGGCAAAGTACATTGGTCAACTGGTCAACCACGTTATATAAAACTACTTAAAGTCGCTTCATCGCCATTTTGTATCGATCCGTGTCGCGTGACGTTTCTCTCGAAAAATGGTGAATTGTGCAGTATTATCATGTAAAAGGCGATCTGCCAGCTCAAATTCGCAACAAGTTTGCGTTTCCTATCATGGGTAAGTATTTTTACTAACTATTAAATGTGTATTGAGGTACAATCTCCATTTAAAGAAAATACCGTTTGCGATACGTAAACGACAGAAAATGTAAACATGGTGTCGTGGTACGGGGTCGAATCTGTCTTTAGGGATGCGATAAAAGTAAGAAAAGCGACTCAACATTTAAATGAATCATTCATTCATTCAATCTCTGTGTCAGTTTATTTAATAGTCAGTTTTTTTATTAGATATTGAATTAAAGAGTAGGTATATATGTATGTTACATTTGAATCTTGTAAGGTGAATTAGAAAATTACTTTTCTCTGGACATACGTTGTTGAAATTTAGTCTTAAAAAGAAAAGAATTGTTGGCAAAAAAAATATCTAGGTAAAAGGAATACATTTAGTGCGGGACCATGAATGTATGTGTTATTCATATACTATTATTTATATACTTTATGTTAAATTACATATAATTGTAACTACTTACTTTATGTTATAATTATATATCCTTTTAGATTTCCAAAAGATCCCTATATAAAGGAGAAATGGAGAAATATTTGTTATAACGAAAATTATTCTTGGAAACCTACACGTACAAGTGTTATCTGTTCGGAGCACTTTACTCCGGAAAGCTACAAAAATGATACTAACAGAAAGACATTGATTGAAGGTGCAATACCTTATTTGCGACTATGTCCTTGTTTGGTGAATTTCTTTTTTTCTTTGTTTTTCCTAAATCTGCGACTAGTAGATACATTTAATTTTTAATCCCGGCTTTTTTTCCATAAAATCAAATTAATGATAACTAATTAAATATTGCCCCATTTTTGCACTTATTTTCGAATATATCCCAATTTCTAAAGTCTGTCCGCCACAAATATAAATGAGGATGCGCCATATTGCGGAATTACACTGGAACTAATTTCTTACACAGGCAATGATTTTATGATTATTTGTTGTTATTTGTGATTGGTTGGTGAATAATGTCAACGTCATTCGTGGTGGTCGTTCAAATTTCTTTATAGACAAATATTAACAAAACGCTAAAAATAATTTTCAGTCGTGAGTGGAATATTATCAATAATGTGTCGGTACACGTGTTTACTGTAAAAGAAAAACTTTTTACAAAAAAAGAGCATTCCACTAAATGGTTTTTAAATAATGACATACATACAAATAAACAGTTTTTTGGGTAGTATCTTCAATGTACAGAATTTTCACTTTTACAATTTTATAATAAATAGAATAAGATAATTCAGTTCATTCATCAAACTGATTTGACTCATTCTTCAGATCTGTCCGTTGTGTCCCATCACTAACTTGTTCGTATGTATGCTGCACGGTTACGTGAAAACTCTGTCTGTGTGCGTGTAATTTTTGATGTGTTAATTTTTTTTGTAGTGTGCGGTTATCTCTACAGCTAAATTTGTGTCTGTTGATTTATTCATATGTTGGTGGTGTGCTGTACGTGTTTACCTCACCCCCCGCTAAAAGTGGCGAAAAAATTTGTTCGAAGAGTTGACGTTATGACATCTCCAGTGGGCAATACTCAAAGGTTGAACAGAGTTTATTAATATCGAAACATATTTCGGCCCAAAGGCATTATACATCAATTAAAATAGGTAGGTAATTAATGCCTTTAACCCGCCGAATAGTCATATACCAGTGCGGTCCAAAAGTTTCTGGCTATTGTTCATTATTACATTATATTTCTTTTCTTTGTTAGGCCGGAAACTTTTGGACCGCCCCAACACATATACAACAATATTAGGTACAATTTTGTCTTATAAAATGAGCGAGTAAAGCGAACTAAGTTCTCCGTTTCGGCTTGGGCCAAAATTATTTCGTATGTCCGGCTGTTCTACTCTACATGTCTTTTTAAATACAGGCTTTTTAAAAATGCCGTAATTTTCATGACTTTCTCAGGAGATATACTTTTAGAATATTTTAATGTTCCAGTGAACGACTCTGTCCACTGGACTCTGACCAACAGTGGAAAATTTCACTCATAATTCGTATCAATATCACTTAGGTATTAAAATAAAGGTGTTTATAACGAACCACTGCGTTAAACTTTTAATTTTTTTTTGTCCGGGGGAAAATCCTCATGGATACCACCACGCCATGGGGAGAAGCAGTGGTTTTGTCAGACTTCTACTGACTAAAAACCCCCGGGTGTTTTTTCACACCCACTTTTTGACCGGGATACGGGGACCATTATTCTTCCGCTGGCCGGTGGTCGTCCGCAGTCGGATCCAACACTGGGGGACCATCCATCCCCCCTCCATCAAAAAAGTAGTGTGCCCGGAACACTTGGCACACCACCCAAACCCAACCCGAGGACCCTACTCCTTCGGACGACGAACGTCCCCGTGATCGTCGCCTGGAGGTCCTCCTTATGGTGTCAGTCGGCGGTCATGCGCCAGCCTCCTGCGGCCAACCACTGCGTTAACCTTGCTTTAACAACAATACAAAATTGTAGAAAGAACTTTCGCTTCTACATTTTACACTACGCTTTTACCTAGAATTATATCAGATACGTACGTTTCGCATTGAAATTGAATTTCAATGCATTTCGCGCGCTCGTCTAGACCTGTTAAGTCAGCATACGATGAAGCGAGTGCACTAAATACGTTTAAATCAAATATAATGCGAAACGCTCATTTCAAATTGACTCCCTAGTAGTCCAAGAAAATTAGATCCAAAAAAAACGTATTGAGGACTTAAATCCTATAATGCTGGAAATAACTTTAATACCTTTATTTTGTCCTAAGTGCATGTAATCCGAGTTTGCACCATCCCAGGAGATGAGCATAACTTTTGGGAGCCGAATAACCGCGAAAGTTTTGCTCAGTTTTCAGTTTTTTGCATGTGCACTAAAACAGTACGACGGACGGAAAATATATTTTATTCAATATTAAAGAAGGTCAATGTATATAATGTGAAATTTTATTTGCAATTTTTTTTATTCTATGGGTTTTTCAGCAGGTATATTTTTTTCAAAGATATGTCGGTCTTCAAAATTTTCCCAGTTTCTATCCTATGATTTCGACTATACTACTGAATCGAATCTGAAGTTTTAGATATTCATAGTTTCTGATATTTTAGAATTAATTCTTCGAAAAATTCAAATTTGATTGGCCTATAGTAGCACGACGCGATTTCATATTATCTATACTTTTCCTGAAAAAGATCATAACTCCCTCAGATTTCAAGGCGCTTGAGTTGTTTTTTACTCGAGTTCTTATTGCATTTTATAGTTTAGCAGAATCCGCGGTCTTTTGTCAATCGGCTGAAGTAAAGCCACGCGGGATCAATCAAGACAAAGGACGATTTGTGGGATCAAATCTCTTTTCAAGGGGTTCCGTATACTTTTGTTTTGTGATTGACCCGGCACTGTCGAAGTTAAAATATTAACTTTTGTTCTTCTATTTTAGCAGGCCTTGGCTGCTTCGGCCAACTCTGCTAGTGTCGCCCCCTACGCGGAGTTTTGGGTAATATTCCCTATTGTGTTTTTCTTTCTTTCTTACTTTCTTTATTTATTAATTTATTTATTTCTTTCTTTCTTTCTTTCTTTATTGCTCACAACGTAGTACGGCCGACGTTGTGCCACCTCAGAATGAACACTACACCACGGCGACGCGTAAGCATGACAACCCTAAAGCCGCGTCCGCTGCGCCATGTTTTCGTGGTTTTTAAATGTCAAAAATGTTTTGCCAATCAAGACAATACACCATTTGTTTGCCGAAATTGACGGAAAACATGTTAGATGTTTGCAAACACTGAAAACACGGCGCAGCGGACCCGGCTTAACCTAATGAGGGAGTAAGTACGTGTCATGCGGTGAAGCGGGATAGCATTATTGGAGTTTTTAAATTGTCAAACTTCGAATGCATTAAACCTTCAGGGCTTTACCCTTGACTCGCGGAGGAGAAAAAAAAAGATACCTAAAAGTTTTTCTGAGAATCACAGTAAAGTAACAAAAAAGTTTATTTATAACATTTTAATCATCAATTTATAACTTTGTCATCCTTATTATTGATTGCTATCATGTCGCAGCCATATTATTATTATGACGTAATTTGTATGATGAAAGGCAAAACATGAAGGACATTATTTATACTATGACAGCAGCTCATGTTTGGACAAATAAATTACCTTTGCAGTACACATGGTGCTACTTTTCCGCACGTGTGCGGAAAAGAGCACTTTCCGTGCATATGTCGAAACTTTAAAGAGCCATATGTACTGTAAAACATTGAACGATACACGTGCGAATAGGTAATTCGCAACTCGTGTCGATTTAAAACACTCCCTTCGGTCGTGTTTTAATTTATCCCCAATTTACTCGTTGTGAATTTCCTATTTTCTGCACTTGTATCGTAAATATCTATTATCTCTATCAACTCGTTTCAACTATTATTATTATTTATCGTATGGCAAATCATTGTATTAGAACCGTGAGATCTTCGAAAAGACGGTACGGTTGCCAGGTTGTTGCACTTTTAGCACCGCCCAGGGGTCACGTGTAGGGTAGCGATGGGTAATTCCTACGGACGTGGTGCAACTTCAACCCCCTTCGTTTCAACTAGTATAACTTCATACTCTACTAACAAAACATTGCGCTGCAGTTTAAGAAGCAATGAAACTGAGTTATTAATTCAGCTTGTTGTGTGTGTGGTGGACATACGGTGGTCTTACTCAGTTTTACCAAACACCGTGCGTTAGAGCAGGCCAACGATATTCGCGATATGTCGAAAGTATGAGCGTGAAAACTTCAGCACTTTAAGCCAAAAGTTAATCAAAACTTGGTGTTGGACGAATGCGAGAATCATGTTGCAGCAACGGAAAATGTATCTGATATGTTTGAACTTCGAACATAACTTCTATGTTACAAAAGTATATTCCATTATGGGGTCCCAGAGTAGGATATAAACATACATAAAAAGGAAGAGCTTTTACGTCATACCTGGCCATAAAGTAGCAATTACCGCACGCTACGCGTGCGGGAAAATCCGCTTCCTGGCCAGGGGGAGACGTAAAACTTTGTACTCACCAGAAGGTACATTATTTATACCTAGGGCGGTGCAACAAAGAAAGCCTCAGATCGCATATTTATCGCCCTTGCCTTCGGCTCGGGCGGCAAATATAGGTAAGTAATGTACTATTTTGAATTCGGAACAAAAGGGATTGAGTAAGTTAGAAATGTTATTTATTTCACACAAGCGTACGAGTAGGTACCGTATCATCTACCCTTAGTTACACGTGAGTTGCGTTTACGCAGTCGCTACTGTCGCTAGCGACTGCGTAAAAAAAATTGTATGAAAAATCTGGCGGTCACTCATAAAACTAAAAATCTAAACTTTAACAGCAGGTCGATCAGGTAACGCATTGTACGAGCGTCAGGTAGGTCTAAATGTCACTTTTTATATGGAAAATTGACAGTAAAATTGTACCGACGCGCGTTCGGAACGTTACGTGATTACCCCAGGGGTCAATTTTACATTACTCGCGATCGAGTTCACGATCGTTCGTATAGTTTAAACGATTTTTCAATATTCAACCTTGTATCACAAGCATTAACCGTTTTAATTTAAATGCTAGCTTTTGTCGGTTATGAAATTACAGAATACGCGCATCGCGACGTTGACAGTGTCGAAACCATATGGCGGCGCGTGTGGCCATCTATTTGCATTTTTAAATACAAAATACGCGACAATATCAATTTTGAGGACATTTGTAATTTATTTGTTTTATTTATTTATTTATATAAAATAATCACACAGCATAACAGTTAAAAACTGTCATTGTGAATTACAAATTAGATATAGACAGAAGTTACATAATATGTTGTCAATTCAAAACCCTTATTTTAATACGTTCTTCATATAATTTGACATAGGAGTCGCTCGGATCTACGGTAACTCTTGACGGAATAGTACGATATCAGGAGCCATTTTGCAAGTGAAATAGTAAACTACACTCTCTACGGTATTCTTCGATTCGAAATGTCACATGGTACCAATTGGTAGTACGAATGGAACGTTTAAATTACGCATCGAAAACGAAACGCCAGTGAGTAACGTTTTGAAGTTGTTTTCGTAGTACAACGGCATCATGAGATTCATGAGTTACGAATTTGACAGCTCGAATTTGCGACAATCGAATTTGAAGCGCGTTTACTCGCTCTCGTTTGTAGTTACGTAACGTAAGGTTTTGATTGTACTACTACTGCTATTGTACACTGGTCGAGAAGCAGTAAGCATTTAAATGAGTTCTTCCTGACATGCGCGGGATGCGCGAGACTGGACGAAAGTATGTGGTACTGCATTCGTACCGCAGTGTGTCCGCCAATAATATAATAGTACTGCGTAAATGTAATACTGCCAGTAGTTATATCGACAAGTATAGAAATCTGCCCAGCTAGCACGATACGTTTTATCATTATGTTTTACGTGACGTCTCAATACATTTTCGCCGTAAAACGTGACGATAAATTATAATTATAATAAACAAAATAAATTAAATGTCAGGAAATTAACAGCGATTCCGTTCCGAAAAATTGTATAAATGGTTTCAAAATGTTTCAAGCATTAGTTTTTCTTCGGAACCCGGTGAGCTGCATATTTCTCCGAGTACTTGGGCATTTCGCGATTTTCTCAATTGCTTTCCAATTACATTCGAGATTTATGATCCCCGAGGAAATGCATCTTTTAAAACAAGATTTTTTAAAACGAGGTTTCTCCAAAGAAAAACGATCTCCATATCATAGTGTCGGCGAAAGTGGCAAACCTCTTCTCTGCGATTTCGTGATGAAAAAAAGACATTTAAGTAACTTTTGTAGTAGATACGATTTTCAATCTCATAGGGAACATAACGCAAAACTCCGCGTAGGGGGCGACACTAGCAGAGTTGGCATTGTATCTCGTTCCCACTTGCGCTTACACTCATTTGACAATCTTTTGTGCATGTGTGTGTCCCTATCTTCCTCTACTGGTTTAGCTGTCGGCAAATCATTGCAGTAATGTTCCCAATTGGAAACATTTTTACTATATATACCGTACCTATCTCTTCTGTTGCCATCCAGTATTATAAGTTTATACCAATTTTTGCCTCGTAAAATTGTACTGTAGCTTCGTGAAACGGGAAATTGGAAAAGAATATTAAAAAAAAATTACGAAGACCGTATTAACGACTCGACTTATCATCAAGAACCGAAAAAATGTGAACTTTGAATAAACAAGTTCTTGTACACTTATTTAGGAAAACGCCCGTGCCTGATTCTATTACACTTTGCCCTTTAAAGTAAACCAGGCGTGGAGAATGTTTTATTCCTTACTCATATGCTTTGTGAATACGTTATTTCAAGAAATAGGTATACGGTGCAATTGTGAGATAATATTAAATAAATAAATAAATATACATATTTGCGGACAATCTTACACAAATCAACCTAGTCCCAAACTAAGCAAAGCTTGTACTATGGGTACTAGACGACGATATAGATACTTATATAGAAAAATACATACTTAAATACATAGAAAACATCCATGACTCAGGAACAAATATATTCGTGCTCATTATATATATATTAAAACATTTTTCCCTGCCTCGTTATTATTATAACAGAGTAAAATGAAATAAATGATTTTTATTTTACAAGTAGGCCGCAATAGCACTTTTACTCGTACAAGTCAAAAATCTACTAGCGTTTCTGAAAAAGAAGATCACTGTTAAGAAGAAACGCCGAAACAAACACAACAGTTAGTAGTTTTTTGCTAAAAAGAAGCTTATTACAATGATAGTACGTATTAACCTCGTTAAAATAAGTACGAAACCTGAATATAAACACAAGGAAAAAAACAATGCGAATATTAACTAAATCGTTGGGAATTCATTTTAATTCAATCAATTTAATTTCGGACAAAGTCCATAAATTGTTAGTAACATATTACTTAATTCTAGGGTTAGTATTAATATTAATATAGGTCTAGTCTAGGTGTAAAGACATAGGAGGACATGCAGCTGCACCCAGTGCCTCAGCCACGGTGAGTCCCACCGGTCGAACAGCGTGCAGCGTGACCAGGAATGCTTACTTGTAGGAACTGTGTCATTTAGTTCCCTAGGCGTGATACAACGACAATTAAAAAATTTTTTTATCATGAATGTATTGGGACGCTGCTGTTAAAATGCTAATTTCTTTAAAGAGTTCGTTAGGGGTCGTGGAGCAAAAGCGAATAAGATGGTCATACTGAACAACTTTTTCCATGGGATCACACACGAAAACGCAAAAAAATAAGAGCCAATTAAGAGTTAAATGTGAGTTAACTGTGAGTTAATTGAGAGTTAATGTATGGAACAGCTGATTTTTTTGCGATTTCGTGGTTGGTTTCTTGGGAAAAGTTGTTCAGTGTTACCATCTTATTTTCTTTTGGTCTTCTTGCTCCACAACCCCGAAATCAACCTGTATAGAACGAATGGCTCTTTTTTGTAACACAAAAAATGTGTGTATGTCAGCTGCTTTACCCCAACCAGAAAACTGTACGAAATAATACTATAAAAATAACTTTGATAAACTAGGCAAGCTGTTTCAACATTGGTCAGTTCAGTTGTCTAATTTGTCTAATAGCATACACGGCTGAACTCAGTTTACGCGCCAACACGGCTATAAATGGGCACTCCATTGTAGATTTTTGTCTAATGTTATACCCAAGAATAATGCTTTATCTTACTATTTCTAAACACTCATCATTTAAAAATATACTAGCTACCACCGGTCTAACATTACATCAGGCAAAGAAAATTTTACACATTTAGTTTTCTTGGCATTTAATAGCAGATTGTTAACAGTTACCCAATCAAGGTACTTTGACCAGTGTACCATTAACTCTGCTATTGTCTGTTAATTTTTGGTCAACCTTAAAGATTAAAGATGTTATTATGATATTTCATGATATATCCTCTAAGGGTCAATTTTTTTTTGTATGCGTTAGGTAGAGTTCAGTCTTTCCAGTGGACATATCTGAATATTTAAGATCTTTTAAGACCAAATTTCATTGCAGCAGGCATGAAAAATCGAACTACTTAAATAGGTTTAATTTCCAGGAAAACTCTTTTTCTCTGTTCATCATCATGCCGAAACACGTCCAGTGCTGGACATAGGCCTCCTCCAAAGAGTGCCGATGTGACAGTTTTCCGGTGATATCGTGTACCGGTGTAGATACAACACGAAAAAAATGCCGAGAAAAGTTCGGTCTTCCAAGTACTTAAGTTTAAAATCTTTTCCAGTAGTGGTACAACTTACTCTTGGCGAAGAAAGATTTTTGAATAAAACTGTATGGCGGTTAGCTTAAGCTCAGTGAGGCTTGTATTATTTGTACTAGATGACGATATATTTAGTAGATAGGTATACTGTACAAACTTAACTTCATAGAACACATCAAAAACACAGAAGCAAATATTCATCACCCACAACATATTTGCCCTAACCGGGATTCAAACTAGTACGGTCCTGGTTTGAATTTCAAACCAGGACCGTACTTGTCAGCTTCATAAGCTCACTTAGTAGTGAGTTAGCCTAGTGGCTAAACCAGACGTTACAGAATATGTTAATTTGAATAGTTTGTACGGATGTTATTACAGTGACTACAGAGATAGCACACGATGTTTACTAAGACAACAAACAAGTTTGAACTAGACTGGTGCACATACATTAGTGACATTACCGGCGCGTTTCGCAACACAACTCGAGTGGTTGAAGAGGGCACTTCATAATCATGGGTGTGAGACACGAATTTCTCATTCTTGTTTGATTTAAACGTGTTTCGCTTCGTTTCCAAACTCACCGTACGTAACCGTAATCTGGCAAAACAACCGCGTGAAACAAATGAAATGCGAATAAAATGCGAAAGTGAAGAAATAAATTGGGACTCTTATCAGAGCACCTTAGCCTATTTGCCCGCATATTAATGCTGTAGCTTGTGCCCAATAGCGGCTTGTATTTATTTACCTACCAACGCTGCTGGCGCTTATGATGATGATAATAGTTAACAGAGATAAGAGATAATTTATTTGTAAAAGTTGAGTAAGTTTAACGACGATACAAGTACTTACATTATGTCGGTAACGCAGCAAGTTTAACTGGGTATGTGATTATAATATTATAGTAGGTGCATTGTGACACGAGGTTGGTTATTCGTTTTTTTTACGAACGAGAGTCTATTAGAAAGCCCGACGCCGTAGCCTCCTTAGATAAAGTATTAGAATCGCGATCGAAACAATATATTTCCCACGTAGTTGAGTTGAACTTGGAGTGTAAATCATTACTTACCTACTTGACCAATTTTCGCCATCTCAAATCAACATTCACATTTCCGTAATACGCAGTTGATGGTTTTATCCGTCACCTTTGAGGCCCAGTTATCCCAGCATTCCGATCAATAACATGACGACAGGTTTTACGATGGTCTTATAGATGTTGCCCTCAGCCCAAGGGTAGTCGGGAGACGCATATTGTTTCCAAGACCGCCAGTTCATACGTCCACTTTGTTCACAAATTCCATGCACTTGCACTTTTAGACTATAAATTTAAGCGGAATAAATTTTGAAATCGGATAAGCGGTTTCGGAGATTACCCAAAACATACAAACTTTTAAACTTACGAAGCTACAATCTCACAGACTTTTCCCCTTTATAATATTATCTTAATATAGGTATAGAAAACAAAGTGTTAGTTACACCAATTATAACTCGAGAACGGCTGAACCGATTTCTATGATGCTTGTTTTGTTGGATTTGTATTAATTCCGAATAGCAGAAAACTAATAAAACATACATGGGACATTTTATTTAATAGGTACTTTTTGTATGGTGGTACGAAGCTCGTGGAATCAGCTAGTAAGTATATAAAGTATGGACAGTATAGAAATACACAGACATGCCATTTGTTTTGACAATGTTGTTTGTGCTGTCAAAAACTGCAGGGTAGGCGCCTTTCAAGTGATCGATCGAGTCTTGTGATGAATGGTGTCTGTGATCATTGATCAAAGTGCTTTGTGATCCATGGTGTGCCAAAATAAAGATATGGCTTGGTGTGTTTGTTAACTGACCCATTATTACATCTAGTAAATTTAATTAAATAAATGTCACAAGGTAAAAAACTCCTACAAATCGGTCTAGTGCGATAGTAAGCTCAATAACTTAACAGCCGGCTTAGCCTAATAGTTAGTGGGCAGAAGGGGCACACCGCGGACCAGAGCCGTTCTGTGGTATCCCCAAAAGCCTAACCAGGCTCTAAGAGCCTATTGTTTCTACAAGACCATTCAAGCCTGGAGAGCTATCCCAGGACTAAAACATTCCAAGGCACTTATTAGAGCCTTTAGCAAAAAGGCGTCTTCTGACGCCTTGGCGCTAAGTAGGAACTGCCTAAGCATGCTGGTCAGGGTGCTTACAGGGCACTGCCGTCTAAATAAGCACATACAAACGATAGGACCGTGTGACACAATGTAGTACATATTCTGCTTTGAAGCAGAGTAGACGCCTACACACATTCTAACCGATTGCCCTTGCCTCATGCGCAGTCGTAACTCCTTCTTGGGAAAACACATCATGTGCCCGGAGGAGATCAAATTTCTTGAGATCAACAAAATCCTGCAATTCTTTGAGTTTGCAGGACTTGACCAAGAATTGTAGTAAGTGGCGATCACAATAGATCAGCGATGGTCGCAGTGATACCAAGGGCTTTGACAGCCCGGAAGCCACTACCAGAATAATAATAATAATAGTAGGCAGTGAGTCTTCCTAGTACGAAACTGAAGGTCCTGGGTTCAAACTGGGAACTGGGAAGTAAGAACAAATATTTCTGTGATGAGCAGATTTGTTTCTGGGTCTTGGATGCGTTTTCTATGTATTTAAGAATGTATGTCTGTTAAATATATCGTAGCCCAGAGTGATAACACAAAGCCATTGACGTACCATAAACTAAATAGACTCACAATGCCGAACAAAAATGTCTAGAAATGTGCCCAATATGTCTTATAGATCTGTACATTTATTTTATATCTTGAAGCAAATTTACAGCTCACAGATGAGTGTAACATATTGATGTTTTACTTCGCTTTTTATTTTAATGTCGTTTGGTTTAAATAAATCGTCTCGACTGTCGCGTGCTATGACTGCAGTGGGCTTTTGCATGTCGCTGAGGATTTCTTGAAAATATTCAATATGAAAATCATATAACGTAGGTAACAACGTCATAAAATAGTATCTAATAACGACTCCTTAGATTTATGTTCTGCGACGTATGTCATTTGAACTAACAAAACTAATTATTTAAAACATGTTTAAAACTATTCAATTACAACGAGTTTACACAAATTTCGTTACGTTATCAAGAGAATTTACTGGAATAAATTTATCCCATCATTTTTTCTTGTTTTTTTGTACGTATTCACGCAGTTTTTGACTGAACATTTAGACATATTTGACAACCAACTAGCTTTTACCCGCGACTTCGTCCGCGTTGAATATGTACAATCGACAACCCTAGGTATTAACTGACCATTTGTGAACCTTATTTAGCTTGCAAATTGGCGGTGATCCAGTTGACGGGTTATTATGGTATTGTGGTTAGAATAAAAGGAGGGGTAACCTGTATTTGTATAGGCTTACACACGAATATAAAACCTACGAATAAAAATGCAAGAAGCAATCTTTAAGTATGTATTTGGGATACGGTTTCGTCTTTTAAACAAAAGTACTTAAAGTTTTTGTTAAATCATATTTACTGTGTTCTTCTATAATCCACTAACATTAAAGGCAGCGATGATAAAATAAAAACAATCGGCCAAGTGCGTGTCGAATCACGCACAACGAAGGGTTCCGTGCCTATTAAAAAGGTCGTATCGTCACAGAAATCTTACGACACTTACGTCCTTTTCCGCAGGGAAGGCAGTTTTTCAGCAATATCTCGAAAACCTTTTAACCGATCTTGTTCAAAATACTTTTCGGTAAAAGAATTTAATAAGCGCTATGTCTATAATTTCTTTTAATTTTTTTTAATTCACCGTTTGAAAATTAGAGGGACACAATTTTTATGACTTTCAGGGCGATTATCTCCGACTATATTCACTTAATCAAAAAAATTGCTAAAAAACCTTATACTTGTTTTGAAAGGCCTATCGATTGATGTGCCACACGTGGACATACAATGTTTCGCCAGCCAAAGATTCGCCACGCCGCTTCATTGCTGCTGACGTATCGGCCTGCCCTAAACGTTTGCACCTCATCCCTGGGGTCGATATTTACATCACCAGCTTGCCTAGCGTTGAAGACCGCCTGATCGTTGCCCTTGTTGATATATTTGCATATGTATTTGATAGCCTGCCTTGAACTACAAAATTTTACATTAATATGGCCATCGAACATTTTGATCAGAAGCGGAGAATATGGCACAATCCACCGGTTATCCAACATGAGGCTTTCTGCACCGCGAATTCTAGTAGTAACAGTGCGTCCTCCATCGTCAGGTGCTCTTCGCCGGTACAGTGGATACCCATTTTAACTCGTCTGCGTGTCCTTTAGTAACGCTCGGGGGTACTTCTTTGTACTCTTCCCATCCTTCATGCACGGAGGTTACTTAACAGGGCGATCAACTTCTGTACTTTAATTAAAAAAAAAACTCATGCAATGAGGTCGTGCCTCTCAGTGGCTATTTATCCAGGCATTCGTTCATTGATTAGTAATATCCGGTTATGCCGTGTTGAATGTAAGCGTGATGAACAGATCCGGACGGCCGTAGCTCCGAACATACGCGAACGCAGCTTGCGTGTACTCGTGGAGGTATCTCGGGCTATTCACGACGGAGGAGGGCAGTATCACTATCTGCCCCACATCGTTGGCGTTAACTTGCGCGTCATTCCTTACAGCATCTTGTAAGTGAATGTAATTTTCTGCTCGCAACTTGCGTTGGTTTAGGTATATGTACCTAAGGCGTTCGCTTTCAAGCTTAACATACATATCGACTAAAAACTGGTGCAGAAGTTGCTTGCAGCATAATAACAGATTGAACCCGTTGCTACGCACCATAAGGTTGTGTGCATAGAAATCCATACAGGAAACGTTTTTGTTTGGTACTGGTTGCGTAGTCTGTGGATTAATCTGAGGTATTTCAAAATGATACCCTTCCTGGCCTTTCCGGAATATGACTGGATACTGGAGTGCATCTAGGAACCTGTGAGTGTCGGCGATGCGGCAGAGCCGGCCTTCGCGCGCGCGCAGCACGATGTCACTGCCGGCGGTGGGCTCCGAGCCGGCGACCACGGCCACCACCTCGCTGGTGGTAGGCGCGTTGTAGCGCCGCTCGTGCTGCCCAAGGGGCACGCAGTCAGGGTGGATCACTACCTTAAACGTTTCGTCAGTCATGTTCTTCAAAGCTCTTCTTAATTCATGTATTAGCACGTTACTGTCCTCTAGAACTCTTTGAATTGTTTGTAGTACTGGTCTCTGAATGCCTTGTACGATGGAGGACCGTCGATCAAGTTGCGCTTCCACGTCAGCTAAAAAGTAAACCTGCAAAAACTGTGGCTGTTCATTGGCAAGGAAGGAAGTTGGGACCTAATTCGTCTTCTAGCTTCCGCTTGCTCCGCAGTCTCAGAAGCTCGCTGGGAGGCCAGATAGTGGGCATGCTGTTGAAGTCGGTGTTGGTGCTGCTTCGAAGTTTCTTCAACTCTCACATTTGCCTGCCGCTGTGCTTGTTCTTCACGCCACGCCTGAGACTGGCTCGGTGACTCAGCAGTTCGTTGAGAGGCCAGATAATGGGCGTGCTGTTGAAGTCGGTGCTGGCGCTGCTCCGACGTTTCTTCAGCCCTCACACTTGCCTGCCGCTGAACATCTTCGTCGCACCGCACCCGAGACTCGATGGGTGACTCAGCAGCTCGTTAATAGGCCAGATAGTGGGCGTGCTGTTGAAGTCATGAATGAAGTGAACAACTATTATGCGTGGTCAGTGGAGGATGGAGGTTACACTCATAGTATGTAACTCCAATACAATATCTTTCGTTCGTGTAGGTACCTCCGTCTCTATTGCACTTGCGTATTCGAGTGATAGAGAGGGAGATATACAAACTTTGAACTTCGTCATAAACAGGTAGTTCGTTTGCACGGTTAGCACTGAGAATATAACAGCGAGCGAAATAGGCTACCCGTCTCTTTCTTATTAGAGCAGTTAAAAAGTGACGACTACATAAGCTACCATCACGTGCTAGCTATGCGTCGATAAATTATTGTCGGGAAGCTTTGTGAATACATCCTCGATACTTGTATATCTCCATCTCTACCGCTCTTATTTGAGCGACAGAAAAAGATATACGCGAACCTCATTGCCGGTCTGTAAAAAGACTTGAGTGCTGGCAGCTGACATTTAATTTAGAAACATTACATAAGAACTGCGCCTTTTTGTGTCAAAATAACACAAATTGATTATATTCTGCACGCGATTATATTTCTTAACATATGGGTCGTGTGTTCTAGAATAGCATAAATATTTCGATGGATACGCCACTTTGTCTTTGAGATACAAAAACTTCGATATGCCAAAATATACGTCGATGTGCATCATACTTGTAATTATTTCGTTTCAAGCCATTATACTGCTTATTGATAGTAAGTTAACACCTAAAATGGCGTAAATATCTAAATGAACTTCAAAATCATTAAATTAATATGAAATTAATACACAAAATTTATATTTGGCGAAAAGTAGCGAAACAGTTCGAGATAAAGTTTAGCCTATGTGTTAATTCGGGTTATAAACTATCTCTATACCTAGTTTCAGCAATATCCGTTTAGCCGTTTTTGCATGATCGAGTAACAAACATCCAGACATCCAAACATCCAAACATCCAAACTTTCACATTTATAATATTAGTAGGACAAGTCTCACGGTTGAAACCAGACTAAACGCAAAAGACAGGGCGGCCAATCTTAGTACTAGTTGCGCGGTAATGACAGCATAATACGTCAACTAGAGGCTGTCAAGGTATTTCAAAATTCGCCGTGTTGTCATAAGACATCAGTAGCCTAGGGGTACGGACGGAGGTATTTGGAGTCGATGAGCCGCGGTTCAAACCCTGTGACCGACGCACTTTTTGTATGTTTTAACATTGAAGTGGAGTATTTCAACTAACGATTCTAGATGGCGCATCAATTACAGGGTTACCGTTTTTAGGCCCAGAGATTGTTCTCTATTTCAGTATATAACAAAGTACTTTGTGGCAAAAGAGCCGGCCAATTCCATCAGCCGGTTCTTTTGGACTGCCATTTTTTCGGCTGATTGTGTATCTAGTTACATATACTAAATCAATGCACAAAGCCTTATTGAGCTTTCTATGGGGCTAGTTCGATTTGTGTAAGATTGTCCATATTATTGTTTTGAAGTGGATACTTCTTTGCTCGCGTTCTTGTATAGGGGTACAGTTCAAAATGTATGACGTGACTTCCGGAATAACTTTTTGTAGAGAAGCCTTATCTGATTTCAAATTATTGTTTGATACATGTTTTAATCCTTCTTGATTTGCCATTAGTTGTTAATGACAAAATATTATTTAGTTTATGTGGCGGACATAAGAGTAATGCTGAAATGACCGCCATTTTCAATGTATCGCGAGTCAAATGAGCTACGTCAGTCAATGTTGCCATGTATGCCGATTTATCTGTACTTATACAGATTTTAGTGAATTAATTCAGATATTTTTTTTATTTATTAGGTTTTTTTTAATTAGGGTCCATAGCCAACAAAGAAGTATCCACTTAAACTTAATTAACGGTTGTATCTCCGACACAACCCGCTTCTTTTCTATTTATTTATTTAATAATGTGTGTTACGGGTACTAAACGTCGCTCTAAATAGTTACACATTAGGTACTTAAGTCTAGCTACATAGAAAACATGCAAGATCTCTGAGTAAATTAATGCGGGTACCATAACATGAATAGTTGGTTTAACTTATTAGGTAGGTTCTTACTGGACATTACATGACGTTGAAGGCCTTGTTAACGGCTCGGCAGCGCATGGAGCGACGCATGCAACGCGGCGTTGCCTTTCGCAGACAACGTTGCATGTCAAACAAACGCACTTGCTAACGCCTGTACGTGAACGCTCAGAAACGATTATATTGTTTATGTTCGCGTATGCCACGCTTGTCCTTTAACAGCGTATGTCTTGGACACATCTTCGAGCGGCGGCGGCAGTGGTGTGCTATACGTGGGAGCGAGAGATCGGAGCATGACCTCTCGCTCTCACGCAAGTTTCCGCTGCCGCCGCCGCTTGAAGTTGTGGCTCAACCCTGACTTTAGCTTGCTAACAGCTCATTTTCTAATCAATCATTTTCATTGAATTAGAGACATTCCAATTATCTTTCAGTACCAGTACATCAGTACAAGGTACAAGTAGTACAACATAGCTATGCACTAACGCGATAGCAAGTGCATGCCCAAAAAGGATTCACGTTCAAAAAAAATACGTAACATAATTGGGCTCTTGGCAACTATCCTGTCGAAAATATCAATTGCCAATCTTGTAAGGTTTAACCAACGGATTGCCCTTTTACCGTCGATTTCCTTTATTTTTATCTCTTGTGTCCACAATTGTGGATAGGATTACCTCAGATTCCTTTTCTTTTTATTTTGCTATCGGCTTACTGACTTTGCCATTATAAGATTAGGTACAATATCTTCACTGCGGTGTTTGGAGAGGACAAAATGGACAAGTTAAAGCTTAACCTTATACAGACTTGTAAACATGTTTGGTATACAGGTTGGGGCCTGTAACAGGAGCAAAAAATTAAACGGTAGATTATTAAGCTTGTAAACAATTATTTCCAAGTGGTTTTTTTGAAAAAAAATATCACAAAAAAAACATCATAATTAGTTTACTTGTATGTTTTTACTCTTCTGGATAAGTAACGTTTTATTTTAAAAAACACTAAAAATCACAAAAACATCTTTTTACTTACTACAAAAATGCAAAAACTATATTATGACTCATTATAATATGATCATACCTCAAAATCTGCATTGACTGCCGTGCTATGATCTCGTGGTGCCAAGATACATTACTTGGAGGACATAACTTTAGATGAAAATTTCTCCGAATCCTAAAACATTTAAAATTAATGAGACAACGGGTTACTGCAAATGCTCTAAGGAAGCGTCCTTTTGAATATTTGCTCCTGGTACAGGGCCCACCCTGTATATGACAAAGTTTACTGAACATTCGTAATTCGTAACCCTAGCTTACATGGGGTTACTTATATAATATATGTGACAAACATTGCGCATTGCAATTTTAATATATACATTTTTTTTTACTACGACGGTGGCAAACAAGCTTACGGCCTGCCTGATGTTAATCTGGTACAATCGCCTATGGACACTTGTGACTCCAGAAGAATCACAAGCACGTTGCCGACCCTTTATTCACTTGAGGATTCGCTGTGTTGGCAGATAGAGTCATGCAGGTCCCTCACTCCCAACACAGCGCACCCTAGGGAGCTCTGGCGACCTTACTCACCACCAGGAACACAACACCACATACTTCATAGCATGCATACATATAGCAACACTACAAGTTCTGTAATTCAATATTATTGTCTTACTACTGAAGAATAATAAAGAGGCAATATGATGAGTAATTCAACATTTATTTAAAGAATGAGATTAAACACGATCGTATTGCTAGTAAATTATTACAGTAAAGTGTAAATCAAAATAAATTTAAAATATTTAAAATATATTATAATATATGAACGATTATTTTTTTTTTATCGGCCAAGCAAGAACCTATTTAAAGACGTCAATAGAATCCTTACACATTAATAAAAAAACAATGTAAGACAACTGTTATCATGACCAAGCAACTTCCTGACTTAGCCGGGCGGGAACGGTACAATACGATTAAAATCAGTTAGCGATTCTGATGTTAGCTACTAGTAGCGCCGTAAAGGTGTCAGAGGGGTCGGACGGGTATACGGGAGGCTACTCGAGGCTAACTTCAGACACGCAAACTTTTGTGCCGCGTACTTTACCCAGATATTTTGTATTTTGAGGTGACTTAATGATGTCGCACAATGTCCACACTTGTTGGTATAATGTCAGTATTACATTAACTCAGTAAAATGTGCTTGAAGTACTGTATTCGTACCGCCTCGCTTCAGTGCATCCCACGCCAGTCAAGAAGCTCTTATTTAAACGTAAGCGTGCAGTAAATAATCGGTACTGGACTGACTCAACTGATAGTTGACATTGACAGCTGACTTATATCGTACAACCAGCGTAACGTACAGCCAAAGTACACAAATATATCGTAACACAGTCTTACACCTACGGTAAAAAAGACGTGTTGCGTTATATTTGGCTACTTTGGCTGCTACTAACTATATGATGCTGACTGGCGCCTCTGCACCGGCAAATCAGGAAGTCACCTAATGTGCGTAAAAGCGAGCGAAACATTAAAACACGAATGTAATCGGAAGCGATGATCAAAAACCAACCGCCTTTTCACACTAGACTTCTTTATCCGTTCACGCGTGATTGCGTCACGTGAACCTTTACGTTCACGAATGGACAACAATAATGAAGACCTTTACAAGTCCTTTACAACCGAAAAATAGTGATTTGCAAAGTCAAAAATGAACTTCATTGACATTTGTCAAAAAAAAACTGGCACGATCGTATCAAGTCGGTTTGTAAAGGGATAGATAAAAAACTAGAAGACCAAATATCTCTTTGCGTTTCTTAAGCCCCTATAGACAAAGTCGTGTTCACATAGTTGAAGCGATTGTGTAATATAAAACTCTCGGCGACATCCTGACAAATTTATTGTTTAAGTTATATATATATATTATTTATTTATTTAGAACACAAACATTCACATAAACAAAAATATAAAGGGTACACAAAGAGTACCAATAGACATAAATCAACAGACCTGGAGGTTCATTAATACATAAAAACTATGTTGACATAACAAAATAGGTAATCATAAAGAAAAAAAGCTGAAAAGATTTTAAAAGTTTGAACTTAATAAATTATTTAATATAATACAATACCGGTCGTCGACGCAGTATGCATGCACAAGTTAAAGGTAGGTAATAAGTAGGTATATGAGATTAATGATGACATTTTGGATTTAGACTTTCAGGTGATGTGAATAGTAAACTTTATCTTAGGTAAGTAAATATTGTTCTCATGGATGACCTAAAGCAAGCATATTATTTGCAAGAGTGACTTGCAAGTGAAAAATTGGGTTTGAAGCTCCTGTGACACGAAAAACACTTGAGTTCTAAATAGAATGGTAGGAGGGCTTGGGCCGTGTTTATTATTTACAGAGATGGTAGTCACGAACTCATGAAAATGAAGAAGGTAAGCAAGACGTATCCCACTATCCATTAATAGTTATCGGTTTTATACCCAACACAAGCTAATTCTTTTTGTTTTCATCTGACGAAGCTTATGCTACGGATATTCATTAAGTGGATAAAGTAATCGTATGATTTTAATGTAATAAATAAACGAATTTGAATCCTTAACATGTTGTTGGACACTACCTAGTCTACCTACTACAGAGACCAAAAGAAATAATAATAAAATGACGCCTGGGCGTACTGTCTATCAATGTGTTAACCTTTGATTACACGATTCTGCCAGCTTGTTGCTTTAGCTACATATATAGTTATAATACAATTTACCTCGCCCAGAGGATCAGCATTGCCATACAACGTGGCAATGCTGCCAGCCTTCTGGGCACACTGCCGCCTGGAAGCGATCTGGGGCAAATTTTTTACCTTTAGTTTTAGTTATTTGTAAGTTATTTTATTTTATAAGTAGTTTAGTTTTAGATATAGTTATAATAAGTTTTGTGTTATTTTTTCTATACCAGATGTAAATAACTATACATTAAATAAGTTACTGAATAAAAAAAAATACAATATATATATGGCAATGGTCATTCATTCATTCATTCCGCTGTTAGTGCCACACGACGCGGATAATCCGTCCCAACGTCTCAACACATCCTGTGACAGCTACGCACTTCTAATCCACTGCGTCTTTGATTAGAGCTGTCGCTCATTGCATGCGTTTCTAGCACGCAATGTATACGGAGACGACGGATAAAAACTGATTTAGTGTTGAGGTTTTTGGCTTGTGGTGAAAGGTTGCGGAATCTGCGAGTAAATCCCTCTAACAGGGCGTTAGGGCTTTGCACTGGTCAAATTGCTTCTAAGATTTTGGTAGATGTTTTTATGACTGTATGTCACCACCTTCTAGCGTAATTTCCGGTTGTGCCCAAAAGGAGCCCGGGGTTCGCTTTCGCACTTAATTCCAAGATTTGGCATACGTACTCGTTTTAGGAAAGTGACTGCCATCTGGCCTTCGAATGAAATTTGAATGTATGGAAAATTTGCCATATTTAACGTTGATCGCTCTGTTATTGTAAGGGGTGCAAACCGCCCTTACTGATTACATGACGACGCAAGCAAATTCCTTATCATTTATTTTATTTATATACAAACGTACATTATTTGTATGTACGTATGTTTGTTCGATGATATTCGGGTGTAAGCGAATGAATAAGATGACAATATTTTATTTGTCCAGAAGACGTTCACCGTTTGGAGAGAACCACTAGTCTTACTTAATATAGGTTGTAATGTACATCGTTAGGCACGAAACCCTTCGTTGTGCGTGGTCCGACACGCACGTGGCCGCTTTATTTAAGCTTGGATTTATAAGTACAATCGACGTCAAAAATATTTTTACACTTTTGCACCTTATTCCATTGCAATAATGCCAAAAAAAATTTATATCTTGATTTTAATGCATCACTTTTAATATCAGAATATTTTCCCTTATATTCTTTTATTTTTTGAATATGCACTAGGTTACTAAAAATACATTGAGCTATTAATATAATTAATTTTGCAAAAAGAAGAGATAAATGAAAGCCAATTTCGTTATACCAGTCGTATTGAAATGAAACGTAAACTAACTCCAATGGCTCGGATAGCAAACAAACTATAACAGTTCCAAATAACAAACAACACTGACAAAGTTGGATGCAAACTCTTAACCGATAGCGAAGCACGTCCCGTGCATCCGCACTTGGCAAATAAATGAAGAGATGTTTATGCCAAATGGCATACGTGCAAACTCACAGTGACCCGTACTGTTTCTACGTACAACAACGATTTCTGGAATTAACATGAACTAATACAATATTTGTCTATTTAACAGAGTTAAGTTATGCAACTACCCCTTACCTTTCGATACCCGGTGGCTCCCCAGGGAGCTACTATTCCATCCTAATAATCTCCCGAATTTGGGTAAATATAAGTCTTAAATGTAGTCCCTAGGTGCAACGGGATTCAAATGGTTAAAGCCTAAAGAGATATTGCCACATATTGCCGATGGAAAGGATGGTTGGGCCAAAAAGTTGGCCTACTCACAAGATAGACTAATAAAGTGGTGATGATAGTCATCAGTTCTAAGAGTTTGCTGTACTAGGGATGTAACGTACCGATTACTGGGTTGATTCCTTTCATGTTTCACCTTTAACATATATCTTAAACTAAATTGTTTGACCATCACGGTCTTGGCAGCATGGGCTTTAGTGGATGTCTTTCTGCTGATGGTGACGAAATATAGTATACTAGCTTTTACCCGCGACTTCGTCCGCGTTGAATATGTACAATCGACAACCCTAGGTATTAACTGACCATTTGTGAACCTTATTTAGCTTGCAAATTGGCGGTGATCCAGTTGACGGGTTATTATGGTATTGTGGTTAGAATAAAAGGAGGGGTAACCTGTATTTGTATAGGCTTACACACGAATATAAAACCTACGAATAAAAATGCAAGAAGCAATCTTTAAGTATGTATTTGGGATACGGTTTCGTCTTTTAAACAAAAGTACTTAAAGTTTTTGTTAAATCATATTTACTGTGTTCTTCTATAATCCACTAACATTAAAGGCAGCGATGATAAAATAAAAACAATCGGCCAAGTGCGTGTCGAATCACGCACAACGAAGGGTTCCGTGCCTATTAAAAAGGTCGTATCGTCACAGAAATCTTACGACACTTACGTCCTTTTCCGCAGGGAAGGCAGTTTTTCAGCAATATCTCGAAAACCTTTTAACCGATCTTGTTCAAAATACTTTTCGGTAAAAGAATTTAATAAGCGCTATGTCTATAATTTCTTTTAATTTTTTTTAATTCACCGTTTGAAAATTAGAGGGACACAATTTTTATGACTTTCAGGGCGATTATCTCCGACTATATTCACTTAATCAAAAAAATTGCTAACACGTGGACATACAATGTTTCGTCAGCCAAAGATTCGCCACGCCGCTTCATTGCTGCTGACGTATCGGCCTGCCCTAAACGTTTGCACCTCATCCCTGGGGTCGATATTTACATCACCAGCTTGCCTAGCGTTGAAGACCGCCTGATCGTTGCCCTTGTTGATATATTTGCATATGTATTTGATAGCCTGCCTTGAACTACAAAATTTTACATTAATATGGCCATCGAACATTTTGATCAGAAGCGGAGAATATGGCACAATCCACCGGTTATCCAACATGAGGCTTTCTGCACCGCGAATTCTAGTAGTAACAGTGCGTCCTCCATCGCCAGGTGCTCTTCGCCGGTACAGTGGATACCCATTTTAACTCGTCTGCGTGTCCTTTAGTAACGCTCGGGGGTACTTCTTTGTACTCTTCCCATCCTTCATGCACGGAGGTTACTTAACAGGGCGATCAACTTCTGTACTTTAATTAAAAAAAAAACTCATGCAATGAGGTCGTGCCTCTCAGTGGCTATTTATCCAGGCATTCGTTCATTGATTAGTAATATCCGGTTATGCCGTGTTGAATGTAAGCGTGATGAACAGATCCGGACGGCCGTAGCTCCGAACATACGCGAACGCAGCTTGCGTGTACTCGTGGAGGTATCTCGGGCTATTCACGACGGAGGAGGGCAGTATCACTATCTGCCCCACATCGTTGGCGTTAACTTGCGCGTCATTCCTTACAGCATCTTGTAAGTGAATGTAATTTTCTGCTCGCAACTTGCGTTGGTTTAGGTATATGTACCTAAGGCGTTCGCTTTCAAGCTTAACATACATATCGACTAAAAACTGGTGCAGAAGTTGCTTGCAGCATAATAACAGATTGAACCCGTTGCTACGCACCATAAGGTTGTGTGCATAGAAATCCATACAGGAAACGTTTTTGTTTGGTACTGGTTGCGTAGTCTGTGGATTAATCTGAGGTATTTCAAAATGATACCCTTCCTGGCCTTTCCGGAATATGACTGGATACTGGAGTGCATCTAGGAACCTGTGAGTGTCGGCGATGCGGCAGAGCCGGCCTTCGCGCGCGCGCAGCACGATGTCACTGCCGGCGGTGGGCTCCGAGCCGGCGACCACGGCCACCACCTCGCTGGTGGTAGGCGCGTTGTAGCGCCGCTCGTGCTGCCCAAGGGGCACGCAGTCAGGGTGGATCACTACCTTAAACGTTTCGTCAGTCATGTTCTTCAAAGCTCTTCTTAATTCATGTATTAGCACGTTACTGTCCTCTAGAACTCTTTGAATTGTTTGTAGTACTGGTCTCTGAATGCCTTGTACGATGGAGGACCGTCGATCAAGTTGCGCTTCCACGTCAGCTAAAAAGTAAACCTGCAAAAACTGTGGCTGTTCATTGGCAAGGAAGGAAGTTGGGACCTAATTCGTCTTCTAGCTTCCGCTTGCTCCGCAGTCTCAGAAGCTCGCTGGGAGGCCAGATAGTGGGCATGCTGTTGAAGTCGGTGTTGGTGCTGCTTCGAAGTTTCTTCAACTCTCACATTTGCCTGCCGCTGTGCTTGTTCTTCACGCCACGCCTGAGACTGGCTCGGTGACTCAGCAGTTCGTTGAGAGGCCAGATAATGGGCGTGCTGTTGAAGTCGGTGCTGGCGCTGCTCCGACGTTTCTTCAGCCCTCACACTTGCCTGCCGCTGAACATCTTCGTCGCACCGCACCCGAGACTCGATGGGTGACTCAGCAGCTCGTTAATAGGCCAGATAGTGGGCGTGCTGTTGAAGTCATGAATGAAGTGAACAACTATTATGCGTGGTCAGTGGAGGATGGAGGTTACACTCATAGTATGTAACTCCAATACAATATCTTTCGTTCGTGTAGGTACCTCCGTCTCTATTGCACTTGCGTATTCGAGTGATAGAGAGGGAGATATACAAACTTTGAACTTCGTCATAAACAGGTAGTTCGTTTGCACGGTTAGCACTGAGAATATAACAGCGAGCGAAATAGGGTACCCGTCTCTTTCTTATTAGAGCAGTTAAAAAGTGACGACTACATAAGCTACCATCACGTGCTAGCTATGCGTCGATAAATTATTGTCGGGAAGCTTTGTGAATACATCCTCGATACTTGTATATCTCCATCTCTACCGCTCTTATTTGAGCGACAGAAAAAGATATACGCGAACCTCATTGCCGGTCTGTAAAAAGACTTGAGTGCTGGCAGCTGACATTTAATTTAGAAACATTACATAAGAACTGCGCCTTTTTGTGTCAAAATAACACAAATTGATTATATTCTGCACGCGATTATATTTCTTAACATATGGGTCGTGTGTTCTAGAATAGCATAAATATTTCGATGGATACGCCACTTTGTCTTTGAGATACAAAAACTTCGATATGCCAAAATATACGTCGATGTGCATCATACTTGTAATTATTTCGTTTCAAGCCATTATACTGCTTATTGATAGTAAGTTAACACCTAAAATGGCGTAAATATCTAAATGAACTTCAAAATCATTAAATTAATATGAAATTAATACACAAAATTTATATTTGGCGAAAAGTAGCGAAACAGTTCGAGATAAAGTTTAGCCTATGTGTTAATTCGGGTTATAAACTATCTCTATACCTAGTTTCAGCAATATCCGTTTAGCCGTTTTTGCATGATCGAGTAACAAACATCCAGACATCCAAACATCCAAACATCCAAACTTTCACATTTATAATATTAGTAGGATTGTTGTAGAGGCTAGAAAGTAAGCCTCCGCTACGCGTCGGCCCTCGAACTAACTCGTCCATCTATTGCACTTTTGGCCAAGGTAATAATCATAATTTTAAATCAAAATTAAGTTCCTAATTGAAGATCATAATACTAATCAAAAAACAAAAGAAGCGCGGCACCGCTCGCCGGCGCGGCGGCGCCGCTCCTCCCGCTCGACGCCCTGTGATTGGTCGAAGAGCTGTTCAAACTGAACAACCACTATAACAATGACCAACCACTCAAAAATAATCGACCAATAGCAGAGTAGAAAGTAAAAAAGGCCGCTAAACACTACATTTTACTTTGCAAATCTACATTGTTTGACTGTTTTTGAATTGTACTACTAAGAACTACTTTCTACTCTCATTTCAATCCATCTTTGGCCATATTTCCGAGCAGTGGCGTGAAAAAGCTCTTTTTTCTGCCTTTGCTAATAAATCGAACCTTTGCAATCCGGTTTTCAAGCACACGAAAAATAAATCATGTAGCGAACTTTCATTTCAAAAAGATTAGATTTCAGCTGCCAACAAACTTTGAAAGCATTTGGTGAAGCTAAATTTCAACATTTATTTTCAGCAGGCCACCGGAAGGATTTTTCGTGCTGAGTAGAATATTTTAGCATTCTAGACCAATAATACTTAACGCGGAGGTAAAAAAAACGAACAACTCTGCGTTTAGTTTTTTCAAGTTTCAGTTTTAGTCATTTCAATAATTAAAGTTCTTAAAAATGTGTAAGTAGGTATATTTGTTTAGGAAAAACCACAACAGTGGTTAAAAATTATACAAGAGTATAGTAAGTTAATCACGTCCACGTATCTAAGCCATTTGAAAAACCCTATAAGGCCAAAATCATAATTTCCGAAGTGGTTTATGCGGAAACCTAAATCAATGGCCGAACATCGTCAATGAGAATTACATGGCCTCAGGTATTTTAAGCTGTTGCTACATGATTAGCATGATGATGATTGCAATTATATACATATTCATGTATTCAATTTGAATCGGCTTTGCGTGCTTAATGCTCCGTGACACGCTGTGCTAGGCGCGCTCTCATTGTGTATTAAATGTAGCCTTTGTTTGGTCCATTTATGAGCAGCCGTGGACGCTAAATGTACCATTTATACTACTACTATCCACTAACACACTAACGGCCGTATTCATAAACTTCCAACAAACCTTTTTTTAGCTAAAATGCTGTTATAAATCGCACGTAACGTAATGACAACTCTACTGTACTGTACACATAAAGTGACATTTAGATCTACCAGCAAAGAGGTGGAAATTCAACTGTCATTTTCCGACACAAATAGTGACATTTAGATCTACTTGACGCGCGTACAGTCAGCGTCATATAGTTAGTAGCAGCCAGAGTAGCCAAATATATCGTAAGATTGTAACACACCCTTATTCTTACAGTAATAAAGACGTGTAACTAAATATTTGGCTACCTTGGCAGCTACTAACTGTATGACGCTGATTGTACAATGAGTTACGTGATCACCTCTCTGAAGTACGTACAATTTTTTTTTTAATTTATTGATTAAGACGAAAGATTTACATGCTCATAGTTACATACCCATCTAGGCAAAACCTTGAGAAGTGTGTGTGCCAATGGGGAGTTCTTATCTAATGATCTAATTTATAGATAGGTAAGGGGTGGCTGGAAAGTAATCTACCTAACTATGAAAGAAAAGACGTAACTGGGTAGTTTATTTTTATTTTTCTATATAGTCTCCTTCTACCGAAATGCATTTATTGCATTTGTCAAATAATGACATTAAACCATTAAAAAAAAATATTTCGGTTTGTCGTCAAAATATTCGTTCACCGCGGCTATCATCTCATTTTCAGTAGAAAATCTTTGCCCCCTAAGATCTTTCTTTAGAAGTCTGAACAGGAAATAGTCACAGGGGGCTAAATCTGGGCTGTAAGGGGGGTGGTCGATGGCGACGAAGCCATTTCTGGCCATGGCTAGCTGTGTAGTGCGAGCCGTATGCACTGGTGCGTTATCGTGTAAAATTAGAACTCCTCTGTTAAGTTTGCCCCTCCTTTTCTCTTTTATGGCGTCTCTCAGCTGGCAAAGTAAATTTGCGTAATAGTCAGCATTCATTGTCGTTTTCTTAGGTAAATAATCTATTAGTAAAATCCCTTCAGCATCCCAAAAAATTGACGCCATAAGTTTACTAGCCGATGGACGAACCTTGTACTTCCGAGGAGGCTTTTCGTCCTTGAATTTCCATTGTACTCTGTCTACATTGTACATTGACTCCTGCTTACTTTCTGGGTCCCATTGTCTAATCCAAGTCTCATCACATGTCACAATCCTGGAAATAATTTATTCCTCTAGCCCTTGACTCATGTCTAAAAACTCTTGACAACATTTGACACGTCTGTCCTTGTCTAACGCGGTCAGCATTTTGGGGACCCAACAGGCACTAACCTTAGACATGTTCAAATAGGCATGAATTATTAAATTTACCCGTTTCTTACTAATGCCCACATCTCTGGCTATCTCCCATTGTTTCATTCGTCGGTCTTCAAGTATTATATTTTTCACCTTGGTCACATTTTCTTCAGTGATGGCAGAAATTGGTCGTCCACTACGAGGGTCGTCTTCTAGGCTTTCGCGGCCAGATTTAAATTGCCTAGACCAGAACTTAATTGTGAAATCGGAAGGACACAAATCACCAAACACGCGCAACATACGTTTTTTTATCTGCGAAGGCGTATTTCCTTCTTTAGTTAGAAATTTAATCACTGAACGTTGCTCAATTTTGAGCAAACTGTTTTTCTCTAGCGACATGTTGCAAGCATTCGAGTACCGAAAACAAATGAAGAGCGACTGACAAACAAAAGTTAGAAATCTTGAAAAGAGAATAGTCAATAAACACGAATTATTAGCGGCCAGTATTTTTTTATTATTATTTATAGGCTAGGTAGATTACTTTTCAGCCACCCCTCGTACATTAAAATTAAAAGTAAATATTTTAAGTAGGTACCTATACACAACTTAATTTACAGAATAAAGGTTAGATTATTACATTTTAAAAGGTGCTTTTTCATGTTTTTTCTTATTGTACAACCTTTCACATATAGATATGTACGTGTTCAGGTATTTAAATAAATAAAATAAATAAATATTTGCGGACAATCTTACACAAATCAATCTAGTCCCAAACTAAGCAAAGCTTGTACTATGGGTACTAGACGACGATATAGATACTTATACAGAGAAATAAATACTTAAATACATAGAAAACATCCATGACTCAGGAACAAATATTCGTGCTCATCACACAAATAAATGCCCTTACCGGGATTCGAACCCAGGACCTCTTGCTTCGTAGGCAGGGTCACTACCAACTAGGCTAAAGCGGTCGTCAAATTGATTTATAATTTTAGGGAGTAAGTGTAATGCGTTACGTGATCACCTCTCTGACGTACATACAATGCGTTACGTGATCACCTCTCTGACGTTCATACAATGCGTTACGTGATCACCTCTCTTACGTACGTACAATGCGTAACGTGATCACCTCTCTGACGTATGTACAATGCGTTACGTGATCACCTCTCTGACGTACGTACAATGCGTTACGTGATCACCTCTCTGACGTACATACAATGCGTTACGTGATCACCTCTCTTACGTACGTACAATGCGTTACGTGATCACCTCTCTGACGTACTTACGTTTAATGCGTTACGTGATCACCTCTCTGACGTACTGACGTACAATGCGTTACGTGATCACCTCTCTGACGTACTTACAATGCGTTACGTGATCAACTCTCTGACGTACGTACAATGCGTTACGTGATCACCTCTCTGACGTACTTACGTACAATGCGTTACGTGATCACCTTTCTGACGTACGTACAATGCGTTACGTGATCACCTCTCTGACGTACGTACAATGCGTTACGTGATCACGTCTTTGACGTACATACAATGCGTTACATGATCACCTCTCTGACGTACATACAATGCGTTACGTGATCACCTCTCTGACGTACGTACAATGCGTTACGTGATCACCTATCTGACGTACTGACGTACAATGCGTTACGTGATCACCTCTCTGACGTACGTACAATGCGTTCCGTGATCACCTCTCTGACGTACGTACAATGCGTTACGTGATACAAAATCGGTTTAAGCGGTTACGGAGCTTACCCAAAATATATAAACTTAAAAAACTTACAAAGCTACAATCTTACAGACTTTTCCTCTTTATAAGGTATGTGCCCACTAGAGCGTATTATACCATGAACGTAATCGTACAGCACATGCAAAAAAAAATATTTGTTTGAATAAGGTCAACGCCCGAGTGCTCGGCGCTGTACTAGCAACTGTATGCCACGGGCACTCGATGTCAAAGTGACATGGCTTAAATTCGAATGAAGAAAAATCCTCTTTGTTCGAATTCAACCCATATTACTTGGACATAAAGTACATATACACCATATACAGCGTCGAGCTCAAGGACGTCTACCATAACTATGAGATGACGCCCATTAGACCGTTCCGGCACCGGCCACCACCAGAGCGTGCCATGCACACCGTCCGGCTATTCTCGCCAGGAATATTTTGCGTGTGCCGGGTACATTCCGTGCATGACACGCGGCGGTGCTAAACCTATTCTTGCAACTGTGATTCTAAAACTACGTTTTTTTTTATTCCAAATCAAAAAAAGATATATCATAGTTCCTTCGTTTAAGTTAATGTACGCTGTAAACCAAGTTTTTTATTGAAAATAGGATTGCGTTTGACCTTCGTCTTACCTGATTCAAAGTTAAGAAAAGGTCTAAGATGGATCACGCTCACACAGAAAATGCCTGTTCACTCTTGCCTTGAGGACATCAAGGTTGTATGATTCCGAAAATACAGACGCCGAATAGATTTTAGACCAATATCGATAAATTAGAAATTAGAAACATAAGTATCTACTTGCTACTAATAACCATGGCTGTCTGGAACATAACTCAGAGTATTCTTCATTAAAACCTATTGATCATACCTATAACACCAAGGCTACGGCGACTGGTAAACTATTCGTTCCTAGGATAAATAATTACTATGGGGACAGAACTCTCAAAAAGCGTATCCCATACCTACTCAATAGTTTGCCCGAAGCCATTAGACGTGAAAAAAATAGGAATACATTTAAGAGACTGTTAAAAAAGCATTACCTAGATGTACTTATATAAAACGCAGTTATACTATTTACTACTACTACTGTTACTAATGAATAACTAAATATTTTTTGTTAATGAATGCCTTACCTAGAGACTGCCGCTCCGACAGTCAAACTGTCACTACAGTTTTGTGGGGCAGTGTTTAATTTTAAGTATGTAAAACACTGTACTTATTAAAAAAAAAAAAAAAACTAAAAAAAATCCAAATTGAGGCAGCGCGAATTTTCCATCGTGTTGACATCTCATAAATTCTGTAACGACAATTAGTCACATTATATTTTATACTGGTAACTTACCACTACACTCCACCCTTTAGCTTATTTTGCCGTTAAGGGGACGTAGGTTCGTGGTCTTCTCTCCCTCTCACTGAGCAAAAGCGTGAGCGAGATGGAAGTGCGTGTTTGGAAGCGCGGATATCATGTTTTTTAGTTTTATTTCTTTGTGCGTTTTAACAAATAAAAAAGTAATAGCTGATTTCCCTCAAACATTCCATTGCCGATTTTTAAAACCAATTGTAATATGTTTAGCTTTTGTGCATAATTTGTTACGATTTTTTAAGTGTATTTTAGACCTATGTTCGTGATTTTTTTCTATCGAGCAAAAGTCAAAAACTCAGGATTCGAATAGCTGATTTCCCTCAAAAAAGGCCTCAAGATTGCTAATTAAATTTAAGGCAGCCGTATTATAATCCAAACAAGAGATACGATTTTTAAAAATCCGTTTTTGGAGCTCACGTCGCCTTAATACACAAAAACTTACACATGCTTATCTAGGTAATTTTCGTATAACGTTGACCTAGTATTAGGAGGCTGCCCACGTATCGAGAGGATTACCGGATGAATAAGTAACAACGTTCCTAAATGGAGTGCCCAAGGGCGACACTCACACGGGTCTGGGGTTCACTTATTTATAAAACCTCAACTCTGTTCAAAGTGTTTCTTGCTCTCGTTCTGGCACAACAAAGACATCAATAGGTTTGTCTCAAATTTTATTATAAATCTATAAAAAAGAAGGCAGAAAAATATGCCTAATGACGAAAGCCCCATTCAAATATACCATAAAACTACGAAGCTACAACCATTTTAACGTCGCTTGTTAGAGAGAGAAAACGCTCAAGTTGCGTGACGCCACGGACCTCGAGAATCATAGTTAGTTTTTTTAATATGAAGGCGCGTTTGGCGGTAAAGATCAGAATATAATAATTATTAATATTCCCCATCTTAAAACTTTGCATACCGATAGCTATAGTTAGGACGTTCAGGTATTTAAAAAAATGTAAACAAAACACACCACTTTCAGCCAATAAGATAATACCATAGATACAAAAAGTTGCTATGATTGGTTGAATGACCAAGTCACGTGGGTTTTTTTGTTTACATTTTTTTTAAATACCTAATCATCCAGACTATAATGTGATTATACAGGGTGGAAAGTCAAAACGGGGCAGTAAGGGCAGCTACTAGATCCCTTGCCGCCACGCAAAAAAAAAAATAAAAAAAAATCTACATTCACAGATTTTTGAAAAAAAGTACAGTCAGCGAGAAAATCATCACTTTTGACGATTTTTTTTAATGCTATTCGATTCTATTCCTATTAAGGATCAAAATACTCTTCGGGACCAACTGAGGTTTGACTACTAGAACGCCCAGAAATCAAAGAAAACTTTTTCCATACAGTTAGTATGTCCTTTAGTTAGACGATCATCAAATTGTATGGAGACGGAGATAGATTATACAATTTGATGATCGTCTAACTAAAGTACTACTTGCACTTTGGGATTCCCATACTGACTGTATGGAAAAAGTTTTCTTTGATTTCTGGGCGATCTAGTAGTCAAACTTTAGTCGGTCCCAAAGAGTATTTTGATCCTTTATAGGAATGGGATCGAATGGCATTAAAAAAATGCACTTTGGGATTACCATACTAACTATATGGAAAAAGTTTTCTTTGATTTCTGGGCGTTCTAATAGTCAAACCTTAGTTGGTCCCGAAGAGTATTTTGATCCTTAATAGAAATGGGATCGAACGGCATTAAAAAAAATCGTCAAAAGTGATGTTTTTCTCGCTGACTGAACTTTTTTTCAAAAATCTGTGATTGTAGATTGTCATCACTTTAAAAGTTAGGAATGAAATCCTAATGCCATTTTTGCGTGGCGGCAAGGGATCTAGAAGCTGCCATTACTGCCCCGTTATAACTTTCCACCCTGTATTTTATGCTCTTACTTTTTAATAGTTTCTCGAAAAAAAACTAAGAAATTCTTTATTTTAATTATTTAAACTACCTATGTATTGGAAAAATATGACATCTTGTAACGGCTGCCTTAGCTAGGAAATAAAATGAATACATATTTGAATACATGATCTTATTGTAGTTACTAAAAAAAATTAGAGAACGAGCGTGCGCCACGTGCGTAAGTACTTGTGCGTGCTCCGGGCTATACGCTTCTACTCTCTAATTACACTTCGCCCAATTAAAAAGATCCCTAATTAGAACAAGTAAACGGATAATAGAAAATTAGAACCACGCGATCTTAGTTCTAATTGGGTCTAATAATTAATTGGTAAACTTGGCACGCCATCCATTGCGATCCAGGGACAGTTCGTTAACTTTTTAATCTGATCTGAGACTTGTACGTCTCGCATTACACATTGATTTCTACATTTATACTACTTCTAAAGAGGGTGCAGCAGTGGAAACTCCTAAAATCTATAACGTAGTAAATATTGAGGCGTCGTCAGAGAGTACAACTTTGTACCCTTTGTCATACAGACCCTCGCTCCGTGCGCGTAAGGTACTCGCGGGTATTTGCGGAAACCACGAAACGTCTAGTTGATGCAACTGGGCTGTTATTCGCTACGCGTTAATGCGGCTCACCCCGCCGGTCACCCGTTACGAAACTAGACCTCTGCCTACACTTAATCACTACGCATCGCGGTGTCAAGGTATAATTGTGGGTGAGCGTTGAGGTTAGCTTAAAACAAGTTCCAGAATAAGGGGGCTGGTGACCCAAGAGCTGGGCTTTCTCGCGCAACGGATCAGCATTGCAATTCAGTGAAAAAATACCGCCAGCATCCTCGGTACAATGCCTCGAAGGCTTTTGAAAATAAAATATATTTAACCTGATTAAATAGTCGCGTATTTGGTAGTTTATTTTTGATTCTTTTGTACGTGATATTAGTCACTGAGGTGATATATTAGGACTGGGAGTTTCACAGATTTATTTATTCACTAGCTGCCCGCCGGCTATAGAGGTGAAGGTCCATTCTGTATACAGGAAAAGCGCTTTTAAATATCGTATACTAAAGAGCGTTTTTCAAATAAAGTGTAACATGTTTTTTTTATTTGGTTTTTTGGAATCTGCTTACTCAGAATCGTTGATACGAGTACCTACTATCGACCGATCCTCATTCAAGAAAAAACTGTGTCCCAAATATTCTATATCAGATTCTATATCACTTTTTGTACGCAGTCATTTTGAACCCCTGAAGGAAAAAGAGGGGTGTTATAAGTTTGATGTGTGTGTGTGTGTGTGTGTGTGTGTGTGTCGGTCTGAGGCATCGTAGCTCCTAAACGAATGGACCGATTTGTATGCGGTTTTTTTTATCCGAAAGCTGACGTGATCGATATGGTTCTTAGCTACGTTTTAACAAAATCGGTACAGCCGTTTTTGAGATATTGAACTTTGAAATGAAAATGTCGGGGGTTTTTCACCATTTCTAAATTGTACCTAGTATTATTAATACGGTCGTAATTCACGTCACGACTCGTGTCGCACTCGCAGAAAAAAATACAGAGTAAAATATGAGACATTTTATTTCTTGTATAAAGATCGATAGTATCAACGATTTCGAAAAAGCAGAATCCAAAAACAAGGAATTCTGAAAAAAAAAAAACTTGTACCTAGTCAACCGGGGCAAATGTGTCAATGGGGTAAATGCGTCATTTGAAGATATCTTGGAAACGCGACATTTTAGAACTATTACAGCCCTCGATGTTCAAAGTATGGTTACCAAACTTTCGATTTAGACCATTATAATAGTTCTAAAATATTCAGCTTCGGAGATATCATCAAGAGACGCATTTACCCCATCTACGCATTTGCCCCGGTTGACCTACACTTTTATTTTAAACGCCCATGGTTTTCTACCTAGTTTCGGCCGTTGAGGTACATAGGTCAACTGAGTGAAAAAAACTAAAGTCGACTTTCCTGTGGTCTATAGTTAACAGCGTTTGAACATGTAAGTTATGATTTGACTTAGAATAATAACGCCTAGAAGGATAGTTTTATACGGCTGACGCGCCAAGCGTGAGGCATAAAATGGATTCATGTAGTTGTGATCAACTCGTATTCACACGCGCCAATACGCACACAAACGTTCAACTTTGTTCCACCGATCGGCGAACTACGCCATTTATGGCTGAGTTTTGGTGGCCTCACCGTTGCGCGTGAACTGCGTTTCTAGGCGTTATTATTCTTAGTGATTTAATAATTCAGATTTATTTAAAAGGAGACGTTTATGTGATTAGCTAGTCCTTAACTTTGCATGTGATCACAACCAAAACACGGTCTGAAGAATCTCTGTATCATATCATACAAACTTACATTTTGCCCACTCTCTGAGAGCTGTAAAACACGCGAGCTTTTCTTTTTTAAATTTCGAGAAAGTTAATCGTCAAGAAAGTACGAGTATATATTATTATTGCACCTGCTCGCAAAACTTCGAGAGAGTTGGTTGAGAAATGCGACCTGAGGGGTAATCACGTAACGTTCCGAACGCGCGTCGGTACAATTTATCTGTCAATTTTCCATATAAAAAGTGACGTTTAGACCTAACCGACGTTCGTACAATGCGTTACGTGATCGACCTACTGTAGAGGAGAGAGAACAGCCGGACAAAAACCGGACATACAAAATATAATTTTGTCCAAGCTGAAGCGGAGTAATTTGTTCGTTTCGCTCTTTCGTTCAATTACTAACTTTTGCCCTACCGTAAAATGGGGTGAGTAGGGTCAAAACTGACATTCAAACCTCGATAACATTTTATTTTTACATCATCATCATCATATCAGCCCAAAGACGTTCACTGCTAGACATAGGCCTCCCCCAAAGAGTGCCACAATGGCCGGTCCTGCGCCACCCGCATCCAGCGGACTCCCGCGACCTTTACCAGGTCATCAGTCCACCTTGTGGGTGGCCTACCCACGCCGCGCCTTTCGGTACGTGGTCGCCACTAGAGAACCTTTCCGCCCCAACGGTCATCGGTTCTACGTGCAATGTGCCCCGCCCACTGCCACTTAAGTATAGCGATTCGAAGGGACATATATTATCGGTGACCTTGGTTCTGCTGCGGATAGCCTCATTTTTACATATGCAAACTGAATGGTGTATGTAATAAGTGTTCCGGACGTTTGTATTTTAGTTTTTACTTTATTTTGGGTAGTTCCATTGCATAACTTTGACGATAAACAGGAAAACCCACCTCACCCCGTAGTTCCTCGTAATTGGGGTGAGATGGGTTTTCATACAAAGGTGATTTTGGAAGATTGTTGGATCGGTTTTTTTTTATTTTAATATTACTATAGCTCCATTTTAAATTGTAAAATTTTGTAGCGGTAGCCTTAAAATCCCATCTCACCCCTTTTCAACCCTTCTCTCCCCATTCATAGCCCAACTCTCCCCGTGAACCCTACTCACCCCATTTTACGGTACACGGGTACGGCACAGTCCTATCACACTGGTCATGTTTGACAGATATACTCTATGAATTATGATTCTTAAGAGAATACATACAAGTCATACAAATTATTCCCAATGACAAGAAGTGGTGCACCTTATTGAATGAACAGGTCTGTACTATGAGTCATTTCTTGACGCCAATCACGCGTCATAACCAATAACCCGAGTTTCGATTAATTAAGTTTGGCAGCGTGACGTCATACATATAAGACATGCCGTTAATTACGCCGATAGATCACGTCGGCGACAGACGCAAGACGCAACTTCAGCAACCCGATACTAGTGACGGGGTTGAAAGAGTAGTGTAAGGCTGAATATCCACTTGCTAGGTTGCGAGGCGGTGAACTAGGAAAAAATACACTAATATATAGGAAGAGGTACGAGAGCGAGGCCAGCAATGCTATTGGTGGTATTTTTTTTCGCTCGCCGCCTCACTAACCGAAGAATATCGGTACCTTTATTTAACGGTTTGACGCTCAGAGCATTGAATACTAGAGAGAGGACAAGCCGCCGGCGGCCGTGTCGCAGCTGTATGCTCAATGGGCATACACTGCCATACTGTGCACGCGTGCTGATCGCAGAGAATATTACGTTTTTTCCCAAAATGCCTGATATGATGCGCGTTTATTGTCAAATAAGCGTGTAGGTATACAAGTGTGTGTGTTTTAGATGTGTGCGTGCTTTGTCTTGTCAATTACTTGGGCGTTGTGTGGGGTACTTGCGACAGGCTCACTCTATACAAATCGGCCGCCATGTCCGATCTCCTTATATTCATACATCTGTGGTTTGACGTCATATCGGTTTTTTCTGGGCGGTTTCGGTAGCGGGTTTGAGTCCAAGTGATTTTTTTTTGTGACCAACCTCGTTGCGAATGACCGATATCCCAAATATATAGGTATGTCCATCCATCTGCCAAACAGCTTGTATATAGAAGAACAATATGTTGGATTGTAGATAGCTTCCTAAGTTCGTATGTATGAAGTAACCACCGAAACCACTTGTCCGATTTCAAAAGTTCACTCATTTATGTATGGACAAAGGTTTTATTTTCCCTTGTGGATCTGCCCGCGTTCTTTGCGATACGCGGGCGGAGACGCACGGGCTACTAGCCCTTTGCGGGCCTTGAATCCACCCGGATACCGCTCAATACGGGCATGTTTTGGTGAGAGTCAGCGGTTAGGAATAATTTCACTCACTTGAAACTTTTGAAGTATTACAGCTACACACTTGAAATTTCGCACACACAATAAGTCTGTTTAATCAATAAATAATCACTTGGAGTAATAATATTAACATTTTTTCCGATATCAAGCAATATATCACTCATTTAGAAATTGAAGATTTAAAGTTACTACTCGCGGATTTCACAAGTTCAAGTTGGAGAACATTAGTTTATAGTATATTTATTACAAATAAACACTTGAAAGATTAGGGCGACTAACTAATCTGTGAAACACATTTATTTGTTTTCGACCAAAATTTATTTGGGGGTCGGGGTCAGGGAGGGCAGTAGATACGTGTATGTCGCAGTCGCATCCTATGATATCTAAATAGTTCCGTTTCCTCTACTAGGGTTATTTCCACATGTTAAAATTGATACGCGTATTTACGCGAAGCTGTTTTATTGATATACATACGCTCACGCTTATACTCGTACAAAAACACCCTGAGGCAATTTTATATGCTTGTATAAATACGCTCATTTTGTGGTTTCTAGGTTTAATGAATCATGTTCGCGTTAGCCGGGTCACTGCGTAATCACCGGACGGGCCGCAGCCAGTTATTAATACCGGGCACGCAGCGGACCCTGCCGGATCCGGTTGCGCGGTAACCTTAAATCCGGAAAGTTGTTTAATCATTCCGGAGACATGAGGATTATAAAGTACTGGAGCTGAGTAAACACTTTAGTTGGTTAATTTTAAAGCAGGTATGGTAAAGCAGCTTGTATAGCGTAAAAAAAACCTAAACTCACGCCTGAATTTTAATTGGGGTAGGGAGAGCACATTAACCTTAAAGTACCACTTTTTTAACAATTTGTTTAGTCCCCCGCGGCTATGAAGTCAATCCTGAGACATACCTTGGTTGAATATGTAATTTTTTCCTATGGTTGACATTGTCATTATTCAGAAACTTCATAGTTGCGCAATGTGTCAGGATTGACTTCATCGCCGCGGTGGACTGTAGGTTTAAAGATGGGGATATTGAGATATTGCAGTGAAAGCCATCATCGCCCCCAATATTCTTCAACCCTTTTCCCATAGTCCACTCTTACGGCTAATTTGTGAAGAAAGAAAAGAAACTGGTGCTATACAGAGTGGTCCTATTTAAATGGGCCATCCTGTATACTTGTCGAGATTATTTAAGTTGGCCGAATTGCATCAAAGTAATCTATTCAAAAAGCAACTCTACTGTCCAAGGTAGAATATTACAATACTAATCTAAATCAAACCTTTTTTTTCGTGGAGAAAACCTGCGCACCTGGTGCCCAGCTCTCACGGTATTTGGTGGCTGTCCGCAAAAGCGACAGGCTGTAAGGATTGAACGCCCACGCCGCTTCCAAATTAGACATATCATTCCGCTTTGATCAGCATATTGACAGCTCCCTAATTTCCTGTCCGGGAAATAAGGACTGCTATCTTTTTTTTCATCTATTTTTATGATTATGTAATCTGGTGATTGACACGTTTTTATTAAATTACTAGCTGCCCGCTTGGTTTTGCCCGCGTATTACAGAAACACCGAGGCAGAGCCACAAATTATTATAGTGATTAGTGTAGCACACATCAGCATCAATACATAGTATAAAACAAAGTCGCTTCCCGCTGTCTGTCTGTCTGTCCCTATGTATGCTTAGATCTTTAAAACTACGCAACGGATTTTGATGCGGTTTTTTTTAATAGAAAAATTGGTTCAAGAGAAAGGTTTATATGTATAATACATGCATGTTTTAATTGTATTATACATATAACTAGGTACTTTCTATGTCTTTGGCCATAATATTTAATTAGTAAACCTAGGCAATATTAGTTTATCTCTGTCTTTGTTTCTAACAAGCCTTTGAGTACCAATAGGTTGTTTAAACTCGTCGTTACTAAATTGTTCCACAGCCAACAACAACATTACTTTTTTATGGATTGGCAATATTTTACATTCTAAGAAAAGCTGTTCGTAGGTGTTATTTTTACATTCTATTTTTGTTTTCTTGTCAACCATTAGTTTCATGAATCGTATCTGTAACGCTTTTATTTTGTCTAAGTAGGAGCAAATAAAAGAGAAAATAAACGCTTCATCGTACAGAGAAATAAAAAGAAAGGCAGAATGTAGAACAAGTTGGAAATTACTCCACCGACAAGAGCCTAGCTCTTAAATAAGAAGAAGAAGAAGAAGGTCTTAAATGTCCGACCATAGCTTGTCAATCCATAGGATAAAAGTGAGTCTACGAGCACATAGTACACTGTATACATAGTAGCCTTGTCTAAGTACAAACTTCAGATGGTGGAACTTCACAAGCACTGATCTTAACTTATTGCACATGCTGTTGAGATGCGGTTGCCATGTGAACTAATGGTCTATAAGCAGGCCTAAGTACTTGTACTGTTCCACCACCTGCAGCTCGGCGCAGGCGCAGCCACACGCGACCCCGGCCAGCCGTGCACTGTGGAGACACTCGCTGTGAATGGCGCTGGGAATTTAGAAATTTCAGTATAATCATGGTTTCGGACAAATTAATCTTCTTAATTTTTCTGTGTTTCCCGTGTCGTCTAACACAACATACTGCAGCCACCAAAACAATAACTATATCACACCACATTCTCAGTACCCGTCTTAGTATATACGAAAATTGCCAGTTATTTATTAACATAATATCTATTTGGTTTTTGTCGATCACAATATGTGTATGACTTCATGTAAATTGACATACTAATTTAACTGGTGACCGAAGAGCTGGCGGCTTTCTTGCGTAACGCATCAGCATTGCAATTCAACGAGGAAATGCCGCCAGCATCCTCGGTTACAAATGTTACAATGCCTCGAGGGCCTTTTTAGGGTTCCGTAGACAAATGGCAAAAAACGGAACCCTTATAGATTCGTCATGTCCGTCCGTCTGTCTGTCTGTCTGTCCGTCCGTATGTCACATATAACTGTTGAAACTTGATAAGTAGATGTATTCTGGGAACCGCATAAAGATTTTCAGACAAAAATCGAAAAAAAAACATTAAGTTTTAGAGGTCCCCATACTCAGAACTGAAACTCAAAAATTTTTTTTTCATCAAACCCATACATCTATGGATAGGTCTTCAAAAATGATATTGAGGTTTCTAACATAATTTTTTTCTCAACTGAATAGTTTGCGCGAGAGACACTTCCAAAGTGGTAAAATGTGTGTGTCCCCCCCTGTAACCTCTAAAATAAGAGAATCATAAAACTAAAAAAAATATATGATGTACATTACCATGTAAACTTCCATCGAAAATTAGTTTGAACGAGATCTAATAAGTAGTTTTTTTTTAATACGTCATAAATCATAAACCGCAATTTATTTCACGGAACCCTTCATGTGCGAGTCCGACTCGCACTTGGCCGCTTTTTTTTTTGAACGTAGTTAACGTAGTTTTAATTTTATTAATTTAATGTTAATTATCATCTTGTATTTACATTAGAAAATAAATATTTATTAAAATGTACCAGTTTTCTGCACAACTGCTCTTTCTTTTTCATACGTCAGCAGCGGGATCGTAAATCGCATCGGGTGCATCGACGTCGGTTCACTTGCGACGGGTACAATACTACTAAAAAAAAAAAAAAAAAAAAAAAAAAAAAAAAAGGACAATCTTCCACAAATCAACCTAGGCCCACGGTAAGCTCAGTTAGGCTTGTGTTGTGGGTACTAGGTGATGATATATATAATAGATACAAACATATAGGTACTTATATACATACATAACATCCATAACTCAGGAACAAATATTCGTGATAAATACACAAATAAATGCCCTGACCGGGATTCGAACCCGGGACCTCCAGCTTCGTAGGCAGAGTCACTACCCACTGGGCTACGGAGGCCGTTAAATAAAGCTTGATAAATGGGGCAATCCACGGTGAATTTACGTAACTTCTTTGCGTTGTATGGCAGCTATTTATCTTAAGGAGCTAAAAGCTAGTGAAAATACTGTCAAGCTTTAAATCAACTCATGAAATTATAAATTCCACGGTCAAACTGGACATGTTACGAACTTTCCGGGAATTCTTCTTAAGGATGCATGTCACCCGTAGTGACATTTAGTACGTTTTAGCCGTGGAATTTATTATTATAAACATTTTTCAAAAAGTTTAAATACGACCCCTAATAAAATATCATCAGTCAGAAAATCGCCTTCCGAACATTTTCAGAAATATTAGAATCTGAATTGCCTTGCGTAAGCGACATTCTCGTGCAATTTTTAAATTAATTAACTCTTTTAAATTAGAGATTTTTTTTTCTATATTTTTTTATTAAGAAACTTTGATACACAAGATACAATAATTAAAATTTACTTTCTTAATAAATTGTTTTCCATTTTTTCAAATTTCTTTCACCATACTAATATACTATAAACTACATATTTTTTTCTTTATAACATACAAAAGCAATAAAAAGGTAAATAATTAATATTATTATTATTATAAAAGTTTGGCTATTATATAATTTTGATAGATTTAACTTATTTTCATTATTAAAAAAATAAATTACCATTTAAAAAAATATTTATTTCATCATTAAAAGATAGGTTTATTCAATTTAACTTTATAGTGAAAAAAATCTGCTCGTTTTTAATTTGGTCGAAAATAAATTCACATCAGTTTGAACTATATTTCTTTGTGCTAGGGTTGAATTCTAAAAAGACAACCGAATTGAGAACCTCCTCCTTTTTTGAAGTTGGTTAAAAACGGATGCCTTTATGGCCAATAAAATTAATGAATTAGAAGAAAATAATATCCTCGATTAGTTCTTATATTCCTACGCCACAATCACCACTAACACAAAAAGAGGAATGCCTATTTGCGATTTTCCCATACACACGCTCTCGACTGTTTCTTCCCTGGTTTTTGAACCTAGAGCCATGATTTTTTTCAAATAAGATCAATATCATCAATATATATGCCGCTACGTTTTGCTTTTTTGGATATTTTTATTTTAAAGAATCTTACAACGGTTCGAAAATCACAAAAACAGCTTTATTGAATTCGCTGCAAAAAAAGGCGCAGTATACAAATATGACAAGAAATATCTAAAAAATCAAAACGTAGCGGCATAGATTATTTCTTCCTCTTGCAGTTTCCAAAACGTTAAAATGATTGGTTGCGTTTTGGGGGAGGAAACAGTCGAGAGCAAAATCTCGATTTTTGTGTTTTTTGCGTGGGAAGTTTAGTCCGAGCTGCAGTTGTCCTTATCGCACGAATTGGAGGCAGAGGCAGTTTCTAAATATACGTACACAGAAGGAATAGTGATGGGCAACAGTCGTTGACATATTTTGTCGATACGCTAGTGGTGAAAAATTATCGATGACCTGTAGGGAATGTGGTCGCACATTCTCTGCGTCAGTCACCTGAGAGCTCACGAACGACGCTCCAATTAGCCATTCCAGTCCTGGCCGATACAATACAGGCAACCTAGATCGCAAAGTATGGAAAATTTTGAAAAATATTGTAGTTCTGAAACCTATTGGGATGTGTAGGAAGGGACAGATTATTAAATTGAATTCACTCTCCGCACCCCTCCGGGGAAACCTTCACCCCCCTCACCCCAACAAGTGTCCCATAACGCGGTTATTACTAATTTTAAGAAAAACCATAAAAGATACACAAAAATTGTTAATGACCGAAATGATCCTTGATAAATTAATCATCAATGTTTGTGTCTTTGCGCAGTCTGCCACGAGACGTCTATATGTTTTATGATTTATGCATTTTTTTGCTAAAAGGTTAGTTTTCTCAAGACTTTCTTACTTACCCGCTTTCCGCTTCTTTAAATTGAGGTATAATTTATTTAAACACTCCTTCATTTTTAACCGACTACAAAAAAAGGAGGAGGTTCTCAATTCGATTGTATTTTTGTGTCACCTCCGAACTTATGAATCGATTCGTATCATTATTTTTTAATTGAAAGCATATGCTTTCAGGTTGGTCCCATTGTTTTCAAAACCCTAGTTTAATGATGGAAACCATGAGGAATTGAGGGAACTCCTCAAATATATAAGGCACGAGTGTAGTAATTTCGGTGTTTTCTATTATAATTCGTGTATTTAAATCCGGAAATCATAAATTTGGTGAAGTGGAAGTGATGATGAAGACCACAAATGGCTTGTGGAACTTCTCAATGATGTACTTCAAACTATGAAAGTACGTCACCGATTCTGATATCATTCCGTTGAAATAGCAAACAAAAAAGTGCCAAAGGTCCTTCTGAGATCCTTGAGGAATTGATGGAACATACATACATACATACATAATATATAATCACGCCTCTTTTGCAGAGGGAAAGGCAGAGATCACTGATCTCCATTTGCTACGATCCTGACAAACCACTTTAGCTTCACTCTCTTTCATAACATTTCTCATCCATGCTCGTCGGTTTAGGGTACTTTTGACCTGGCTTTTTTGTAAGATTTCTCCAATTTGATCGGAGAAAGTTCGCCTAGGTCTTACCCTTCCAACTTGCCCCTCCACTCTTTTTATATACACTCTCTTCGTTAATCTTCTTTCATCCATCCTCTCTACATGCCCAAACCACCTTAACATACCCTTTTGAATGTTCGTGCATTGAATGCAGTAGAAATGAGAGCGTTGAGAAGTATGTGTGTAGTGAAATTGAGTGATAGAGTCAGAAATAGTGTGATAAGAGATAAGTGTGAAATGGATGGATATATCTCCATCCATTTCACACTTATCTCTTACTCGACTTTGATGTCTTTTCTGCCACATGGCCCACACCCAACTTTCGCTACTATACATAAGTGTGGGCACGCGTGCTTTTTGCGATATTTTCTGGCTGCCCATCAAGGCATTCAGTGCCCCATTCACTCGATTCCCTGCATTCACTCTCCTTTCAATATCTTTTTCATGCTTTCCGTCTCCAGTAAATAGTGTCCCCAAATAAGTACACAAACTCTTTCTTCACCAATCATTATTTCACAGTAAGTCATTTTTCATCTTTTTCAAATACCATCACTTTCGTCTTACTTACATTCATCTTCATCCCTTTCCATTCAAAAGATTCATTCATCTTCATTACCATCATTTGTAACTCCTCAGCGGACGACGCAAGTAGTACAAGGTCGTCAGCATATAGGAGGCATTTGACGCGTAACCCTTCCATTCTCAAACCACATTCATCACCTTTCAGATCCTGCAGACAGCTGTCCATGAATAGATTAAACAGCCACGGAGACGCTACACATCCCTGTCTAACACCCTTTTCGATGTTAAACCAGTCAGTATATGACCCGTTTATTCTCACGCAAACACTGGAATCATTATATAAAGATTTCAGTTCTTGAAAGAGGCGGCTGTCTATTCCATACGTGCACAACACCGACCATAGTTCATCCCTCATCACTCTATCATAAGCCTTTTCCAAGTCCACAAAAGCGCAATAGACCTATTGACCTTTGGCCAAATACTTCTCGGCTATGCATCGTAAGATGATCGTGGAAAGTGAAGTCCTCAAATAATATCGGCCCACATACAGCGATTTGGTTTTTTCTGTAATAATAATAATCAACGTATTTGCTCTCGGAAATCAGTTCATGTGGTAAATTGGAAAATAAATGTGGAAATATTCATGTTGAAGTGGCACCAGGCCCCTAAGGGTGCGCCTAGATAGCCTAGCCTAGATATAGCCTGTCTAGATAAGTTGAAGCCTAAGAATGTAAATGTAAATAGGTAGTCGAATAAAGGAAAGGTCTGCGTTACCAGGAAGGGTGTTATAAAGAAAACAAAGTATTAGTTTTAAAATTTAAGATCATTTATTGATTTATTGGTTTATTTGATTTGTTGTTTGATATTCGATTGGATTAATATTTGAATGATTTGCTATTTGTTTGTTTGTTTAAATATTTTAAACAAAGTATTTATTTAATAGTTAGTATTACTAATATTTGATATTTATTTGTTGGTCTAGATATTAAACTGTAGTATTTATTTGATAAATAGTATTATTAGCATTTGGTTGGTATTTTAAATCAAATAATGAGTAATTGATAATCTTTCATATAAAAGCAAAATCGAAACTTTTATTATTATATCAAATAAGGCTAGTTAAACCCTTATTTGATGCTCGACTCGCTTCCTGGGCATAATGTGGTTGGGAAAAGTCAGTCGAGCTTCCGGAAAAACCTCCACGCCTTTAGTGACACATCATTCTAACTAATTAAGGTACACAACTTAATTAGTTTCTTATAAAACTTCTTAAAACGATAGTATTTTACAAGGATGTACTTTGTGCATATAGTTTCTCGAGTTAAACATGTTTAATCGAATACAATTCACAAGACATTGTTCCTTAGGAAAACAATTACATACACACACACGATAAAAAGTAGGTACTATCAATAATACACCAGTACTGAAGGTTGAATACTCCTTGACACCACAAAGGAATCGAACCCTTGTTGCATTACTTGATAAGGTTCTCTATTACTTTAGATACGAGGGTCGAACTCGTATCTCATTACTCTTATTCAGTATCATAACTTTATTACTTTTGAACAGAGTTCTTTATTTATTTCTTTCACTGATACATTAGACCACCTTAACTGGTCACAATAGGAGTGTTTACAACCACAATATTATCCTCGTATACACCCACAGTTATAAAACCCACAATACAATCTGGTCGTGTTTATTTGGCTTATTCCGTCAAGTACAGAGATTTCTATAATAATATCCTTTATTAACTGGGCAGTGCAATTACTGTGATCTTTAGTAATTAACTCCGAATAAACACGAATCCCAAAAACCACTGCTGTAGGTACTTAGCTTTCAATTATTGCGTAGACTGCCGATCACTGATGTTAAAATCTAATTAATAGGTTTCACATAGTATAGACTTGTCGAACACTCTTCTTTGACAATCTTATACAATTAGGTATCATTGATATAATATATGTAAACACCATCAACACAATCAGATGTACACGCTTCTCCCGTCAATTATCAAGTGAAGTCCTCCCCATCGGTTGACATCTTGAGACGGCCAACCGTTCCATCATTATTACAAACATTACTATAACTTATAAATATTAAGTTCCAACTCTAATTATAGTGACGTAAGGGTTCTCGAACTGCATGGTCATCCTTGGTGCATCTCTGCAGACGCCGGCGCCGCTCTCTCCTTCAGACGACGCTATTGTTCTAATAGTTACCAACATGTGCAACACAGATTGGCGTGCAGCATAGTCCTCTGTCTGGAATAAACATTTAACAACCGTAGACCATTGTATGGGATAATAGACATTAGCTCTGTGTAACAGAACTCCAAATAAAGTGTGTGTTTTGACCAAAGACTCTATGCATACTCGTATTGTATCGATTTCCATTGAAATCGTTCACAGCTCTAAGGCAATAACTCGCCTTTTTCGTGACAAGTACGGCCATAAACTATAATATTTTGTTGTCTTAAAATGGTATTCATTCCAATGTTTTTGTTTCGTTAATACTGAGTATTTGACTACTAAACTAGGTAAACCATGTTACCATCTCAATGTGGCTCGGCGGAGTACTGAATTAAAGTCGGTTAAAAAAAAATTATTAAAGGAAATTATACGTTTCTATGCTATTTTGAAAATTGTATTGTATTAAGCCATTTAGCGAAATATCCTCCCTACCTATCCGAATAGGTTTCAGATCTACAATATTTTTCCTAATTTTGATACATTGCTATCAAAATTGCCTCCACCAGATGACAATTAATTTTCAAAATGGCGCAGCAACATGGTTTGCAGGAGGTTATAAATTAACTATATCTAATTTTAAAGAGAAAATTCTATCCTTTACCTTGGCAATAAATATTCATTTTTTTGAGAAAATTACACTTTACCTTTTTTTTTAGAAAAACTACCACTTTTCGTGGCAGAATGCGCGACAATCATAAGATATTATTGCTTTGGTATTTATAAGAAAATGATAGTAAATTTATAAGAGGGCGCTCGTTTTTTGGTCAGGAATAAGCGAGAATGACGGATTTTTGACGTTGTAATTCTAAGAAACGGAGAGCTTTTTCTAGATCCTGATTACTTATTTGCATAGGTAAACTCCTCATATTGGTCCTAGCCGCCTCCAATTTACGAAGAACTGAATACTTTAACCGAAAATACCCGATTACTGACAGTAGTTTTCTGAAGAGAGCGCATAGTCATAAGTTTGAGCCCCTAATACTCCATGATGTTATATGAGAACCTACTTGTTTTTTTCTATTTTCACTAGCATAATATGTTGCCATTGCTCCTAGCCGCCTCGAATTTTCCTTATTCTGCACGTATATATATATGTAAACTGTTCTCAATTACACCATATTTGTCAACAAAATTGTACTGAAAACTCAAGGATTTTCTCATTATTGTTGAATAATTTTTGTATTGAATCTTACACAACATTAAAGTTCATGCTTGTACCAACAAGATCCAGTCCAAAAAATATAACTTTTGTCAAAATTTATATTTATAAATAATTATTCAAAACTAGTATAAATTTACCGTCGCGCGGGAATTTATCTCAGTACCGGCTGAATAGCCCTCCGAGACAGACGTGTAGTGTGTTTATTTGTGGCTATTCACGAAGCTAACCGGCCACTCTTCAGATAAAATAATATTATTTTGATCTCCGACTAGGCATAGTTGTTACCAACCTCGGGGTCAAACTATACTGGGGATACATTCGTGAGGCTAATCGAGACAAGTTATGAATTGCATAGCTGCCATATATGACGTAGTGTAGCGAAAAGGCTCAAACCCACCGGATACGTAACATTTAAAATTGAACCTTCTCCCTAAAACAAAAGTCATACATTTCAATGGTGATGTCTTGTGGGTTGGATCCTTTTGTCTAAACTACGCGTTCTATAGTCAATTATTATTGTACGAGTGATCGTGATACTTGATAGATTTAATTTATTTACTTGTTACTATCAGTCCACCTTGTTAGTATGTATGTATGTATGGGAGTTTGGGTGAAATCTTCAAATTAGGTACAATTGCGTATCTTCGGTGACATAATATCATAGAGCTGGTCTGATGATGGAGTCGGAAGGTGGCCATAGCAACTCCTAAACTCAACAAGATAAAGCCATCGAATTTGGGCTCATTTATTTGGTCATGGCACGGCAAGACTTTGGTGCTGGATGATTTCCAGAGTCTGATGATGGAGCTATAAGGTGGTCATGGAACTCCTAAACTAAACTAGATAAACCCATCTAGTTTGAGCTCATCTGTTTTGTCTTGGTAAACACTTTGGTGATGGATGATTTCCAGGATCTGATGATGGAAGGTGGTCATGGGAACTCCTTAACTAAAATAGATAGACCTATCTTGTTTGGGTTTGTGTGATTTGTCTGTACAAGTATCCACGAACCAGCGACATAATATGCAGGGTTATTGAAAATAACAAGATGAATAAAAAACTTTTTAAAAAACAAGCTTATATGGCGTTTGTTAAGTACAGCACGATCCTAGCTTGCATTTAGTAATTATTTTCGTTTATATATAATAATAACACACACCGGGGGTTTACACTGGAAAGGAAGATTTTTACGTGGTTTTATTACATTTCCGAGTCATCATCATCATCATCATCATATCAGCCGAAAGACGTTCACTGCTGGACATACGCCTCCCCCAAAGAGTGCCACAATGGCCGGTCCTGCGCCACCCTCATCCAGCGGACTCCCGCGACCTTTACCAGGTCATCAGTCCACCTTGCGGGGGGCCTACCCACGCTGTGCCTTCCGGTACGTGGTTGCCACTCGAGAACCTTTCCGCCCCAACGGCCATCGGTTCTACGTGCAATGTGCCCCGCCCACTGCCACTTAAGTTAAGCAATTCGGAGGGCTTTATCAGTTACCTTGGTTCTGCTGCGGATAGCCTCATTTCTGATGCGATCGCGCAGAGAAACTCCCAGCATAGCATAGCATAGGCTCAAAGTCACTCAAAGGGCAATGGAGAGCCATTGCCCTTTGAGTGACTTTGAGCCTTCTTATGAGGCCTTTAGTAAGCGACCACGTTTCCGTGCCATATGTCATCACTGGCAACACACACTGGTCAAAGACTCTCGTCTTGAGACACTGCGGAATATTGGACGAAAAGATGTGCCGTAGCTTCCCGAATGCTGCCCAGCCGAGTCGGATTCGAAGGGTACCGTACCATTATCTATATCTTTAAACGGCAAAAAATGTGTTGTATAGGAACCCCCTGTAGCCTAGTTAGTAACTTGGTAGTGACTCTGCCTACGAAGCTGGAGGTCCCGGGTATGAATCCCGGTAAGGGCATTTATTTGTGTGATGAGCACAAATATTTGTTCCTGAGTCATGGATGTTTTCTATGTATTTAAGTATTTATTTATCTATGTAAGTATGTTTATCGTTGTCTAGTACCCATAGTACAAGCTTTGCTTAGTTTGGGGCAAGGTCGATTTGTGTAAGATTGTAAAAGAAAAAGAAACAGATAAAAACTAAAATAAAAATAAAATTATGTATTCTGTTTTTTAGTATTTTTTGTTATAAATAGCGACAACAGAAATACATCACATTTCAAATATCTATCTATCACGGTTCATGAGATACAGCCTGGTGACAGACGGACAGACAGACGGACAGCGGAGTCTTAGTAATAGGGTCCCGTTTTACTCTTTGAGTACGGAATCCTAAAAAGTGACGTAGGTTTTATGCTCAGAACATAAAAAAAGGGAGAAGTGCCGTACTGCTTAATTTCAACCAAAACCGATGTCCCCAGTTTTCTCCCAACGCAGCGCCCACAGGCACACACATTGAACCGTGTAAAAACAAAGCCTCGGGCGTTGCCAGTGAGTCTACGGCAACATGCAAACAAGGGCTGTGATTGGCTTAAACGCACTACACTAGGGGGGGCGACAAACGTTAAAATTATGTTTTATCGACATTGATATTAAAATTAATATTATGTTAAGATATTGATGGGTAACAACTTCAACGACATGGTAAGTTTATGTGGTGGTATTTAAACTTCTAGCTACAAGTTTAAATAACACGGGTTGTTAACTTACCATAAATCGCAAAAGTAAAAAATATTGACGAATACCTACAGAGTAACATAAACGGCTTTTTATAAGTTCGTGTTCACATACATTTAAAACTCTGGTCACATCGATATTTTTGACCTGTAGGTACCAGGCCGATCCGACTCGCATTTTGGCGCGAAATAATATTATGTCCATTACTCATATTACGAGATTTAAGGCTAAGGGCGAGTATCCACCAAAGATGTGCGAAGATGTGTTACCATACATTTTACACCTAGGTTTCAAGCAAGCGAGGTGTCAAATATTCGAAAAGTGTACGGCTCTTATTAAGTGGTTGGAAACATTTTTCTTGAAAATGTTACGAACACATTAACTCTTCTCTGTACAGGAAACCAGTTAGGACCTCTGCCAGTAGCATCTATCCATTTTTTTAGTACCTACTCGGATTCTTTGGAAAACTGTAATAAGAAACCGAGATTTCTTCTTCAACTATCACATTTCAAATGAAAGTAAAAAATACTCATTTAAAATAAATTATTGGTAATAATATCACATTTAAAGTTGTTCTGAAGCCATTTGCAACTAAATTATATACTTGTACATACAATTTTAATATGTCTATTTACCGTTCATACTGCAACTTAGTGAAAATCTTATTAGTAGGTACCGTAAACATTTTGTGCCTTTTAATCTTATTAGTATGTTATTAGTTACCTTTAAGATAGGCACCCAACCAAAACAAGTAATTAAATAAAATAAAACAGCGAAAGTAGTCGAAATAAAATAACTAGTATAATATCGTACTTCTATTTTATCGATTACGCGTAAATTGTAACTGCACTTTGGCACCGCTCTAGTTTGCGACGCCAAGCAGCGGCCGTACCACTAAAAAAATCAAGCATCGTCCATATCCATAGTGGTTTAATACATTGCGCCGTGGTTTACTGTATTGAACGTTCAATTTACAACGCATAGAACAAAAATATGCTTTTTCGTTCGATCCCGAGAAATGATGCAGCGTTGCGTTTTTTTATTAAAATATTAGTTTTTACTGACTTAAGTGAAAATACTAATACTCACATGTGGTGCGTGACTCCACCATTCATGTAGGTTTTAGTTTCATTCCTATTTTTGCATGTAACCACGCTACAATTCGGCATTTTGAGTAAACGTGGAAAAACATTTCAGATTCACGGCAAATTGCGACTAACATGCGGTGGGCAGTGACATGCCCATTTGGCCATGTCGCACCGACACGCGCCAAGCCCCCGTTTCATATTTATTCCTTTTTATCATCTGAGGTTTTAGGCTTTTGAATAACACGCATTAATTAATTGTATTCTAGATAAAAAGCTGTGTTTGTATAATTTATAATTTTCAGTTCCTTTGGTAAGAAACGGACATAGCAATTTCTATGAAGGGCAGTTTTTTTTTACTGTCCATAACAAAAAAAAATTTCTTCAAGAAATGAATACGTAAGTACCCAGTAATTTCCTAGTAGAGGGTCTACTGGTATAATTTCACTACATTACTATATATAAATAAGACTCAGATAATATGCAAACTATTAATATCCGTAAAACAAATTATTATTCTTATTACTGACAACTTTAAAACTCGTTAGTTTATTTTATACTAAAAAAACGAAACTAAATATACTTTGTCATATCATAGTATTTTAATACAAATAGAAAACTTGTGCTCAAAAATCAAATACTTACTTTATTCAAATTATCTAACTTCGCTAACATGATGTTCTAGAACATCATGTTAGCGAAGTAATACTTACCACTTTTTAGTGCAAGTATCAATATCGGTCACGGAGTGAATTCCAACGGTGCGCTATACAGATATTTGCATCGGCAAGCTCCGCGGTTAGTTCTATCCCGATCGCACTTACATATAGCTAGAAAGGGACGGCACCCGCGGCTGGTGCGATCTCGCTGTGCATGTGGGGGTTAGGTACGTTTGTGTGGGTGGTAGTAGTATTTACACACACAAACGCACTACGCGTGTCAAAATACCGAATTCTGAGCGAGCGCTTTTTTGAAGAGCACTCTTAATACACATTTTTCGTGTATTGTTTACGGTTTTCTTTTTAATGATAAAAATCCACGTTTCGGGACACTTTTGGGGGTGAGAGGAGGTGAAGCTCCCCCTCGGGGATGCGTGAATTTTTTTTTTTAATACTCTGTCCCACATGTCCACATCCCAATATGTTTCAGAAGTACAGTATTTTTGCCAAATTTTGAGCTTATAGTTGCTTCCACTATAATAAGAGAGGTTTTACCGACATAAACCTAATAATAGGTTAATCTTTGTACTTGTGAAAGTGTTTACGACACGGATAACAGAGTTTTATTTTGCGTTGCCTGTGGGAAATATTTTTCTAATCTGTAAGTAGGTACCAGACTAACATGAAAAGTCCAGTAAACCAAAGCCGACTCACAAAAATAAGCGGGATATAAGTAAAATTCGCAATAACACCAAAAACAAATACAGTAGGTCCGCTATTCTGTAACTTATTTAACCTCACCTCACCGTTCACCCTCAAATAAATCTTGACGACGCGGTTCGTAGTAACTAAACGTAGGCAGAGGTCTAGTTTCGTTAGGCTTGACGGGTGAGGTGAGGCGCATTAGCGTGTTCCGAATAACAACCCAGAGGCTTGAGGCGCGGGAATGAATAAGTAAATAAATTCCGAACGGCTTCCGGGCGATTTCAACGGAACGGCGCGCAGCGAGAGAGTGCTCGCGTCTCGCGCCTGTGTGCGTGCGCTCACACATAGACAGCCCCCGCCGCCCACAACAGCGCGACAGAAACATTGCGTCAAAGAATTGAGATTTGAAATGTTGCTCAGCTAGGCATTGCTCTTAATTTTGTAAAGAAACCTATAATTACCGAGAATTTTCCACACAGAGCAGCAATATTGCTAAACTGTTGTAGACTGTACGGTCGACATAAAAAATATGCCTACACTTTTAGACCGTATTCCCTTGGGTTAAGGCGAATTTATACATCGCTTTGATAACTGTACGCTTTTGCAGCAGCCACCCGATATTCCTCGAGGGCTTTCAGAAGTTCTCAAAGCGCTGCCTTCAATGTAGCCAGCGGGAATGCTTGTATGTCAACAGCTGTGCCATTCACAAGTCGACGCACCACACAATTTTGTCATCATGATAAAAGTTTGAAACACTAACCATCAAATTGTCATTAATAACGACAACTTAGAAAGGTTGAAAACCCCCGACATTTTCATTTCAAAGTTCAATATCTAAAGCACGGCTGAACCGATTTTGTTGAAACGTAGCTAGGAATCATCTCGATCACGTCAGCTTTCGGATTAAAAAAACACATCTAAATCGGCCCATTCGTTTAGGAGCTACGATGCCACAGACAGACACACTCACAGATGCACAAATACACAGACACGTCCAACTTATTATAAGACCCCTCTTTTTCCGTCGGGGGTTAAAAAATGTAAATTAAAAGTGTAAAATTGGATCATAAGAAATGGTAAGAACAACGGTTACTAATGGGTGACATCATTTCTATTTAAAGCAATTTATGCAATTTAAAGCGCCTAGAAGAAATATCAGACTCTGACTGACATTTTTTTTTTAGTGTGCTCTAAATGGATTAGGTCAAATACAGACATTTCATCCCTTCTAAAAATTCGATGGACTGACAACGTGAAAAAAGCTTTTTTGCCTAAATTGTAGGTAAAACTGGTGCCCTTGGGGCAGTTGTTTTAGCGTTGTGAATAGAATCCCAGCAAATGCTGGCCGATTCCAATAGATATTGAATTGGATTTAATGCAAACACGACTGTTATTTGACTAGACTTATTTTAACAGCCTTCAAAAATAGGTTTTCATTTCGTAATTAGAAATATTTTGTGCTGTATAACTTTGACAAAAATTTGTTGGTAATGTAGACGGGAACTAAAGTAGCAAAAAAAAAAACAAAAAATGACACTTTACAGATTTTTATCTATCCAAATATCATGAACCCTCCTCATCATGCGTTCAAGAACCGCACATTATGGCCACCATAAAAATAGACTGTTTTGTTAGAACAAATTTCTTATCTGTGAAAATGTTATTATTGCTAAATAATAACATCGATTTCGATAATATTATTTCATTCAAATTTCGAACATCTCTGAAATCAAAGAAATTTGATTTGATCTCTATTCTAATATCAGTCGAGATGACGTTTAGTTGTCAATTTGCATACAAATTTGACAAATGTTGCACGTAAGTAAGATATCGAACGATATGATAGTTGGATCCGACTCTAGTTTGTCTCTGAATTTAGAAAAAAACTATGACAGCTGCCAGAAAACAACGCCGCGATGCCGGTCATAATATGCGGCTCCTGAATGCATCATGGAGGCTTATTATATGTGGATATATAAAGTAGTGTATGTAACTGTGCATAATTAGGCATGTTTAATGCCCTTCATTATGTACAGTCACATAAACTACTATTATATTAGAGAAAGTAAGAGGGCAAATTGGAAGCCTTGCCGAATTTATACCCGAACAAGTCGGAAATATGCTGAAAAAAGATCCGGTCAAGGCATGAGAGTGATTGAAGATTAGTAGATTGTACAACAAGCGCATAAACACAAACCGGCGAGGGTGGCTAGATAAGTCGAGGGGTTAAATGGCTAATTTATGCCCGAGTTATACACAACACACTGATTTTCAGTTCGATTACGAGAAAATAACAAATAATTGCAAAATTACTTTACATAATAGCTCATTCCCGTCACTTAACTTTTTAAAGTTTTTATGTTTAATTTTCGCCACGTGATATTACACTTAGGTACTTCAACTGCCAAGTCATTTAATGGTTCAATACGTTTTAAAATAATAATTGACGCCTATTTTATCTGGTTTTATTAATTTAGTAGGTAATTGAAAACACGGATGTGAAGTTTATTAAAGCAAATCAAATCAAATTACAAGTTTATTCTACGAAGTTTTATTGTGTGTGTGGCTGTTACGCCCGATTATCTTAGTCTTTAAAACAATTTTACTTTGTGGACTAGAGCATAAAAGTGTCATTTTGTGCAGCATACATCCAGCACAAAGGCGAACTTTGCGAGCATGAGAAGTGAAAAAATAATTGAGCAAGGATCGCAGCTTGATTTCGTATTTAAGAAACGTAGCCCAATTTTTTTGTAATTTTTATCAAATCAGCCCATAGGTACTTTGCTTGGCAACCACAGTTGCCACAATCAGTTAAGACGTGCACGAAGTTGGCTGCTGAGGTTGCCACAAGCAAGTGACTCTATAGCAAACAGAAGTTCGTAATATCTAAAAAAATAATCTCTAAATCACTTTTCTAGAAAATTCCACAGCTGATTTTTCAAATATCGAGCGAGTTAACGCATATATGTACATATTTTGCACAGTCGTTGATAACCCCGTACACCTCCCTTTCACCAAACCCTGCCGCGAACACAGCACTGCACTTAAGGAGCGCTGTGAGCTCCATATTTTACTGCTATCCTTTACCTAAAATCGGTTTTCCTTGTCCATTTTTCATAGCTCGATCATGAATTATGATTATTTGACAGCCATCCTTCATAATATGGAACTTTGTTCGGAAAATCGCACGCATGATTAAAGTGCCTAACTTACTTAAGCTTGAAACACACTCGCGCGGCCTGCGGTGGCGGTCAATAGTAAACTGACATTACCTGTCAAGTTAACTAATAATTGACCGCCACTGGCTTGGCACTTTTGTGGATAAATATCACAAAGAAGCGTGACGTAATTTTTTATTTCTGTGACTTTATTACTGGCCTTCCTTAGCTTTAAGGCGCTGTCAACACCAAAAACGCGCACACTGTCTATTTGTATCGGAGTAAACGAGAGCGAGTGTTACTTGAGCGGCCAGGTTTTAGACGAAAATAATGAATAAAAATAAAAATAAAATCATGGTTTTAATTGCAGACCCATACGTCAAAAAAATAAGGACATAGAACCGTTTAAGATGATTTTAAGACCAATCTTTGCAATTATTTTCTATCGAGCCGATTTCATCCAATTATGTTTCGAGTCCGTCCACGGTCTTGGAAATATGATAAATATTAACATATATTTTTTTTGATGTGCTAGAACAAATAGTTTTTCGTAAACAACTGCTTAAATAATATCAATTTCAACAAATTTGGTCTTGTCAGCCTCTTAAGAGAGGCTTTAGGCAGGATTAAGAAGGTTGTGTTTTAGCAGGACAATGACGGGATTATTTCGCTCTTTCTTACGCAGTTCAAATAGAAAGTGATGGATGCTGTATCCTGCAGGTCGATCACGTAACGCATTGTACGAGTACGAACGTCGGGTAGGTAGGTCTAAATGTCACTTTTTATATGGAAAATTGTACCGACGCGCGTTCGGAACGTTACGTGATTACCCCTCTGTAGTTACTTTAGTAATAACAGTGAAACAGTGACAATGAGACACCTTCAGAATTAGGTTAATTATAATAAAAAATACTTTGTAATTGTGCATGTAGTTTTTTTCTGAATTAGTTTTTTTTGGGTTTTTATTTCTCAGAATCGCTGATACTATCGAACCGTATACAAGAAAAAAATTGTCCCAGATTTACTATGTAGGTAAGCTTTTTCTTCCAGTGCGTAACGCACGACCATATAAATAAAATAAAAAAAACCGGTCAAGTACGAATCTGACTCGCGCATCGAGGATTCCGTACAAACTTTCATACACCATACCCTTCATGTCAGGACCCCATTCTTTCTTGAACATAGTAGAAGTTGCCGTTGTACAGCGCCATCTGCATTTTGGTAACACTAACAATTTTTATCAGCGATAGCTTTTTATCACGCGTACCGATTTATTAATATTTATTTTTTATTTGAAAGAAGGGACTTTTAGATTTCTTATAGGATTTTGAAGACATATAATGACATACGAATATATGTATATTACAAATATAATAAGGAAATTATTTTTGATAAATAAAAAAAAATACGCTAGAAAAAGATATCTTTGTATTTTTCCCGTATTATTAATGTAACTTTTAATCATATGTAATTTTTTCAGAATTATCGCTTGGTAAACTTCGGAGAAGAGGGTGGGGGGTGACGCTATTTTTTTTCTACATTTTCCTTAATAAATCAAAATATAACCACTGTAGAAAAACAATTAATAACTGTTTTAGAAAGTACATCTCAAGCCCTTTCATATGATGCCCTATTTGATATATTTACTAGATTTTGATTTTTTAACCCCCCTCATATTCGTCATTTACACAGAAAATAAATATAAAAAGTCTTAACCCTCTTAAAAGTTGTTTCAAATTTCGAATTGATAAAATTAGCAGTTCCTGAGTTGTGACAACGTTAGACGTACAGTCGGACAGACGGACAGAGTCGCATAAGGGTTCCTTTTTACCTTTTTGGTACGGAACCCTAAAAAGACTGCATACAAAAATGTGAGGATCCGGAATGGAATATTTGGGACACTTCTTTATTGTATGAGGATCGATAGTATCAACGATTCTGAGTAATATGAAAAACCCGAAAAAATCGAATTCTGAAAAATAATATCATGTATAGTTGTTATTTTCTAAGCCGTCCGTTCTGCAGTGCGGCGTTCTTTAGTGCGGAACGGACGGCTTAGAAAATAACAACTATAAGTACACTTTTTTTGAAAACCGCTCAAATACTTTTAATTACCGGTAAACTGTCGTCTCAGCATATTCATTGTTATCAATTCAGATTGAAAGGGTGAAGTATTGGGCCGTTTACCTTACACGGCGTACAGGAATCCAAAACGATACCTGACATTTCCAAGATATATATATATTTTTTTACATTAAAAACCTAGCATTCACCTGTCAGAAAAAAAAGTAATATAAAGCCTACTTACTAAAACGCTGTCTTTTAGTATTTGCATAATATTGACTACACTCTGCAATTTTGAAATAATTATTGTGTAAGATTTTTATATTATTATCATTATTTTATTGTGGTTAGTTAGGCTTGACTCATGTCCCTTGATTTGATTGATTGATTTTGATAATTTTGATTGTGAGTAACAAATTTATCTAGAAGCCGCGATACGTATAATATAACTACTTAACCGTAAAAAGAGTTCTAGATTCGTTAAGGATGACTCACGCTAGAACGGGCCGTGTCCGACCCGGGAAGTTTTCTAAGAAAAGCGAAGGCGTTTTTGAGCGGCCGAGCCATACCAAAGCCCGGCTGAGCCACGGCCGGGATGTGCCGACACGGAGCCGCTTCCAAGCCTCGGCCGTGGCTTGGCCGGGCTTGGGTATGCCTTCTTAAAAAACGCCCCGGGCCGGACACGGCCCGTTCCAGCGTGAGTCATCCTTTAGGCGTTCGGTCATTCTCAAATAGTTAACGTCACTTGTCACGACCATGTGCAAAAGTTAAGAATTTTTCAACAGTAAAATAATGGAATGTTTATTTATATAATAGCTGTCCTTATCAACCTGTTGGTCCGTAAATTTAAAAAACCGGCCAAGTGCGAGTTGGACTCGCGCACGAAGGGTTCCGTACCACTATCTATAAAAACGGCAAAAAATCACGTGAGTTGTTTGGGAGCCCCCCTTAAAAAAATATTTTATTTTGTTGTTAGTATTTGTTGTTATAGCGGCAACAGAAATACATAATCTGTGAAAATTTCAACTCTCTAGCTATCACGGTTCTTGAGATACAGCCTGGTGACAGATTTTTATCTATAAAAACGGCAAAAAAATCACGTTTTTTGTATGGGAGCCCCCCTTAAAAAAATATTTTATTTTGTTTTTAGTATGTGTTGTTATAGCGGCAGCAGAAATACATAATCTGTGAAAATTTCAACTCTCTAGCTATCACGGTTCTTGAGATACAGCCTGGGTGACAGACAGACGGACGGACGGACAGCGAAGTCTTAGTAATAGGGTCCCGTTTTACTCTTTGAGTACGGAACCCTAAGAAAGAACAATTGAGTATTAGTAGCCTTAACTTTTGAACATTATGTGAGAAATACCCGTGACGGCCACACACACATATTACCAGGCACAGTTTACAGGCACAGGCAGGTAGCAACATATTGCTAGGCAGCGTGACGGTAGGTGTACCAAAACGTTAACGGATTGGTGGCCACTACAGGAAAAAGAAGCGTCGGTCGTCCATCGTAGCTCGATGGGTTGACGACGTAAAAAAGACCGCAGGTTATTTCTGGATGAGACTAGCACGGGACCGGGATAATTGGCGTACTCGAAGAGAGGATTATGCTCAGCAGTGGCCGAGTACAGTTTGATGATGATGATGATAATGATGATGACGGGTAAGGGGAGGTGCATTAGCGCATTCCAAATAACAGCCCAGGTTGACGGGGAGGCGTGATGTGCGACATTTGGAACCGGCCGATAAGTGTGCTAAACCTTCAGAAATCAGAAATCAGAAATTTTATTTGTGAAACATGGGTACATTTAAGCTGGTATATTATATAACAAATCGTTCTCTATGTTTTACCCACTAGTGTAGGTGTACAAATATTTATAGCATGCATATTATTATTGCAGTATGATGTTAAACATTTAAAATATGAGCGCACCTGACAATTACGAAATACTTAAATTTAAACATTATTATTACGCAATTACAATTATAATAATTAATTAATAATATAACAGAAATTTATAAATAACTAGGTCAAAACACTCTTATCATAAAGAAAATCTTTTACAGAATAATAACATTTTTTTAACAACAAATCTATTATTTTTTTCTTGAATTATTTAGAATTTAATTGTAAGATGTCATTAGGTAGTTTATTATAAATAAGAGGGGCCATATTTGTTCGGAGTGATAAGTACTCGGGCGTGTCAACCGCGCATTACATTACATCCCGCTCGTCTATTTATCTCACTAATTGATCCGAGGAACACGCACTACAGATAAAGTGTGAAAAGTTTTCCTTGTCAGTCTTTATGGCATTGACATAAGATTGAATTTCACCTGGCCTGTACCGTGCATGAGGAGATCGCGGCAGGACGTAACTCACGTACTCACGAGTTACGGAAGAATAAATCGTCAAGGGTAGTTTTACCGGCGCTCGGCCGCAACAGCCACTCGGGTTGATTATATACCATCCATAATGTAACGGTCAATCAAGTTTTCTTTTGTAGCTGTGGTCGTCTTACTGCATAGTAAATAAAGACAAACGTAAATGAGAAAAAAAAACATGCTGTAGTCATAGTAAAAGGTTCCTTTTACTATGACTACAGCCTGTCGTTAAAACTAAGCATCCGGACGTGTTACAAATTGAAACATACGTGTCACGCACGCGACAGGAGACTGTCAAAAACAACTTCTAACCGTTCATTACGTATGCTAATATACTCGCAGACTCACAAAGAACTCCCAAATTACATAGCGAGGAAATATGTCTGTTTGAAGTTAGTTTGGCGCCTTGACAAGTAATTTGTGCGAAGGCCTCGCAGGGGAAATGTATTTTTCATCACACTTGCTTATAAATGGTGTTATTCCATGCCTGTATAACAGGAGGACAATGGCCGAAATTGTGCCCGCGGGAATAAGGGTATTTTATAGCTCCCAAGGGAGTGATGAGCCTGTGTAAGATCTGATTGGTTTAAGCAAACCTAGATGGCCGCGCGCTATAAGAATTCAGCTCGGTGATTGGTTGAAAAAAAATCCAGTAGGCCATGCGCTGCAAGAATACTTCTCTGTGATTGGTTGAAAAGAGGACCGCCTCTCAGTAAATTTTAAGGTATGTCTGGAGACTTTGTTTTTGTAACGAAGCCAAAATATGTTTATTATACCTACACATTTTTTGGGAAATAAATAAATAAATGACCTTTATTTTGCAAAAAGGCCTTAATGGATCTTTTGCAAGTCAATATAAAAAATAAAACGTTTAAATGTTTGACACCTAAATCCTCTATTGTTATGAATAAATTAAAATTTAAACGGTTAAGTATTAGACAGAGCCAAGCCACAGGGACGTGTACAGTCAGAGGTATTAATAATTTAATATACCTCCATGACCTCCATATACATAAGGACATTAACATATGTACACGCCAATGTCATTGCCAGTCACTATAGAGTCCTGTACGGATATTTATGTCCTTATATATCGTACGTGTTTTAATACCCCTGACACAGTACGTACCGCAAACGTTAAATTATGCAATACACGTACCGGTTGCTTGGCAATGGAAATAAAGTTTTATGTCGTCGTCAGCTCCCAAAAAGCGGGGCAGAATTTAAATCGTTTACCTCCAAAAGAATTTTAAAGCATTTTATTGTAACCACTTGGGGTCACGATTTGTTATGGAGTTCAGAGTTTTATTTGCGGCGTCGCCGGCCTTTAAACTCCTGTTAATAACATGATCTAAGCGACAGTCATCGGCACAAAAACTGCATACAATATTTGACTTTATTCCATCACCATAAAGTTGAAAACCGTGTACATATTTGTACTACATGCCGTTGAGTTGTCTTTCTGGTTCCAAAGTGATACGCGGGTGAAATAATTTGTAGGAGGATTTTTGAAGTTTAAATCGAAGTGAAAGAGGTTTTGTTTTTAGTTGTTAAATAGATACCGCTTTTATTGAAATTAGCTTGCGTTTAAAGGGCTGTTTCTGCTTCTAGCTCTACACTCGATGTGTTTTTAAGCAACTTAAAAAAGGAGGAGGTTCTCAACTCGTCAAATTCTTTTACTTTTGTTTTATCGTCGCTGATTGATCCTATGATTACCTACTCGAAGACGCCTGGACCGATTCGGTAAATTATTTTTTTGTTTGAGAGGATGTCCTTCCCAGCTGGACCCATGGTCATCAGGTTAGTATCTAATGACGGGATCCTGCAGGTCGATCACGTAACGCATTGTACGAACGTCGGGTAGGTCAACATGTCACTTTTTATATGGAAAATTGACAGTTGAATTGTACCGACGCACGTTCGGAACGTTACGTGATTAAGTACCCCTCTGGAGAAACCTAGGGAACTCTTCAAATTGTATAGGCACATTTCAAGCGATTTTGTGAGCTACCTACTGATTTGTTACTTTATTTTAAAAGTAAATCGATAATTTTGACATGTTAGCCATATATAAATTTGAATTTTGATGCAAACATGAATAGAGTTTCAGAGTCTAGGATAAAATACCTAAACCAATAAGTTCCTGTCGATAACTTTTTCTGCAAGCTTTTATTGCCGGCAGTACCACTTTTTTGCGCAGTCATCACTGGTGTCAAATTTAGAAGGAGATCTTACTTGTTTACAGGGGGGTAATCACTAATCACGTAACGTTCCGAATGGGCGTCGGTAAGGTCGATCACGTAGCGCATGATACGCGCGTCAGGTAGATCTAAATGTCACTTTTCATATGGAAAAATGACAGTTAAATTGTCCTAATGCGCGTTTGGAACGTTACGTGATAGCAGACTTACATATGACACAGTACAAGTTAAATAAAAGTGTTTGAAAACAAAACTGCCAATGGCCGTTCGGACGGAAAGGTTCTCGAGTGGCGACAACGTACCGGCAGGCACAGCGTGGGTCCCTCACAAGGTGGACTGATGACCTGGTAAAGGTTGCGAGAGTCCGGTGGATGCGGGTGGCGCAGGACCAGTCATTGTGGCACTCTTTGGGGGATGCCAATGTCCAGCTGTGGACGTCTTTCATCTGATATGATGAAGTCGTCGAAGAGGCTCATTTGCTAAATAGCATTATTGACATTTGACTGTCAAAGCTCTCAAATATTCATGAAATATTACTATTATTTTGTTAAAAAACTCTGAAGGGCTCTTTCACAGCACCAATCAAGATTATTGCAGAACTTGCTCTTTGACAAAAATATTTAGAGCACTTTTGCTATGAATTTCGACGACAAAGTAAGCCACGCGCTTGCCTCCGGATATCCCTCCCCACTGGTAGGTTAGTTAATTAATATTCTTCGGCCAAAGTCACAAACGTCTTAACTCAATCTGATACAATTACAGGAGGCATACAAAACTTACCATTTAATAAAAATGGCGGTTTGAAGTTGCGAGGTTTTCAAGTTGTTGTATAATATTATAATATCAATATATGTTTATATATAATAGGTTATTTAATGTTAAAGATGGGATTGGGGGGTTGCGAGGTTTTCTAGTTTGCTATGGTACAATGCTATAAACTAACTTAAACAACATTCTTATACTATGCCTTGCTGGAGTATGAACCCAATTACAGGCAAACACAACTTGCTTTACAATAATTATAATGTACGCTTACATTTAAATGTGACCGGTGTTCCGGAGCTTTTTAGAGTTTTGCTACTGAACGCATTTTTATTACTTATGTGGTTATATGGCTAAAATGCACAGTACCTAATTTACGAAACAAAAGTACCTAGTAAAGAGGCTTGTGAATTTTGTAGATACTGTTAAAATTATTAAAGTTGTTTAAAGCTATTCGTATTCATCAAATATAACCAAATAGTACTTAGTATTCCCTAAATTACCATTAATTACCACTAATGATCCCAAATATGACTATTATACTCATGCCTGAGACCACCTAGAGGTCCATCCTCTTGACATATCGCACGCTATAATCACGATGTCAAATGATTCACGCGCTCGCTCCGACGCGAGCCAAGCTAACGTGCCAAAACGAGTGAGATACAAATTAGTATCATATAGGCATGCAATATGTCGAGTCACATTGATCTCCCGAGAGCTGCATTTGTATGCATCCGGTTAAACAGCTGAAGGTAGCATAACAAGAACTATTTGGTAGTCACAGTACATATTTAACGGAAGCAGTAAGGCAACTATAGGTAGACCGGATAACGGAGGTGGCACCTGCGTTGAGACAGGAGGTTGAGATTTTGATAATATCCTAAAGTGGGCCCACGACAATGGCATTATTATTAATGTATCTAAAACAAAATGTATGCTTATCAACTCTCCTCACATGAAAGTACCAGAAAAAGACTTTAGGATCATTGGACAAACGTATGAATGCCTACATAACAACTTAAATCTATGTAACTGTAATCCTCTGGAGTTCGTCAGTAGCTATAAGTACGAGTACCTAGGACTCACGATAGATGTCATATGCAATAAGCTCAGAGCAATACTATGTAAACTCAAAAATCTTAAGCGTGTACTCAATAAAGGCACATTATACACATTGTACCATGCACTAGCTGAATCAGTGATAAGCTACGGGCTTATTGCATATGGCCGCAGATTCCTAACATACCTCAATATAATTTACAACTTGCAACTTAGAATGATAAAAACTATACTTAGTAGATAAGAAAACAGAACAAAAATGTAAAGGAAAAAGCCATATATTATTTCAAACTAGTAGAATTTTACCCGTCCATGTTAAGTTTAAAATTTTACTCGCTGTAAATCAGTATAAACGCACTGTTTTTAAAATACCTAATACCTATAATCGTCGTCTTAGATTAGAGATACGCAAAATATACGTTGAACCGAGATCAAATAATTATTACGGTCAAAGAACGAGAAAGTACCTCGTTCCACGTTAATTTATTAATATCATTGCGGAGGACGACTGCAAAAGTATACACATATTTAAATCTAAATTGAAATAGTTATTTGTTATACAAGGGTGCAAAGTTGTATTTTAACCGCGAGTGTGGAATTGAAACACGAGCTAGCGAATGGATTCTAGGGTTGAACCACGAGCTAGCGAATGGATTCTATGGTTGAACCACGAGCGAAGCGAGTGGTTCAAAAATAGAATCCTGAGCGAAGCGAGTGGTTCAAAAATAGAATCCTGAGCGTAGCTAGTGTTGCAACACACGAGACGTCAAAATAACTTGCACCCGTGTGTAACACAATTTTTTTCACCTCACTAAAGCGAGGAAAAAAAACAAAAAAAAACAAAAAAGTAAAGTAACGAAAAAATTAAAAAAAATATATTATAAAGGGGGAAAAAAACATTAAAAATGAGAAAAAAAAATTAAAAACATGAAAAAAGAAACAAAATATTACAAAATTAAAAAAAAAAATAATAAAGAGGAAAAGAGAAAAAACATTGAGAAACAAAAAAAATAACATTAAAATAAAGAAAAACTTTTAAAAAAGGCAAAAATAATTTCAATAAACATTAAAAAAGACTGATAAAAGAAAAACGAAGCAATAAAATAGAGACAAAAACATATAAAAAAGAAAAAAGTTACAAAAACATAACATGAAGAAAACAAACGTAAAAAAGACAAAAAAAGACAAAAAACAAAAAAAAACGTAAAAAGAAAAAAGTTACAAAAAACATTATATTAGGAGAAAAAACGTAAAAAAAGACAAAAAAAAACATGTAAAAAGAGTGGATTTTTTTTTTAATAATGGAAAAAGAAAAAAATTTTGAAAAACACATATAAATCAATAAAAATAAAAAAAAATTAAAATATGGCAAAAACATCAAAAAAATATAAGAGATATTCAAAATACCTTGAAATAATAAAAAATAAACATTTAAAAAAAGGAAAAAAACGTATAAAAAAGAGAAAAAAGACCAAAAAAACATAAAAAAAGAAAAAAAACATTCAAAAAGAAACAAAACATCTACAAAAAGGAGAAAAAAGCAAAAATCATTGAAAAAAGAAAAACAAAACAATAAAATAGAGACAAAAACATAATAAAAGAAAAAAAGTTACAAAAAACATTAAAATAAGAGAAAAAACGTAAAAAAAAAGATAGAAAAAGAAAAAAAAACTTAAAAAAAAACATTTAAAAGAGAAAAAAGTGGAAAAACCACAAAAATAAATCAAAAACATTCAAAAAAATTTTTTTTTTTTTGTGGAAAAAATAAAAAAAACCTTGAATAAACACATTTAAATCAATAAAATTTAAAAAAAAACATTAAAATGTAGACGAAAACATCAAAAAAATAAATAGAATTTCAAAAAACATTAAAAAAAGAAGAAAATAATTTAAAAAAAAAGGAAAAAAACGTATAAAAAGACCAAAAAAACATAAAAAAAAAAAAAAATACAGAAAAACATTCAAAAAGAAACAAAACATTTAAATAGAGAAACAACATTTTTAAAAAGGAGAAAAAGAAAAAAGATTTATAAAACAAAAAAACATTTAAAAAAGAAAAAAGAATTAAAAACATTTAAAAAAAGAATAAAACATTCAAAAAAAGGTACCTAAATAAAATAAATCTGATGGGCGAAAAATGTCCTGTCTGGACTGGCCTTTACATGTTATTATGTTTAAGAAAGTAAACACGTTCGGATTTCAAATATTCTTTGCACTCTTGTGGATAAAATGCAGTTTTGCTATCTGTTTTTAAAGAATAAAAATGGGCTTTCCGAGCTAGTGAGGTGAAAACATGTTTAATGGATGCCTTCCTTTTAAAAAATAGGTAGTTAGATAGTTACTTCATTTAGGAATATAAAATAAAAATTACATAGTCATAAGGAGATCCAATCGAAGTGAGTGAAAATGTATACAAGTTTTTTGTCATTGAGGGTAGGAAAGGCTGAGGCTCCGTAGGTAATTATGATGAAATACTTGTTTACATGTTTACATCACTTGCTATTCCTTGTTACCGCTAAATAATAATCATAAAAAAATAAAATTAAAATCTTATGTAGATTGTACACATAATATAGATACCAAAACATAATTATAAAGAGTGTATATTCGCCAACAAACTGTTATGCAGTTTGGCGAAGATTTAGATTAAGTTTATCGTAATTTTTGTTGAGTAAGAAATAAATAAAAAAAAAAAAGACAACTTAAACGTCTGCTACACGGTCGCCAACAAACCCCTCCGACCGAGCAACCTTGGTCGGCACAGACCGCTGTAGTATGAAATTTTGCTGCAAACAATGGGGAATGGATGAAAATTTTAGAAGTGCTTGATTTTTTCTGCTGATAGGAATAACCTTCCTTAACACTAGAAAAAAATTGCAAACTTTCCAGATGCGTCAATTATTTTTGAAAAATATAAACAGTTTCCTCACTTACGTTTTGGGTTTAGGACGGCGAATGAGACATTTTCCTTGATTCGTCTTATATAACAAAAAATATCTTAAAAATCCGTGGTAAACTGACACTGGCAATTATATTGACAGCTGCAGCAGCTATATTTATCATTACCAGGGTCAGATATTCAAAATATTTTTTGTAATATGAGATGGATCAAGGAAATTGTCTCATTCGCCACAAAACAAAACGTTAGTAAGGAAACTGTTTATATTTTTCAAAAATAATTGACGCAGCTGACAAGTCTGCAATTTTTTTCTGGTGCTAAGGAAGGTTATTCCTATCACCAAAAAAAAAATCAGGCACTTCTAAAATTTTCATCCATTCCCCATTGCCTACACGGTCGGTGCGGACCAAGGTCGCTCGGTCAGAGGGGCGTGTTGGCGACCGTCTAACATACACTTAAGTGTATCAGAGGGTAGTGAGCGACGGGCACCTGCCCTCCGCTAATGGATTGTTATTCGCAACGCACTAATGCGCCTTATCTCACACATCATGCCTAACGAAATTGGACCCCTCTTTACCCTTAGTTAATACGAATCGCGGCGCCAAGATATATTTGTGGATGAACGGTGAGGCGATTTTAAAACAAGTTACAGTATAGCGGAGGCTACCCAGATACCCTTTGTCGTATTTACACACCCCCTTGCTTATTGAAGGCGCCGTCTCAGTGTAGCGTATATATTATTGACATATTCGCAAAACAACACCAATCTGAATCATTGATCATGGGAAAATCATATTATAAGTAGGCAAAAAATGTATTCGATTTCAATGTGTTTCGCGCTCTGACTTTCACGACAAATAAATAAAATAAAATTAGAATGCACACATTTCTGAAATTGGTAGATGCCTAAGAGTTTTATTCGTTCATGCAAAATTTGCGTCTTGGCCATTAGACTGAAATAGTATCAAATATTATCAAATCAAAGCTAATCAAATAGTAATTGATATCAAAAAAGCTGACGCTTACTTATAGCATACCTATTAAATATTTGTGTGGGACACGCGCCAGTTAAAAACTTAAAACGTATTACGGTACTTATTTAATTTAATTATTTTAACTTTATTGCACAAACAAACAGTACAAATGGCGGACTTAATGCCTTAAGGCATTATCTGACAGTCAATTGCAGGGGAATATGGAGTGAGTCCTTCCAGCACGCACAGAATGGCTTGAATGTGGTAACCAGGTGGCTGTCAAACAATGTGCTCTCACTCAATGTTATGAAAACGAAATATGTCACATTCTCTACTAAAAATTACAGTGACATGAATACCAACCCCCCACTTTCTCTAATAGCCCACACATGTCCTAATTTTAACCTTGAAAACTGTCACTGTTTGGTGTTGGAAAAAACGCCACATGTTAAATACCTTGGAATCGTACTGGATAGTAACCTGAGCTTCCATCGCCACATTGACCTACTTACAGCTAGAACACGTAAGCTTATATTTATATTCAAGAACCTACGTCACATCGCCGATACAAACGTAATAAAAATGGTGTATTTTGCTTTGGGTCAATCAATCTTGTCCTATTGCATCTCATCTTGGGGAGGCGCACACAAAACGCACTTACTCAATCTTGAAAGGGCACAGAGAAGTATTCTTAAAGTAGGCATGTTCCTTCCATTTCTTTACCCTACAACTGTTCTCTATAAAAATGTAATGTCTTAACTGTTAGACAACTCTTTATCCTGCAGATCATACAGAAAAAACACTCAACGTTAACCTACGATTCTAAAAAGGTAACTAACAAGCGCCGTAAAGATTTGATATGTCCTCCCATTCATTGTAACACTCGGTTTGCGCAAAGATTATTTGGCTTCCTAGGAGGCTTCCTGTATAATAAAGCTAATAACAAACATTCTATTTACTCAGTAACAATAAACCAATGCAAAAAAAATATCACGAAGTGGCTGCTCAGTCTCGATTAGAATGATACTGAAAGGATGTTGATCCCAATCTCATAAGTGATAACCTTAAATATATTTAGTTATCTGCCTAAAAAATAATATATTTATGTAGCTATATGAACACAAACACACACACACACACACACACACACACACACACACACACACACACACACACACACACACACACACACACACACACACACACACACACACACACACACGCACACACACACACACACACACACACACACACACACACACACACACACATACACACACACACACACACACACACACACACACACACACACACAAACACACACACACACACACGCACACACGCACGCACACGCACACGCACACGCACACGCACACGCACACGCACACGCACACGCACACGCACTCGCACACGCACACGCACACGCACACGCACACGCACACACACGCAACACGCACACACACACACGCACACACACGCGCACACACACGCGCACACACACACACACACACACACACACACACACACACATTCTTTATTTTTCGCTACTAGTTAGTATAATACGTTATACTAACTAGTAGCGAAATTAATATTATTAATATAAAATATAATTATAAATATATATACATGTGACAACGATAAACGTATCTATATTATACATATAATATTATTATTCAGCGGTTAACTAAATTGGGGCTAATAATTTTAGGAATTGGAGCTAAAAATGTTGTTATGGATATCCTACCCTCAGGCAACAATACCTTGTTGAGCCATATAGTGTTTTTTTCAGTTTGGATTTGAACCCTCTAACAGTAATGTTCTCCTTGATTGTTGGTGGAATGTTATTCCAGCATTTCGTGGCAGCATAACGAAAGCTACCACGAAATGCAGCGGTATTGTGCCATGGGCAATCCAGTCGTGGAATACGCCTGGCTCGCCACGGGTTGAATTTCAACTTCGGTACTATGCAAATACGCGGCATTCTTAAAGTCTGTTCATTAATTGAACGGACTGACGTTTCATGTGTTGTCAGTTTTTTACATCTCTTAAATAGCAGTGCTACTACCGATAATTAAGAGGATTGTGAAGTGTCCATACGCAGCGCGAGTAGGTATTTTAAAAAATGTTATCTGTTTCACACCGCTCTGTGCCTCACCCGTATCGTGCGATAGAGAGAGTTACCAGACCTGCAGGTAATTGCCTACAATTTCTTGTTGAAATATTGTTTCGGGTGATAACGTTTTTACCCCCCTAAACTTGTAGGAAATGAAACGATTTTGGTATATTTAGATTGAGTACACTTTAATCTATGTCTGTACCTTTTCCTTTTTTAGTAAATCAGTTTAGATTAATTTAAACAAAATAAAACGATAGACAAAGTTTTTAAGTAAAAAATACAGATTTTTAAATGCTAATAACTTATAACGTAAGCAATATTTCTTATAAATTAAAACGTACAGACCTAGTTTTTCATTATGTCTACAACATATTCAAAAAATATAAAAATCAAACTATGTTTGCGGAGTGAAAAACGTTATCGCTTTTTGTATGAAAATTTCCAGGTTCACAATCCTCTTAAGTACCGAAAAGTTTTAAATTGTATCTACCTATGTTTAGACAAGTCCTCGTAAAGTTTAAAGGGGATACGCATCATTTTATTTATTCCGTATCGGTATGTTCTTGTTTAGACCTCATCAATCATTAAGAAAGTTAACAAACGAAATCAACATCAACAAAATCACGATAAAACGCAGAAACTACCTAAAAGAATAGTTTCAACAGTTTCTTCGTAAGCTATTGCGTTGCGTTATTTTCTGTCGCGGATGAAATTCATCTCATCGATATTCAGATACAGAATTCTGCCCGTGTGCGGCTGGCCTAAATACACTTTTATATAAATAAGCATCGAATACAAAAGATAAACTAAATAGTTGGCATTTCTATCCCATTTTAAATTAATTTTATTACCGATTATTGAGAATTAGCACCGCACTGTTTGTCACTGTGAATACAGTTTGGCGAATTAATAAATAATAAGCTACCTGTTATTTTAGTCCGTTCAATTAATGAACAGAATTTAGTGTGGAATATACCATATAATAACGTGGCTAAGTGAAGTGTACGTCGAGCACTCATATTTAAAAGTTTGTTAGTATTGAGATACGGGTTAATATGGGATGTACTTGTACAAATATCAGCGATTGCATAGAATTACGTTACTGTTATGAATGTATGCTCTGTGTCCAAACATTTAACTGCTCGGACTGCTTCTACTTTGCATTAAGATAAAAATGATTCTTGTAGCATTTTTGGGCAGTAGTATTTTGAGCCGAATGTCCGTTTGCATAAATATCATTTTCCTTGTACAATTGATTTGTAGTTGTAACCTTTTTAGAAGGGTTTCTAGTGTCGTTTTTGCTCTAATGGTTTAAGTTCCAACTTTGTGTAGGATAGGATGTATCGTGACATAAGTATTTAGAACACTCGCTAGAATGCTCAGTAAAACAACGCTTGTGTTTATTTTGTAAGCTTTTTCCTGTACTGTATGTAAGCTTTTACGATTAAATAAACTAGGTAACTCTGTAGTATTCCTGCACTGAGTACCTAGCCCTTAAAGAAGTATGTGCAAAAGTAAATGAATACGAGCGGAACTTGCTTTAGCATAGTTTGAACACGATTTGTGTCACAATGGAGTCCCTGAATTGGTTTATCAACGGTCGTACAATCCGATTCCGGATTCGGATTTAGGAGCATTGTGAATTGTGTGCGGCCGTGAATGTGTTACAATAATTTGAGATTTATGCTTTATCCTCCGCGTGAAGAGGTGCCTTGTGAAAACCATTGAATATTGAAGATGTCATTGAGTACAGGTCGCGGGAGTCCGCTGGATGCGGGTGGCGCAAGACTGGTCATTGTGGCACTCTTTGGGGGAGGCATATACTCTTTAGGGGAGCAGTGGAGTTCTTTCGGCTGATATGATGAAGATTGAAATGGATTCAGTTTTGTATTAGTCGCGCGTGCCAACCCTGACTTATCAGAATATAAGCGCACGATTGTATACAAGACCCAAGTATTAGCGATAAAATATTTGTTGTCATTTGTGCCGTTGTCTGTCAATCAAATCTTGCAAGTTAAATTTGACCCACTTTCCGGTTTCCGGTAAATTTTGCATGCATATGTGTATCGCATGACAATGCAATATTCTGATGACATGGAGCTGATCTGATGCTGGAGCTGGAAGGTGGCCATAGGAACTCCGCAATAAAACGACACAACCTTATCGAGTTTGGGCTCGTTAGAATCGTCTCAATGAGTAGTTGATGATGGTATGCAGAAAAGTACAGTCGGCAGTAAAAGCTTAGTACCAAAAATGAAATTTTTGACAAAAACTTATTTTAATCTGTTTTGCATGCTTGTTCTGGTAGATAAGCGTATTCAAATCAAATTTGAAAACCAAATATTTGTCTGAGATTGACTTCCCGTAGAATTCTACTATAATTAAAGTGGGTAACAATTCGTATTTATCACAGCCATTTATACAGCGTGCCCAGGAGGAAAGGGAAAAAACTGAAATAGCGTATTCCTGAGGTCGTAAGGAGTAATAAATGTTATATACTAGGTCGAATTATCCTTTTTTAATTTCTTAATATTTTCATACATAATAAATACCTATCGTTTGCTTCTCCAGCATAAAACTGCCTTAGGACGAGCTGGCAACGTATTATTGCTATCTCTTTTTATTTTCACAAGAGGCAGTGTCATAAAAACTTTTTTAGACATTGATTATGCAAAGCCGAATCAAGATCCTTCTTTCTTATAAATCGCTAAAAGTTAGTATCACACTGAATAATAAAAAGGTTAGTTAATGCAAAAATACAAACGTCCGGAAGCGAGAGAGACGTCACTCCGTCTCTCTCGCTTCTTGTTTTGTAAGATGAGTAAAGTTAAGCCTGAGACGATTATTCACTACCTACTTAAATTAATCATTTAAGTTCATACAAATTAAAAGTAATATTTATTTGCATATTTACCTACTGCTCAACAAGGAGTTAAATTGTTAAAGTTTTAACGAGTTTCGCTATCATAGATACTCCTTAGATTAGATACGATAAATAACTGGCCACTTAGAAATGTTCTGAGTACTTCATTCCAGCTTCAGAATGACTTTCAACGTCTGTTATTATTGTGAATTTTAGCATGGCTAGATTTAAATTGATAATTGTTTTACGAAGTAAATTTTACTCTCAAAGTTTCACATATTAATTTAAAGAAAATGAGGGCTATCTTTAGCCTTTAATTATGGAAGTTGAAGGAAATGATCTGTTGAGTGTTCCATGGTGCACGTTACGACAACATCAGCGAGACTTGATCATTTAAATGCTCCAGATGGGAGAACGGATTTTCAGACAACCATCAGAGATTTAATGCAATCTATATTACTCGTGAAAATAGTATTGGAGTCAGTGGTAATACTAGTACTGTACTATTTTAAGTAATATCTAGGTTGTAAATGATTAAATTTGACCCATTTTTATAATAAATGAGTACTAAAAAGATTGTGTGTGTGTTTTGGCCTAGCTGATCTGCGTCTCAATCTGCGTCTCGATCTGAGTCAGTGCTAAGAATATTATTTTGAGTAGGATATTATTATAGTAATTGCAACTCAGGTTTTGGTTTGGTTTTCGCTGGACATAGCGTGGACTATCTCTGTATACCGTACAGTATGTATATTCTTAGGTTAATATCTCTTATATAGGTTAATAAGTTAGTTTTAGTTTAACGGATCCACTGAAAATCTGCGTCGTTGCACTGTGTGTCTCGACTCATGCTGAGTGGACTCCTTTTTTGAAGCAACACTAGATTCCTTCTTTAGATCTAAGCCTTATATGATGTATATGCCTGTTGTTGTTCCAAAATAAACTTATTCTTATTCTAATTATGGACGAAATTAATTACATAATTGATAATGAAAAATGTTTATTAGGATTTACAATCTCATATAGCACAGACAAGTTTGAAACCTTCTATTAACCATGCAGTCCGCTTGTACCAGGAGATCCCACTCTTTTACTACATAAGGAGATCCCACTCTTTTACCAAATAATAATCGTGAATTTTTAACATTTAGGTACAGTCAACCAATTTGATTCCTAGGCCACTATAGAACCATGTCGTAATGAATCAATTTGTTTAAGTATCTTCTATGACATTGATTGTTGCGTGCATGCCATGATGACATCTCTATATCTGCGAACATGTGTCAACGATAATAAATAGGAAAGGAGTTTGCTTATTAATAACTTTTTATATTAGATATCGGGATAAAAATTAAAATATTTTTTTGTTCAAACTTTACTGAAAAGGGCCACGGCAGTCTGGTGACGATTTTTTGATAAGAAGCATCCTCCATCCGGAAGATAAGAAAATATATTTTCTAGAATATGTTCCTGGATTAATTACTCAGTCTCTACGACGTTTTTGTAGAAGCATAAAAAATTATCAAGAAAATAGTATTTTAATAAACACAGGCAGGATTAGGTATACAAATGCTTTGATAGCTAACATAACAATTGAATTAAAAAACAATAACTTTAATAAACTTTAATAACGAGTAAATGCTCCCTCGCTTTGTATCACGTTTAGAAGTCGTGATTGCATTGACCCAACTAACGCCGTGCAAATGTCTGACGGTCGCAATGACTCCCAAACTTATTGACAATGTTCTGTTAGAGCAGCCCGTGACCTCTCATTTTCGATTTGCCACATTTGGCACATTAGGCCCCACAAATTCTCAATAGGGTTTAGGTCGGGTGACTTAGCAGGCCATGGGATAACAGTTACTTCGCCTCTATGTTGATTCAACCAATTTGTTACAATTCTTGCCTTGTGTATAGGAAAGTAATCATGGCCAAATATACTGCAGGCACCTCATCTTGCGGATAGAAGTTTCGTTTCGACAGTTCGCAGCATGACTTCTTCCAAAATATCCAGATAATCTGTTGCCTTTGATCGAGGAGGCATATCAGCCAATTCACCCAAATTAATTTAATTATTCGTTATTATTATCCACTGACATTATTATCCAAATTGAAGTTTAACTTGAATTGTCACTGTCTGTCATTACTTCTTTTACTGTTCATGTCATGGAGCTAAAACGTTTATAAACTCTTTACGTTTATTTCATGTTGTGATTGGAAAGTTGATAATCGTTTGACCCGCACTGACGTTGTAATTATCTAGTAGTTAATGCGACAAAGTTCTATAGTGGCCTAGGAATCAAATTGGTTGACTGTACGACAATGTGTTCTCCACATTAACTAGTCAATACGAGAACGAACGATTCACAATTTAACAAACACTTGTCGTTGGCTTATCAGTCGATTACATAATCAGTTGATTCGTGAACTGATAGGTTCTTCATATTTATTGATTTTCTTATTTACGGTGGCAAAATATTCTGACAGTTGATACGTCTACAATGGTATTGACCTTATTCAACTGGATTTGACTTATACAGTCAATTTAAATAAGTGTCGGTCTTGCAACGTCACAATCATAAAGGTGTTTTGTACTGGTGATTTAAATACAAGTTTTTTACACAAAAATGCCAATATTGCAAAAACTAAGCAAAACTCAGCGTTTATTATATGACATTTTAAACTTAAAATGTAGTCAGGAATTTGCTGTTTCAGTCTTTCCCTTTCCTCCCGGGCACCCTGTATAAAGGACTAAATAGTCAATAAGGTTAAATATCCACCTCAGGTTGATAAGCCTTCCAAGAAAGCTTTTCGTGACGATTGTTTATTAATGCACCCAATTTTTGTTCTCGGTGAGTCCTAAAATATATAGAAAATACCGTATAACACAAAACGTCAATGGTAGGTATCTATTTAAAAACGTGAAGCATAACTATATTTTACAATTTGAATGTTGAGGAGCACATAACTACTATGTAAATATAGCTTGGTTTGGTTTTAGGTAGGTTTTATACAACTCTTAAATAAAAAGTAGAAACAATTACCTTCATTAACGCTTGTCTCATCTTGGTAATATATGGAGCGGCCTTCTCTGCGGTATTGTTTTATTTTGTCCAAATATTCTTCACGTCATGAATTAATGTCATCGCGGTCAGTCAATGCACTGCTGCGTTTACGAGTTATATACTAATTTAAGTGCTTGTAATATTTTATATGATGTTGGTCTTGCAAACGTTGGAAGGTGATCAGCATTCATCTCTTGTAGAATCTGAATGTCATTAAAATTGTGTGGGAAGATGTATTTTCCATTTTTTTCTATTCCATATAAGATTACAAAAATCGTACGTTATTCATGATGCGATATCAAGGAAAACCACATTAAAACAAAAAAAATTGTGTCGTTATGTTTGAAAAGCACTTAATGATCGAAATAAGTAAAACTAGTCCACCAATAGGTAGGTATTTCCCTTTGATATCCTGGATAAACGAAGAAACGTAGATGTATTTGTCCGTTGAAATTTTAATTGTATTTGGCATTTTCGCACATTTCTGGTCACCCTAATTCTTTATTCAACTTTGTCATTTTTTATGAGCCACATGTCTCTGCCTAAACCGAAATGATCTAAGTGCATTTTGTTCCACGCAATTGTGGCGCTTAGTTTCTAGGTGCTTAAGGTTTTAAATAGCGTAAATATGAACTCGAATCATTTTAGTTCTCAGTTGTGTACATAAGACATGTATAGGCTGGCAAAAAATCGTAAATCACCGGTAAGGGTAACCGGTGTGTACCAGCTTTATAATATTCACCTGTCGCTTTGTGTCGAAGTCTAAAATATATAACGTAAACAGAACAACTTTATGTGCAAGATTTAGGGGATCAAACATTTAATTACTGTTATTTGATTTTAATTTATATTCCAATGCATATAAAGCCTTTTATATTTTCGATCGACATCTTTTGATATTAAAAGGTGTGATTGAATTATGGTGCAACGTAACGTAACGTGCAAGTACTTATAAACATAAAATGATATACCTGCGTTTTGTTCTCTTTAAAAACAGTTTTTTTTCATGTGCTTCTTTTGACGCGTTCTATTTATGTAATTATTCTTTTTATGTTTAATTTATAGTATAATATTTTGAACGCAAAACCTTTTATTAAATAACTTAGCTCCAAGGCAAATACATATTTACCAGTTAGCTCTCTTCAGTGATAGTTTTATTTGCTAGAATGAATAACTGATATTTATCACTTCCATATAGTTTAAATTAAAACACACACACGATTTTTTGTGGAAACTCCGGTTTACCGGATACCGTAAAAATAGATTTTATTGATTTTGTTAAAACAGTTTCAATACCTCGTGGATTTTTACGACACATTTATTGTTTATCACGGTTCTAACGCGACCGATTAATCTTTATTTCTGCCGTTTCGACACGTGTTGAACATGCCAACCGGCCGGGGGTTGGAGGGTGTAGTGAAATACTTTGCACACATAATCTCCGTTGACAACTTGCTGGGACGACAGTATTTGTATTTTTTGTTTTTTTTTAATTGCTTACTAAAAAGATGTTAAATAGAGTGAAGAGTATCAACATGCACCCATTTTGGGTATTGCAATATACTTAATCTAATTAAATTATCACACAATACATATGGGCATGAATTACATTTAAGACTTAGTGATTACACAAATTAAGCAAACAATTTATTACAAATAAATTTAGTTAAATTTAATACAATGGGCTTGTGACCTTAAATTTGTTTACGATGCCATTCGAACCAGTTTTTGTAGATGAACAAATGTTTGTATTGAAGCAACTACATAACATTTAAAGGACATTAATACCCGAAAAATCGAGTTAAAGACGGCCCTCGCTGACAGCAGCCGAAACGCTTCGTACTGATTGGCTTTAAAGTATGTCACACCGTGCAATTTGTACTAACCGTTGCATGGAAACTGAAGTAAATTGCTGTTTCGGTCGCGATATACTGCGTTTAGGTCCATAGTTGTCATAAAAATTTGTTTCTATAAATACGTAAGGATTCTATTGGTACCTTTAAATTTACTCTTCGACAATAAATAAAAAAACTTATTTTTCTAAACTTTCAAGGTTCATATCTTTTGATGATTTGAATTAAATATATTTTGTAATTTATACTTTATTACAATCATTTGATGGTTTACTATCCATTTCGCATTATAACGTTATCAATTTTAACACCACTTAACAAGCCTATTCAAATTATTATTATCTACTTGACTAGCAATTAAGAGGGCGCTCGTTTTTTGGTCAGGAATAAGCGAGAATGACGGATTTTTGACGTTGTAATTCTAAGAAACGGAGAGCTTTTTCTAGATCCTGATTACTTATTTGCATAGGTAAACTCCTCATATTGGTCCTAGCCGCCTCCAATTTACGAAGAACTGAATACTTTAACCGAAAATACCCGATTACCGACAGTAGTTTTCTGAAGAGAGCGCAGAGTCATAAGTTTGAGCCCCTAATACTCCATGATGTTATATGAGAACCTACTTGTTTTTTTCTATTTTCACTAGCGTAATATGTTGCCATTGCGCCTAGCCGCCTCGAATTTTCCTTATTCTGCACGTATATATATGTAAACTGTTCTCAATTACACCATATTTGTCAACAAAATCGTACTGAAAACTCAAGGATTTTCTCATTATTGTTGAATTTTTTTTGTATTGAATCTTACACAACATTAAAGTTCATGCTTGTACCAACAAGATCCAGTCCAAAAAATATAACTTTTGTCAAAATTTATATTTATAAATAATTATTCAAAACTAGTATAAATTTACCGTCGCGCGGGAATATATCTCAGTACCGGCTGAATAGCCCTCCGAGACAGACGTGTAGTGTGTTTATTTGTGGCTATTCACGAAGCTAACCGGCCACTCTTCAGATAAAATAATATTATTTTGATCTCCGACTAGGCATAGTTGTTACCAACCTCGGGGTCAAACTATACTGGGGATACATTCGTGAGGCTAATCGAGACAAGTTATGAATTGCATAGCTGCCATATATGACGTAGTGTAGCGAAAAGGCTCAAACCCACCGGATACGTAACATTTAAAATTGAACCTTCTACCTAAAACAAAAGTCATACATTTCAATGGTGATGTCTTGTGGGTTGGATCCTTTTGTCTAAACTACGCGTTCTATAGTCAATTATTATTGTACGAGTGATCGTGATACTTGATAGATTTAATTTATTTACTAGTTAGTCCAGTCATCGGAATTCTCGTAACATTTTTGAGCTGTCATGGGGACTTCTCGTTTATCGACTTCTGATACAAATATTTTGTCGATACATTATGGAGCACAACACAACATATCAAAGAAGATTAAAAGTAGAGGTAAACAACAGGCGGTCTTATCGCTAAAGACCGATCTCTTTTAGATAACTTTTGACTTTCTGAAAATGTTAAATAGAGATTTGCAATGAAATCAATGAAAAATTAATAGTTAACAATTTTACATTTAATCAGTTCAGTTCAGTAAAATTCTTCTTTGTTACCAGGTACACGTTTTTAGGTTTCCGTACTCAAAGAGTAAAACGGCACCCTATTACTAAGAACCGTGACAGCTAGAGAGTTGAAATTTTCACAGATTATGTATTTCTGTTGCCGCTACAACAACAAATACTGAAAACAATTTTTTTTTTTTAAGGGGAGCTCCCATACAACAAACGTGATTTTTTTGCCGTTTTTATAGATAATGGTTCGGAACCCTTCGTGCGCGAGTCCAACTCGCACTTGGCCGGTTTTTTTCTTACGATGTGAATCACTTGATACATGTTTTTTGATATTATGTTTTTTGAACTGTTTCAAATTAACATAACAAACAGAACAGTGTATCACGGAATCTTGTTCTTTATAAACCAGTTCCGGGTACGTTTCTAACCATTTACCAATAGTAGATTTACGAGGCATTTTCAATTTGAACGAGTGATTGACATAATAATAATAATAATCAGTCAACGTAAGGCAGCTTGTGGCGGGCTGTTAGGGAGTAGCGACCCTACGTACCTGAGTGCCCCTGGGGGTGTCCTGTGGTCAGGCTGAGCCGATCGGGTGGTTGGTTGGACAGGCCCCCCACCTCTGGCTTGCCTTAACTGGCTGTCCAGAGTAAAGTCCCAAGAGCTGTTGCTCGAGGGTAGATGTGGACACCTAAGTGGCGAGTTGGCATTGTTTAAAGTCCAGTGCCACCTCTCTACCCCCCCAGCCTCTCTGACTGGTGTTGCCCTTAGGCAATTTTTTAATGTCGCTAATAATAGGGGCCCATCTAGCAGTTGGCGAGTCACCGTCTGCCAGAGATAAAAAATGAGACAGTTTATTAGGCAGGCGTCCGATGTTTCACCCAATAGCCCAGCCACTAGTCCATCATTTTCACCCAATAACCCGTTTTCTTTAGATTCCATCAACCAGCAATAGTCCCTATACACCCCAGCGGGTGCTGTCTCAGGCATGACAGCATCCGCTCGGTGTACTCCTTGCATTTCATTAAATTGTCAAAAGGGCCTCTACGTGTTGGCTCAGTTGGTACTTTGTAGGTACCTAGCCCCACGCACGCCTCCCAAAGGTCCGGGACATCATTGTCCCGTGAGCGGGAAAGACATACATAATAAATAATAAATCATTTATTCACAGGCGAAACATAACCCAAAATACAAATACAAGTTTGACAAGATACTTAATTAAAATTAAAATGTTAAACTAAAACATCAAAAAAATGATCCCCTTGTTCTTCGTACATTACTGAGTTACATTACTAGTAATCTACAAAGAAAAAATAGTCTTCGTTCAAAACTGGGTAATGTAGGAAGAAACTTTCGTTCTTTGCACATTACTAGTTCCGTTGGTATGTTGCCTCCAGGCCCTAAGCTAAGTTTAAGAATTTCTTAGATACCAACCGCTGCAATGATGATTGTACGGCATAGCTATTTAATTAAGATCAAATGCTGTTCTGTAAACTCTTGATTTATTTATTTAATTAAACTTTATTGCACTATACAACGGAAAGTAAAAATGGCGGACTTAATGCCATGAGGCATTCTCTACCAGTCAGGCATTTTAATTTGATTGAATTGATTGTGCCCCTTCGGCCGTTTTCTAAACCGTTAAAGAGCCATTTATTTTCTTCCACCATTGCTCTCTTCAACGGATTTGCGTTTTCCATATTGGTTGACCAAGGTTAGAGAAATTTCTTAGATACCAGATTTATAATTCCACGCACAATTGTTAGCTATCTGACGCCTAAGTGAAGTTCTTAAATATTTCATCATGCACAGATAGCCAATATCGGAAAATAGGGCTCTCCAGGTCGTTGTAGATGACCTTGAGGATCTCGTCCTGAGAGCGCCCCAGCCTGTCCCAGAAAGCGGCAACTCTCGCCCTCATTACGGCGAAGAAATCTGGCACCCACGCCTCAGCGAACATGCTGGACGCGCTGCAGTAGCGCGGCAGTCGCATGAGCGTGCGACATGCATCATTATATTGCACCCTCATGGTGCTGTACGACTTTCGCATAAATTTAGACCTCAGTTGGCAAGTGTAGAAACACTGACAAAATGCATTGAACAACGTCACTTTGACTTCGTTGCTACACTTACCAAATCTGCGTGCCAGCATGTTGCAGCGGACTGATAAGGCCCTCCTCTCCCGGTCAATATCCTTATCGTCTTTCAAATCCTCGTTTAATTCAATTCAATTCTATAGTTTTATTTCAGACCATGTGATAGTGCATATACTGTTAGTAACAAAATAAACTTAAAACTATGTTAGCAATTATTATTATATATTTTAAAAAAAGCGGCCAAGTGCGAGTCGGGCTCGCACATGAAGGGTTCCGTGAAATAAATTGCGGTTTACGATTTATGACGTATTAAAAAAAACTACTTATTAGATCTCGTTCAAACCAATTTTCTGTGGAAGTTTACATGGTAATGTACTCAGAGCATAGAATACTATATAATATATTCATACATCTGTGGTAATGTACATCATATATATTTTTTTTTAGTTTTATCATTCTCTTATTTTAGAAGTTACAGGACATACATTTTACCACTTTGGAAGTGTCTTTCGCGCAAACTATTCAGTTTAGAAAAAAATTATGTTAGAAACCTCAATATCATTTTTGAAGACCTATCCATAGATACGTATGGGTTTGATAAAAAAATTTTTTTCAGTTTCAGTTCTGAGTATGGGGACCCCTAAAACTCAATGTTTTTTTTTCGATTTTTGTGTGAAAATCTTAATGCGGTTCACAGAATACATCTGGGTCATTGTCAGTCACAAAAACAAAAATCATCTTTCCGGTGGTCAAAAGTTACGGGCTTACGCTCACATATAATATGTTTTTATCACATAGGATTATAGAAGGGGCAACGCCGTTAATGCGGATTCAGAGATCAACCAAAAATTAGGCTTAGCTTTGGCAATGTCCACCGAAGAGACGCGAACCTAAATCTGACAATGACGTATCTACTTACCAAGTTTCAACAGTATAGCTCTTATAGTTTCGAAAAAAAGTGGCTGTGACATACGGACGGACAGACAGACAGACAGACGGACGGACATGACGAATCTATAAGGGTTCAGTTTTTTGCCATTTGGCTACGGAACCCTAAAAAGAACAGCAGTACTAATTGACATAAGTCAAAGTTGAACAGTTTAGGAGACGTCAGGCCCCCCTGCCGTACTCCACATTCCAACCTGTAATCTGTGGACAAAGTCCTGGCCCATCTCACCTGGTTTAATTGGTTTTGGTACCAGTACCTCAACAAACCTGTACAATCACCCGGAATATCTGCTTCCTCCAGTTTTGCCCAGAGAATATTGTAGTCCACTCTGTCGACGGCCTTGGAGAGGTCCAGGAAGCAGGCATAAATCGGTGTTTGAAAGTAGTAGTGCCAGACAGCAAATTATTATTCTTATTACTGACAACTTTAAAACTTGTTAGTTTATTTTATACAAAAATAAGTTGCTGTCAAAATGTTCATTTTTGGTACAAGCTTTTATTGCCGACTGTACTTTTCTGCATACCATCATCAACAACTCATTGAGACGATTATAACGAGCCCAAACTCGATAGGGTTGTGTCGTTTTATTGCGGAGTTCCTATGGCCAACTTCCTGCTCCAGCATAAGATCAGCTCCAAATCATCATAATATTGCATTGTCATGCGATATACACATGCATGCAAAATTTCAGCTCAATTGGATAACGGGAAGTGACTGAAAAATGAATTACAAATTTTGACGGACAACTTACATACTTACATACGTCGGCGTCCTCCACTAAGCTGCCAGAGGAAAAAACAACCGCTTTATTTGCAAATACCAATAGCAATGAGCATTGGCTTTTGGAATTGAGCGAGAAATTTTCCTCATGGAATAGATTTCTTAGGACAGTCGTTATAGTTTTGAAATTTCTTAAACGACTTCCTCGCAACCGAGAAATAACCGCCGACGACTTGGACGCAGCCGAGCTGCTCGTTGTGAAGGTTATCCAGCAAACGTCATTCTCTGATGACATACGTAAGATACAAAAGGGCAGGGTCTGCTCCCCCGCCTTACGCAAATTATTTCCATTTATTCGCGATAACGTCCTACGAGTAGGCGGGCGTTTAGGGAATTCATCCCTTGATTTTTCAAGTAAACACCCGGCGCTACTACCCAAAAAAGGCCACATTGTGGAGCTTTTAATTGACTTCTATCATCGAGAAAATTTACACTCTGGACCCCAGCTTTTGTTGTCAATCTTGCGACAAAGGTATTGGATACTTTCCGCGCGTCGGATTGTACGGCAACGATTTCATAAATGTAACGATTGCTTCCGCGCTAAACCGAATCTATTAACTCGTTTTTCAATGCTAGACTCGCTTGTCCAATCATTCTGGAAACGGTTCCGAGTTGAGTATCTTCACAACTTACAAAGCAGAGAGAAATGGAATACTCCAGACAAGCCGATAGCGGTGGGAACAATAGTTTTAATAAACGTTGCTAACGCGCCACCCTTGCAGTGGCCGCTCGGAATAATAACTCGTGTATTCCCTGGGCGAGACGGTGTTGTCCGCGTTGCTGAAGTGCGGACCCGCAACGGTACGCTCGAGCGACCGATCGTTCGGCTGTGCCCGCTGCCTACGCAGTAGGGTTGCCACCACATACATATCTATGTATATATATTTTTTAAGTTATCATAAATAGTTATTATTTTAGTATAATTACCTAATTATAGGTAAATTGTACACTTCGCTTGTTTTTAGTTATATGGTGCGATATTATCTTTTCCTATGTACATCCATATGTATATAATTATTATTTTTCTCTTTGAAGGGAACCCTTCAAGCCGGGGGAGATGTTGGATTTCGTATGTTGGTATGTCCGACTTTAATCTGTTGTCGTGTCTATACTCGCGATTCCTATACCTACATCATCCCTTTCCAACATGCGCACTGATATATCGCGCCGTCTTTGTCACATACCCGACGTGTGCGCAACGCTCGCCCCACCTGGCGAGAGTTAAAAAGTTGTTGAATTCTCACCCCGCGTGCGTGTAACATCCTCCGCTGATAAAAGACATTAAATCTTATTAAATCCGCCGCAAATCTCTGTACATCGTTTGAAAAATATATATGCTGTCAGCTCAGCATTAAAAGGTGTTCGACTGTTCGTGAAGTGAAGGTGTTTTTGGACAATTTGGGATTGCGCTGCGCGCCCCACACGAGCACATGGTGTGCCACGAAACGCTAGCGTGAAGGAGGAGTTCACCCAAATCACAAGTAAGTGCGCATGGCTCCTATAACCTTCTGTTAGCTGATTCATCCACCTGTTCCGATTTCCAAAGGCAGCTAACTTTCCTGCACAATTTCGCATCAAGTAGCTACGACAATAGACCACACGGTTGGATACCTACATACAGTCCACTAACGCGCTAATCTCTGAAAAGGGAAACTAGAAAGCGCACCGCAAATTAAAACACCCTTGCAGGGCGTGATCAAAATTCAATTCTGTACGCCCCACCTGTCAAAATACCGAATTCTGAGCGAGCGCTTTTTTGAAGAGCACTCTTAATTCCACTTCCTAGCATTATATTATTTATTAGTTTCATGCGACAATGACCTGTGCAACCCGTGTCGAAATCACAGACATAAAGGTAACTAAATATTCAATTCATTTAATTCCAATCCTATCTCAGGCAAGATGAGGTTACTTACTTACTTACTTGGCTTGACGACCCAAAGTGAATCATGGCCTTCGAGTTGGAGGAGTTTTTTGACTGTGACTGTATTATCTTGGGCATCCCTTTTTCGTATTTGATGTATAAGTTGCTCTCTCCATTTTCAGTTCGCTGTTGTAGCTCCTGCCGTAGGTTTTTCAAGATCTCTTGCTGGTAGGGTGTCTGATCAGAGAAGATCTTTGTATTGTTGGATTTTACGTTATTTCTGTTACGGAGCAGCTGTTTCACCACTTTTTCAGATGTAAAACATACTTTTGTAAGTCGAATTGTGTTAGGTTGATATTTGCCAAGTCGGAGAATTTGTTGAGGATCGGGGCAGTCCTTAAGAACCATTTTGGTAACTTTTAATACTTCCTGAGTATCATGTTCTAAATGTTCTGCAGCGTTTTCAGATGTAGATTCTATTACACCAGTTAAAACGATATTTTTACTGCGTGTGCTTCGTTCTTGACACTCGTTTATTAGTTGATCGTAAGATTCGTAGTTTGTAATGTTGGTGATTGGTTCGTACATCCTGGCAGAGATGACTTTTGGAAGTTGATATCGTTTTCTACTAGACTTACTTCCTTTGTTTCTTGTGTTGACGTGATTAAACTGTTCATATCCGTCCGCAGCTTGTCTTGTTCTTAAGTCAGGGTAGCCATATTGCTGCTGATGCGGTTTACCTGTATCTTTATGGCGCTAACATCCTGGCAGAGTTTATTTATGCTATCCGTTTGTGTGCTGCAGGCTGTTGTAATAAGTTTCATAATTTCTGCCATTTGTTTTTTCAACTCTGACAGCTCCTGAAAGATCTTTGGCTGAGAGCCGCTGAGCGCACCGGAGATGCCGCCTCCAGTCGGTGAGCGTAGTAAATTCATTGTACATCCGTGGTGCTGTGAACTTGTTTGCGCGTAGTGATGCCGATGCACAACTGATAGGTAGTATGAACTCAACACTCGTTATGCAAGATTAAAACACACTGTCTATTAATTTTAAGGTTGAGTTTGGTATAAATGATTTTTTCACGCCGCTGTTCGTAAATGTGGCAATAGATGGTCTAAAACCAAGCTGGAAAGTAGGCAACAGCTGTAGCACCTGAGCCACCACTACTACAATGTTTCATTGTAGTAGTGGTTCGATAAAAATCAATAAAAGGTCTTTTTTGCCGCAACTTTATCCTTAAAAAATAATATAAAGGTTATTTATAGGACCAATTGCTTGTTTTAAAAAAAAGAAACGTCAAAACCATTCAGTTCGGGCTTAAGGCGCCTACTTTTGTAGCTGATTGTTGTTTTTTTAGGAAAAACGCTTCTAAGTTTAGAGTCTGGGGCTCACGTCAGTCACTAGGGCGCCACGGCGACGTCGCCAGCTACCGTATCCAAACAAATCATATGGAAATGTATGGAGGTTAACTCACTTGGTGACGCTTGGCTACCACCCAGTTTGTTTGGAATACGGCGACGACGCCATGGCGCCCCGATGAGGCAGGGCGCTAATGACGCGCATAATATAAGTAACTAGCGACCTGCCCCGGCTTCGCACGGGTTTATATGTATAATACATGCATGTATTATACATATAAACGTTACTCTCGAATCACTCTATCTATTTAAAAAACCTCATCAAAATCCGTTCGGTAGTTTTAGAGATCTAAGCATACATAGAGATAGACAGACAGCGGGAAGCGTATTTGTTTTATACTATGTAGTACTGACAGTATACTGACAAGTGAGAAAATCTGTGTGACATTAGTAAGTTCACGTAAGTCTGTGTGACATTAGTAAGTACAAAATATCGTACACTGATCCCGCCCCTCCAACTCAAAACGGCGCCTTAGTATTAGATTAAATTTGCAATTGCTCGTAAATACCTATTTATGGTTTTCCGTTCCCATTGCTTTCGATCTTAAGTTAATGTGTTTTCAAATCGCATTCACTCCGATCTGCCGCCAAAAGAAGAACATGTTTTGTTTAGCTGTAATTAAACATTCTTATATTTCGTGTGTACAATCAAATATATTGCAAAATTTACCACTTTCGCTCCTGTGACACTGACAATAAGGTACTTATTAAAATATCGAATGATAAAGAGTGAGTCGCAGAGATGCGTGCGATGCGACCTTACAGCAAGTTTTGCAACTAGCCCCTCAGTAATACGATTAATCATATAATTTATATTCAGGTATTGTATATTTAACTAAATCTTATGAGGAGATTGGGTCGTAAAATGGAGTGCCATTACATATATCGATGACCAAAAACCTGTAACCTATCTAATCTTCACCTCAGACCATAAATCAAATATAGCTAACAGATTTGTCCTATATTCCCGAATGCTACGGGAAAAGGATACATGTCCCCGTATTACCGGTGGAACTAAGCCCTTTTTCAAGATCACTAGATTTATAGCCTACCCACTTTAAAATGATCGATGGTTGACATGCCTCAGATATAACCTAGGCCTCTATTTTGAAACTAGAAATCTAATTTCAATGTTACAGCAATTTCGTATCAATATCAGCGCGTTTCACTTACATACTTACACATCCAAGCGTTGATACAAGAAAGAGAACATGAATTAAGCTGATCCATATTTTCTACAATCAAGAACGGGTGCAAAAAATTTTTAGCCCTAGTTTGGTGAAGTACGTCAAATAATCCTGGGTATTAAACACGCGTGTTTTATAACATTACGATACTCGTGTAGTTATGTTTATATCCGATTAAGATACGTTGGTACCTTGCAGCAGGGTGTATGTATGGACTCGGCGCATTCTTAAATTGACCGGGTTATACAGGTATGTTTTTAATTCTCGGCAAATGGATTCTTACTCGACTAAACAAATTAAATCCTTCTTGTGAATTAATTGATTATTTCTTCTTGTATATGATATAGAAACGTTTAATTTAGTAAAACTATTTACTTTTGATAACATTTTACATTAATTTATATTGAATAACAAAATATTTATTTTATTTTGTATTGGCTGTTTAGATACTTCATCTAAGCGTCGCTGCGGGCGCACAGCGCGAACTTCACGAAAAAAAATAGTTGCGCGCCATTATAAGTAATTTCACAACTATTTGTAAACATTGATGATGCGTGTTTGGTAATTATTAAAAATGTTGACTCGTGGTGAATAGAAAAGTGATAAATAGAATTGAAGCCACTGTACATTCTTAGAGATGTATACAAATAAATGTATGTGAGTAAAAACCTGTTATCATCAATAACTAAAGGAAAAAACTTAGGAGCCTGTAACATTTTCATTTTATGAAAAGGATTTTTTCCTCGCAAATGTGTTGAAACGTCGTATGACACGCGTGAGCTTTGATAATTACATCCTCGGCTCTATTATCACGCTCACCTGCGGTTCGCGTGACAATTCCGCCTCTGATGTAATGATCAACATAGCTCACTTGTATCATAATGTACTATTGTTTTATTACTGACTTTAAGAAAATGAAATCTGTTTGACAAGAATTAAATAACTACATCTAATTTAATCAACGATCTTTAAGCTTGTAGAATGCGTAACATTTTGTACAGTACGTCGGATAGATCTAAATGTAATTTTTTGTATGGGGAAATGACAGATCAGTTGTCTAAACGCTCGTTCGAGGGGTTACGCAATTAACCCTCTAGTCATGTAGTCTGACACGTTAGATTAGGCCCTTTTCATTGACAAGCCTTTCGGCGACGGGTGCCTTCGGCGCGTTGAAAGTCTCTAAAACACAAACCATCGCGATCGGTGATACTTAGCACGCAGTCCTCATCTCGCGCCGCTGCACGCGCCTCTCCGTAATAATATGCAGTTTGAATAACTGTTTTGCAGTTGATGTAACTGCGTCGAAACTGCAAACGACTGCACTTTGACGTATGTGGCATTATCACTACATACATTGTATAAAATAAAGTCGCTTCCCGCTGTCTGTCTGTCCCTATATATGTAGGCTTAGATCTTTAAAACTACGCAACGAATTTTAATGCGGTTTTTTAATAGATATATTGATTCAAGAGAAATGTTTATATGTATAATACATGCATGTACTACTAGTATACATATAAACCCGTGCGAAGCCGGGGCGGGTCACTAGTTTATTATTAACTAGCGACCCACCCCTGCTTCGCACGGGTTTATGTGTATAATACATGCATGTATGGTTTGTATTATACATATAAACCTTCTCTATTAAAAAACACCGCATCAAAATCCGTTGCGTAGTTTTAAAAATCTACGCATACATAGGGACAGACAGACAGACAGACAGACAGCGGGAAGCGACTTTGTTTTATACTATGTATTGATTCAGTACGTCTATGACGGCCCTAAGGCTTTAGACTAACATATTGAAAGCACAATAAGGGCGTTTGTTAAGTCTTTGACATTGAACCCCTAAATCTTATTAGGACTTATTTATACAACATGTTATTGTTATTGCTTTGTTGATTCAAGGTCGCACATGCTACTAATTGGAACTGCCAGCATACCTACATACCATACTGTAATTGTAACAAGTCCTAGAACATAATGTTCTGATAATATTCAGGTTGATTGAGGAGCCGTTCTCCGAAATAGCAATTTGCGACTCAATATCCATTAGCTGACGAAGCTAGAAACCTTGATATTAACTGTAATAATCATCCTAATCTTCACCAAGTCTTGTCATTCCTGATTATCTGTATTAATTATTTTAACTAGCTGACCACGCGGGTTCGCCTGCGTATTCCAAAGAACACAGGCAAACCCGCGGGATAAAACAAACCATATTTCCATTCAGAAGGTCCACTCTATGCGGAAATGAAAGAATTTTTCAAATCGGTCCAGTGGTTCCGTAGATTACGCATTACATACAAACTCACAAGCTTATAAACTTTACTAAGTACACAACAATGCTACAATCTCACAGACTAATAATATAATATTAATAATATTAGTAAAGACCAGTGTTTTTCAACCTGTGGGTCGCGACCCCCAGGGCGGTCACGAAGCTTCTTGAAGGGGGTCGCGGCTGCTTGAATTTTGTAAAGAGTATTTTGATCCTTAATAGGAATGGGATCGAATGGCATTAAAAAAATTGCACTTTGGGATTCCCATACTGACTGTATGGAAAAAGTTTTCTTTGATTTCTTGGCGTTCTAGTAGTCAAACCTTAGTCGGTCCGAAAAAGTATTTTGATCCTTAATAGGAATGGGATCGAATGGCATTAAAAAAAATTTTCGTCAAAAGTGATGATTTTCTCGCTGACTGTACCTTTTTTCAAAAATCTGTGAATGTAGATTGTCATCACTTAAAAAGTTAGGAATGAAATCCTAATGCCATTTTTGCGTGGCGGCATGGGATCTAGTAGCTGCCCTTACTGCCCCGTTTTAACTTTCCACCCTGTATATTGTAATGAAATCGTTTTTTGCGCAGCTGGCACGATAAAAAGGGCAAAAGAAATTTTAAGGAATAGTAGATTGTACAATAAGTGCATAAAACGAGCCATTTAATCCTATAAATAATGGATAGTTAAGTCGAGGGGTTAAATGGCTCATTTATGCCCGAGTTATATACACACTGCTCTTCACTTCGATTGCGAGAAAATAACAAATAATTGCAACATTAAATTAAATAATAGCTCATTCCCGTCACTTAACTTTTTAAAGATTTTATGTTTAATTTTCGACAAGTGATATTAGACTTAGGTAAGTACTTCATACTGCCAAGTCATTTAATGGTTCAATACGTTTTAAAATAATAATTGACTCAGTCCTATTTTATCTGGTTTTATTAATTTAGTAATGGAAAACGCGGATGTGAAATTTATTAAAGCAAATCAAATCAAATGACAAGTTTATTCTACGAAGTTTTATTGTGTGTGTGGCTGTTAGCCCCGATTATCTTAGACTTTAAAACAATTTTACTTTGTGCACTAGAGCATAAAAGTGGCATTTTGTGCAGTATACATCCAGCACAAAGGCGAACTTTGTGAGCATGAGAAGTGAAAAATATTCTTTTTCTTTCCTTGTTTCCTTGGGGCATCAAATGCTATCCTAAATGCCAGTGATTTTATATACAAAATCAACTTTCCTTAGCAACTTCAGTGAAAGCAAATTGGGAACCAATTTCGTACTAGAAAATCATAAATTGGATAACGAAAAATCATAACGATGCTCTATTTCGCTTACGTGTAACCAAATATGGAAGAGCGGGCAAGGAGGGGGAAACAAACAAATATGAATACTATTTCAAATATAATCATGATCATCATCATCATCAAATCAGCCGAAGGACGTCCCCATGCTTGACATAGGCCTCCCCCAAAGAGTGCCAAAGTGATCCATCCTGCGCCACTCGCATCAAGCGGACTTCCACCATGTCATAAGTCCTCCTCGTGGATGGTCTACACAAATATAATATTGTTTCTGAAGTGGATCCCCGTTCCCATTTAAATCTCACAGAAAGCCATTCCAATGCCACTAAACTCGACAGGTCGAAGTGTTATTTGAAATCATTCGAGGTAGACGGGAACCTACCAGAACTGCTATTGCAATTTGAGTCTTCTAACGTAGATAGTAAAGTTGTTATTAGAATTATTTTATTACAACCTGACCTTGGCCTCTGGACTCGTGTAAAAATACTTCTAAAGATAAATATTACTCGGTCGGAATATTATTTTATACGGACATTGGTGGGAAAAACGAAAGCCTCAAAGTTATTTCTCAATCAATTTCTTGTTGATTAAAAAAACCCAAGGGGGGTCACTTGACTCCATCTAAAGGTAGACCTTTTTTATTAATTTATTCGTAATGGCATGGTGCGGTACAGGGCTTTAAAACGCAATATCACGCAAACAGATCCCTCAATAGAAAACTGGTTTTCGATAACCTATAATATTTTTTTACAAGCCATCCAAAGACTCCCCACAATATGAATTAACCAAGAAAAAAATGACATACCCAATTTACGTGTGTATTAACCTACCGTAAAAAAAATATTTTCGAAATTTTATTGTACTTTTTGTCGGCTTGATTTCATTTACCCATACCGAATTGCAGCTTTCTAGTACCTAGTAATAATCGCTGAGTTAAGCCGCAGGGTTCCTTGTTGTTTAAGAACCCTAACAAAACATAAAACCAATCCATTTGGATTACCTCTCACATAATAACGTAAGCTAATAGCCTGATTTAAGGATTAAGAGCCCATTCACGTGCTCACACACATTATTTTAATTAACAAAATAATAATTTTAATCATTGTATCCACAAAGTTAAATATCCACAGCGCAGGTTTCGTCAAAAATGAGCACAGAGTGAGTATATTATTATTTTACGATAGATATTAAAAAAAAACCGGCCAAGTGCGAGTCGGACTCACGCACGAAGGGTACCGTTATCTATAAAAATGGAAAAAATATCCGTTTTTTAGTATTTGTTGTTAGAGCGGCAACAGAAATACATCATCTGTGAAAATTTCAACTGTCTAACTATCACGGTCCTTGAGATACAGCCTGGTACAGACGGACAGCGGAGTCTCAGTAATAGGGTCCCGTTTTACTCTTTGAGTACGGAACCCTAAAAAATAAGGCCACTACCCACTGTATTTTGAATTTAAGTATCTTTTGAATAATTAATTTAATGAAATAGTTTTAACGTTGCTAGATTCGTCAATCTATGCGTGCAAAGTTAAAACAGCCGTTTTTCTTTTGAGTTCATAGATCGACGAATCCAGCAACGTAATAGTTAGTACATTTTGATGCTTGCGGAAAGTATGTCATTACGTTACGAGCATCGAATATTTTGCCACGAGCCGTAGGCCCCACCCGCTTGGTCGCTTTGGAAGAAAAGCGTGTCTTCCGGGCGGAAGTTCCAAAGTATGCGTCGTAAGACCATTTCTTGGAAACGATCAAAACGTCACTTGCTCGGTCCTTCAGCCAAGACAGCCCAAACTATGCGTAGTTATTAAGAGGTCTCCTAGACGATTATTAAAAAATATCCTTGGCCGGTGCAAAAAATAAAAAGGGGCCAAGTGCGAGTCGGACTCGCACATGAAGGGTTCCGTTAAATAAATTGCGGTTTACGATTTATGACGTATTAAAAAAAACTACTTACTAGATCTCGTTCAAACCAATTTTCGGTGGAAGTTTGCATGGTAATGTACATCATATATTTTTTTGAGTTTTATCATTCTCTTGTTTTAGAAGTTACAGGGACACACATTTTACCACTTTGGAAGTGTCTCTCACGCAAACTATTCAGCTTAGAAAAAAATGATGTTAAAAACCTTAATATCATTTTTTAAGACCTATCCATTGATACCCCACACGTATGGGTTTGATGAAAAAAAATTTTTTGGTGTTTAGTTTTGTGTATGGGGACCCCTAAAACTTAATGTTTTTTTTCAATTTTTAGGTAAAAATCCTAATGCGGTTCACAGAATACATCTACATACCAAGTTTCAACAGTATAGCTCTTATGGTTTCGGAAAAAAATGGCTGTGACATACGGACGGACAGACAGACAGACGGACATGCCGAATCTATAAGGGTTCCGTTTTTTGCCATTTGGCTACGGAACCCTAAAAATTACAATTTTCGTCACAGGTACAAAGTTGCCCAATGCCCTTTTCCTGTTTTATCCTCTTAAGTGAACCTTTCACGTGCTTGACTAGAAGTTAATCCGTAATTAGAGAAATCAGCGGAGTGGGTGGCAAGCCATTAACCAATCTGAGCACAGTTGGTATTCACAACGCTTTACAACTTGCCTGAGGTGAACTATTTAGTATTAAGTCCAACTCCAGCTTTAATACGTTATAAAACGACAGTTGATATGCCCAATGCGCCCATATCAAACAGCCCATATATAATAACAGGTCTTGCAATGCTGTTCACAGGGCTGTTATTCGCCGCTGGTAATTCTAAACTAGACCTCTACCTTCGCTTAATTATGCCGCAACGTGGTGTCAAGGTATAATTGTAGGTGAGCGTTGAGGTAAGCTTAAAACAAGTTACAGAATAGGGGGGCTGGGGTCCCTAAATAATACGACTATATGCGTACATACGTGTTATAGCAACGTACTGGTATATTATTTCTAGCCAGACAAAAACTGAATGACTTTGTCTTTTGTGTTTGTTGTGTGTGTGTTTGTCTTTGGTTACTCTGGACCAAACGGATTCAGAGTACTCCCGCTGAGCCTCATTGCATCATCCACTTTGTGGAAACTACAAAGGATGTCAAAGGCTCAAAAAGATCCCAAAGGGTACGAAGTGCATCCGAAAGTGCCCTCAACTCAAAAACTCAAGAGCAAGTACGATATTAGTTCTATAGAACAGCACATCGTACAAAAACAACTGAACTGAGGTCATTATCCCAGGCAAAATCATAAAAGCGCGATTCAGAAATCGATGCAGACGGTACAACGCCATCTACCGGGTAATTCGACCAACATTAACGCTAAGTGAAATGGCACTAGGCTGAACAGTGAACACTAGGGGTCAAATAAGAGTGGCCAAGCGAATCAAGGGAGGTTGTGATTTGCCTTACAGATACTGAAATTGTACTTCTTCGACCAATTAGTACTAAGCCTTGGGTGATTGAGAAAGGAGTGTTCAGGTTTTTTCGGACGAAATAAAACGAAAAACATTTTTCCAATGGGCCATTCTGGTCATTCATCGTAAGCTCTGTGCCTAGCACGTAAACTACCCTTATTAAATAAGCCTGTGACTTGTATTATTTTAGGGTAAACTTTTCCATCGGGTGTTAGTTTATATGAACTGTCATTTTCACCTACAAATATACTCATCATCATCATCATGATCATCAATATTAAGAGGGCCTGGTGGTGGTATGTTAAGTAATACTGAGAAAATATCTGCACATAGAAATCATCTCATACTCACACACATAGTTAAGCAAATATTTCCCATTTAAAATCTAGGCAATCTTCCAATGGCAGAAATTGTTACGTCACTCATTAGAACATTTTGATTACTGTCTTTTCTTTAGTGACACTCGCAAGGTTAAAACAAATTGATTGACGTAGGTACATAAGATTAATTATTTGATCTATTGAGTTGAGTACCACAAGGGAACAAACATAAGTAAATACATACATACATAGACTGGTAGACAGTTGATATATTATTATGTCCCTAACACGCGTTCGAATAGAAAGCGTGAGTACCCGACAGAGCTGTACTTTAAGCGTGGGATTGACGTGAGTTGCGTTTACTACAGGCGCTAACGCCTATCGTCAAGATTTAGTATGAAAAGTCTATACACCGCCCCTGGTGGTCACTCATAGAACTAAAAATCCAAACTGTAACGTGAGGCACTTATACATTACTTAATTCGCCATCGACTTCACGTTCGTTCACGATTTTCCAATATTCAACCTTATATCACTAGCATTTATCGTTTTAATTTAAATGTTTGTCGGTTATGACATTACAGAATACGCGCATCGCGACGTCGACAGTGTCCACTGTCGATACAATATGGCGGCGCGGGGGCCATTTATTTGCATTTTTAAATACAAAATACGCGACAATCCGAATTTTGCGGATATATGTTGTCAATTCAAAACCCTTATTTTTATAAGTTCTTTAATTTGAGATAAATTTTGATCGGATCTACGGTAACTCTTGTCGGAATAATACGATATCACGGGCCATTTTGCAAGTGAAATAGTAAACTACAGTCGCTACGGTATTCTTCGATACGAAATGTCAAATTTGGGTCTCACACTACCGATTGGTAGTACGAATCGAACGTTAAATTACGCATCGAAAACTAAACGCTAGAGCCTAACGTTTTGTAGTTGGTTTCGTAGGACAACGGCATTGTGAGTTACAAGTTTGACGGGTCGAATCGAAGAATACCGTAGCGAGATCGAAATCTATTCGAAGCGCGTTTATTCGATCTCGTATTAGTTACGTAACGTTAGGTTACGATTGTTATCTCACAATAAGGGTACCGTAGCTCAAGTATAAGTTTTATCGATACATATATATACGTTTTCAAACGCGTTTGCGTTTTGTTTCAATTTGTATGGCAACGCGTAGTTCCTTATCATTTGCTAGCATGCTTAGGCTATCATGAAACGACACCTCCAAAAAAACGTCAAAGCTGCCTCCTCAGTTGACGACTTTAAAAAAAAGTGGAACAGGGCATCATCAAATGTATCAAAAGTGATCGTCCAGAATGTAATGAGACACATTAAAAAGAAAGTTAGGTTGCAGGCAAAATAGATATAATACGACGAATTCATTCAAATTAGTTTTTTTTTAAATGACCTTATTTTTCAATTCCTTTTTGTTTCATTATCAGTTTTCACACAGAATAAAAATAATAATAACTTTGAACTTGTCTACTTTCTTTCCGATACGGATACGTTGTATGCAAAACTACTCGCTCTATTTTTTTCTATTATAAAATGTTAGCAACAGAAACTATTTAACGACCTAGATAATAGCCAATCCCATTGTCTGTACAAAATTTCATGTTATAATGGGCTTGTGACCTTCAATTTGTTTACGATGCCATACAAACCAGTTTTTGTTGATGAACAAATGTTTGTATGGAAGCAACTACATTTAAAGGACATTAATGCCCAAAAAATCGAGTTAAAGACGGACCTCGCTGACAGCAGCCGAAACGCTTCATACTGATTGGCTTTAAAGTATGACGTCACACCGTGCAATTTGTACTAACCGTTGCATGGAAAATGAAGTAAATTGCTGTTTCGGTCGCGAAATACTGCGTTTAGGTCCATAGTTGTTGTACAAATTTGTTTCTATAAAAGCGTAAGGATTCTATTGGTACCTTTAATTTTACTCTTGGACAATAAATAAAAAAACTTTTTTTTCAGAATTTTCAAGGTTCATATCTTTTTATGATTTGAATTATATTTTGTAATTTATACTTTATTACAATCATTTGACGGTTTACTTACCATCTATTTAGCAACACGACGTTATCAATTTTAACACCACGCAACAAGCCTATCATACCTGTGCTAACTCGGGGCACCTATACTAAAGAGATGTAGCAAAATATTTTATCGACAAAAAAATATATCGATGTTACTGTCAACATCTAAATGTTATTCAACATAAATACATATTATTTATTTTCTTTTCATTTTAAAATAAAAACGTGCATTTATTTGTTTAATTTAAAATAGTTTTCATAGTATACAGTTTATATTTTTTCCCTATTCGTTAGTAATAAAGATTGCTGTCTAGATGAAAATATCCACTTTAAATTTATATACGTTCTCTTAACGTCCACAGTGGTCAACGGGGTATTTTATCTTATCTTGAAACATGTCTATTTACTTTTGAGTCAAAATAAAACAGATATGATATGTGTTCAGATATGATATCGAAGCTTTTTATAGTAATAGAGAAATTTCAATGAGCACATATGTTAATATATATCGACATCTTTTTTATCGATATCAAATCCCTAAAAAGTGCCCCGAGTTAGCACAGGTATGGTTATAATAGCATGTCGTTTTAAAATGAGAACTAGCGACCCTTAAATGTTTAAACAGCAGATGTTGAGTATAAGATTGTGATAGATAATACTGATAACGTGCACGATTCCAACTCACACTTGGCCGGGTTTTTTTTAATTAAAACGTGCAGAGTGAAATATTCTAAAATGGGAATTTAAATAATTTTGAAGCTTAATCAGATATCATTACAAACGCTGACATACTTTGGAGACGTTATCTTTGTGGATATTTTTTTAATTTCCGACAGGGAGAGTTGGCGAAGTGGAAATATTCCTTTTTGTATTCAAAGGTAATAGGTAGGTTGTATAATGAAAAATTATCGTTTGATCTATCATGAGATAATGTTAGACGGGTAAAAGAAACCTTCTTCACAAATAAAGGTGTGGCAAACATATCAATGATACTTGAGATAATTTGAGTTGGCCGAATGGGGAAAATATGAAAATTTTAGAAGTGCCTATTATTTTTTTGGTGAGCCTTCCTTAGCACCAGAAAAAGGTTGCGGACTTTTCGGCTGTCTCAAAATGATTTTTAAAAATATAAATAGTTTCCTCACTTACGTTTTGGGTTAAGGACGGCGAATGAGACACTTTCCTTGATCCGTCTCAAATTACAAAAAATATGTTTTAATACAGTTGCTCAAAAAGCGCTAATTTACGTAGCTATTTAGCGTGCGGAAAGTTGGTTTTTACTTTTCCACGTGTATCGAACGACGTTTTTTAATACAGTTGCGAAAAAATAAGAAAAACAACACGTAAGGAATTTGAAACTTTTATATTATTCATTCTGTAACAACATTGTAATACAGTTGAAAAGTAATGAAGTTGTTCATAAATATATTTTTTAATACAGTTCTTCCTTACTTATTGTTTTTCTTATTTTTTCGCAACTGTATTAAAAAACACCGCTCGATACACGTGCGGAAATGTCATCACGTCCCGAGTCTCGGTTCTCGTGGAGTAATGACATACTTTCCGCACTATCATCGAAATGTACTATTAAATATCTGACTCTGGCAATGACAAATATAGCTGCTGCAGCTGTCAATGTCATTGCCAGTGTCAATTTACGATGGATTTTTAAAATATTTTTTTGTATTTTGACACGGATCAAACAAAATGTCTTATTCGCCGTCCTAAACCCAAAACCTAAGTGAGGAAACTGTTTATATTTTTCAAAAATTGACGCAGCTGAAAAGTTTGCAACTTTTTTGCAATGTGTTCCTATACATTTGAGTAGGGTATCAAAATGATGAGCTTGAAAAGGCGATTTTAAAAGTACCTACAACAATTTTTTATGGCATGACACTTTTAAATATAGAATCGTGAATTGTCAAGAAAATAACCATCCAAGGCTATTGTATGACATATAGAAAGACAGGACTTTGATAGCCTATCATACAAACTTTGGACCCCCATTTCACCCCCTTAGCGGATTAATTTTGAAAAATCCTTTCTTAGTGCACCCCTAGACCTTATAAGGAACCTACGTGCCAAATTTGGAATCCTTAGAACTAGCGGTTTGAGCTGTGCGTTGTTAATCAGTCAGTCAGTCAGTCAGTCAGTTTCTTCTTTTATATATTTAGATATTCTGTGCCAAAACACAAAACAAAGTCATCATCATATCAGCCGATAGACGTCTACTGCTGGACATAGGCCACCCCCAAAGAGTGCCACAATGCCCGGTTCTGCGCCGCCCGCATCCATCAGCGGACACCCGCGACCCAAACACAAAGACACCACAAAGTATCGGAATGCAAAACGGATCCAGTCAAGTTTGAGTTGGTGGAACTGTTTATATTTTTAGGTAAATACCTAAAAAGTAAAAAAAAAGTATATAGACGTCTAAGTATGCATAGTACGGTCAAGGAATGTTTGGCACATATCAACTCTATTTGTTATATGTGCTAAACATTAAATTTTCTCGACTGTACAATACAAACCTGTCTTTGTTCTGTACTAAAAAGGTAAACATATTAATCATTTTCAGTATGACAAGGACATCTACGTAGATAAATCATGTATAACACACGTAGATAACATTCAAAGCAAACTAAACTTTTAAGGTAGGTAACTAAGTTTCTGTCTCACCGGAAAACTCCGATCCGGCACGAAATTGAGTTAGAACTTTTAAAGGGAGCTTTGAAAAAGTAAGGTAAAAATTTAGCTTCATTTATTATTTACCTACAATTATAAGTTATGGGAAAAATGGGTTGAAGAACTGCTGTACTCGCCCACGCATTACAAAGAACACAGACACGGCCGTGGCGTAATAGTACATTGTTTAACGAGGGACCTTACGGCGTCGGGCTTCTGATAGACTCTTGTTTGCAATATTCTTACGCCCGTGTTATACACAATGTTTTACATCACATTTGCGAGGAAATAAATAACAACAAAAGACAGAAAAATTTATGTTTCATACAAGCGCACCAATCAAAAATTTACGAATTTGACAACTGCACCTCCAGATCAGTGCGAGTGGAGCGCGCAGTCTTAATTTTTTCAACCAATCACAGAGCAGTATTCTTGCAGCACGTAGCCAACTAGATTTTTTGCAACCAATCACAGAACAGAATCCTTGTGGCGCACGGCCCACTAGATTGACTTAAACCAATCAGATCACACACAAGCTCATAACTCCCTCGGGAGTTGTAAAAAACCATAACTCCCGCGTGAACAATTTAGGCCATTGTCCTTCTGTATACAGGCATGGAATAACACCATTTACGAGTAAGTGTGATGAAAAATATAGTACATATGCCTATTCAATATGCAGGTTTTTTAAAGACTTTAAGTAGTTAAACAGATGAAACAAATATACACCTAGTCACAATAGTAATTTACGATACAAGTGCAGAAAATAGGAACGAACGATTCGCAACGAGCGGTGATAAATTAAAACACGACCGAAGGGAGTGTTTTACATCGACACGTGTTGCGAATTACCTATTATACGCACGTGTACCTATCCTACAACGTTTTACAATACATATGGCTCTTTAAAGTTTCGACATATGCACGGAAAGTGCTCTTTTCCGCACACGTGCACTCCTTTCGGTCGTGTTTTAATTTATCACCACTCGTTGCGAATTTCCTATTTTCTGCACTTGTATCGTAAATATTTAACTATTGTATTAATGGTAAAGATACACAATATACTTGGCTCAGTATTTATAACTAAAACATACGTAAAGAGTTGTTTTCCCTAGTGGAATTGGTCCAAAATTGAACGCGAAGACATTTTATCGTGCTCTTCCGCATTTAATGTTTTCCTCATTTTATCTACGTTACCCTAAAAGCATTGTCTTCTATGATTTTCGCTGCCAAAACCAAGCGTTACAGTTCCTTTGAATGCGAAAAGGTTCTTAAAACATATACAAACGGAACACTGTTACAACCTTACGTCGTTAGTGCTGTCAGCGCACTGGCAAATGGAAATTCTTTAAAAAGTATTAAACGTAAATATCATGCCTTCAGCATCCGAATGCACGTGTTATCTACAACATAATAAGACATCAAATGAGCGATATTAAACCTTGTGTAAATGGTTTTAAGACATATTGAGAGGGATGCTTATCATGGTATTGTACAAACAAGATGTTCGCCCGTTCAAGCTCGCTGCAGGATATTTATCACAATAGCGGGGATTGCATACAAAATAAGTTAAATCGGCTTATCTTTGCACGGTGAAAAAAATCTTTTCTCAAAAGTTTTTTTGCATTTTGACAATAAAATTGTACTTACTTTCAAATGTCACTTTAAAAAAAAATCCAAGCTTTCATATTTTAGGAATATTCTGTGTATCATATTTGATACATTACCAATGCTGTATCACTTAAAAGCAATGCTTTGTTTAGCAATAACATATACGTATTCAATGAAATTAATTATCAAAAATAAAAATAAACTAAATTTCGAAAATATGCATATACAAAGTTTGAAATTTTAACAGCAAAAGGTAAAATTTAAATTATGTCTCATCTTTTCCTCAGAAATTCCCATAACTGCTAAAGTAATTTGGAATTTGACTAGGTTTTATTTTATTTTTACTTTGGACAGTGCGCCTTATTGTGTAGGTACTTGCAACGTGGTTCATTTTCGGAACACGGGACTTGTATTCAACCAATCTCATTTTTGCAGTATTTTTGGGTTTTTAGTAGTAGTAGTAATGTTGGCTTATTAGATATAAAATTATTCTCACAATAACAAGCAGTTGCAACAGTAATATCATATATGCATGTAAGATAATAGTAAGCTATACCTTTTTAATGAGGTGTTGGCAGTGTATTAAATGTGATACAACTTAACTTCTTTGATGGATTGGCAATGTATCAAATATAACACACAACATATTTTATATGTTTTACGCAAAAACAAATGTAGAAAAGAACAATATATGTCCATCACAACGCATGCTAGTTTATAATAATTATGTTGTTTAGTCAGAGGATGCAAAGACATTATCCAAAATACCAAGTAACAGAGGCATAAAAAAACATTCACCGTTTCTTATTTATTTATTTACTAAAGTACAATTTGCAATTACAGCTTACGCCAAAGCATTACAAACCTAAATATATATTCCAACTTAAGGTAAGTGTACCAAATTCCGTAAGTGAACATAATTCCGTTAAAATTGCGTGTAAAACCGTAAAAAACAAAATAAATATTTTATCAATCTATTTATTCAAATCTTCAAATAATATAGTTTACACATGTGGGTAAAATTGCTTAAAATCATTTATAACTATTTTATTCTATAGTTTTAAAAACGAATTCACGGGATTATGTTCACTCACGGAATATGGTACACTTACCTTAACTATAACTATATATTTAGTGTAAGGACACGAAAATCCTTTTACAATCCGCTATCAGTAGCGGCCATCGGGTAGCGAACACATCGACGTGCTGCGCTGCGCCGAGCACAGAGTTGAGCAGCGCCAGGGCGGCGGGAATCGGCGCGTGGCGCAGGAGCTCGGTGCGCGCGAATGGCGTTGCCAGCAGCGGCGCTCTGCGCAGCCGCACGCGCGCCTTGGGAGCGTACAGTTGTACCACCTCTTCTACTAGGTCTACGCAGTCTACCCTGCCGTGTATAAATGCGAATTACGCTAGTGACACGTATCTTCTAATTTCTAACGAGTCGAATCCGAGCATGCCTAACAGAAAACTTATAATATTTTTGACCAATTGTAACTAGATTAACAGACATTGTGGATGCTTTCAATTCAATTTTAAATTTATTTGCCTATTTCACTCTGTTTATACAAATTTTAATGTTTTATTAGGAAAAGTACGGTTGCCATATTTTTTTTCTTGTGTATCACGGGATACAATGCTAAGAAAAGGGTTAAATAGACACAGAAACGAATATATAGAATGTGTCGTATGAATATGTGTGTGTGTGAATAAAATATAAAACAAAAGGCTGTCCTCTTAAGAGTTCCCAGGAAGCTCGATATATTTTTTTCAACTATAATTTCTTGCATCCGAAACTAGATTCCGACATGGCGGATCTCGTTGTGAATGCAAAGTTTGATATTATTCCAACACGCCGTTTTATTACATGGTGAAATATTATTGACCGTTCATATTTTTCGCAGGCATTAGGTATCAATAAAAAATGCCGTTTCTGGAAAAGAAACATAGGTAAAATTTTCACAGTAAAAATTTCTGTTTGAGTTAATAATTAGTACGTAACGTGTAGATAATCAGTACCTGAGTGAGTGGGGTTAGCGGTGCGGGGGGAGGGGCGCGCTTGCCGCCACCCGCACAGCGTGCTACCGCGGTATCCACGAACGCGTGGTTTTATAGGATATCTTTCAGCTGCTGTTCCTCAATATTTTAGTACTGAAAGATACTGTTAAAAAAACACCTTTTTTTTCGCTTAGTACCTATTTCACTGTAAAAAATTTGAACGGTTAATATTATTTCGCCCTGTATGAGAGCCAAATTACCATTGTATGAGGAGCCGACTTGTGTCGAGCTTTCTGGGGACTCTTAATATCAATCAAAGTCAAAGTCAAATAATTTACTTGTAAAACACATACAAAGGTATGATAGTGTCTTCAAAAACATCAACTCTCATATTTTTTTGGATTCAATTATTTTACCCAAACCATGATCAGATTGTATATCAGCACTGATCATATCATTTCCATAAATCTGCCACCCGTGTCCCAGTTTCCAAGTTTGTTTCGGTTTCCCGTCTAGTTTTTGTTGATTTATTACTTACATTCAATATTTTACCGCCCAATTCTGAAGGGATTTTGAATTTGCAGTGATGTGTAGCCATTCGTCAACAACACGATTCAAGCATGTTTCCTTAGCTGACTGTCATGATATCCATAGAAAGAATTCTAACTTAACACCACACGGAAATCATCATATCAGCCGAAAGATGTCTACTGCTGGACATAGGCCTCCCTAAGAGTGCCGAAATGACCAGTCCTGCGCCGCTCGCATCCAGCGGACTCCCGAAACTTTTACCAGGTCATCAGTCCACCCACGCTGCGGACGAGGGACAAGGGAATACAACCTTGATCATCATCATCCTCCTAGCGATATCCCCGGTTGTGCTCTAAAGGAGCCCAGGGTCCGCTTTGACACGTAATCCCAAGATTTGGCATAGACACTAGTTTTTACGAAAGCGACTGCCATCTGACCTTCCAATCCAGAGGGAAAACTAGACCTTATTGGGATTAGATCGGTTTCCTCACGATGTTTTTCCTTCACCGAAAAGCTAACGGTAAATATTCCGTACATAAGTAACTTCCGAAAAACTCATTGCTACGAGCCGGGATACGAACCCACGACCGCCGCTTGACAGCCGCATGCCTGAACCACTAGGCTACCGTAGCTTCCTAGGCTACCGTAGCTTCTTATATCACCTAGATAATATTTAAAAATAATTCATGCTTCTCAACTTCTACAAATAGAGAGTCTATTAATTTCGTAACAAACGCAATATTATAATTGGGACTGTGGTTTCCTTTGGTTAGTTTACAAGACGCTCTTCCCAGTTTTACTAAAATCGTAAAACTTATTTTAACAAGAAAATCCATTAGATTTTAATTAAGATTAGCAACATTGTTAGCTTGCCAACACTTTTACTTTTAATAATTAAAGTATAATACAAGACTTGATTAACAACAGTTTATAATTAACAGGTGCTCGGGCGGCACCACTTGCATATTACAGAGAACTCACGCAGAGTCACAGGATTATAATATCCTATCATCAACCGGAATGTCTTTTCTATTTTCTTAGTAAATATAAACACATGTTTAAAACTCATAAATTAAATGTGAATGATGGGTTATTGTATTACAAACTAGTTACAAATATCTGCGTTGAAATGAAAGAAAAATATAATCCATGTTTAAAAAAAGCAAAGTCTCGACTCTTCCACCGTAAAAAGTTGTGACATACTTCGTGGAGCCAAATCAGGCATTCTTATTAATTTTAATTTGCTTGCTCAATAAAATTCTGCAACTTGGGAATTTGACTGGATTTATTAATTTTTGCATACCCAAAACTATGTAGTATTGTGTGATTGCCAAGAGACAAAATTGTATGTAGGGCCTGTACGGCGTACCGGCGGGACGGCGCTTCTGTGGCGTAAGAAGATGTTTCCATCTGCCTCGGTTATACAGTGCGACAATGTTAGGATTAGTGCGATCAAGATAGCGTCTGGTGATAAGCATGTTATAATATTTTCTGTATACATGCCCGTCAACAGTTTTGATAACCTGCCGGATTATGTACAATGTATGAGTGCTATGAGCGCTATAGTGAAGGAAAATTGTATGGAAACTGTTTATATATTAGGTGACTTCAATGCGCATCCGGGCGAATTGTTTTGTGACGAATTATTTAGTTTTTGTACGGAACAGGACTGGATTTGTGTTGATACCGTTAAACTAGGCATAGGCTCGGACGCAGCACTTATGTTTAGGTACTAACATAGTTATTTAAGTTTATTGTAATATCTATGGATTATTTTGTCCGAAATAAATGCTTTTTATTTTATGTAGCAAGCAAATAATATTTAATAAGAATGCCTGACTTGGCTCCACGAAATATCTCACATCTTGTTTCGGTGGAAGAGTTTCAAGACTTGGCTATTACATTTTTTATGGGAACTCACTTATTTTTGAAGGTAATTGTGATATCAATACATACAAGTTATGAATGCAACTCTGGGAATAATATTTTGCATAGACTGTATGGATATGTTATCTTCCCAACCGTAAATAACGTTTATATACTTAGTTTTCTAGTGCATTGTACATTTGACACTAACCGCATACAAATATATAGTAAGTGCACTGTACCTTACTTACCTTGTTATTATTACTATTCGCAAGAACTGCAAAAGTAACTTTGTAATCGCATGTATTTGTATAGGATAATTTACTTATGCAGTTTGTATATCTCTGAAACATGAATTGATAGGCTAAAAACTAATTATGATTAAAATGTGGAGCTAGAAGTACCTTAGAATTATGTTGATCATTATCAGTGAGTGAGTATGTCAGTGACAAAACTAAGGAACGGGCAATATTTCTTAAACTAATAGATCAAATTCAATGTCTATATATGTTACTCAAAATTCAGGGTTCTCGCTTTAGCCAGCACAAAATTACAGGATACGGCCGTGTCTCTTTGTTTTGCTCGACTTGGCGTGGGCACTGCCGTGCCCCCAGATAATTGTGGTGTTATTCATATATGTAAATTAATTTTAGTTGGTGGTTTGTGCAAAATTTATGTTCGATACTATTTCCGCCCTAAATATTTTAACCAATGATCTCTGCTGAAATGAACTTATTTCATAAATTGCACAATTACAAATGTTTGTCTTCTAAATGCGGGAAATAGAGCAATTAGTTATAGAAAGCAGCGTGCGACATTATTATTTAATTTATGTTGTAGGTATAGTTGTTATTTTCTAAGCCGTCCGTTCTGCAGTGCGGCGTTCTTTAGTGCGGAACGGACGGCTTAGAAAATAACAACTATACCTATTGTATTTTGAGTTAAGTTGGTTATATGGGTAGGTGTATGGTTTGCAAACAGCGTAGGTACCTATTTTCAGCTGTAGTTTTTCTTGTAATGTGTAAGTTTAAATAAATACATTATTATGTACATTGTAAATTTTAATATATATTTACATAATTTGTCATTATGAGAGAAGAGAATGCCCAGCAGTGGCATGTATTTTACTTATATACAACTTGACGATTATGATGATAATGATGACGAAGAGAGAGTAAGAGCGAGTTGCACCAACTTACCTACAATTAAGGCCTCCACACACCGGTCGCGTGCGCGGGTCGGGCGCGCGTCGGGCGCGGGCCCGCGCAAGTTGTAAAACATTGAAACTACACTTCCAACACACATCGAACGCGGGCCCGCCGCGCGCCCGACCCGCGCACGCGACCGGTGTGTGGAGGCCTTTACAGACCGATCAACGTTAAATATGGCGCCGGTAGTTATCATTCCATAGAAAGTTGACAAACTTTCCATACATTCAGATTTAAACGAAGAGTAGGAGCGACCTCAACCAACTAGAGTGCGTCCACGTTAAATCTGCAAACAAAAAACTTGGCAACAGCACTCCTTAAATGTCAAATTTCTACGGTGAAGGTGGCGTTGCCAAATAATTTAAATACAGACTTAGCTTGGGCATATTTGCGCATGCCACCAAACCTGCATCCTCGCCAATAAACACTGTGTTTGGCGAACTTAAAAGTAAGAGAAAATGTAACTTATTATTATTGGTTTTAAAAAAAAAAAAAACGCCTGAAACGACGACTGCTGCTTATGTGGCTGAGCCCTTATTTATGGACGGTCACGGCAGCACAAATCAAACCAGCCCCCCTATTCTGTAACTTGTTCTAAGCTCACCTCAACGCTCACCCACAATTATACCTTGACACCGCGATGCGTAGTAATTAAGCGTAGGTAGAGGTCTAGTTTCGTAACGGGTGACCGGCGGGGTGAGCCGCATTAACGCGTAGCGAATAACAGCCCTGTATACAAGCGCACACACACACATACAGACGCGCGCAAAGATGAGTTGAATTATCTATACAAAGGGAATGGTTTGTGAGGACAAACGCACTTGTACGAGTATTGTATGTTTGTCAAACAGCGGTCATGGGTTTGAATTTGTATCCCGTCTCGTACCAATGAGTTTTTCGGAACTTACTTATGTACGGAATATCATTTGATATTTACCATTAGCTTTTCAGTGAAGGCATAACATCGTGAGGAAACCTGCAAACATATGCGAAGAAATTCAAAGGAGTATGTGAAGTCCCCAACCTGAGGGGTAATCACGTAACGTTCCGAACGCGCGTCGGTACAATTTAATCCAAAACCTACTGTAGGTCGATCACGTAACGCATTGTACGCGCGTCAGGTAGGTCTAAATGTCACTTTTTATATGGATAATTGACAGTTAAATTGTACCGACTCGCGTTCGGAACATTACGTGATTCTGGATTACCCTTCGGAACGTTACGTCATTACCCCTCTGCTGCAGGTCGATCACGTAACATATTGTACGAACGTCGGGTAGGTCTAAATGTCACTTTTTATATGGAAAATTGACAGTTAAATTGTACCGACGCGCGTTCGGAACGTTACGTGATTACCCCTCTGCTGCAGGTCGATCACGTAACGTATTGAACGAACGTCGGGTAGGTCTAAAAGTCACTTTTTATATGGAAAATTGACAGTTAAACTGTACCGACATGCGTTCGGAACGTTACGTGATTACCCCTCTGGGCCAGCGTGGGGACTACTGCCCGTTCCCTCTTATCAATGAGGACGTGTATCTTAGGCTGATTTATATTTTAAATATAAGTTCTCATTTTAAAACATTCTGCTTCGGAAATTGTTGTTTTATTAAAACAACTCCAATTAGCCAACTAAAAGATTTACACTACAGCAGATTTTACCGAACTAAAGTAGTATTCTTAATGCAAAACGAAATTAAAATGAGTATCGCGGTTAAGCTAACTCAAAGCTTGAGGATAACTATTTCGTTATTTATTTATTTATCGTATGACGGTTACACACTGGTATTCGTATCGATGTCGCTGATAAAGTTCCAGTGTGCGCTGCGAGGTTCAGAAGGAACAGTGCAGCTGCCGAGTTTGGTGTTCTTTTAGCACCACCCGGAGGTCACGTGTAAGGTTTCTAGGGTTTTTCCTACGGACGTAGAACAACAACGACCTCCGTTAAAACAATTTAATTTCGTTAAAACAACTGAACAGCTTACTAATTTAAAAATGCGTTATTTCAAATTCATTCAATTTTAAAACCTATTTTGTGAACCGTAGAGTGCAATGATTTTCATTCCTCTTTTGTTTTCCAGAGTGTACTCGCCAGGCACGTCCGAACACTTTAGCTCTCAAGTAGAAACGATTTGATGGGTTTCTATTGACAACGTTCGCCGACTATTTGAGACAAGCCAATGTACTTAAGAGGGCGCTCGTTTTTTGGTCAGGAATAAGCGAGAATGACGGATTTTTGACGTTGTAATTCTAAGAAACGGAGAGCTTTTTTTAGATCCCGGTTACTTATTTGCATAGGTAAACTCCTCATATTGGTCCTAGCCGCCTCCAATTTACGAAGAACTGAATACTTTAACCGAAAATACCCGATTACTGACAGTAGTTTTCTGAAGAGAGCGCAGAGTCATAAGTTTGAGCCCCTAATTTTCCATGATGTTATATGAGAACCTACTTGTTTTATTCTATTTTCACTAGCGTAATATGTTGCCATTGCTACTAGCCGCCTCGAATTTTCCTTATTCTGCACGTATATATATGTAAACTGTTCTCAATTGCACCATATTTGTCAACAAAATCTTACTGAAAACTCGAGGATTTTCTCATTATTGTTGAATTATTTGTGTATTGAATCTTACACAACATTAAAGTTCATGCTTGTTCCAACAAGATCCAGTCCAAAAAATATAAATTTAGTCAACATTTATATTTATAAATAATTATTCAAAACTAGTATAAATTTACCGCCGCGCGGGAATATATCTCAGTACCGGCTGAATAGCCCTCCGAGACAGACGTGTACTCTGTTTATTTGTGGCTATTCACGAAGCTAACCGGCCACTCTTCAGATAAAATAATATTATTTTGATCTCCGACTAGGCATAGTTGTTACAAACCTCGGGGTCAAACTATACTGGGGATACATTCGTGAGGCAAATCGAGACAAGTTATGAATTGCATAGCTATCAGATATGACGTAGTGTAGCGAAAAGGCTCAAACCCACAGGATATGTAACATTTAAAATTGAACCTTCTACCTAAAACAAAAGTCATACATTTCAATGGTGATATCTTGTGGGTTGGATCCTTTTGTCTAAACTACGCGTTCTATAGTCAATTATTATTGTACGAGTGATCGTGATACTTGATAGATTTAATTTATTTACTTGTTACTATCAGTCCACCTTGTGGAGGGTCCGCTGCAGTTTCCGGTACGTAGTCGCCTCTCGAGAACCTCCCCGCCCCAACGGCCATTATGATTAGTTAGTATGTATGTATGTATGTTAGTTTGGGCGAAATCTTCAAATTAGGTACAATTGCGTATCTTCGGTGACAATGCCATAATATCATAGAGCTGGTCTGATGATGGAGTCGGAAGGTGGCCATAGCAACTCCTAAACTCAACAAGATAAAGCCATCGAATTTGGGCTCATTAATTTGGTCATGGCACGGCAAGACTTTGGTGCTGGAAGATTTCCAGAGTCTGATAATGGAGCTGGAAGGTGGTCATGGAACTCCTAAACTAAACTAGATAAACCCATCTAGTTTGGGCTCATCTGTTTTGTCTTGGTAAACACTTTGGTGATGGATGATTTCCAGGATCTGATGATGGAAGTTGGTCATGGGAACTCCTAAACTAAAATAGATAGACCTATCTTGTTTGGGTTTGTGTGATTTGTCTGTACAAGTACCCACGAACCAGCGACATAATATGCAGGGTTATTGAAAATAACAAGATGAATAAAAAACATTTTAAAAAACAAGCTTATGTGGCGTTTGTTAAGTACAGCACGATCCTACCTTGCATTTAGTTATTATTTTCGTTTATATATAATAATAACACACACCGGGGGTTTACACTGGAAAGGGAGATTTTTACGTGGTTTTATTACATTTCCGAGTCATCATCATCATCATCATCATATCAGCCGAAAGACGTCCACTGCTGGACATAGGCATCCCCCAAAGAGTGCCACAATGGCCGTTCCTGCGCCACCCGCATCCAGCGGACTCCCGCGACCTTTACCAGGTCATCAGTCCACCTTGCGGGGGGCCTACCCACGCTGCGCCTTCCGGTACGTGGTTGCCACTCCAGAACCTTTCCGCCCCAACGGCCATCGGTTCTACGTGCAATGTGCCCCGCCCACTGCCACTTAAGTTTAGCAATTCGGAGGGATATATCGGTTCCCTTGGTTCTGCTGCGGATAGCCTCATTTCTGATGCGATCGCGCAGGGAAACTCCCAGCATAGCCCTCTCCATTGCCCTTTGAGTGACTTTGAGCCTTCTTATGAGGCCTATAGTAAGCGACCACGTTTCCGTGCCATATGTCATCACTGGCAACACACACTGGTCAAAGACTCTCGTCTTGAGACACTGCGGAATATTGGACGAAAAGATGTGCCGTAGCTTCCCGAATGCTGCCCAGCCGAGTCGGATTCGACGATTGACCTTCCCTTCGACATTTCCGAGTATCACTCTTTATTTCGAAATAAATGTTAAAAAAACCGGCCAAGTGCGAGTCGGACTCGCGCACGAAGGGTACCGTACCATTATCTATATCTAAAAACGGCAAAATATCTATATCTAAAATCACGTTTGTTGTATAGGAGCCCCCTGTAGCCTAGTTAGTAACTTGGTAGTGACTCTGCCTACGAAGCTGGAGGTCCCGGGTTCGAATCCCGGTAAGGGCATTTATTTGTGTGATGACCATAAATATTTGTTCCTGAGTCATGGATGTTTTCTATGTATTTAAGTATTTATTTATCTATATAAGTATGTTTATCGTCGTCTAGTACCCATAGTACAAGCTTTGCTTAGTTTGGGGCAAAGTCGATTTGTGTAAGATTGTAAAATAAAAAGAAACAAATAAAAACTAAAATAAAAATAAAAAGATGTATTCTGTTTTTTAGTATTTTTTGTTATAAATAGCGACAACAGAAATACATCATCTGTGAAAATCTCTATCTTTCACGGTTCATGAGATACAGCCTGGTGACAGAAGGACAGACAGGCATTCAGACAGACAGACGGACAGCGGAGTCTTAGTAATAGGGTCCCGTTTTACTCTTTGAGTACGGAATCCTAATAAGTGACATAGGTTTTAGGCTCAGAACATAAAAAAAGGGAGAAGTGCCGTACTGCTTAATTCCAACCAAAACCGATGTCCCCAGTTTTCTCCCACCGCAGCGCCCATATTGAACCGTGTAAAAACAAAGACTCGGGCGTTGCCAGTGAGTCTACGGCAACATGCAAACAAGGGCTGTGATTGGCTTAAACGCACTACACTAGGGGGGCGACAAACGTTAAAATTATGTTTTATCGACATTGATATTAAAATTAATATTATGTTATGATATTGATAGGTAACAACTTCAACAACATGGTAAGTTTATGTGGTGGTATTTAAACTTTTAGCTACAAGTTTAAATAACACGGGTTGTTAACTTACCATAAATCGCAAAAGTAAAAAATATTGACGAATACCTACAGAGTAACATAAACGGCTTTTTATAAGTTCGTGTTCACATACATTTAAAACTCTGGTCACATCGATATTTTTGACCAGGCCGATCCGTATCGCATTTTGGCGCGAAATAATATGTCCATTACTCATATTACGAGATTTAAGGCTAAGGGCGAGTATCCACCAAAGATGTGCGGAGATGTGTTACCATACATTTTACACCTAGGTTTCAAGCAAGCGAGGTGTCAAATATTCGAAAAGTGTACGGCTCTTATTAAGTGGTTGGAAACATTTTTCTTGAAAATGTTACGAACACATTACCTCTTCTCTGTACAGGAAACCAGTTAGGACCTCTGCCAGTAGCATCTATCCATTTTTTTAGTACCTACTCGGATTCTTTGGAAAACTGTAATAAGAAACCGAGATTTCTTCTTCAATTATCACATTTCAAATGAAAGTAAAAAATACTCATTTAAAATAAATTATTGGTAATAATATCACATTTTAAGTTGTTCTGAAGCCATTTGCAACTAAATTATATACTTGTATATACAATTTTATTATGTCTATTTACCGTTCATACTGCAACTTAGTGAAAATCTTATTAGTAGGTACCGTAAACATTTTGTGCCTTTTAATCTTATTAGTTACCTTTAAGATAGGCACCCAACCAAAACAAGTAATTAAATTAAATAAAACAGCGAAAGTAGTCGAAATAAAATAACTAGTATGATATCGTACTTCTATTTTATCGATTACGCGTAAATTGTAACTGCACTTTGGCACCGCTCTAGTTTGCGACGCCAAGCAGCGGCCGTACCACAAAAAAATTCAAGCATCGTCCATATCCATAGTGGTTTAATACATTGCGCCGTGGTTTACTGTATTGAACATTCAATGTACAACGCATAGAACAAAAATATGCTTTTTCGTTCGATATGTTAGTTCGATCCCGAGAAATGAGGCGGCGTTGCGTTTATTTATTAAAATATTAGTTTTTACTGACTTAAGTGAAAATACTAATACTCACATGTGGTGCGTGACTCCACCATTTATGTAGGTTTTAGATTCATTCCTATTTTTGCATGTAACCACGCTACAATTCGGCATTTTGAGTAAACGTGGAAAAACATTTCAGATTCACGGCAAATTGCGACTAACATGCGGTGGGCAGTGACATGCCCATTTGGCCATGTCGCACCGACACGCGCCAAGCCCCCGTTTCATATCTATTCCTTTTTATCATCTGAGGTTTTAGGCTTTTGAATAAAATCACGCATTAATTAATTGTATTCTAGATAAAAAGCTGTGTTTGTATAATTTATAATTTTCAGTTCCTTTGGTAAGAAACGGACATAGCAATTTCTATGAAGGGCAGTTTTTTTTTACTGTCCATAACAAAAAAAAAATTCTTCAAGAAATGAATACGTCAGTACCCAGTAATTTCCTAGTAGTGGGTCGACTGGTATAATTTCATTACATTACTATATATAAATAAGACTCAGATAACATGCAAACTATTAATATCCGTAAAACAAATCATTATTCTTATTACTGACAACTTTAAAACTCGTTAGTTTATTTTATACTAAAAAAACGAAACTAAATATACTTTGTCATATCATAGTATTTTAATACAAATAGAAAACTTGTGCTCAAAAATCAAATACTTACTTTATTCAAGTTATCTAACTTCGCTAACATGATGTTCTAGAACATCATGTTAGCGAAGTAATACTTACCACTTTTTAGTGCAAGTATCAATATCGGTCACGGAGTGAATTCCAACGGTGCGCTATACAGCTATTTGCATCGGCAAGCTCCGTGGTTAGTTCTATCCCGATCGCACTTACATATAGCTAGAAAGGGACGGCACCCGCGGCTGGTGCGATCTCGCTGTGCATGTGGGGGTTAGGTACGTTTGTGTGGGTGGTAGTAGTATTTACACACACAAACGCACTACGCGTGTCAAAATACCGAATTCTGAGCGAGCGCTTTTTTGAAGAGCACTCTTAAGTCTGAACTGCGCTCAAGCTTAAGGGCGTGAATTGCAAAATATCGCGTTCTTAGAAACGTCGTTCTGAATATATTATGATTATGAAACAATAAGGACTGATTTTCAGATATATTCTTGACTATATTTATGATTGTCTATTTGATTTAATGTGTTTATTCACCGTCGATGGCCTGCAGTCTACAGTCATACCTCGAGACAATAACGACCTCTGTGACGCCCTTTGCTTTATTTAGTTTACACCTTTTAACAGGGCTTGACTGTAATATCCACCATGTCGCTTGCAAATTACGTTCTAAAAACTGTTCATGAACACAATTGACATAAAAGACGATCATTCACACGAAATCAGTCATGATTGTCACTCTCCGTACTTAACTGCCCCGCTATTCTGTAACTTGTTTTAAGCTCACCTCTACGCTCACCCACAAATATATCTTGACGCCGCGGTTCGTAGTAACTAAGAGTAGGTAGAGGTCTAGTTTCGTTAGGCGTTACGGGTGTGGTGAGGCGCATCAGCGCGTAAAGAATAGCAGCCCAGGATCTAGCCCATTTCCAAGCAGTGAGCGGTACAGTCGCCCTGGAATACAGAGTGGCTGTTTAATTACACTGTCTGTACATTGTTCACTTTCCTCCAGGACTTGTTTCTATCTAATTTTAGAACGGTGGAGAGTGTGAGTCGTTTTGTTCTGGCCCCGTAGCATGGACGCGATAATTGACAGGATAGAGCATCCGTCCCTGGCTGATACCGTTCGATAGAACGAGACGACGCGCTTATCCTATCACTTATCGCGTGATATCCATAATCCATGCTACGGGGCCTGATCGCAAGAAGTGCGAAACAAAGTTAAAATGATTACTTGAAAAAAAAACTTATTGTAATTCCACAACAACACCGAGCTGTAGAACTCGCGTACCTGTCTTTAAATATATATGTTTAGGTATAATGATTGGACCTGCTCACAAAATTTTACGAGATTTATAACTTTTGCCCATGTGCCTGGCCCACAGACTCCACAGTGCTGTCATCTCTAGGCACCAAGCACCTGGATACCAGCTTGGGCCTTTCGACTCGCTTCAAAGACGTGCTGTGCGAATCGTGGACGATCCCAAACTTACAAGCGGTATCGAACCGTTGAGTCTAAGGGGCGATTTTAAACGTTTTTGAATTGTTATTATGACATTTTATTATTATTATACAATTGATCATTTAAAATTTTAAATCGATTAAATAATATGTATGCTCATCCACTTATAGTTTAAGGTATGTCTGTAGGTAGCATATGCTGTGTTTGTGATCTCCGTTTTTTTTTTACTAACAATAGTTTTGTAAGTTATGTCCAATTATTGTACTACTAACACCTTATCGGCTATGCCTGAAATAAATGTTTTCAATTCAATTCAATTATTTAGTCATTAAAGAGTTTCAGCCCTTTGATCAGATCACATCAATTTGTTGGTATCAATTAATTTGCGTAAATATTATAATCTTAATCTATATATATAAAAGAAGACTTCCTGACAGATCATCAACGCACAGCCGAAACTACTGGAACTAGAAACTTGAAATTTACACCTATACAACCTTTTATAACATAGACGACGGATAAGAAGGGATTTTTGGGAATTCCACCCCTAAAGGGGTTAAATAGGGGTGCAAAGTTTGTATGGAGGAAACTGTATTTTTTGAGCTGGAGTCTTCAAACTTTGTGGAAAGATTACTTTATAGAATACGAATAAAGTACTTTCAGCGTTTTGGAAAATTCTACCCCTAAGGGGGCTAAGAAGGGTTGCAAGGTTTGTATGAGGAAAACTCTTTTTTGAGATAGAAGCTAAAAAGTTTGTAGAAAGATTACTTATTGAAATACAAAAAAACAACTTTCAGCGTTTTAGAAAATTCCACCCCTAAGGGGGTTAAAAGGGGGTGCATCGTTTGTATGGAGGAAACATTTTTTTTTAGCTAGAGAATTCAAACATTGTAGAAAGCTTACTTATTGGAATAAAAATAAAGTACTTTCGGCGTTTTGGAAAATTCTACCCCTAAGGGGGTTGAAAATCGTTGCAAAGTTTGTATGGAGGAAACTTTATTTTTTGAGCTAGAGTCTTTAAACTTTGTGGAAAGATTACTTATCGCCTAATAAGGTTAAAAGGGGGTTCGAAGTTTATGTAGAAAGCAAGACATTTTTAAAGTAAGAAATTTGTAACTACGGTTTCAGACTTATACTATGAGGGTTCAAAGAGATTCTAAGTTTGTATAGAGAGCAAGACATTTTGAAGGTAAGAGATTTGTAACTTCGGATTTAGACTGTTTACTAAAAGACTACAAAACTAATTTCAATGTTTTTTTTTTAAATTCATTCTTTAAACAAACATTTAGACGATAACATGTTCTACGCGGACGAAGTCGCGGGCAACAGCTAGTCTAGAGTACAAGCTCACTAGCAAAGGTTCAAATAAAACATCCACGCCTAATGGTAGTGGATGACAATCTTGCAAAATTTGATTACATTGTTACACAAGTACAGTCGCCATCACATACATCGGAGCAAACAAGCACGTCACAAACATCGGAACACACCTCTATTTTCAAGGCATTAGGGTGCATGTGCCGATATTTTTGAACACCTATACCTACCTATGTGATGGCGACTGTACATGGTGAAGTTAAGTAGTAAAAGAGTTTAATAAAATAAAATAGGTACTTAAATACATTATTAGTGTAGCTAAAATCAGCACATAGACTATCCGTCTCTTTCTAAGCGTTCTTATTAGAAAGAGACACATAATCTATCTCGCCGCGACACAGCTTCCAGGCCGTCCTGCGATAGCCGTGCTGAGGAGATTACGTAAAATCCATTTGCCTCGATTACGCAAACGTTTAATAATTCTGTTAGCCTTTGTTCGTGAGAGTAGAAAACTGATTATATAACAATCTCCATGGCTAAACGAATATTAAGCCTTTGTAAGGTTCCTTTGTAATCTTTAATCTAACTTCCTATACCTTCCTTAGGCTTGGAATCATAGAATATGTTTTTTTTGTATGTTAATACATTATAAGAAAATATTACGGAAGTGCAGATATTTTCAACCGATTCAGCTGAAATTTTGGGTGTAAGTATAGTTTGAATGACAATTCAATAAAATGGTACCATCGAGCTGATCTAATGATGGAGACAGAAGGTAGCCATGGGAATTCTGGACTTAACAGACGTAGCCCCATTGCGTTTGGTTTCGTTAGAATCGTCTCAACGAGTAATAGATGACGGTTAGTATACAGAGAACTTAGAATAATAACGCCTAGAAATGCAGTTCACGCGCAACGGTGAGGCCACCAAAACTCGGCCATAAATGGCCTAGTACGCCGATCGGTGGAACACAATTGGTGCGTTTGTGTGCGTATTGGCGTGTGTGAATACGAGTTGATCACAACTACATGAATCCATTTTATGCCTCACGCTTGGCGCGTCGGCCGTATGAAACTATCCTTCTAGGCGTTATTATTCTAAGACAGAGAAGTACAGCTGGCAATAAAAGATAGTACCAAAAATTTATTTTTTGATAAAAACTTATTATAGGTACACCTACGCCAGGCGTAGATAAACAAAATTAAAATAGCTACCTTGGACGGACAAAAATATACACCCAGGAGAGACAATTTTCATTTTTCATTTTGCTAATGTATCACCCCGTCAGATTTGTATCCAACGTTGTGACAACAATAGTTAAATTACTCATAGTTGCTCTTGAAAGATTACTACCGCGGTAAAATAAAGGGCTTGTACAACGGAATGAGTTTTTTTATTACCAGATAAAGACAGTAAATTATACTTTATCTCATGTCGTATCATGAAATAGTCGCGGACTTACGTTTTTTTGTTGACTCTGTCGAGGAAAAAATAAATAGTTATAATAAATATAATATATAGTAGCGCTTTGAAGTGGTTAGCTTTTCGTAGACTTCACTGCCAAGAATTACTACGCGCTACGCCCGTAGCCGATCCCGTTGCATTCCTCGTAGCAGCGGAAAGCGACCACGGTGTTGTAAGCGCCCGCTAATGAGCCAAATTAATTTCGTAAATTATAATTACAAACGTCGGACTCCAGCGGGCATTTTCGTGGCATGTCAGAATGATAGGTAAGGTTCGCAAATCAATCAATTCACTTTCGAGTATTTGTACTTAGTATTTGGTACCTAGTATTTATAATGTGAAATTCCAATAATGTGACCTTTCTGTGACATACGTTCGGAGTGCTGTCGTAGTATCGTATCCATTGCAATACATATATATGCAAATTAACAAATAAAGCAAATCTTTCTATTGATTAGACGGCACTCTACCAACAAATATAAGTATGAACAACAGTCATACATAATAACGCATGTCAGCTATTTATTTGTTTTTTTAATGGCCACTTCAGTGGGCTATCAGTCATCACTTCAAAGAGTATTTACACATTAAAGATGAATAAATGATATTATTTATTTATTAGCCTAGTAATACAATGTATGTTTCTTTGTTAGTATTTTGTAGCTATTATTTTTATATGTATATTTATTTGTTAGTGTTGTTTTTTCTTCTCTTTTTTTTTGTATTACAATGAATCCCACTGTTGGGCAAAGGCCTTAAATTTCTTAAATAAATGATAACGGGTAACTAATTTAATTAACTATGTTACAAATAATACATTATAATACTCGTAAGTTAAGTCTTTTTTGTAAACCTTACCTTGCCCTCAAACTGCCCCCTATAGTCCGACGTACGATTATAAAACAATAGTCAAAACATACAAAAAATACTAAACAGTAGCTAGCAATCCTAAAACTGTCACAACAACAGACAACAACAAAAAAAATATTTAAGCTTTTTTCCCGTAAACATCTAATACAATGTTTTGAAATTATTGTTTGTAACAAGTGATAAAAAATGACAAAACAATTGAAAAAAAAGCGCGGCCAAGTTGACTCACTTAATAACTTAATGTATTAAGTAGGCTGATTTACTGATTCTACAATAAATATATTTTCATCTTCATTTCATTTCAATTACTTAGTACAAAAATATTAGCAAATTTTTCAGTAGTCAGGAGGGCTACTATGGATGAGCTCTTATCACGCAATAGACGACAAGTCACGTGACAGTCACGTGATTTGTCTACTTTTTCACTCAAATTACCGATTCACAACATGCTGGCATGTGATAAAATTGAGTTATCCAACTTTGACAGCGGTAAATGTCAAATGATAGCCGTTACCGTTTTGTATAACATTGTCACTGGTTAATGTGACATATTATCGAAATTTGACGTTTCAACTTAGTTTATTTTATCTAAGTGCTTCGGAGATGACGATAAGCTATTTAAAAAACGTTGTTTTGCACTAAAATTACGAGTGAATACTCGATAATAATGATACTGTGATATGATAATTTTCTCCCTATAATCAAACATAGATCTGTTTGTTGAATTCACACCAATTATTGAAAAAGTTGTCGTTAAATTTCATCAAGGTTTCAAGGAGAGTCTTCAACAAACGCTGTTGGCCCTTGGAGTTCCTAAACCAGAAATTTCGCTGCATATCATTAGTGGCAAGGAGGTCACACTCGTATCGAAGCGGTACTTAAGGTAATTAATGCTATTTGGATGAATTTTTAAGTTCTATGGACCCACAGCCAGTGATTATTTTATTAAACCTCTATCTTTGGGGGAGGCATATGTCCAGCAGTGGACGTCTTCCGGCTGATATGATGATTTAGTTACTGCAATCAACATGTACTAAACTGGGGAATCAGAGGATCATTCGTTAATACATATTTATCATTCTTATTTATATCTTAAACTAGCTTCTGCCCGCGACTCCGTCCGCAAGGAACCCATTTATATCGCATCTCCATACATACTTACACCCCCCAGAGGGAAAGATTTCTGGGATAAAAAAAAACTATTCTATGTCCTGCCTCGGGATTTCATCTAACTCGGTTCAGCTGTTTAAGCGTGAAGAGGTCCCATTCAGACAGACACACTTTCGCATTTATAATATTAGTAAGTATGGATATTCAAGATATTGTGATAAATTGCAGTTACTACTGCAAGATAAAATTAATGAATATTTAGTCAAATTACCCAACCTATTTTTTGGTGTAAAAATATGGCTGATATCGATATATTGTTCTGTTTTCATAGAGCGAAACCGTAAAGTTCTCAGGGTACAGTATGTCCATGAATTGTGTATGTAAGTATGTAGGTACAGTCTGTTTTCATCTAAGATACTTACCTATACTCGTAGGTACTGTAAACAGAAACACTGACATCAATCAAGATGCCATCATCTGTTACAACATATCATTGTTGTACCTATCCCAATTACTACTTGATAAAATACTATATGTGCGCGCGGCTTCGCCCGCGTATTACAGTAAACCCAGACGGAGTCGCGGGATTAAATGTACTGGCGAAGAGAGAAGTAAGTATGTATGAGTAGTTCTGGAGATTGCCCATTAAAAACAAACTTACAAATCCACAATCTTACAGACTTCAGCTCTTTAATAATAGTATAGAAGTATGTAGACTAGAATTAACATGCATAATTTTATTTCATATTACTGATACCTGTATTTTATCTTCTTTTCAGATCTATTACCAAAGAAAGAAAAGAAGATTACACCCGGTTATCATCAAGCGGACTGTACGCTTCTTTGCCTACGATGTGGTATCAATACAAAGTATAAAACAAAGTCGCTTCCCGCTGTCTGTATGTCTGTCTGTCTGTCCCTATGTATGCGTAGATCTTTAAAACTACGCAACGGATTTTGATGCGATTTGTTTTAATAGACAGAGTGATTCAAGAGGAAGGTTTATGTGTATAATACAAACCATACATGCATGTATTATACACATAAACCCTTGCGAAGCAGGAGCGGGTCGCTAGTAAAAAATAAACAATAAAATGATAACATGGAATTTATTACTTTCATTTCAATTTAAGTCTATTGTGCACAGCATACAAAAAAGAAGGCAGTCCAACCTTTGAGTAGGTTTGCGTTTTTGCTGTTTAGGTGTCTTAAAATTTAGGTTCCATTTCCACCATTCTGAAACAAAAGTATTATTAAGTAGGTCATATTTAATAGACTGACTTTTGTGATGGTGAGTAAGGTCGCCAGACCTCCCAAAGTTGTGATAGATAAGAGTAAGAAATTTGCATTTGCCTCCAACTATTAACACAGAATCCTCAATTATCTTTGCTGATTCAATCTTTGATTGGCAACACACTAGTATAGTAGTCCTTTGAAGTTGCAAGCAACCCAATAAGCGTCTGCTTTTCACCAGGCAGGCCATATTCTTGTTGTGAAATAAAATTGGATGGGAGTCAAATTTATTAATATTTCAGTATTCTAGAAACAGATACGAAATAAACTACAGTATAGTGGCTACAGTATACACTTGCGGTCAATAAATTCGGGTCACCCTAAATTAAATAACTGCAAAAGGTTTATTTTAATATTTAACACTAGTTATATTTACATTTAGCAATTTTCGGGATCCTATCATAAAAATGTCAACATCCAAAAAACGATTTTTGCGATATCTCGCTCCGTTAACGTTGTTTTTTTCATGGGTTTTTACGAGTCCGATTTAAACCTGGTAAACGTTCTTTTTATACTGTTATTTTTGCAGTGTACATGTAAATAAAGAACTTGACAGGATTAAAAAAACTCTACAACCATGCACAATTTTAGAAATATGACAGTATTTTACCGACCCGTATTCTTTGTCCGCGAGTGTACTTCTAATGTTTAATAAATTTTAGTTTTATTTCGGTTAACCAAAGTTGACTGTTATTTTTATGTTACCTATTCCAACATCATTCAAATGCTTGGGCAAATAGAACAATGTAGGTATAATATAATAAATAACAACCATTATGAATAAATGTATGTACATACCTAAAACCTAATTAGGTATTTATAATTAGAGCATATCTATTCTACTGTAAAATGACCTATAACAATTGTTATCAATAAAATTTTCATTTCATTTCATTTCATTTCAAATAAGTAAAATCACTGTAAATGTCCAATATGTATGACAACTTACCAGCACGTTAACTGCCGTCGAGCTTATAGTCTTCTTGTTCTTTATTTTCGTGCTTTTCTGTGAAAACTGATTTTATATCTGTTTTTCCATTTAACTCAAAGGCAATACCCATAAAACATGATAATGCTTTCGTGTTTTCAGACTGGACTTCATTTCATTTATCCATATTACCTATAGCACTTTTTTTGAACTGCAGCACTGACCCTCAATTCATCTTCTGTTTCCAATAAAATTATTATTTCTATCATACTCTTGAAGTCTGTAAAAAGAAGAAACATAGCTGTAAACTCGGTAAATACGCATACTTTGATAAAAATGTGTCTGTAAATAGTAAAGAAAACTAACCTCTGAATTATGTCTTTCGGCTCGCTTAATTCGGCCCCGCTATTAAAGCACTGCCTTTCAATGATCCGTAACTCATATTTGCCATAATTCATTGCAGGTTTAGCAAAATATTCACAACATTATGCTAAATTTAGAAATAATCCAGCGTAACCCACTCAAACAGAAGCATTTGACCAACATTATTTGACAATTGGCGAGGCGACATCACGCGTCACTAGCGCCTCTAGCGGCGCATTCACATTCACTCGCAGTAGTATAATTCCTTATCGTATCGATTGTGTTACTTTTACCAATCATCCGAACATGCTTATTATTTCGATAAGATTAACCCGTCGACAATTTGACAGCTTGTCACTAACCCCACGATAGGTGATAACTTGTCAATCATCAAAAACTCTAGCCTTTATGGCCTTTTTTTATACATTTGTTGGTAATATTGGATGAATGATTGCTCATAAATAGGATGCTTTACTATAATGCCATCAAATTGAGGGGTAATAGAAATGTAATACCTTCACTTATAATTGACTAACTCTTTAAAATATTTGGGTTAACAATGTATTTTGCATCTGTGTAAGCTTTTAGGGGAATTACTTAAATACTGTTTGTCCAAAAACATTAACAAGTAAGCATCCTTAATTAATTCGACTTAGATTTTTGGGATAACTGTAGGATTCATTAAACTAGGCGTATATTATATCCACTGATAAAACGTAATTAATGCGTTTCCGGTTTACAATGAATGGTGACATAACATATTGCTCCTATCGGTGAGTAGCAGGCAACTTTATATGTCATTTATGCCAGGTAATGCTGTATCTACATATTCGCTTTTGCACGCTTGCAATTCAAATATAAATGAATATTAGTAGAATAAAATATAATATTCTGTCAGATGTTGATATTGATTTACATAGCCAAGATATATAACACCTTCGTAATAGAGTCATACACCGCAGTCCAGCTAGCAAGATCGCGTTTAAGCCAGACGTAAAATATTCGTCCTTCTCTAGCTAGTGGTTAAGTGCGAGAGGGACGGATGCTTTATGTCGGACATAAAAGCGATCATGCACGACCTCTCAAACCATCTAATGCCCCCCTATACCAACCGTTGTTATAAAGCTCAACAGTGATTTTGCAGGGACTAGTCTGAGCTTAGAGATTATATACCAATAGAGATGAGTGGAACACATACGCTTGCCACAACGAGGGACCTACTTTATTTGGTAATCATTTATTTGGCCCAGCCTCAAATAACCTGATTGGGGCAAATAAAGATAAGTAAAACTATGACAAACAGGGCAAATTACACATCTCTTCGTCACACTAACCAAGATTTGTATAAGACCAGCTCGTTCGGTCGAGGTATTATTATTTTTGTGTTATGTCCAGAGTATAGTTCATGGGCCTCATACACTATGATTTAAGTAGGTAGTCAATGAAATGCAAACTCGTAGGTACCTTTTTTGCTTTCGTCATAATAATAATAAAGCCTAGAAAGGCAAATGAATAGGTAATAGGTACGTACATGACCCAAGTCACGAGAGTATTGGCGAGTACCTAATTGTATCGATTTCTATACTAGCTGATAAACCCGATTTATCGAAGGTCTCACTTTTAGCTTACCATTGTATTTCTGACGTGCAGCTGGATGCTACTGCTAAAAATAATTACCTTCAGTCTCTGATTAGTGTCAATTGAACACACTGAGAGCGTTAATAAATACACATGATCTAATGGTAGCCATAAACTCTGAAGCAACAATTTACGCTAGGTATACGTAAAAACCAGAAATGGAGAACGTCCTGAGCCAGGTGGATTGCACAACTCCTGGCTTTCGATGCTAATAAAAAGGTCTAAGATTGGCTTTCAGTGAGCCTTCAAACTCTATTTTCTGGCATCTTTTTCAACCCTCTGAACGCCACATATATCAGGCAAAAAAAGCCACATAGTCCCGATTACCGGGACAAATTAACCCTTTACCAGGCCATTAAGAACTAGCGTGTCTTCATACGTACTATATATATTGTTACAACCGTATTGAGCGCCTTGTAAAATATATATTTACGAAAGTCGGAGATGTTCCTTTAAACCAGAAATAAAAATGTGGTTTACGGTTATCCCATCGCCTGTCTAAGTAATTAACTGTCATACTCGATTTTGTTGTATTATAATTCTTGATCAGGTGAAAGGGATATATTCCTCCCACATCTTATATCGGTTATCAAAGTCAAGGTTTAACTCCAAAGTCATCAGGGAAAGTCTTTAAAAGGAGATTTCATAGCTAGGTACACGAATTCGCTCTCGGTTGAACACAAAAACAGTTTTATTACTTACGTGAGTTTTTATGACATGACAAGACAATTTACCGGGCTATGGAAAGAATAGCTCCCGCAAAGTTAAACTCTAATAAGGCCATGGGATAATGTCAACCCACATCCTAATTCTGGTCATACACAATAATGCATGAATATTTAGCAATGTTTACGATTACATTAACTTTCAACACTCAAAATCTATAAAATATCAAAAAAAATGTTCGACCTAGGTATGTACTTCTACAAATGTTCTATAGAAAATAGTGTTCGAATTTCTCCGTAGTTTACTGTTATTAGAGTTCAAGTGAATTTAAACGGCTGCCAAAGATATATTACGCGATTAAGAAGCGTGTTGTGAATGAAGATCATAAAATACTATTTTCAGGGATTGACAAAATATTTTCTAGGAGGTTTGGAGTTAAAACCTGACTACGGTAACCAATATAAGATGTGGGAGGAATATATCCCTTCGCCTGGTAAAGGGTTTACGAAAAGGAACAACCCATATCCACCAGTGCGGTGCGAAGCGAGGGTAGGAAAATGATGCATTCCCATTGGTTGATCTTGTTTGTCCCCAAAACCCCGCCGCGCAACAGCGACCCCACCACAGCTGCAGCTCTGCTGTATAAATAAATAAATAAATATTACGGGACAATCTTACACAAATCAACCTAGGCCCACGGTAAGCTCAGTAAGGCTTGTGTTGTGGGTACTAGGCGATGATATATATAATAGTATCTACTTATATACATATATAACATCCATAACTCAGGAACAAATATTCGTGATAAATACACAAATAAATGCCCTGACCGGGATTCGAACCCGGGAAGCTTCGTAGGCAGAGTCACTACCCACTGGGCTACGGAGGCCGTTAACGTGTATATTCAACAATCTTCGCGTATAACTTACCTACTTTGTTTCATGTTTGGTTAAATTCACACTTGGGTCCTGTTTTTGTCGAGGCTACACGTTTGGCTAGATTATTCGCACAGCTGTGAACATTTAGAATATGCTTCGGGTCTGTACTTTTCTCTCGCTTATTGCACTTACACGTTCTTATGACTATACCACCGTTCATAGTCAAGCCTGCCTATAGGTACTATATTATACGTGATACCTATAATAAGAACGAACTGCATCCCGAGTACGGAAACCTAACTGAAAATTATACAAAAGATAGCTTACGTCACCGGAGCATACTTTCGAAACGATTTATACCTCACTAGCGACCCGCCCCTGTTTCACACAGGTTTATGTGCATAATACATGTATGTATGGATTTTATTATACCTATAAACCCTCCTCTTGAATCACTCTATTTATTAAAAAAAAACGCATCAAAATCCGTTGCGTAGTTTTAAAGAGATCTACGCATACATAGGGACAGACAGACATACAGCGGGAAGCGACTTTGTTTTATACTATGTATTGATTTATCAAATGGCAAAAAGTGAAACTACCCAATGATTCTTTACCACTTTTGCTATGAGCGCAACCTTGTCCATGCTAAAAAAAAACAACTAAGACTATAACGATTTGGTTAATCGATTGGACACCTTTCCAATGAAACAGCAATGTGTTTTCGCGCGGGCGAGGTTGCTCCCCTATTAAAAGAGTACCATGCATAGATTCACTTTTTTATATTGTAGGTGTATCACGTAAATGTTACTCTTATATACCTACAACTTCCCCCGAACCCGAATACTGTTATGTCCCTTAGATAAATTTTTCAGGCAACCGAAACTTATTAGTAAATACGTAAGAAGTCGTTTTTGGGTGAAGGCGAGCGTATTAGGCGGCCTGCAAAGGGGAGTTTCAAGGTGCCTTTGTCGGTCCGCTACAAGTTGCATGTGCTGAGTTTAACATATTATAAAACCTTACTTTTACCACCTTATTATAAAACCATACACGGCCAAACTTTTGCTGTAAAAACCTAAGACTACTGCGACTACTGCGAGGGAAGAGATTAGTTCCCGATTCGCCAGATTCTTCTTTTAGCGGATTCTAGTTTCGTCGAATTCTTGTATCGTCGGATTCTTGTTTCGTCGTATTCTTGATTCGTTGGATTCTTCTTCCGTCGGTAAAACTTATATGTATAAGTTCTTCAATAAGTTTTCTAAAGAAAGCGTACGCTTATGTTTAATAATAATAATAATATAAATAACGAACAATATAAAATGATTCAGTAACTTGTGAGGTATTTAAATACCTACGTGTCCTAAGTTGTTGGCAACTTCATAGTTGGGCTGAGGGGAATTTTGGCAACCTTTATTATTCCAATTGTATGTGTGTTCTTTCTGTTCGTTATTTCGGAGAGATGTACATGTAAGGTGGAATGTCACCTTTCTTGTATTTAAAGCAGTACAACTTGGGAAGTTCCTAATAGATGACCAAAGCTATAAATAACAATGTATGTAGGTAATGGACCTCCTCTGATATTTCTAAATATAAAAATTTAATGAATTAGTAAAACTCTCACCATATTAAAGACATTACATGCTGAGTAAATTGAATTTTAAACACCACTACTTTGGTCTGTAGGTGTGTGGTGTTGTGTTCCTGGTGGCGCGTAGAGGCTGTGGAGCTCAAAACGACGCGCTGTGATTAGACGAGAGGAGGCACCTACATTTGCCTCTAGCTGCCAACACTACGAATTCTCAAATCAATATAGGGCCGGCGACATGTTTGTGAATCTTCTAGGGTAGTCTTCTAGGGTCGTTTGTAAAAATAATAACAGATGGAAAACCTGTGTCAAAAATTACTTTTTTATTTAATAGTACCTACAGCTACGGTACGCTATTAAGGTGGTCCGATTGCCATACAAAGCGTTATTTGACATTTGCAGGCTAACGGCGTGATATTTTAAGAAACTTATGTTACAAACTTTCATCAATTGGCTTCTCATTTGCGCCAAATTCCCCCTTTCCTAGAATATACTTGTATAAACTAGATTTTAATTTGAGAAAAATTGTTTTCCCAAAATATCACGTCCCAAACCAATTTCTAGTAACTGTTAGTATTAACCTGGGTTAACTGAGTTAACTGGATCGTTAAGGTTACCCTATGAATAAGGTTACCTTATGATAAGGTAACCTTATTGATTGGGGTTTTTAAAACCACCTTTAAAATAAGCCTATGGAAAACAGCGATTAGGGTAACCGGTTCCGGTCCCTGTGTCTGACACGATCATGCAAACAACGCTGATTAGTATGTTAGGTTATATTATTTAAGTATACCTTATATTTGTACCTAAATAAATTGACAAATTCTTGTATAAAATTAAAATCATATTATTGCTAAGTACTTAAAGCAAAAATATGCCCACTTATACATTTTCTTCTACCTACGCAATGTATTGCCACCTAAATGAGGTCTGTTTTGTTCCGTTGCTCTTTCATACTGCATTCAGCTTTCTTGTTTATACAGCACCAGTAGTGGTTGTTTGTACTGATACCGGTCCATATTTTTAGTTTCCAAAGCTTAGTCCTGTTCAGTGTTCCTTGGTCCTTGTCGTTCTTCTATAGGTAACTAATAGATATCCCAACAGGTAACGTCACTAAAATGGTGAAAAATAGAATTTGAGTCAAAAAAGTCATAGATATTTATACAATTTGTACCGCCACGGTACCATAAACGACCTGCTGCGTCGGGCGCTCGCCACTGCCTCTAAACCTTCGTCATTAGAACCTCCTGGTATGATGAGAGACGATGGCAAGCGCCCGGACGGAGTTACTTTGGTACCGTGGAAACTCGGTAGGGCCCTGGTCTGCGACGCGACGTGCGTCGATACGTTCGCACTGTCCCACATTCAGGCAACACGGTCTCAGGCCGGCGCTGCGGCTGATCAGGCCCAATTACTCAAGCGCCGCAAATACTCTTCTCTAGTACAGAACTACGAGTTTGCGGCGCTTGCAGTTGAAACGATGGAACCCTGGTCAGCCGACATGAAGGCCTTCATGAGGACCCTGTCGTCACGGCTGGTCCACGCCTCAGGCGACCCCAGAGCTGGCGCATACCTTTCCCAAAAGATCGCTCTTGCGGTCTAAAGGGGAAATGCCGCCAGCGTCATGGGGTCCTTGCCGCAGGCAGAACTTTTAAATTAAAATTAAATTAAATATATTTTTATTTCAGATTTCCAATATCAATATAATGTTAGTATAAATCTTAATCTAGGTTAGTTATGCTCATATAAATGTAGGTACTTATTTCTACTTAACTCTAAATTGAGCCACTGCTTTCACTTGGCTGACCCAGTATATTAAAATAGGGCAGTCGTACTTGTCAGCAATGACCCCCAGGATGCTGTTGGAGCTTCCTCTAAGCCTGTTCAGTAGCGAGGCGATTTTCTTTCGCATAGGTGCCTGGAAACTGTCTGTGCGGGCCTCCGCAAACATGAGCGAGGCACTACACCACCTTGGTAGTCCCAACAGAATCCTGAACGCATTATTATACTGTACACGCAGGGCGTTATAGGCTTTTTTAGTGTACCTTACCCACAGGCTGCTCGAGTAAAATGATTGGCAGTACGCTTTAAACAGTGTGATTTTAACTTCAGTGGAACATCGAGCAAACCTGCGGGCAATCATGTTAGCCCTGACAGCCAACGCCCTGCGCTCCCGTTCTATATCCAGGTCATCATTCAGATCATGTGTTATGATGTGCCCCAGATATTTATTAGAAGTCCTCGACCACCGACAGGGTGGTCCCATGCAGTACAACAGGAGCCACAAAAGTAGGCTGATTCTCTTTCTCCGCCTTGAAAACCATGACAACACTTTTCTATGTGCACTGATAGAAGGACTCAGCAGCACTTTTGGACGGGCTATTATTTTTGTAATTAGTTTTTAATTTTTCTATTTCTTGTTTAGTATTCGTTGTTTTTAATTTAAGTGTGATTAGTAAAATGAGCTCGAAAATGATTTCTTAACTAGCTGTTGCCCGCGACTTCGTCCGCGTAGAACTTAATACTTAGAAAATATAATGCAAACAAACTTCTACCATCTTAAGGGATGATTTCCGAGGCAAAAACTATTCTATATCCTTTGAAGGGTCTCAAATTATCTCTATACCAAATTTCATCTAGGTACATGGATTTTATCCAAATTTTCACCCCCCATTTCACCCCCTTAGGGAGTGATTTTCGGGATAAAAACTATCCTATGTCCTTTCCCAGGACTCAAGCTATCTCTATACCAAATTGTATTAAAATGGGTTCCATCCGAATTTTCACCCCCCCCCCTTTTCACCCCTTTAGGGGATGATTTCCGGGATAAAACCTATTATATGTCCTTCCCCGGGACTCAAACTATTTATATACCAAATTTCATCTAAATCGGTGCAGCGGTTTAAGTTATCTCCATACAAATTTCCACCCCCAATATAAAAACCCCTCAGATATAAAAACTACCCTTTGTCCTTCCCCGGGGCTCATTTTATCTAAATCGGTTCAGCGGTTAAGGCGTGAAGAGGTAACAGACAGACACACTTTCGCATTTATAATATTAGTATGGAAGTATGGATTATTAGTATGGATAGTATGGATTATTTCCGCTTGTCTTCCAAATAGAGGTGTAGCTGTAGACTCACTTCAAAAGAAAGAAGAAACGAAAAACTCATTCAAATATCTCAAAAAATTACGAAGCTACAACCGTTTTAATGTCGCTTGTTAGAGTGAGAAAACGATCAGGGACCGTGACGTCACGATCCTCGAGCGTCATAGTAAAAAACAATCGTTTCATTATAAAGGTGCGTTTTGCGGAAAAGAGACGCAACAAACCCCCTCTTAAAACTTTATACACTTATAACTTAGTGATTACCTATACGAGTATAGCCTCTTGCGTTGTTTTTTTTCGAGATAATACAACATTATGATTATTTTGTTTAGTGTCTACATCCCTATTTTCGATAAGATAAGATAAGATAAAATAAGATTTCTTTATTGTCAGAACTGTGTACATTTAGTTGAATTGGGTAAAATAAAGTCCAACAGCTTGCCCATTTCGGACGTACAATATTAAACTTAAAGCTAGTCAAATATACTAAAACAATAACAACAATAGTATTTCCAAAAAGTAGTATAACCATATTCACACATAAAATATTAATTTAGATCTATCCGACATCCGTATTTTCTTTTAAACCACGAACTTCGGAATTCGAAAATATTCGGGTATCTCTATCTCTATCGCACTAACAAATGACAGGAATGCAGATATACGAACTTCGAGTCATATTTATACAAGTACAACCAAACCACAGTCATTACATAATTTAAAATATACACAACATTACTCACATTCCAATAAGATATTCATTCCCTTCCGACAATATTAATTAGAATTAAAACTTATTATATGTAAGGGTCTGACTGAAAATCAGCGTTGCAGTGTAGGTACTCAGTAGGTACTCACTGCAACAGTATGCTGAGTCTAGCCCCTTTTTGGCATCACAAAATGTAAATGACTCGTACGATATTGTTTGAGTGTGTTTGTCTATTCCTAAGTCTACAATTTCAAGGAACAGTGTACAAATTCCTTTTGTATAAAATGTGATGTTGAATAAAGTTTGTCTATGTCTATGAGTTTCAGTTTTCGTGGTTTGGCTGAATACGCAAAGAGCGCGCGCGCGTGGCATTCAAAAAAACCAAGTTTATATTGTTCGAATTTGTTGTTACATTTGTACAAATTACGCCTTAATTCGACATTTGCGCATATAAGTTCGCATATCAAAATCGATTAATTTTATATTTGCTTTTGGTACTTATGTGTCTCGTCAATGTATATCGTAGACGGGATTAAAATTATTAATAGGCGAAAGAAAGGCAAAGCAATTCCGCCATTTTGTCCGTAGTATTTCTTATTACTGTGATTTTGACGTTTCTTTTAGCTGACAGAAGTGGCGGCGATATACTTTAAGAATAATAAATAAAAAATTAAATGAAGTCGTATATTACGGAAAATAAATAAATTGTCGCAGTCGGATAAAAACTATCCTAAGTTGCAGCTGGAATAATAATGTACCTATATAAAATGTTTCATATTTTTCCGTCCATGGGATGCTGAGAACATTCGTACCACAGAAAGCTTAGTTTCAAACTGGCTGATTCTTTTATTAATTTAGAGATTTATTATAAGTGGAGATTTGTTTACCAATAATAAGCAATAAAAAGTCTTTATTAAAAAAATCCAATGTTCTTAATAATTTGGCTTGCAGCTGTGCTGAGTTTGTTGCTTCCGTTGGATTGACGCTGGGTGTTGCTGTGAGTGCTATCATAGATAAAAGGTGAACACCCAAAACAAAAATACAGTTTACCCCTACCCTTTTCACTACCTTTGCGTGGCTCCGCCAGTGTATGACTGACCCACGGGATAAAATACTTATACCATCCAAAAAGTCCATTGTATACATAGGTAAAATAATTTAATCAGATAACCCGTTTCGTAGATTACCCCCTACAAAAAAAACATCCAAACTCACAAAGCTACAAGCTACAATCTTACAAACTTTTCCTCTTCACCATATTAGTATAGAACAAGATATACTAATGTAGGTAAGTAATCACAGAGTTAAATGTTGCGAGCAACTGCTTTTATGTTTAGCTGTTATAACGTCAAAGTTGCCGATAGACGGCATGCTTGGATGTTGAAATGTTCTTCTCATATTTAGGGCAGCCTAAATAGGAAAGTAACTCTACCTTACAAAAAAAAAAAGGTACCATAGGTAAAAACACGGCTGCTTACTCCGTAGAGTCAGTAGGAATGTGGTGTCGTGTTCGTGGTCGAGGGTCAGGTCGCTAGAGCTCCCGAGACTACGCTGTGTTGAGTATCAGGGACCTTCATTTATGCGCAGAGCTGTCAATACGATTAATTATCATATCAATGAAGAATCAGCAACCGCTTGTGTTTCTTCTGGAGTAACAAGCGTCCATAGGGAACGGCGTCTGTTTACCATCAGGCAGACCGTTTGACTGTTTTCCACCGTCATAGTTAAAAAAAATCGGCAAAGTGCGAGTCGGAGGCGCGCATGAAGGGTTCCGTATCATAATCTAAAAAACCGGCAAAGTGCGAGTCGGACTCGCGCACGAAGGCTTCCGTACCATTATCTACAAAAACGGCAAAAAAATCACATTTGTTGTATGGTAGCCTCCTGTAGCCTAATTGGTAGTGACCCTGCCTAAGAAAGCCGGAGGTCCCGGGTTCGAATTCATTTCGGGGTCATTTATTTGTGTGATGAGCACAAATATTTGTTCCTGAGTCATGGATGTTTTCTATGTATTTAAGTATTTTATTTATTAGTATGTTTATCGTCGTCTAGTGCTCAGCAGTACATGCTTTGCTTAGTTTGGGACTAAGTAGGTCGATTTGTGTAAGATTGTAAAAATAAAAATAAATTGTCTTCATTTATTCTGTTTTTTAGTATTTGTTGTTATAGCGGGAACAGAAATACATCATCTGTGAAAATTTCAACTGTCTAAGTATCACGATTCATGACCTACCTAAACCTACGGCGACCTGGAAAACATTATACTAAATACTTACAAGCACCTATAAATGCGAATCAAATAATGAAATCACACACAAACACACACACACACACATACACACACACATACACATACACACAAAGATACACACACACACACACACTCACTTGCATTACAAATATATACATATATTACCCACATTCAATTACAGACTCCGTCAATTGTTCTTGTTTCTAACTTTATATAAATTGTGTACTCCTAGAACATATTATAGAATTAATTAAGTAATCATTAATAGATATTAACTACCTGCATCGATACCTGATATGGAAGAGCGGTGCCCCTTAGCACCGGTATTACTTTTACTTAAAAAGGGACACCAGAACATGTTAAATTAGTAGGTACTTCAGAAAACGAATAAATAATTTTTCATTTTCATTTTTTCATTTTCATTTTCATGAGATACAGCCTGGTGACAGACGGACAGACAGACAGACAGACAGACAGACAGACAGACAGACAGACAGACAGACAGACAGACAGACAGACAGACAGACAGACAGACAGACAGACAGACAGACAGACAGACAGACAGACAGACAGACAGACAGACAGACAGACAGACAGACAGACAGACAGACAGACGGACAGCGGAGTCTTAGTAATAGGGTCCTGTTTTACGCTTTGAGTACGGAACCCTAAAAAACGGTCGCGCGCGACACGACTTAGCAGCAAGTTGTGCTAGACGTTCAGGTGCGGGGAAACACGCCATAGAGGGTATCCTAGCAGCATTTTTCCATACAAACGTATTCCCCTATTTCCTTCCTGGTTTATTCCTCTAGAGGACTCGTTTTTTTTTATTAAATCTAGGTATACTGTATGTATGCCCCTGTCATTTACTTTTTCCTAAAAAATAATTACCAAAACAAATACGAATTTTCGAAAACCTAAAAAATGCCCCAGTTTTTCTGTCATATTCAGATGACTACCAAACAAATATGAAAAGTTTTTACGTTAAAACAAAATAATAGAAACATAGATCTACTCTTCCTCTAAATTTCAACACCAAACATAATTGAATCGGCGCAGGTTTGGCGGAGAAAACAGGGGAATACAAAGCATCGATCTTGTCAAGATTTTGTAGTGAAAATCGGTCTGAGCTGCGGTTGTCCCTATCGCGCATCGCACGCGGTCGCTTGGGCGCAACGCGACGGCAATAGTTTGTACAAATACCTATTTCTCAATTTTGTCGCAGACCGACTACGCTCTTAACAATGTCGCGTCAATCAATTGACGATCACATCAGTGCATATGTGCACAGGCACAACAATATTTCAAATTTGCAACTGATGCTAAATCCAAAATAATTTGGGTTAGTAATATTACGGAATATGTGTTAAATGTCATTTTTAGTTTATCTAATTACCGACTACAGGCAATGGTTGTTGGCTTGATTCAGGCATATCAAGTCGTCTACGCTCTTTTGGAATGACCTTCATTTCAAATGAATATTTTTATAAGAAATCAAACGTGTTCTATTATTTTTCAAGGGACATATAAAATAAACAAATGACAAAAATGAAATGTTGTCAATTTTCTCACTTTTAGGGATTGTCTCACAAAATAATTGTTTAAAAAGAGATTAGAATCTTACCACGTCTTTGTGCGCGTAGATTGTTTTTTGGAAGTAAAGCTTTCATAACACCAATTCTAGTCAATAGTAGATTGTTAACCAAGAGATGGAAGTGATCAATTGCACCCCGACATATTTAGGCTAAACGAATGCTAGCGAGAGCGTTTCGTTTTTTAGATATTATAGAAAAAAAACAACAGGGTAATTTTTGAAAAAAGAAGACAAGGTTTTAGCATGGCTCAGCACAGGCTTAGTTTTCTTTTAAAATAATCCTACAAGAGAGGGGCTGTAATAGGTTTCCGCTACTGCATAGGTCCATAGCTACAGTTTTCTTACCTAGGGTTACTTTCATCCCGCTTCTAAGATAAAAAATGGCCTACTTTCAGAGTATGAGAAATGAAAAATCTATTTAAATGTTTCGTTTTTTTTTCACGTTACGAAGACGTTGTCCTTGATATTTAGTTGTTAAGAGCAATGCCTATCTGAGCAACTTTTGAAATCTCAAATTTTTGACGCATCGTTTCTGTCGCGCTTTTGTGGGTGGCGGGAGCTGTCTATGCGATAAGGACAACTGCAGCTCGAACTAAAATTCCCACGCAAAAAACTCAAAAATCGAGGTTTCGCTCTAGACTATTTCCTCCTCCGAAACGCAACCAATCACCATAAAATTTTGGAAACTGCAAGAAGAAGAAATAATCTACGCCGCGATGTTTTGTTTTTTTTAGATATTAGTTGTTATATTTGTATAATGCGCCTTTTTTTGCAGCCATTTCAATTGAGCCGTTTATGTAATTTTTGAGGCGCTGTAAGTTTCTTTAAAATAGGAATATCCAAAAAAGCGAAACATAGCGGCATATATATTGATGATATTGGCCTTATTTGAAAAAAACATTGCTCTAGGTTCAAAAACCAGGGAGAAAACAGTCGAGATCGTTTGTATGGGAAAATCGCAGTTAGGCATTACTCCTAAAACTTACCGAACTTTCCTAATAGAGTCGTATACCTGCCGAGTTTTACTCTACGCACAAAACATCTGTTTTAAATTATTCGGAGATTTATTGATTTATCGACTAGCGGCGTACGCTTGTGCCTTATCTCAGGCCTAGGTATTTTTCGGCGCATTGCTTTAAAATTACTACTAAGTGGCGCAAAAGTAGTGGAAGCGTATTCAAAAAGTCTTTTATTGCCCGACTAACAACAAGTAATTCATTCATAGGAGCGCACGCCGAGCGCTTGTAAAAAAAACGTGTTTCAAAAACGCACACGCTCAAAGAGCAGGTAGGAGCCGCTCTCTGATTGGTTGCGGATTCGAGCCTTCGGATCGTTACGTGTCGATCGGCCAAACGAATATCGCCCTTAGGGTGGTCGACCGGGAATGCACCTGACTGTACCTACATACGCTCTAAAACCATAACCCTCCTTCCGGGGCAGTCGGGTAAAAACTGTTGTCAACTCTTTCAAGAAGTTCGGAATATAGAGTGCCTTTGTCAAAACCTGTGTACGTAATATCATTTAATGACATGTATATTAGGTATTATGAACTACATCTGCGAAGGAGTTCAAAAAGTTTATGTGAAGTCTTCAACCTTGAAGATGTTAAAACCCAGCTGTTTTATTTTTACTTTTATCTAAAAGGTATCGTAAGTAGGTAGGTATGTCACTGTCATAAATATTTGAGACAACATATATACATACTTACGTACATACATACATGCTTTACTTATGGTTTAGTTTCAAGGTATAGTATAGTAATACTATGTTAAATCTGTAGCTGTTCGTTCCATTAGGTATTTGTAGAAGTGATACTCGACTCTTAGGATAGGTAGCAAATAATCTGGTGATTTTAACATCCCCACTATATAGGTAAACATTATTTTTACTTCAAATTATGTAGGTAGTATGTAGTAATTGTGTTTCGCTATTGAGAAACAATCACTAACACACCTTAAAAGAAATTCAAAGGTGTATGTGAAGTCCCCAATCCACACTGGGCCAGCGCGCAGTAGTGCTGCCCGTTCCCTCTAATTCATGAGAGAAGGCCTATGCCCAGCAGTGGGTCATATGTAGGGCGATGCAGATGGTGCTGATTGAGAAAGAATGGTTTTAGGCATTCCATATGTCAGATTTGATATGCATGCATATCATATCTGACTATGAACTGATATGAACATACATTTACAAGAAGAAAGTTAGGTACATATTATTCAATGCAAACAGCAACCATCACCAGAAATCACCACATTCCTAGTTTTCAAACGTAGAGAAGCGGAGAATTTGCTTAATAATTTTTACCGAGGAACTATCACCCAGTAAGATATTTCGTGAAATCCGCGTGTAACTCCTTATACTAGCGAGGCTTTTAAACTCACCAAATATTATTTTCGTTAGCCCTCCGTAAGACGAGTCAATAACTCAGTATTAATCTTGTTTGGTTAATGGCATATTGGTAAACTAGGTACCTACACCTACACGGCCACGGTTTTTAAGTCACAGCAGAACCTCATGTCACTCATATTTGGGGCAAAGTATTACTAGTAAAGTACCTTTAACTTACAAAAGACCACATAGCCATAGGTAAAATAACACAGCGGTGTAAGCAGCGGCTTATTTCATATAGACTCCTTCGAAATGTGGTGTTGTGTTCGTGGTCGTAGGTAACATCGCCAGGACTCCCGACGACGCATTTTTGTTGAGCGTGAGAGACACCTGCATAATAATACAAATCTAAGTAGCTGTCTACACAATGAATCCTCAAATCAATAAAGGGTCAGCAACACGCTTGTGTTGTTCTGGAGTCACACGCGTCCATAGGCAACGGTGTATGCTTACCATTAAACATATCGTTTGCTTGTCAATACAATTGACTCTCAAATCAATAAAGGCTCAGCAACGCGCTTGTGTTTCTTCTGGAGTCACACGCGTCCATAGGCAACGGTGTATGCTTACCATTAGACATACCGTTTGCCTGTCAATACAGTTGACTTTCAAATCAATAAAGGCTCAGCAACGCGCTTGTGTTTCTTCTGGAGGCACACGCGTCCATAGGCAACGGTGTATGCTTACCATTAGACATACCGTTTGCCTGTCAATACAGTTGACTCTCAAATCAATAAAGGCTCAGCAACGCGCTTGTGTTTCTTCTGGAGTCACACGCGTCCATAGGCAACGGTGTATGCTTACCATTAGACATACCGTTTGCCTGTCAATACAGTTGACTTTCAAATCAATAAAGGCTCAGCAACGCGCTTGTGTTTCTTCTGGAGGCACACGCGTCCATAGGCAACGGTGTATGCTTACCATTAGACATACCGTTTGCCTGTCAATACAGTTGACTCTCAAATCAATAAAGGCTCAGCAACGCGCTTGTGTTTCTTCTGGAGTCACACGCGTCCATAGGCAACGGTGTATGCTTACCATTAGACATACCGTTTGCCTGACAATACAGTTGACTCTCAAATCAATAAAGGCTCAGCAACGCGCTTGTGTTTCTTCTGGAGTCACACGCGTCCATAGGCAACGGTGTATGCTTACCATTAGACATACCGTTTGCCTGTCAATACAGTTGACTCTCAAATCAATAAAGGCTCAGCAACGCGCTTGTGTTTATTCTGGAGTCACACGCGTCCATAGGCAACGGTGTATGCTTACCATTAGACATACCGTTTGCCTGACAATACAGTTGACTCTCAAATCAATAAAGGCTCAGCAACGCGCTTGTGTTTCTTCTGGAGTCACACGCGTCCATAGGCAACGGTGTATGCTTACCATTAGACATACCGTTTGCCTGTCAATACAGTTGACTCTCAAATCAATAAAGGCTCAGCAACACGCTTGTGTTTCTTCTGGAGGCACACGCGTCCATAGGCACCGGTTTATACTTACCATCAGGCACAACTATGCTTACATATTCCATTATCAATAATAATTATATCGGCATCCATAATCTAAAAAGCGGCCAAATGCGAGTCGGACTCGCGCACGAAGGGTTCCGTAACATTATCAATAAAAATATTTATTTTATTCTGTTTTTAGTATTTGTTGTTATAGTGGCAACAGAAATACATCATCTGTGAAATTTTCAACCGTAACTATCACGGTATCAGTGAGATACAGCCTGGTGACAGACCGACAGACAGACAGACAGACAGACAGACAGGCATACAGACAGACAGACAGACAGTCAGACAGACAGACAGACAGACAGACAGACAGACAGACAGACAGACGGACAGCGGAGTCTTAATAATAGGGTCCCGTTTTAGTCTTTGAGTACGGAACCCTAAAAAGGATGTGTGCTAAATAAAAATAGACAAAGTCCTAGGTATAAAGTATACTCGAAAAGTGACACCCTCCTTCGGCAGTCAAATAAAATCAACATGTATTATATCTTTTTTTTCACCATTATGGTATGTTATGTTATGATTATAGTTTACCTTCCGAGCCGAGTGAGGACTATACGAAAACCGGAACCTAATGATGCTTGGAGTCCTTCTCCTGGGTCCGAACAACACACTTCTACCCTGTTCCCTTATATTCGCAGACTGGGTTTCCGCAACTCGGCGTTATAATTGCGCCTATTTTGTGTTCCCTGTTTCGTTCGTGGCTAGCTATAAACATGGTATTTAAAAAAAAATTACTATATTTAATTTATTATCTATCTTTGTATGTAGTAGGCAGTCAAGTTAGTAAGCATGTGGAGTAATACTCTTATCTGGAACTATTTACTTATCAGATTTCAAAAATTCTTTCAGGTCTATGTGGTGGTGTAGGTGGAGTTTCCAGTTGGATGTAGGATTTATTGTACTCCGCGGATTTGCCTGTTTTTTTGAATACGTGGGAGCCGTGTCGGCAGTTTTTCTATACTAGCTTATCTATATTTTTATATATTGTAGCTTCGTAAGTTTGCATGTGGGGATAATCTCCGGACCGGAACCACTCTTTCTGCTGTGTTTAGAATGGATTTTCTGCATGGACATGGGGTACATTTAATCCCGCGAGTTTGCCTGCATTATCTGGCTGCGCAAGCGGCTAGTAATATTATATACAGAAAAAGTTCATACGTAGGTACGGGTTTATCTCCGTAGCCACTTACCCGACAATTTTTTTCACCTGTGTGGACTGCGGACCACTGGATGAAAATAATGTATACATTTTATCCAGCGGGTTTGCCTGTTTCCTTATTATGGGTGCGTAGCTTTATTATGTTACAATTAAGATTGAATCCTTTGTGTCGCAAAAACATATTTAGTAACATTTTTGGTTTCCTGGAAAAACATAATATTTTATATTTGACAACTTGTCTTGTCATATTTTTTTTAAATTGACAGTTTTCCAGTCAGTCAATAGACAATGGTTAGCGATGCGAATTAATGCCAAGGAAAGACCATTGTTTTCAAGCGTTATACGATTATCTCACAAGCGCCACCTGTCGCCGAGTAGAAACTAATTGTTCATGTCATTGACACAGTCATGTCAGTGATTGACCTCAACTTATCAACTGAAATTGTCAACCTATCGCCCTCTTTTGTTGAATAGCAGGAGAACAGCATAAAATAACTTGTATAATATTAAAAACTAACGCAAACATTTATTCAGGTGTATTTTGTGAAAACATTCTCTTTTACCTGCTATGGAAAATTATTGTGCTGAATTCATTTTAATATCGGTGTGTAGTGTTCGTTTTTTAGGAATTATATTTCGGCTCCATGTATGTATATTTCTGGTTTAGTAATGTACTTAGTGCAAAAAAATACCTATTTATAAGTTCATTCAAAATAGACACCTTTCAGGTACCTAGTTAACACATCATTTGTGTTGTAAAATAAAAATAACTGCTTATATTACATCACATTAAGTCTGAATCGTGGAGGAATATACTCGACTAGGCCAGGGCCCACCAATAACTATAAAGCCTCAGATGATGTCGATGATGATCCAATCACCTTCATTTTATCGAAAATACTTCAATACTATAAAACTAAATGAAAACAATTGTTTACTGTTACTTGAAACGCCTTCGAATGAAATTGCGGCAAAGTATCTGTAGCTTACGATAACTTGCGAAGTCATTACAAGGCGTATTTTTTCAATCAGAAAATATAAGACTCCTCCAGCTTTAAATTAAAAATAAGAAAGAAATACGCAATCTACGTCCAATGGGCTTTAAAATAAAATATACGTTAACTTTGGACATTGCAATTTTTGTGTGGGCACGCGTCCATACTAAGTTGGTCATCGTCCTGAAAAGTCATAGTGTATATGCAACGCAACTGGGAAAAAAATCGTGTTCTTAATTATCTGGCCAAGACTAATACATAAGTATTTATTGCGTTTGCCCGCTTCTCCTGAGCTAACCGCAGCAGACAGGCGTCTTGCGGGTGGCGCACTTGTGCTGGAGGGTCATCCTCCCTCTCTCTCTCCGCTCCCTCTACTTCCAGCGTATCGAAAGTTGGCAGCGACCTGCAAAAGAAAAGTGTGTCTCAATTAGAAACCTCAAATCCGTAATGTGTGACTTTTATTGGACAATTTTCGGTAATATTCAAGCGCAGTTATCTATAGAACCGCAGCGTTTACCGCATAAAACAACCGCGCGCTTTATAGAACAAAGTTTTTATTTATGTACGTTATAGGGCGCACCAAATATGTGTTTTGGCAATTTGCCATCCACAACCCGGAGAATTAAGGACAATGGATGGTAAATCAAATCTAAGTAAAATAATAATGTGACATCCCTTTGTACTGTATTCTATGCAAATAAATATATTCGATTTGATTGATTTGATTTTGTCTTATTGACCATTATATTCGAGAAACAATACACCTAAGTTACCTTTATATGGACTGGCAACTCATCGGCGTGACGAGGCCGGAGGCCCTCGCCCAATTCATCACATGATGCCATCTACTTGCGCACTCTATATATGTGATGGAATTTTTTTTGCTGTTTTCGGCAACAGCAACTGACAAGCCAAAAAAATAAAATCGTGAAATATCTACAAATAAAAAAGAAACCGGCCAAGTGCGAGTCGGACTCGCGCACGAAGGGTTACGTACCATTATCAATAAAAATATTTATTTTATTTTGTTTTTTGTATTTGTTATTATAGCGGCAACAAAAATACATAATCTGTGAAAATTTCAACTCTCTAGCTATCACGGTTCTTGAGATACAGCCTGAGGACAGACAGACGGACGGACGGACGAACAGCGAAGTCGTAGTAATAGGGTCCCGTTTTATTTTTTGAGTACGGAACCCTAAAAACGATGCCCTCTGTAACCTAATTGGTTGTGACCCTGCCTACGAAGCCGGAAGTCCCGGGTTCGAATCCCGGTAAGGGCATTTATGTGTGTGATGAGCACGAATATTTCTTACTGAGTCATGGATGTTTTCTATGTATTAAGTATTTATTTATCTACATAAGTACGTATATCGTCGTCTAGTACCCATTGTAAACGCTTTGCTTAGTTTGGGACTAGGTAGGTCGATTTGTGTAAGATTATCGCCAAATATTTATTATTTTATTTAATGTTACCTATAAATATGTTTTAGCAAGTGATTGTATGTTATTCTCGTATAAAAAATATACTTACTTGAAACAGTGCGGAAATTGAGGTTTTTTTGATGCACAAAATAGCTTATCGTCACCTCGGAAGCACTTAGATAAAGTAAACTAAGTTGAGACGTCAAATTACGATAATCTATCACATTAAACCAGCCACCATGTTATACAAAACGGTAACGGCTATCATTTGTCATGTATCCCTGTCAACGTTGGATAACTCCATTTTGAATCGGTAATTTGATTGTTTTTTTTTTCCTGCTTTTATTGCCTGCGTGTCTGTATTTAAGTCCCCTAATATTTATTTATTTGTTTACTGGCTTCTGCCCGCGACTCCGTCCGCGTAGAAATCGTTTATGTCGTAGCTATTTCCAGGATAAGAACTATCATATGTCCCCCCCGGGGCTCAAACTATCTCTATACCAAATTTCATCTAAATCGGGTAAGTGCGAAGAGGTTACAGACAGACAGACACTTTCGCATTTATAATATTAATATGCGCCCGCAAATAAAGGAATGCAGAATGTCACTAACCGTATATTTTAAAAAGTAGCTTAAGTGTGTTAAACTCAAGGCATTACAAAATCGTCTTAATTTGGTGTCATAATAAATAAAACATCCTATTTGTGTGCAAGCATTCATCCAATATTACCAACAAATTTATAAAAGGCATAGAGGCTAGAGTTTTTGAAGCACGACAACTTTTGACACTTGTCGTGCAATAAGTGACTAGCTGTCAAATAGTCGACGGGGCATTTGGAAACCATGTTTGCATGCTTGGTTAACGTATCTCGATCGATACGGAATCATATCCACAATCTCGTGACAAGTGATAGCAACTATGCTAGGCCCGCAGGTCACTTCATTGTCCATCTTGTTGTTTTGACATTATTTTGTAAGTAGAGTCACCGGCATAAATATATAAATAAAATAAAATAAATAAAATATCTTTATTTTCAGACAAAAAATAGGTTGTTAGTAAGCAAAAGGAAAAAAAATACTTAATGACCTATGTTAGTAGAGCAAAATTTTATTTTGTTTATAATTTAAAAGCCAGACTTGGCAGCCTCAACTAGGTGCACACGTACTAGGAGCGTGCAGCCCATTGAACCTGCCGAGCTAGGCGCTGTCCTGCCTTCCCGCCACGACCTGCAGGAGACTGTTGGGGCTTCCCCTCACTCGGCGTAATAACGAGGCGACTTTGTTACGCATCAACGCAAAAAAATCGTCTGTGTGCGCATCTGCAAACATGCCTGACGCACTGCAGTGTCGAGGAAGCCCCACCATCGCCCGGAACATGTTGTTGTATAATATACGAAGGGCATGATACGCTTTTTGGGTGTAGCTGGTCCATAGACTGCTGGTGTAAAATGTTTGGCAAAACGCCTTGAAAAGTGTGACTTTGACGTCAAGTGTGCAACCAGCAAATCTACGAACGAGCATGTTCCCTCTTACAGCCAATGCCCTTCGCTCTCTTTCTATGTCGGCATCATCTTTCAACTCTTTCGACAATGTGCCTCTGGTATCTAAATTGCGAGACTCTCTGCAATGGTGAACCATTGAGGTAAACTGGAGGGACAGACGCAGGCGGTCTGTTTTTGCCTTTAAATACAAGGAGCTCACTCTTTTTCGAGTTGTATTTCAATCCATGCTTGCCTGCATAGGCCTCACAAATCGCTACTAGTTCACCGATCGTGGGACCCAACAGCACCATGTCATCCGCGTAACTTATATTGTTAAAACAAACGCCATCGACATGACATCCGACATAGGTGCTGCTGAGTTCCACGATCAATTGGTTTACATAAATATTAAAGAGCCTCGGAGAGGTAAGGCCTCCCTGCCTCACACCGCATTCAAGTCTATACTGATCAGATAGTGCGTTTGCCCATTTTACATGGTTGGTCTGATGTTGATACCAGTATGAAAATATGCTGACAAGCTCGACAGGGACACCCGCCCTTTCAAGCTTTTCCCACAACACATCATATGACACAAGGTCGAAAGCCTTAGACAAGTCCAGGAAACAAGCGTACACGGGAGTCTTACGGTCCAGGTAGTATTTGACAGTGTGCTTTAGAGCCAGTTTAGCACCTTCAGTGGACAGCCCCGCACGGAAGCCAAACTGGGCATCATGTAATTTTGTATGTACACTGAGGTGCTGGTCAAGCACACTGTCAAACACTTTCGCTATCACTGTAGCAAGTGAGATAGGCCTGTAATTACCCCCGTCCGCTATATCCCCTGTTCTGTTCTTCACAATGGGTACCACCAGCTATATAAATGATGGAACAAAGGCCGCAAAAATATTTGATGACAACTCTATTCCTAGAGACTAAGGGCGTGTCAGATATTTGTGAGGCCTTGGAATTATCATTATATTGATGCCGGTGACTGTATTTACCTACTCGTGCGCTTACTTCTATGCAACAGCAAATTCCATTACCTATAAGATTAAGAGTATTATTTATAATATCTGGGCGACCGAGCTCTGCTCGGGTGAAGACAAGTTTACCATATATTTTAAATTAATTTTCGAAAGATGTGTATTTTCATTTGTCGGAAAAAGCTAAATTAAAATTTACAAAACTTGCCTTGGAATTGAAAATAATTAAATAAACATTTAAAAAAACCCTTAATATAAAGGAAACAACTAAACACAAAAAGTTACACCAAAAAATTGTATTCATAATTTTCTGTAGTAAATACATGATAATTAACATAAGCTAAATTAAATTAAAACTACGTGAAATCTAAAAAAGGCCCTCGAGGCATTGTACCGAGGATGCTGGCGGCATTTCTTCGTTAAATTGCAATGCTGATGCGTTGCGCAAGAAAGCCGCCAGCTTTTCGGTCACCAGTTACATCAACCAGACGTTTCGCGATTTCCGCAAATAACTTATGTGCACTGGGACCTCACGGACCGAGGGTCTCGACGCCAAAGGGTACAAAGTTGTACTCTCTGCCGAGGCCACTATATTTATTACATTTTAGAAGTTCGGCGTTTTTCGCCGCTGCACCCGCTTTAGAAGAAGTCCGTTGGAGGTGGGACGGTGCTAGCGTGTCTACACAGGTAGCGTCCCATACTAGCATCCGTCCCAAACTCCAAGGAATCAGAGACAACTATCAGGTCTCTTGCCATCATCTCTGACAATGCCAGGCACATTGATGGTGGCAAGAGACCGGCGGATTATGTCATTAAGTGTCGCTTGTCTTGAAAAGCGGCCTGCACTTTTTTGACAACAAAGTCCGTGGTGCCCCAGTCGGTCAACGTCCGTGCCACAAGGGCATACGTGTGGAGTGCATACCGTCACCCCAAGCCGCAGACCAGTCGCCAGGCGAAGGGAGGTCGGATCCAGGAAGGTACCGGTATTTGGAGAGGGATGGGCATGTAGCCAGTGACCGGCCTCTCTGGCTCCAACCGCCAAAAGCCTTGCGCGATCTGGACCTGAACTACGGCTCAGAATCGATTTGTAGGTTAAATCGCAATAAATGTCGTCCCAGCTCCTTTGAGATTTTGGGTAATCTGGAAAATCTTTACCCGGGCAAGCAATTTTAAAAGCATTCTTGGCATCCTCCAAGCCCGCAGTCTTTATCTATTATATATATCGTCGCCTAGTACCCACAACACAAGCCTTATTGAGCTTACCGTAGGCCTACGTTGATTTGTGTAAGATTGTCCCGTAATATTTATTATTTATTTATTTATTAAAACAAAAGTTAAACCGACTTCGATTCAATACTTCGCCAAGGAACACATACATTAACATATCCTTCCCACTTTACCGCATGCACTTTTCGAGAGCAAATGCGTTGACATAGGTACTCGTATTAAGGCCGATAATATTTGAGGAGTTCCGTCGATTCCTTAAGGATTTCAGAATCACCTTTGGCACTTCATTAGTTGCTACTTAAACTGAATCATATATTATCAGTATACATCTGATGTGGTCTTCATCATCAACTGATGGAACTTCACTGCACCAAATTTGTGGTTTCCGAGTGTAATACCTACACGAGTTATACATGTTATAATAGAAAAAGTTGAAGCTAAAAAATGGCATAGGGCTATAAAAAACATGTTTTTAATATACAGTTTAAAAACAAAAAAAGATATATAAACAATAAAAAAAACGTATGACCATGCTTTTCCCGACTTTAATACTACGAAAAATCATTCTCTATAAAAGAGAAAGCAAGAACAAAGATTCCTTCGCTGGGATTTGAACCCCCGGCCAAAGGCGTTGTAAGCCAATGTTATAACCATTCGTCTAATCAAGCAGTGACAATTGTGTTGAAATTACGTACTATATTGCATTAACAAATCTTTATGCGAGAAAATCTCGAGAAAACGAATTTTCTCGGAAACGAGACTTATCTAGATCGATTTCTCGCCCCCGTAACCACTTATATTCCAAATTTCATCGAAATCGTTAGAGCCGTTTCCGAGAGCGTGATTGCAAATATATATATATACATATATTGTATATACAAATATTGCTCGTTTAATAGTATAGGATAGGATAAGCCAATCTCGGTTATATATATTGTACCTATACTCAGAGGCAAGAAGTTAATCTCTACTACAAACCAATGATAGTTTTCACTCGCAAGCGTCACAATGACATTTAAACCGCAAACCTTGAAGTACTAGGACACGCTTTTGAACCCTTGCCGAGCCCAAAATGTCCCAACCACACTAACCACAGGACTGTCCCGCGTGACCGGAAATTACCCATATTATCCCTGCCCGGTAATGAGTCCATTAAGTATATTGCGGACTTTGCATGTGTTTTGTCAACGAAAAGAGTTGATTAACTGGAATCTGAATGGCGCTTCAACCCTCGCGCTAATTACGTTACAAAATAAATCAAGTATATACTACATACATTTAAAAACGATGCCTCTCATCGTCATAATATCAGCTGGAAGACGTCCACTGCTGTACATAGGTCCCCAAAGAGTGCCACAATGACCGGTCCTGTGCCATCCGCATCCAGCGGACCCCCGCGACCTTTACCAGAGGGGTAATCACGTAACGTTTCGAACGCGCGTTAGGACAGTTTAACTGTCATTTTACCATATAAAATTTGACATTTAAATCTACCTAACGTTCGTACAATGCGTTACGTGATCGACCTGCTGGTCATCAGTCCACCTTGTGGTGGGTCTACCCACGCTGCGCCTTCCAGTACGTGATTGTAAGTTCATTGATTGATAATAGTACATTGTTTAACAAGGGTCGTATGAGGAATATTGCAAACGAGAGTCTATCAAAAGCCCGACGCCGTAGGCGGAGGAGTTTTGATGACTCGAGTTTGCAATATTCTTACGCCCGTGTTATACACAATGTTTTTCATCACATTTGCGAGGAAATAAATAACCACAAAAGACAGAAAATCCAATGTTTTATACAAGTGCACCAATAAAATGTTGACGAAATCGACAACTTCACTTCCAGATCAGTGCGAGTGGAGGGCGTAGTTTCAATATTTCAATCAATCACAGAGCCTGCTCGATTTTATTTTCAACCAATCACAGAGCAGAATTCTTGTAGCGAGCGGCCGTACAGATTTGCTTAACCAATCAGATCACACACAAGCTCATTACTTCCCTTGGGATCTGTAAAATACCATTATTCCCGCGGGTACAATTTAGGCCGTTGTCCTTCTGTATCGGCATGGAATAACACCATTTTTAAGCAAGTGTGATGAAAAATGTTATATTGCTGTGATAGCTTATGCAAATGCGCGTGAACTTTTTTGATACTGTGCATAGGTTGGAAACTGAAAATATTAGGAATGCTTACAGATATATAATATGTAAAAGTGTGAGCGGGGCGTGCAGCGTACATATAAAACAAATGCAATTTATATGGACGATCCACGCCCTGCAGGTCGATCACGTAACGCATTGTACGCGCGTCATGTAGATCTAAATGTCAAATTTAGTATGGGAAAATTACAGTGATTACCCATCAGCTCGTAGCGTAGCGTGCACTCAGGCCGTTTACTATAATTATTAAGGCATAAAACTATTTTTCAAGCTGCCCTAAAAACAAATGTCATTTAACTTTGCTACTATTAAAACCAAAACTTATCTAATCCGGATGACCACATTCATAAAGGGACACAAAAACGACACATTTAAAATGAAAGTACTTTTTACATTTACAATTGCGCCACCGTAATACGCGAATGTTCTACAATGTGCGTCCAGGGAAATAAAGAGATGTGGGCTTGTCATTACCGTAGTGTCAATCCCCTGCCGCGTCATTTTCCTGCCCGCACGTCAGTTCCGTTGCGCAGTAGGCACGGTAATTGAATTGCAGAGCGCACGTGTTATCGGATAGCGGAAAAAGCGAGAAAAGCTTTGACTTATGCCTGGTGCCAACTGAATTGATATGGACGGTAATGAATACGGACATTGAAATGATGTGGAACCGGAAACCACAATATGACGTAGTTTAGCAAAATGGATCAAATCAGTGTGATGTTTTTTTTTAACTGGAACCTTCGCTGAACTAAAAGTCAAATGTTTAAATGGTGATATTTTGTAGGTGGTATTTTCGCTAATAATAATAATTTTCACCAAATAGCCCGTTTTATTTAGATTCTATCAACCAGCAATAGTCCCTATATACCCCAGTGGGTGCTGTCTCTTTGTGCTTCCCGGGACAAGGGCACGGGCTGCAGCATCCGCTCGGTGTACTCCTTGCATTTCATTAAATTGTCAAAAGGGCCTCTACGTGTTGGCTCAGTTGGTACTTTGAAGGTACCTACTACCTAGCCCCACGCACGCCTCCCAAAGGTCCGGGACATCACTGTCCCGTGAGCGGGAAATACATAATAATCATAATAATAAATACTTGTTTATTCAGATAGTAACCCATTAGTCCCATTACCACAAATATAAAAACATAATTAAATAAAAAATTAAAATAAAAATAAAACATACTTCAATTACATTTGTGTTGCTAAACTATATCGTTTTAGAAATATACTTCAAAAACGAGATAATTTACTTTAAAAACAAAGTTTTTACCGACTTCAATTCAGTAGGTACTCCGCCAAGCCACATGAATATTTCCACATTTATTTTCCAATTTACCACATGAACTGATTTCTGAGAGCAAATACGTTGATTATTAGAGAAAATAACCAAATCGCTGTATGTGGGCCGATAATATTCGAAGACTTCCGTCAATTCCTCAAGGATCTCAGAATCACCTTTGGCACTTCTTTGTTTGCTATATCAACAGAATGATATCAGAATCACTTTTATAGTTTGAAGTACATCATTGACAAGTTCCACAAGCCATCTGTGGTCTTCATCATCGCTTCCACTTCACCAAATTTATGATTTCCGGGTGTAAATACACGACTTATAATAGAAAACACCGAAATTACTACACGCGTGCCTTATATATTTGAGGAGTTCCCTCAATTGCTCATGGTTCCCATCATTCAACTGGAGTTTTGAAAACACTAGAACCAACCTGGAAGCATATACTTTCAATTAAAAAAAGAATGGTACAAATCGGTTCATAAATGACGGAGTTCTGAGGTAACAAACATTGAAAAAAAAAAAAAAAAACAACCGAATTGAGAACCTCCTCCTTTTTTTGAAGTCGGTTAAAAAATGTATATGTATATGAACTCTATAACGTAGTTGGATAAATTTTAACTTAACTAAGTATCGTGCCACGTGACCATTTACTTACAGTTAAAGGTAAACAGAGAAATAAACACGTCTGTAAGCATGTGAATCCATATTCTCGGCTACCAACGGTACCCGCTGCTAGTTCACATCGAATTTGCGTACGAATAGATACATCAATGTGAATTGTCTACCAATTCCTTTACATAATTGATGTGAATTGGGATTTGGGACCAGAGAAGTTTTGTATGTGTACACGGGGTTCGATTTAAGTGACGTTCCATGAAATGAAGTTAATAGGGATGGTGACACCAAACAAAATAATCAATAATTTTGTTTCTTTTTGAAAAAGGATTAAAAATATAAATGTAGTACGTACACCTGCAGGTCGCTTACGTAACGCATTGTACGCGCGTCAGGTAGATCTAAATGTCACTTTTTATATGAAAAATTACAGTTAAATTGTCCTAACGCGCGTTCAATACGTTACATGATTACCCCTTTGTAGTACACAAAAAAAAACAAAACATAAAAACCAACCTAAAAATATTTGATGTGTGGCCATTTGGTTTAATGAAATCATAGATATATATATATATATATATATATAAACATATATGTGTACTGATCCATGTATATTCAATTTAATTTAATTATTTATTGGTACTTAACATAAATTACACGTCATTTAGCAATTCAAAGTTTACAAATTATTTTAAAATATATTCATTCATTCATTAAGTTATTAATACAATAAAGTCATAGTATGCGAGTAAGGTACATACAGTTCATAAATATTTTTTTTGTACTCGACGATTAAAATATGTGTATTAAGATTTCATAGAGAATACTGCAACGTCACTCTTTTCATAGTTGTAGTCCATGTTACTGTCGAAACAATCGAAATAACTACTTTTCGATACGCTCCAGACAACTAAAATAAATTCGACCAATCACGTGGCTGCTTTGAATTGTAATGAATTGGACCAATAGAATCGCTTTGATGTCGTACGCTCGTTGATGTCTTTTAAGATATCAACGAGCGTACGAGCGATAGGCTGCACTTCGTTTCAACAGTATCGAGTTTGTTTAAGGATGATTCACGCTAGAACGGACCGTGTCCGGCCCGGGCCGTTTTCTAAGAAAAACGACGGCGTTTTTACGCGGCCGAGCCGTACTCAAGCCCGGCTGAGCCACAGTCGAGGCTCGGATGCAGCCCGGTGTCGGCGCGGCCCGTCCATGGCTCGGTCAGGCTTGGGTTTGGCTCGGCCGCGCAAAAATGCCGTCGTTTTTCTTAGAAAACGGCCCGGGCCGGACACGGCCCGTTCTAGCGTGAGTCATCCTTTAATTAGTTCAGTTGACTCGTAGAAAATTAATTTTAATGAACTCGTACAAAAAGTATTGTTCACAATAGTGTTATAATCAAGCTTTTTAATCTCGTACCTTACTTAGGCCACTCAGCAAGCTTCGTGGCCTAAACACGGTACTCGACTAAAAAGCTCTCTATTAAAACACGATTGTGAAAAATACTATTTTAAGAATTCTTCTAAAGAGTAAAATGCTTTATCGGTCAAGTATTCCTTAAGTTTACTTATAAATATGTTTTATGATAGTTAATTTTTTTTAAGTCTTTTGGCAACTTATTGTAGATTTTAGGACCAATGTACCATATACACTGCACAGGTTTCTTTAACCTTTGCCTATTCAGAAGGAGATTACTTCTGATTCGACTATGAGGATTATACTTTATAAATTTGTCAAGATTCCTACGAACTACTTTGCCACCTTGTGTAGAGACCCAGAACTGTCATAATTTTTAATTTTAGAAGGAAAAGAATAATTAGTAAAAGTAAGAGCCCTAATCTGTAACAAGTTTACCGTGATTGATCATTCAGGAATTTACATGCTAGGCTGGGCTCATACGTTCGGTTTCCGCGTACGGTTTCTGGATTTGGTTTTCAACTAACAGCCCTATAGAGCGATAATTATTGTTCTGTAAACGCCTGCGAGCGCTATAAGTCGAAAACCGAATCCGGAAACCGCACGCGAAAACCGATCATTTCAAGACAAATCCAATATGGCGTCGGTCGCAACAAATTTACCCATCCATGGCAACTATTTGCCATGTAAATGTGAACTTTAATGTAACGCAATAGTGCCGCTTTTTGCACGTGTTTCCCGGTAAATTTGATCTAGCGCTAATACCCTGGCGCAATTTGCTCAACCATGCGTTATATTTGAAAACCACATAATAATTACGTAGTCATATTTATTGTCATATCGGCAAATCACAAGTTACAAATAAACATTGTGTGTAATTCTTGTTCGTAGTCGTTTTTTAGGGTTCCGTACTCAAAGAGTAAAACGGGATTACGGGAACTTATTACTAAGACTCCGCTGTCCGCCTGTCTGTCTGTATCTCTGTCTGTATTTATGTCTGTCCGTCTGTCATCAGGCTGTTCCTTATGAACCGTGATAGTAAGACAGTTGAAATTTTCACAGATGATGTATTTTTGTTGCCACTACAACAACAAAATTGTACTTAAAAACAGAATAAAAAAAGATTTTAATTTGTTTAATTTGGTTTTTTTTCCCATTTTACAAAAGTATTTTTTTGCCGTTTTTATAGATAATGGTACTTACCCTTCGTGCACGAGTTCGACTCGCACTTGGCCGGTTTTCTTCATTGCTGAAAGTCGTGTCTTGAGAAGTTTCCGCTATCTTCTTGATTATGGACTTCCATCCAGTTCTGTCTTCATCTGTAGCCATGTATCGCGGTAGAAACGGATAGTCCCGTGACAGTTATTATTTAATCATACCAGCGGGTGGGTTATCTGCCACGTGGACATATGAACTTTACCGACTAAAACCAGATTTTTTTCCAGATTATCCAGGCCTCTACGAACTATAATATGTCCAAATTATACTAGAATTAATGAGTAACGTATTAGTGGATCCTTCCTTCCTTCTACACTTTTTAGGGTTCCGTAGCCAAATGGCAAAAACGGGGCCCTTATGGATTCGTCATGTCTGTCTGTCTGTCTGTCTGTCCGTCCGTATGTCACAGCCAATTTTTTCCGAAACTATAAGAACTATACTGTTGAAACTTGGTAAGCTGGTGGTGTATTCTGTGAACCGCATTGAGATTTTCACACAAAAATAGAAAATAAAAACTATAAATTTTGGGGGTCCCTATTCTTAGAACTGAAACTTTTTTTTCATCAAACCCATACGTGTCTTCAAAAATGATATTGAGGTTCCTAATATATTATATTTTTTCTAAACTGAATAGTTTGCGCGAGAGACACTTCCAAAGTGGTAAAATGTGTTCCCCCCCCCCCTGTTACTTCTAAAATAAGAGAATGATAAAACTATAAAAAATACATGATGTACATTACCATGCAAACTTCCACCGAAAGTTGGTTTGAACGAAATCTAGTTAGTATTTTTTTTATACATCATAAATCTTAAGCCGCAATTTATTTTACGGAACCCTTCATGGGCGAGTCCGACTCGCACTTGGCCGCTTTTTTTCTTTTATGTGTAGAAAAGTCACGGTAACCGCTTACCAATCAGATGGACCCGACTTGTTTGCCACCAAGCTAGGTAGCATATATTTTTGAAAACCGGTCAAGTACGAGTCTGACATAAAAATAAATATCGACTTAAAGTTTCTTCAGAAAAAAATAAAAACATCGCATCAAAGTTAAATTGAGAATACTTTAAAACCACAACTTTTTATGTTGTGAATCCAAAGTAATTCCACTAAAAATTCTTTTAAAAAGTTTTTTTTCTACTTTGAAAACAATAAAAACACGATTTATCAACTCCTTGAGTGATCAATTTTATTCAAACAACTTTAATCAGCCTTTAAAGGTTAATAGCTTTCAATCACGAATAAAGATAGGTTTTTTGGCGTCTCCTATACATGTGAGGGAATTTTAAAGATATTTTTTTATAACCATGTTACTTGTTACCCAATCTTCTTTTTGTCATAACGTGTTATTGTTTTTACAAAAAAAAACCATATAAATTAAATCTAAAAAATATTACCAGAAAACGAATTCCCAGGGCTTAATCGTTTGATCAATTTCACCACATATAGGTGTTCAAAGACACGCCGATCCATGGATTCCCCGGGAAAGGTGCATTTTAGGTTGTAGGATTAAGGATTTTTTTTCAGACTCACTTCTGACTAGTGATTAACTTGAGACACTGTACAAATCAACTGCATTTATTGTTGACATACTTAAAGCCGAAGTTTTTTAGCAATGATAATCAAGAGGAAAAATGTCCTTGCTGTTAACATTTATAATTGCACTACACACGAACCAGTTCACTACGTGACGAAGCAATTACCAGTTTTTAAAGTTTTTAATATTTAAGTATTTTAGTAGTGGATGGAAGTTGTTATCAAAGTCGACCCGCAAACCAAAGGTTTACGGTAACGATTTCGATTATTTATTTTTTATTTCAAAGAAGGGACTTTTAAGATAAATCTTATAGGAATTTGAAGACATAAAATTACATAGAAAAGTAAGTAAATTACAAAAATTAAGAAATTATTTTTCATAAATAAAAAAAATACGCTAGATAGAGATATGCTTTATTTTTCCCTTATTATTTACATATGTTACTCTTAATCGTATGTAATTATATCAGAATTTTCGCTTGGTAAACTTAGGAGATAAGTAGGGGGGTGGTATTTTTTTCTACATTTTCCTTAATAAATCAAAATTTAGCCACTGTAGAATAATAGTACATTATGATACAAGTGTGCTAAGTTGGTCATTACACTCGAGTCGGTTTTTAAGCCTGAGCCGAAGGCGAAGGCTTAATGGAGACGAGAAGTGTAATGACCAATGCTCACGTGTTTCATACGACGTTTTTCAACACATTTGCGAGGAAAAAATAAAAAAATAAAAAATGAAAATGTTAAAAGATATGTAATGAAAAGGCACTAGTGCGATAATGTAATGTAAAAGTCACGGCATGGGTAATATTCTGCATTATTTTGCTAATATTTAAAAAGATATGTAATGAAAAGGCACTAGTGCGATAATGTAATGTAAAAGGCACGGCATGGGTAATATTCTGCATTATCAGTGTAAATACGCTGTAATAAGACCTACTTTACGAGAAGGTGTGTTGAAAAAATAAAAACGGTTTTAGAAAGTTCAACTCATGCCCTTTTATATGACACGCCACTTGATATTTTTACTAGACTTTGAATTTTTAACCCCTCTCATATTCGTCATTTACACAGAAAATAAAAATGTATATTTAGATTTTTAATTTCCCATATACGTGTCTTAACAGTTGTTCCAAATTTCAAGTTATTAACTTAAGTAGTTCCTGAGATATTTAACGTTGTGACAGACGGACAGACGGACAGAGTCGCACCAAGGGTTCCTTTTTTACCTTTTTGGTACGAAACCCTAAAAACGTATTGCGGAAGTCAGCAAAAATACGTACTCGAATCAAAATATATTGGTATATTCACAATATTTTGTGTTCACAACAAACGGAGCATCGGAAACCAAAATCCTTGGGCGATATTGTATATAAATTCGCCACGTGTTGGCTTCGCCATAGGATACTCGTACACATACAATGAACGGACTGATCTTTTTTACTAGCTTATATTTAAGTAACTTGCACTGTCTCGCGTATGAAAGCACGAAAGCGTTCAGGTAGTAAGACTCAAAGCGAAGTAACTACTTTGCTTAATCGTGCAGAAACCGAGGCTTTGAGCATTCCATTGAAATGAGTAGCTAGATCTGTTCCGCCAAATTACTTACCAGTCGCATTTTTCCACACTCGTGTTGGGACCTGTGCATCTATTAGCATTAGCTTAATTTACTGTTGCGTTATTCCCCGAATTGTATTTTTGGCCTGTCGGGTGTTTCCCCAACCTCAGCATACACCGTGTACTTTGGACCTTCGGGCCACTGCAAAACTAACATAGATTGAACCTATCTACCTACTTAAGCCCGTTTACTTCATAAAATGGTATTTAATAAACGTAGACTCGACGTTTTTTAATCAAACAAGGAATAAAACAACTGTGTGTTTCGCTACGCTGTGATACCCCGTAAACTACGCGATATGAGCATGTTATGGCATATATACGCAGTCACTATAACGGGGGATTTGGTCCCCGTTTCTGGGGAGCGTTTAGTACAGTCCAATAAACTCTGGAACATATGACACAGGTCTAATCGTGGTTAGACAAAATGCTCATTCCTGTTTTTAGAGGAACAATTATGTCTTGTGCGTTTACTATGGTCTGTGTATAAGATATGATGCAAGTAGGTACAAAGGTTTTTATAAATACAACCGGTTTTAACCTTATCTAGACTTAAAATTTTTTCAAACTCTACTATTATTTGAATATTTGTTTCAGAGTCTTGGATGTTTTCTATGTATTTAAGTATTTATATCTATATAAATATATCGTCGTCTAGTACCCATAACACAAGCCTTGAGCTTACTATGGAACAACTTAGTTCGATTTGTGTAAGATTGTCCCTTGATATTTATTTATTTTATTTATTTATATCCATTTATAGTTGGTTCGAATTCCATTGCCAATTTTTCTTGTATGGTGGGCGAGTAGATGATAAAGGGCGAATCTCTTCTGTTATAAATTTACTGTGTTAAGTAGGTTTGGAGGTCGAAAAGCTGGCTTAGAATAAAGATGAGCCGCAAAATTGGGTCAATCAACTTTTTGTTGATGTTATTTTTTCCGTTGCAATATTGACGGGGAAAAATTGGTATCGTGGTTAACTTACATAATGTATATATTATTATTTTCTTGACATCGATAATTATTTATGCTTAGCCTATTATTATTATTTAGTTTAAGGGCCTTAATATGCTGCATCGATCAGCAAGTGATATATTGTGGCAGCCCTTTCTTTAGAGTTCACCGTTAAGGCCCGTTGCCTCCAGGAAATTCCAGATTCTTTGGGCGGTGATATGATCTCTTCTGGGTCTAGTCTTAGCCTAAGCCTGACAATTAAATTAATTATAAGTGGACAAGATTGATCAAACCTTTAAGAATAGTAGTATTTTTTTTATATACTAAGCAATTGCAATATAATACATGTGGCAAACAAGCATACGGAGTGTCTGATGGTAAGCAGACACCGTCGCCAATGATCTGACTCTTTTATTGATTTGAGGATTCGTGATCGATTCGTGGGACAGCTATAAAAAAAATCAAATTCCGCTCTCTGTTATTTTTCATGAGATATAAAATAAAACCAAATGCATACATTTGCAAATATATTTATTTCCTTCAAAATTTTTCGCATCTCCGCATCCGCAGATCCTCTCTGAGGTACCTTAAAAGGCAGGTAAACTAGAACAAGAAAAATACCTGGTTTAAACATAGAATCTGTTCAAATGTAAATCCTACATTTCCATGATTTGACAGGGTTGTCACAATGAAAATATTAGAATGATAAATGTTGTTATCAAAATCCTTTCAGAAATAAAATATTTACGAGTATAGCAGGTACCACATATATAATACGAGCTGTTCACGCGGATCCGTCCGCATATTAGAACGCACGCATGCGGTGTCGCTGGATACAATTTTCTCTTTATTTTTTTTTATTTATTTTACTGCATTAGAAAAAAAAAGTCATTATAATGTAGCCCACACAAAGAATAACTTTACGATCATGAAAAGTGAAATTGTTAATTAGTTTCTGGCTATTTACATTATTGGAATTTGACATAGATTTTTATATTATGGACATTTTATTTTCTAAATTTAAGACAAATATTTCAATATCAATCAATCAATATCATTTATTGCATCCATAGTTGTACAGATCTTATAATAGGTACATGAGTTCCATATGGGCCCTGATAGGGCGTAGCAATTTATATTTAGTTTTATTTAATAACATGCCATTTATATGCTTAACATTCCTTAAAATATATTTTTTTCCTTAGGCAGTATTTAAGTTCGTAATTAACAATAACAATATTCTAGAAACTAAACTACTTATGAAAGATACATAACTTGAATATAAAACTAAAACTACCTAAAATAAAATTACTTAAGCTAAAAATTAAAAATACCTATCAAAATTTGGTGCCCTTGGTAGGGTACCCATCACGCAGGCAGCGTACCCGCGCTGGATTGCGATTGCAATTCTCTGCGCGAGAAAGCTGCCCGCGCGAGGGTCGCCCGTTGCCTCCCTCAGCCGCTTGCCAAGCGCCCTGTGGAGCAGCTGTGCGCCCCTGCCCCACGAACCAAGTGTCTCGACGCCAAATGCGACGAATTCGTATTGGGCGTGTATGATATTATATTTCTGTAGTTTTTTAACTTCAAAATGAAAACTACAGGTTCCTTACAACAATTTTCAAAATATCATATAGTTGTGAATTTCTCTAAACTGACTCATCTGGATAACTCAATGTTTATGTTCAGCTTGCATAGCCGCTATATCTGGCAACCCTGAGAAACATTGCAATCCAAACGGATCGTTTCTCTCAGCTGAATCCTGCAAACTTGAGACAAAAACGTCTTAGAACCAAACAATTGTATGTCCATCTGGTCTTAAAGTGACATAAGTCTTTTTGGCGGTAAATTTGTGGTGAAAACACTCGGGAATATCATTCGAAGCCTCAATTCCGTTCTGCTCTTTTATATATCATCCGTAGGTATTTCAATATGTTTGCGCATTTTAATTCAACGTTGCCTTAGTCAAAGGGAACGCGCGAAGCGATTTAAATGTGATTGGGATCCGAAGCGACGAATAAAAATTGACCTCTAAGTTACTAACCTCGTGCAAATACGTGAAAACAAGATTTCTCTAGTAAATGTAGCTCGATTTTCAGTCCAATCAATGGCTAACTGGAGAACAACTAAAGTAGTGCTAATTGCCTGTTTGTTTTTAACTACAGCAGTTTCTTTTAATGGCTGTACTACGCTCGTAGGGCTCTTGCCAATGGTAGTCGCTTTTTAGACGATTTGTGGCATTGCGGGAGTACTGGTCTATGCTTGTCATGAAAGCGTATGTGGTGCATTACTATTGTTGCTAGCCCCCAAAATACTGTATGGCATAGTATGGTGCCTGGGCAGATGCGTTTTGCTACTGCATAGTAGGTACATGATATTAGATAGCATCTAGAGATAAACAAAAAGCAAGGGTTATTTAATTACCTGCCGTCATTTAGTATCTCTTTCGCTTAAATTTGAACTCAAAGTATAGGGTTATACAAGTAGCCATTGAGGAGTTCCGTTATTCTTCTGGTTCCACCATTGATCAGTCAGATCAGCTCATTAACTAAGTGTTGAATTAAAAAAAACAAATGTATAAAATTCACACTAGCGAACTTAAATGTAAACTTAGCCTCAAATATTAAACTTAACGGTGAAACCATAGAATTTGTAAAGTCAACTGTATTCTTAGGGATTAAATACGTTAGACTGTGGTTAGACTCTAAACTGCAGAGGGGTTCACACATAACTGCGATAGGAAGTAGGTTGAGCTCCGCTGCTTTTGAATTATAAGGCAGCTTACCAATGTAGCGACAGCACGGTTAGTTTACTTCGCTTACTTTAATAGTATAATTACTTATGGTCTCATTTTATGGGGATCAGCGGCAGATATTGAGGCTGTCTTTATCTTACAAATAAAAAAAGCGGCCAAGTGCGAGTCGGGATCGCACATGAAGGGTTCCGTAAAATAAATTGCGGTTTACGATTTAAGACGTATTAAAGAAAACTACGAACTAGATCTCGTTCAAACCAATTTTCGGTGGAAGTTTGCATGGTAATGTACATCATATATTTTTTTTAATTTTATCATTCTCTTATTTTAGAAGTTACAGGGGGGGAGGGGGCACACTTTTAACCACTTTGGAAGTGTCTCTCGCGCAAACTATTCAGTTTAGAAAAAAAATATATAAAAAAACCTCAATACCATTTTTGAAGACCTATCCGTAGATACCCCACACGTATGGGTTTCATGAATTTTGTTTTGATCTTCAATTCTGAGTATGGGGAACCCCGAAAACTAAATGTTTTTTTTCGATTTTTGTGTGAAAATCTTAACGCGGTTCACAGAATACATCTACTTACCAAGTTTCAACAGTATAGCTCTTATAGTTTCGGCATAAAGTGGTTGTGACATACGGACGGACAGACAGACAGACAAAAAAAACTAAAAAGGGCTGTCAGAGCAGTTTATAACCTGGGGTCGAGAGAATTCTTCAAGGAAACAGATATTCGAACACTGCCGTCGCTATACGTATTTGAAATATTAATGTATGTTAGGAAGAATTTATACAACTTCCTAACGAACACTGATAGGCCCAAGGTTACCAGAAGCACAGGGAAGCTCAAAACAACTTTTTACGTCATACCTGGCCATAAAGTAGGAATTACCGCACGGTATGCGTGCGGAAAACCCCACTTCCTGGCCAGATAGAGACGTAATTTTTTTAACTCACCACGGGCGGTAATAAATAAAGCCTTAGAGCGCATATTTATCGCCCTTGCCTTCGGCTCGGGCGTCAAATACCTGCGATCTGAGACATTCTTTGTTTAACCGCCCTAGGTAAGTAATGTAAGACTAGTAAAAGCGAAAAAGTCGTACTTGGGAAATTGTATAAAAATCAAAAACACATTATCGAACTTACTGGCTCCAAATTCAAATCTGTCGTAAAATAGACGCTTACATATATCAAAAGAATATTATAAGATAAACGATTACAACATGGATTAGGGATATTTGGCAGTGATAAAATCCTGCGCTAGAAAGCTATCACAAAATAAGTAAATAAGTTTTCTACTGTAGTAATGTAATTTTATAATGTTATTGTATAATACTGAAATTATATTCTGTATACTGTTTGAAAAAATGATACCTCGCCGAGTTTTTTACGCCGGTTCTTCTCGATGCAGAGGTTTTCTTTCCGAGCCGGTGGTAGTATATCGACATTCATAGGTGCATGTAATATGCCTTAATTGAAGAATAAATCACTTTGACTTTGAGTCAGCTAAATTGTACTAAACTACTATCTTGTATTTATATTGTTATCATATTAAAAACAAAAGATTTTATACATAAAAGGTTTTAATTAACCGTGAGCTGTAGAACTCGCGAGTCTGTTTTCTTTTTTTTCTTTTTTATATTTCTAAAAACTGAATCAACAAAAAAGGCTAATAACACACAGAATCGGTTAAAAAGGCGTTTGCTTCGATCGCTCAGTACTCGGTCAATTACACATCCATTGATCTTCTAGTGACCAAAGAGTTCTTTGTATGATTTGATATTTTATTTGGAAACTCTACCCTTGACATTATATATGGTGGGCCATAACTTTTGTACTTATGAGACTTTGATGAAAATAAAATTTACTTAATTTTTGTGACTAACATCTAATGTTTTTTATTTTTTGAAAATAACATCTTTGAAATTACCCAAATCTCGTCGCTGGCACTTCTGCAAACGAATAGGTACGCAGATTTTGGGAATCTCGCTGACACATGCTGCGACGGATCGCGGATGTTTTGCTTGAGTTTGGATATTGTCTTCGATTTTTTAACTTAAAACTCGACTTTATAAATACCCTAGGCGAAAAATCGACAGCAGTGAGATCCAGGCTTCCTCCTAAATAGGCGGCAAACTCTTACATAGGTACAAATTGTTGCTTTTATAAAACTGCTTTACACAAAAAGCTCGTTGTTGATAAGTAAAACGCTTCATTGTACATAAAACTTCATAAAGTAATGTCTTTCCCTTGATTAAAAAACTATATAATTTATTAATATTATACAAGATATTCAGTGTTGCCATGTACAACAATTTACGGCCCACCCTATATACTACTTTAATATACCTACAATTTGGTCCCTTCCAGGTATGAAACCCTAAAGGCAATTTAGATTAAACATGAAAAGTATTTTTAGGTCTCCTCACGGACGTTAGCGTCGCTTTTACAAAGCGAGTGTTAGGTTAGTGTAACTTTGCCTGGAAAAATTCCGTCCTTCGTGTTAGGTACCGCGAAGGTGCTCAGAGGTAGAATAACGAACGTGCATGGACTTTTTAACACGTTTATTCACTTGGCTTAACATGATGTATAATTATGCCAGGAACGGGGCGCGGAGGCCAAAGCCTCGAGGGCGACCCCTATGGCGACGTCAAATCTTATTGTACCTATGTATAGGCTTTGTAGACAGCAGAACAACAAACTCGGCAGCTGCACTGTTCCTTTTTAACCTCTCAGCGCACACTGGAACTCTATCAGCGACATCGATACGAATACATATGTAAACCAACTAAATATGCAAAATTGTGGTTAAACACTGAAAAATGGGTGAAATCTAACATTTGAAATCTCAAATGTTAGATTTCATGCACTTTTCATCATTAAATCGTCTCATCTTTTCATCCACTTTTTATCATTAAACCTTTTCATCATCTAATCAAATCTGATTACAATCGTGCATACAGATTTCGTGATAAAAGCTTGTGCACAAAATCAAGCAATAACATTTAAAATTTTAGCTGTGCAAGAAATCAACAACTTGGCATGCAGCATTCTCTCTTAATTAAATTAGTCTTAGCGTTGTTTTATCTTTTCTCTTAACTTTACTTAGAAAGGATGACGAGGTAAATAATTTGCCAAATGTACCAGTGTGTAACCGCCATACGATAAATAAATAAGACAGCTTGCTTTTACGCTGTACAGCCAGCACTGTAGAATTTGCATAGATGACTGTACAGTACTCCCGTATGCTTTTAAGTAGAAAATTTTTAAATAGTTAAAATTACATTTGAAACGCAAACTCAAACATTTATTCGTGACCATTTATTACACACAGATGATAAAAAAAATCGTAACATTTTACAAAATCAACCATTAACTCATTCTACGCTAATGACCAACACACATGCGTCAGAGTGCTACAACCGTCTTTTGTGAAATATGGACATTAACACCCTCACTGCCAAGAATCGCGTAGCCGATCCCGTGGTTTTGCCCGTATGTACCGGAAAGCGACTACGGTACGGCCTAGGCGCCCACTAACCGGGTTCCTGGCAGTGAAAGTGTTAAATGGCTACGGACTATGTCGTAGCGCTACGAGCGTAGCGTGGCATTGAATGGGTTGACAGTCTCTGTGCTAGGAACCCGCGATGTAAGCGTTTTCCTCTACATACGGGTTTTCTCATGTTATCGACTACGAGCGTGGCAGCGAATGTGTTAAATAAACAAGGCAGCGAAACAAAGATTTACTTACATCCGGCAGATGTTTGTCACACGAGCCAAAATATAAGGGCGATAAATACGTTTTTCACTTCTCATGCTCGCAAAGTTCGCCTTTGTGCTGGATGTATGCTGCACAAAAGGCCACTTTTATGCTCTAGTGCACAAAGTAAAATTGTTTTAAAGACTAAGATAATCGGGCCATCAGCCACACACACCATAAAACTTCGTAGAATAAACTTGTCATTTGATTTGATTTACTTTAATAAATTTCACATCCGTGTTTTCCATTACTAAATTAATAAAACCAGATAAAATAGGAGTCAATTATTATTTTAAAACGTATTGAACCATTAAATTACTTGGCAGTATGAAGTACCTAAGTCTAATATCACGAGTCGAAAATTAAACATAAAAACTTTAAAAAGTTAAGTGACGGGAAGCTATTATTTTATTTGATTTTGCAATTATGTATTTGTTATTTTCTCGCAATCGAAGTGAAACGCAGTGTGTATAACTCGGGCATAAATTAGCCATTTAACCCCTCGACTTAACTATCCAATATATAAACATCTCGGGTTAAATAGCTCGTTTTATGCGCTTGTTGTACAATCTACTATTTACTACCACCTGCTGTTTGTACGAAATCTGCGTCTTTCTCTTTACAGGGTAGCAAGCAGCCATTGTTTTAAAGTGACATAGCAATACACCAGTTTCTGTTAACGACCCGTACTTACTTAGTCACAACAGCTCACACATTCGAAACCAAATCCATGCGGCTTGACATAACATTTGGCATTTTTTTTCTTGGCCTGAATTGTTTGGACTTGAGACAGAGAGGCAACTATGAACATTTGCTATATTTGTATTTTGTTTTGCACAACTTTAATGCACGTTCGTTGTGTTTAACAGTCATTTTGAAACTGAATACTTAATTACAAACTTAATTGGCATTGACATTACTACTCTTGTAGCTATATAACATGTAACTATACCTTTTTATATTTTGCGTCATTGTGTATTTTTGTAAATATTAAATAATAGTTTACTAGTAAGTGTCGTAGACACCGACGCTCCCTCTTACATCTCTCGCCCGGTAGCTTCCATTTTAAAATCCGCAGAAGAAGAGAAAAAACGTAAATACAGTAGCGCCTGCGAGAAACAACATGCAACATTTACCCCTCTCGTCACATCAGTTGACGGAGTCTTCGCCTCACAAATGTCCACCTTTATAAAACATCTTGGTGAAGCTATTGCCGACCGCTGGAACCGACCCCTATCTATAATAATGGGCTGGTTAAAGTCAAAGATTATAATATCAATAATCCGAGCCACAAGCATGTGCATTCGCGGGACCCGGCACAAATTCAGATCAGTAAAGCATTTTTTCGGCCTCAACGACGGGGCAGCTCTACCCAACATCGCCCCCTAACCCCTCCCTAACCCCTCTCTACTCTCTACATACAACCATCCATTCTTTTTTTAATATTTATATTTGTTGTAAATATTTGTTTATAATCCTATAAGTAATAAAATGTGTAAGTTATCTCCACTTATAATAAAGCTCTAAATTAAAAAAAGAATCAGCCAGTTTGAAACTAAGCTTTGCGCGATTCGAATGTTCTCAGCATCCCATGAACGGAAAAATATGAAACATTTTATATAGGTACATTATTATTCTAGCTGCAACTTAGGATAGTTTTTATCCGACTGCGACAGTTAATTAATTTTCCGAAATATACGACTTCATTTAATTTTTCATTTATTTTTATTGAAATCAAACGCTGCTCCAACTGTCAGCTATAAGAACCGTCAAATTTTCGTCAAAATGGCGGAATTGCTTTGCCTTTCACTTATTAATAATTTAAATCCCGTCTACGATAGACCTTTACGAGACAAATGCTAAAATATAAACCATAAAAAAATATTCGATTCTGATATGAGAACTTATATGCGCAAATGTCGTTTTATGTCGTAATTTCAATAAATGAAATCAACAAATTTGAACAATATAATTAACACGAATTTGTTTTTTTTTAATGACAATGGCACGCGCTCGGCGCATTCTGCCAAAGTACCTGCGGCGCTACCACGAAAACCGATACTCAATGTTCATATATTTGAATCCCTGTCACTCGAGTATGGTTAGTGCGATAGAGATAGAGATACCCGAATATTTTCGAATTCCGAAGTTCGTGGTTATAGCTCAGGAATCGAAAATATGGTAAATAATCATAATGCATTTTCTCGAAAAAGAATTTAAAATAAATATAGTCAAATGGAGAAAAAAACAAAGCAAGAGGTTATATAGGTAATGATTAAGTTATAAGAGTCCAAGTTTTAAGAGGGGGTATGTTCTGTCCCTTTTCCGCAAAACGCACCTTCATATGAAACGATTGTTTTTTACTATGACGCTCGAGTATATTGACGTCACAGTCCCTCATCGTTTTCTCACTCTAACAAGCGACATTAAAACGGATGTAGCTTCATAATTTTTTGAGATATTTGAATGGGAGTTTCATTATCTTCTATCTATTTATACATAATAAATGCCTATGTCCTGACTGACTTATTCACTCAATCACTCACTCACTCACTCATCAACGCACAGCCGAAACTACTAATCTTAGAGAGTTGATTTTTGCACAGTATGTTGCTTTTATAACGTGGGCTAGGGATAAAAAGGGATTTTTGAAAATTCTACCCCTAAGGGGGTAAAATGGGGTGCAAAGTTTGTATGGGAGAACCTTTTTTTTTTTGAGCTATAGACTTAAACTTTGTAGAAAAATTAGTTATTAGAATACAAATGAAACACTTTCAGCGTTTTGGAAAATTCCACCCCTACGGGGGTAAAATAGGGGTGCAAGGTTTGTATGGGGGAAACATTTTTTTTTAAATAGAGACATAAAACTTTGTAGATAAATTATTCATTAGAATACAAATAAAGTACCTAGATTCAGTGTTAAAAAAAATCTACCCCTAAGGGGGTAAAATAGGGGTGCAAAGTTTGTATGTGGGAAACTATTTTTTATAGCTAGAGTCCTAAAACTTTGTAGAAAGATTATTTAAATACAAAGAAAGTACTTTCAGCGTTTTGGAAAATTTCACCCCTAAGGAGGTAAAATAGGGTGCAAAGTTTGTATGGGAAAAACATATTTTTTTTTAATAGAGACTTAAAATTTTGACGAAAAATTACTTATTAGAACATGAAAAATACTACATTCGGCGTTTTACAAAAATCATTCCCTAAGGGGGTTAAAAAAGGGTGCAAGGTTTGTATGGGGAACACTTTTTCTGAGCTAGACACTTAAAACTTTGTAGAAAGATTACTTATAAAAATACAAAAAAAAAGACTTTCAGCGTTTTGATAAAATCTATCCCTAAGGGGGATAAAAAGGGGTGCAAAGTTTTTATCAGGGAAAGTTTATGTTTTTGAGTTAGAGACTTGAAACTTTGTAGAAAGATTACTTATTAAAATACAAAAAAAGAACACAAATCGTTTTAGAAAATTCCACCCCTAATAGGGTTAAAAAGGAGAGCAAGCTTTGCATGGGCAACACTTTTTTTTGAGTTAGACTTAAAACTTTGCAAAAAGATTACTTATTAGAATACTAAAAAAGAACTTTCAGCGTTTTAGAAAACTCCATCCCTAAGGGGATCCTTAAGATCCTTAAGAAGGGTAGCCAGTGTTGTGTGGAAAAAACTTTTTTTTTTACTAGACTTAAAACTATTCAAAATGTTACTTATTAAAATTAATAATAAAGTACTTTCAGAGTTTTAGAAAATTCCACCCCTAAGGGGGTTAAGAAAGCTTTGTATGGGCAACACTTTTTTTGAGCTAGAGACTTAAAAGTTTACGAAAAAAGTTCTTTCAGCGATTAGAAAAATTCAACCTCTAAGGGGGTTTAAAAGGGGGTTCAAATTTTAAATGGCGAGCAATAAAATTTTAAAGTGTGAGTAAGAGATTTTTAACTTCGGTCTTATTCTGTACGTTAAAAGACTACAAAACTGATTTCAGAGTTTTTCCAAATTCATCCCCTAAGAGTGTTAAAATTGGTTCAAAGTTTGAGTATATCAAGGCATTTTTAAAGTATGAGATTTTTAACTTTGGTTTTAGACTGTTTGTTCACAAACTAGAAAATGAACATCAACTTTTTTTTTAATTATCCCCTAAAAGAGGGTTCAAATTTTGTATTGAGAGAAATCATTTTCTAAGACGATAAAAAGTTCTACGCGGACGAAGTCGCGGGCAACAGCTAGTAATGAATAAAATAGGTGCTCAATACCTTTTACCAAGTCTGTAGGTTACTATAGTAAAGTTTACTAACTGGAGCTCATATTTACAATTTTCTTGGCAGCGTGCACAAAGTACCTTTTACGTCGGTAAACCCGTGGACTTTGTGCACGAGGTTATTAATGCATTTTCCCCGTGTACCTATATATTAATTTTATGTACGGGCTGTTAAGTGAGGCTTTTGAGGCAGATAACTAATACTTATTTACAAAATATGCATTCGCATTTTAATTTTATAAAGTTAAACAGCAGTTTATCGAGATATATGTATCTATTTTAAATTCTGGTAACCTATTTCTTCATTAACACCTTCAATACATTAAAAATTCAATCGAATAAAAATAAAATACTCCATCTAAAAGTTCTGCCAGCGGCATGCGCTCCAATTTCAGTCGGATTTTAATGACGGAAATTAGAAAATTATGACTTTTCACAAAGACTCTGCTTGAAAAGGGTAATAAAACTAGTGGATCTGTGAGGTGTAGAACTCGAAAGCCTATATTTATATATTTATTAAGATAGGATAGGAAATTAAAAATAAAATAAAATTATAAAGTAAAATTATAAAATAAAAATATATTTATTATTATTTTATAATTTTACTTAATAATTTTATTTTATTCTTAATTTCGAAAAAGTGAATCGACAAAAATAATCTTTATAAATAATTAACGAACCTGCTCACAAAACTTCACAGGAATCGGTTGAGAAATGCCGATCACATAAAATCGTAGGTAGATCTAAATGTAAATTTTTATCTGGAATAATGACAGTTAAATTGTCCTAACGTGCGTTCAGAACATTTCGTGATTACCCCTCTGTAGAGGAGAAACGCGGAACAGACACCGGACACCGGACACTGGACACTGGACGCTGGACAGACAAACGATTTTCGGCCCAAGCTGAAACATATAACTTCGTTCGCTTCGCTCGCCGTTCGATTTTCGTATATTCGTATTTGGACTGATTTTTGTTGGTTGCAAAAGCTAGAACATTATGTTTAAAATTTTCTAAATAAAAGGAAAATCTGGAATCGGGTCTTCATTTTGCAACATAGTTTACATAACTAAACGAAATAGATAATTCTGTTAACATGAGGGTATTTAACTTCATCTAAAATGTCATAGAAATAAATGTGAATAAAAGTTCACCAATTTAGATATACATAAAAAAAGTCATTCCCGAAGAGTGTTGCATCTAGTTTTCTCGTGCGCAGAAGACATACACGTGTCTCTTACACACGCAACTAACATTTTGGTGTCAGCTAAGGGTTTTATTATAACCTTAACCTTTATAAAAGAGTTATAATTATCTCAGTTGGAACTAATAGTGTTATAGAGGAGTTAAGAAAAAATATTAACTCCAAAAGTGTTACTAGAGCTTTATTGAACGCTCTTAAGCAGGTTTAAGAGTTATAAGAGTGTTACTCAACGCAAGTTATAGCTTTATGATATAGCTATATATGTTAAAGCTTTAACACTAAAGGTTACAAGTTACAAGAGTGCTCGTTAACTCTTATTGCTTTTTAGTTGTTGTTGTGGAGTGTCTTATAAAGCTCAAGGTGTTATATCTACTATAAGGTGCAGGCAGAGGCTTTATAAGAGAGTTGGTCAAGAGTATAGTAATACAAGATACTAGAAGTGTTGAACAACTCATTTGAAAGTATTGAAACTTTTTCTAAAGCTTATGGTGTTAGCTATAACACCGTTATGAAGGCAAAGCCTGCACAATATTCTTGACTAAAGGTGTTGTAACTCAATAAGCGCCTAAAGCGTTAGTGTAAGTTCACCATTGTTTTGGTGAACTCTAACCTACAAATTGATTAGGTTATTCAATATTTGACTGCTAAATACTTCATTATTTATGTTACTCTTGCCATTCTACGGAGGCCACTTAATTTAACATGCCACTGGCCAAGAAACAAGAATAGAAAATGATACAAACTTTAGGTGTCTATTTTATAATATTCTTCATAAGTTTTACTAGAAATCTTGAATAAATCGTGGGCGCGTTAAAATTGAGATGGAAAACATGGTTTACATTTACCGTAAAATCACAAGGGCAGATTGTTTACACTTAATAACACAAACACAAATCACTTTCAATAGGGAACATTACGCAAAACTCTTCGTAGGTGGCGACACTAGCAGCGTTGACATTGTATCTCGTTCCAACTTGCGGTATTGTCTATGCAAGCATTCTTGTCACTAATTTGACAATCAGTTGTGCATGTGTGTGTGAATCCCTATATTTCTATACTGATTTACTATTAGTGGTAGTGCTGCCTCTGGCGGCAGAACATTGCAGTAATGTTCCCTATTAGTAACTCCTGTCAAATACACTAATACCTATCTTCGCCATTTTGTCGGTAGACATTTTTGTCACTTTTATAGTAAGAAGTAAAAATGCTCATTTGAAAGTCGGTGAGCGCAAGAGTGTTATAACACTCTCAGCTAACACCTTAACCGTTACTACGGTGTTTGTAGAGGGTTGGTCAACACTTTGGGTGTCAGATAACACTGTTCTGAAGGCTTTGTAACACCTTTACCTGTAAGATCGTGGGCCTGATTCGTGGTTATAAGGGTGTTAGAGCTTGCTCTAACACCTTTTTTTACAGGCATTCTAACACCTTAACACTTGGCTGGAACCGATATAAGAATGATGTAAGGGTTATTTTAACGCTAGTATGCTAGTTGGGCAGTGACGTGGTTAACAGTAATAGACGCATCCCCTCCCCTTATCATGTTTCGCCCGCTCGTTCCGATACGTTAGCTCGGCGCGCATGGAAGTGTGGTCGCAAAACTCATTGTAATCAAATTGAAATAGGGAATGATTTAGTTTGACTCGCAGCCTTATGACAACATTCTTTTGCATCATGCACCTTACGTGAGTAAGTGTACGGTTTGAGTGCCCGCGCTGCTGTGAGCGGAGCGTTCAGCATCCATATACTTAAAACAAATGCAATCTGTATAGACGCTCGACGCCCCGCTTGTAACGGAGCGTGCACTCAGGCCGTAAACCAACTAAATATGCAAAATTGTGGCTAAACACTGAAAAATGGGTGAAATCTAACATTTGAAATCTCAAATGTTAGATTTCATGCACTTTTCATCATTAAATCGTCTCATCTTTTCATCCACTTTTTATCATTAAATATTTTTATCATCTAATCAAATCTGATTACAATCGTGCATACAGATTTCGTGATAAAAGCTTGTGCACAAAATCAAGCAATTACATTTAAAATTTTAGCTGTGCAACAAATCATCAACTTGGCATGCAGCATTCTCTCTTAATTAAATTAGTCTTAGCGTTGTTTTATCTTTTCTCTTAACTTTACTTAGAAAGGATGACGAGGTAAATAATTTTCACTTTTAACCTTTATTTATCCCTCTTTGACAAAAGTTTATTTAACACGTTGGCTGCCGTCAGTCGCCAGTGAATGACAGGTATAATATTTGTTAAGGCCATGTCGGAATACAGTTACTGATATTGAAGCACCGAAATAAAATGGTGTCACTGAAGCTTCGGGCGTGTCTGCAGCGTTTTTTGTGCACGTCAATGACTGACACGGTCCCAAGCATTAGTAATGTGACATGGCTATTTTATAGGTACGAAAGGTTTTTCTTATTTAAAGATATAAGGTAAGAGTCCTAGTAAATACACTTTTATGAATTAAAGTAGACAGTATAAACGCTTTATTTTAGTAAAATGACAATCCTAGCTGAAAGTTATGTTGGTAGCCGTAAGCGCGTGTGCAGTAGAAGTAACTTAGTACCTAGTAGTAGTTATATTCTTTATTGCACCACAACATAAGAAAAACATGACAGGCACATTCAGCATACAGTGCACAGCAGCAGTTAGCGCCTCTCGGTCTCACGTAGAGCGCACCGCTCACTAACTTTTTTTTTTTTTTTTTTTTTTTTTTTTTACTTGGGGAAATGCCTTTACGCATCCCACCTAGCCGAGGAACTAGGATTGGTATGACGGGCTCCCGGACTACCGTCTAAAACCACCAAGGTATGTCCTCTCTGCCGTGTAGTAGGGGCGTCATGGGATCGCGAACATTTCACCACGACACCCCTCGGCAACAGCCGCAGCTGCCCTCACTGCTGAGGCAAAAGCCCCCCCTCCCGTCGTAAGCGTGCAGGGCGACACCACACGCTTCCCGACCCGACCAAAGGACCTTTACGCCGGGAGAGGGTGATAGACCTCGGATTCACCCTCTCAGGTCCCCTTGTAAATTTTTATAGAGGTTTTCTCCCTCGCAGCCACAACTCGGCCCCAGCCTGACGGTCGCAGCCCCCGCGCCTAACATGAATCCTCTGATAGCAGAGGATTTGTCAGGGTTCCGGGTCCGTTATTTATTATAGAGGCAAACAGCAATGGCCTCTCCCTCAAGCCGCACCTGGGGAATCTTGCGATTCCCTGGGCGGAACCCCCCGATCCCCCCGTGTCGGGTTATTGGTAACACCAGCAAGCGATAACTTAGAGTTCACTAAATTATCACTTGCCGTTGTCTCCAGGGCGCACCGGCCAAGACACTACCCATTCCTGCGGATCAACCGAATCAAGAGGAATCGGTAGAGTCCAGACACTCGAGGAGGTTACCCGACCTAGCACACCGCACCGCTCGCTACCTAGCCTAACCGCTGCTCAGCTGTCGTCGCTCGACGTGGTGGCAGAGCCGTAAGACGATTGGCGACGTGTCTGCGATTTGAGTACAACTTGGGCGACTTGATGTATGAAGATCGCCGTCGCGTCGCTAATCGCTACTAGTGCGGCCCCAGCCTAAGTAAAGGAGGTAACGCAATGCAGTATCGCTGCAAAATGTTGTGCGCGATGAGTACCCATTGGGTTGCAAATACATATTTGAAAGCACACGCCTTCGTTAAATTCGCTCTTTAGTACTGAAATACATTTCCTCTTATTAAATGTACTTTTGCTTGAACTGTTGACGATGATTCCACAAGAGATAATATGCGAAGATGTGTATACTTACAAATATTTGACACCTCGCATGCTAGACAACTCCTAGTGCAAATGCCTTAGGAAATAGATTTTAAATACTTAAGTATTAAACTTATTTTCCCTTTTTGTAAATAACTGTGTATTTCAATTTCTGTTAGGTATTTCCCCAATAAAGAAAAAAAAAGCAAGGTAGTAAATATATGGAAACGCTTCGCACATCTCTGGTGGATTCTTGTTTATTAAATTTGACCTCCACTTTAAGGGAATTTGCCATAGATTACAACATAAATAGTACTAAAGTATAGAAAAAAACACTGTCTTTTGGTTGACACGGAGTTATACCCACTCATAAAATATTATGCATTTGCTGTTTGTTGTGTAAATTCATTGTGTTCTTTCAAAAGACGCGATTCCATGCACAATAATTGTCAGAACGGGACTATTTAGAAATAGAGACATGACAAAGGGGATGTTGCCTTCTGCCAAATTATCGCGAATGCAATCATAACCCTAGAATTTATTAACCAACAACCGAGGCTCGAAATGTTGAATCGAGCTTCAAACTGTTGATCTTCAAAATGTAAACGAATTTCAAATCTATTTTAATTACATAAATTTGACGAGTTCAGTTCAAAAATACACGAAGCATCTGAAAGAAATTACTTTTCCAATGTTTCCATAATGTTATCAAAAATTCTTTGCATCGTCTTGCTGCTAGTGTCTAGACAACTGAGGTGTACGGTCTGTACAAAAGTGTGCATTCCGCCCGTCAGCATTTTACTTCACGTAGCATTTATTTCATTCCTTTAAGTTAGTACATATCCGACCGCCACGGAGTGTATTCACATCAAACCTACATATTGTATCATTTTATTACGTTATCAAATAAATCATAATTACGGTGGAAAACTGCAGTGTTATCATTATCAATAATTATCAGCTATCATCTCAAGAGTGTACGGGACTGGCCCGTACATCTTTATGGTCCTTCGAACCGGATTTGAACCAGTGACCTATGGATCTGAGCAGAACCCTTTATAGGTTATAGATAGTTCATATCGAGCGCGTTCAATACTCTCTTCAGATTACGCCACAGAACGCTGGCTCAGTGGAGCTTAAAGTTGTAAAACAAATCCGTATTAACGTCCGATCTTATGCACTCATACATCATCATCATTACAGTATAGTTTGTTTTAGTTAAAATGACTATTTTACCACTCCTTTTGTTGCTAAATGTGAATATGCGTGTCAATATGTTGCTGTGTATAGCCAAGGCCCTTCGTTCAAGCTCGATCGTCGTCTTGCATGCTCTCACATAATATGCGATCTAAGTTTTTTTGATAGCCTACATTTTGCCGGTCGTGACCCGAGTTGCATTCGAATTGCAGTTCGGGAACGGTCGCACTACGAGTGCGTGCATTAGACCGGAAATTGAGGCGAAACGCATGGACGCATTCATCTCACTTCCGGTAAAATATTGGACAGCATGAACGCAGTGGATTAGAAAAACTCATTGCCATTTCAAATTTAGCTGCTATTTGACTTAATTAGTGATTCAGTGAGAGAGCATTTGAAATTAAATAATTAACCAGCATAATTGATTTAGGGCGTTTGTCCAGCAGCAGCAGTTTGGACGTCTTTTGGCTGATATGATGATGATGATGATAATTGATTTAAAACGAGTATTGGCCTTGTGGACTGAGCTATGTGCATAATTAGATAAATACCTACAACGATATTACATAGGTACAATAAGTTCCGAAAAAATCATAGGCTAGTGGCTAGTGGTTCAGGCATGCGGCTGTCAAACGGCGGTCGTGGGTTCGAATCTCTGCTTGTAGCAATGAGTTTTTCGGAACTTATGTACGTCAAATATGCCTATTTTGACACCAGGGGGAACTTTGCCCAAAAAGCAAATTTTAAACCTTACAATTTTTTGTAGAAACTAGATTATATTTTATGACTTTACTTTGATGCATACATGTCTTTAACTTCAGCCACAATTTGCTGCAAGCTCCTTGCAGCAAATTGTGGAATATGAGGACTACATTACCGTAGGGCAAAGATTGAACAAACTAGGTAACATTACCCATCAGTATTGTGTAAAACTTTTCGTAGTTAAGACCAAGATATTCAAACGGACGCCATGTTTGCCCAAAAATTTGGACTGATACTTGTCTCAATATCAGAAGAGCTATAAATGCGTCAACAAAAATGTAAAGGAAAAAGCCATATATTATTTCAAACTAGTAGAATTTTACCTGTCCATGCTAAGTTTAAATTTTTACTCGCTGTGAATCAGTATAAACGCCCTGTTTTTAAAATACCTAATACCTATAATCGTCGTCTTAGATACGCAAAATATACGTTGAACCTAGATCAAATAATTATTACGGTCAAAGAACGAGAAAGTACCTCGTTCCACGTATATTTTGACGACTGCAAAAGTATACATATATTTAAATCTAAATTGAAAACATGTTTAATGGATGCCTTCCTTTAAAAAAATAGGTAGTTAGACAGTTACTTCATTTAGGAATATAAAATAAAATGTACATGTTTACATCACTTGCTATTCCTTGTTACCGCTAATAATAAGCATAAAAAATAAAATTAAAATCATATGTAGATTGTACACATAATATAGATACCAAAACATAATTATTAAGAGTGTATATTCGCCAACAAACTGTTATGCAATTTGGCAAAGATTTAGACTAAGTTTATCGTAAGTTTTGTTGAGTAAGAAATAAATTAAATAAAAATAAAAAAAATTGGCAGGGGCAATGTTGACCAAAGTCGAGAAAACTTTACCCGCGATCAAATTCGATAAAAATATGGAATAGAAGTTGATTAAAAAAATATTTATCCTCATGAGCACATGCGTATTACTACATTACTACTGTCTGATTTGATAAGCAAAAAAAAATCATCCTACCATATAAAAAAATCGTGTTTTTCCGAAAAGAGCGGGCAAAGTAGGTATGTTAGACCGGAATATCGTTTGATATAGCAGGTTTCCTACCGATGTTTTTCTTACGCCGAAAAATAATATTTATAAACCTGCATGACATCTGCGAAGAAATTTAAAGTGAAGTCTCCAAAACCCACCCTGGGCCAGCGTGGGTACTTGCCCGTACCCGCTCATCCATGAGAGGAGGCCTGTGCCCAGCAGTGGGAGACTTATACCTATATATAACATAATTGACAACCGCTTTAGCCTAGTTGGTAGTGACCCTGCCTACAAAGCAAGATGTCCTGGGTTCGAATCCCGGTAAGGGCATTTATTTGTGTGATGAGCACGAATATTTGTTCGTGAGTCATGGATTTTTCTATGTATTTAAGTATTTATTTCTCTTTATAAGTGTACTAAGATGTACATTGTTTTCTGCAACGATGCGCGTGCACTATGCACTAACCCAAAATAATGTCATCAACCTCGCACACGCAGCGCTGTATCTGACGTGTAATTATAAAATATAAATGTAACAATATCAGTGTACGATTGACCAGCTAGAATAAATCACCTTTCCGTTATTCGCGGTCTTTTACTCCTCGGCACTCATCCTCATTGACACTTAACTGCATCTCTATACAATAAGTATCTATATCGTCATCTAGTACCCATAGTACAAGCTTTGCTTAGTTTGGGACTAGGTTGATTTGTGTAAGATTGTCCGCAAATGTTTATTTATTTATATATTTAGCCTGATTTATTTATAATGATGGTATTCGATCTTATAGTTTTCAAAATAAAATCAAACCTTATATGGGTACCTAGTACCTCCATAATAATTTGATCACAATATTATTTTACACTTAACCGAATTATTACCAATAAACGCCGGAGTTCTAATTAAGTTTTGGCTTTTGGGTATTTAATGAAACATTCCTGGTTTGTCTGAATAGTATTTAATATTCCCGCTCGTTATTTCCATTATACCGGAATAACCGTTATATTTGGAATGCGAGCAATAGTTTCCAGCACTAAATATAACCGAAATGTGACATATTGAATACCGACAAAATATAAACCCTTTTGACCCCTTTTAAACCCTTTTGTGCGCCTCTATAGGGTATTAATGGAACCGGGACTCCTACTCCAATAATACCTAGTTTTACATTTGGCTACACGTTCAAGTGAGAAGATTTTATGAGGTTTAGTAGACATCTAAGTATTCATCACTCGAGGTAAACTCTACTTTTTATTTTGAATTCGAAGAAACTAAACGAGAGATAGGCAAACCCATTTCCTGAATCATTGAAACCCTATAGAACCTATTTAAAAGCTCAGCGGGAAACTGTTGACTGACTTTAATCTTCAAAGAAAACTCAACAATTCCGCTTCGCAACAGTACTAGGTTTTCCAGGTACTCACAAACTTTTTCAATATCCTTGGAAATTTAAACCGGTCTATCGGTAGCTTTTGGGTATACCCTGGGGACTGATGCGTTATTTCGTATTCCCAGATGCTGGATTTATTTAAAGAGGCCACAGGCTCTATGACTTATAAATTATGCATGTGCCAATTCGGAACGTGCGACAAAATTACGAAACAGCTGTGTCTAAAGGCTTGGCCACGACTTCCAGCAGTGGAAGCACAAGATGGTGCGCGAGCTGTCTATTTATAATTAGAACACTTAGAAAGAGATGGATGGTGTATCTCGCCGCGAGACAGCTCGCGCGCCGTCTTGTGTATATGTGGGAGCGAGAGGCTAACTCCGATCTCTCACAGCACGATGTAGCAAACCCACTGCCCTTGCCTCTGCCGATCCAAGTCGTGGCTCCGTAGTTTCTAGCCATATGCTGTGAGCACCTAGTGTATCATTTAACGTTGCGTTGTAACATTTGGGCGTAAATTTTGTGCCTGCCCTTTTTGTGTCTTGTAATTAGGTAACAAAGCGGACTCCAGGCTCCTTTAGGCTGGATACAGTGCTCGACCGACGATCAGCGCGATTGATGTATATAATACAGGGTGACTGGTAATTCGACCTATTCCTTGAAAGGGGTTATACTAGAGCTAATTTGCAACAATTTATGTCCAGTCAACCAGGGGTCAAAACACGAGATTTTAGTTTGTTTGAAAAAAAATCGCCTTGCAGCCTTAAAGTGCTGATTGTGACAAAAATGTTTTTTTACCATCCAAATGGAAGTACTCTTGTCACAATCACCAGCTTAAGGCTGCAAGGAGATTTTTTTTCATACAAACTAAAAACTCGAATATCTTGGAAACCAGCGAGTTTCGACCCCTGGTTGACTGGACATAAATTGTTGCAAATTAGCTCTAGTTCTTTCAAGGAATAGGTCGAATTACCAGTCACCCTGTATAAGTAATCGATGAATTTTTACATCTCTACCAAATGCGTGTATTCGTAATGGTTGTCGTCAATCTGCAAGTCTTGTTTACCTACTACTCGTACTTTAAATATGTTAGTAATCGGCATGCGATAAAAAACATGCTATAAGTACAGTCGCCATCACATACATCGGAGCAAACAAGCACGTCACAAACATCGGAACACACCTCTATTTTCAAGGCATATTAGGGTGCATGTGCCGATATTTTTGAACACCTATAGTGTACCGATGTATGTGATGGCGACTGTACGAGTAGGTAAACAAGACTTCCAGATTGACGACATCCATTACGAACGCACGCGTAGCATTTGGTAGAGATGTAAAAATTCATCGATTATAAAAAAAAAAACTTTTATTTAATTTTCGTTTTTAGGGTTCCGTACCGAAACGGCAAAAAAGGAACCCTTATGGTGCGACTCTGTCCGTCTGTCACAACGTTAAATATCTCGGGAACTACTTATGCTATCTATTTGAAATTTGGAACAACTGTTAAGAAGAAAGACACGTGTATGGAGAATAAAAAATGTAAATATACATTTTAATTTTCTGTGTAAATGTCGAATATGAGGGGGGTTAACAATTCAAAGTCTAGTTAAAAGATTAAGTGGGGTGTCGTATGAAAGGGCTAGATTAGCGTTTTGTAAAACCATTTTTTTACGGTTGTTAAATTTTGATTTATTAAGGAATATGTTGAATTTTGAGGGTCAATTAAAAAATAAGTAGACGCTACATGCAAATAATTTTAACTTTGATAGAGACGTACAACATTACACATTACAAATAAAATAAAAAAATGGCACTACCACTTTCCTTTCTTTTAAATTTAAGTTGAAACGCGTAGGCCCTTAGAATTTAACAAAATTTATTAAAAAAATTATCAAAAAAAACCCGTGAACAGAAATTTTTTTTTGGTGCCAGAAATTATAGCAAATAACCCAAACTACCTGCCGTTTTAATTTGGCAAACGATGGACCAACCACCCTGTATAAACACCGCGCGCGTCAGCCGACCGACGTACGTCAGAGGGGTTATCACGTAACGTTCCGAACGCGCGTCGGTACAATTTAACTGTCAATTTTCCATATAAAAAGTGACATTTAGACCTACCCGACGTTCGTACAATGCGTTACGTGATCGACCTGCGGGGACCGACGAGCTCGACCGATGGCCGCCGTACGCGCGACGTAGCTGTACGCACGTAGCCAGTCCGTCAGCGCTGCACTGTATGCCATCATACATCTTCATTGATATAGCTACGTTCAACCGATGTCAGCGCTGACCGTCGGTCGCGCACTGTTTCCAGCCTCAGGATGCAACCGGAGTATACGCTAGGAGGATGAACATGTGGGCTGAAATAACCAAGAAATTCCAAGACCATAAAAACACCTAAATACGACACAATAAACCACTAAAACCTCACGTTACATTGGCAGTAACTAGTGTCGAGTTCTCCAATATTTAAACAGGCAGCCTTTCAAAAATATCTACACATGAGTATTATGTCAGTAACAATAAAGACTGTGTATAGATATTTTTGAACGGTTGTCTGTACAGATATTGCAATGGAGAACTCGACCGTACCTACAATAGCTTTGATTAACTATATCAATACCAGAGGCATATAATATATATCTTTTGTGGAAACCGTTAGTAAGATACCTCGTTTAATTCAATTTCATATTAAACATGAGTAACGATGCAGGAGTTTATGGTAGCCGTTTGGAAGAGACGCGTTTTGTGAGGTTGTTTTGAACTTGTTGCGTAATAGGGAACATTACTGCAATGTTCTGCCGCCAGAGGCAGCACTAACACTAATAGTAAACCAGTATAGAAATATAGGGATTCACACACACATGCAAAATTGATTGTCAAATGAGTGACAAGGATGCTTGCATAGACAATACCGCAAGTGCGAACGAGATACAATGTCAACGCTGCTAGTGTCGCCACCTACGAAGAGTTTTGCGTAATGTTCCCTATTCTTTCAGTGTTGGGTTGATTACTCTAAAAAGGTAATATATAATAAGGTAAACGTCCTAGTATTCGACGTTGCACTAGTGTATGACACGGGTACTTTATGTCAAAGCAATATGGGTTAAATTCGAACTAAAAGGATTTTTCTTTATTTTTTTTAATTTAAGCCATGTCACTTTGACATAAAGCGCCAATGTCATACACTAGCGCAAGGTCGAGAACTCGGACGTTTACCTTATTCATATAGAAATTATGATACCACTGTAATTATGTTTGCACCTTTTCAAGCCTACTTGCAGAATAAATATGAAAATTTTAGAACATAACTGTTAAACAATGCAGGCTTTTCGAATTAACGATCGTGTTTAAGCCTCGAGGCTAGCCGAGTAGCATATATTTTTTTTTTAATACAACGACGGTGGCTAACAAGCTTACGGCCTGCCTGATGATAAGCTGGTACCGTAGCCTACCATATGACTCCAGAAGAATCACAAGCGCGTTGCTGACCCTTTATTTACTTGAGGATTAAGGTAAGAGTTTAAATAAAATAAGTAATAGGCATTTAGGCATACCTGTGCTAACTCGGGGCACCTATACTAAAGTGAAGTAGCAAAATATTTTATCGACAAAAAAATATATCGATGTTACTGTCAACATCTAAATGTTATTCAACATAAATACTTATTATTTTTTTTCTCTTCAAATTAAAATAAAAACAATAAACAAATGAAAACGTGCATTTATTAGTTTATATTATTATTTCCTTTATTTCATTTCGTTCTTAGATTAGGTTTTTACAATATTCATATAAAAAGTAAAATATAAAACTATACATACAAAACATAAAATCATTATAAAAACCTAACCTAGGGTGCCGCCGGCAGCGAGGCGGGGCCTAAGCCACCGGTGGTCAGGGCGACAGAGACAGGAACCTCCTGACTATCCGCGCAGTATCCAGGAGTACCACCTTCTGTATCTGGCCCTTGATCCAGCCATCTAGCGAGAGTCTCTTGAGGTTATGGGGGTTTTGGCGGCAGGAGACCAGTGAAACACGCAGCGATCGATATAATAATGAACATTTATTTACAAACGTAAACTCCTTATATACCTTTTCCCGCGAGCACAAAATGCATAGGACGGGTACATGAGAATAGCAAGATTTCCATCCACCCGACGCGAACATAAGTTGCACGAGAGCAGCGCGCGATATCTTGCCTCTCGCTCCAACCGCTGCGTAAATACCGACGCAGCGTTAGCGCGCGCCTCAGTTGCCTCCGGCCGCCGATGCACGCGCATGTCCCATATCACTCCCTCTCAAGCGAAGCGAATCCTTTTCGTCACTCTGCCCGACCTCGTAATATATGTTTGAGTAACGGGATTTGATAAAGGCTCGGTGTCACTCGCGACCTTCTCGTTGCAGATGTATGCTGGTTTTAAACGCTCAATCGTGACGACTGTAGTTCTTCGTGGCATCTGTATTTTGAAGTACTTTTCGTATCGTTTGAGAACTACATAAGGGCCATCATACGGTGGTGTAAGTGGGGGTCGCACCGTATCATTACGCACAAATACGTGTGAACACGATGACAGGTCCTTGTGAATGAAAGGACGTAACTGCGTTGCGTGCGTATGCGATGTGGGCTTGAGTGACGTCATGATCTCAGTCAACCGCTGTACTAATTCGGCATCGTCGATTTTGGACTTTGTAGACACGAAGAAATCCGCTGGCATGCGCAGAGTGGACCCGTACGTCATCAATGCTGGACTTAGATTGTTGTCACTTCGTAATGCAGCCCGGAGACCAAACAAAACTGTAGGTATTTCTTCAGACCATTTTGAACTCTCGCCCCTTGCCATAAGAGCGGCTTTCAATGTGCGATGCAGTCTTTCAACTTGAGAGTTCGCTTGTGGATGGTAGGCCGTAGTACGTATTCTGGTGGTCCCAAGTTTCTTGAGCAGGGCGTTGAAAAGGTTAGATTCGAAAGAGCGCCCTTGGTCCGTCGTGATGCGAAGCGGGCATCCGAATCTCGTGATCCAATGATCGTATAGTACTTTAGCAACTACAACCGCTGTTATATCGCGCACTGGTATCGCTTCAGGCCATTTAGTGCAGCGGTCGATCATCGTGATGCAATATCGATAATCATTCGATATTTTTAGGGGACCCACGATATCGATATGTAGGTGTTCGAATCGCTCAGACTGCGGGAACTCGCCAATGGCAGGAATTACGTGCCTATGGACTTTAGCACGTTGACATCCAATGCACGCTCGAGTCCAAAGTGCAACATCTCTGTTTATCGCTGGCCAGAAATATTTTGATGCCATTTGTTTTCTAGTTGCGCGCACTCCCGAGTGACATATATCGTGTTGCGCTTTGTAGGCAGCGTAACGATAATTGACTGGCAGGAATGGCCGTGGTGTCGTGGTCGATAGCTCACACGTGATTGGTTGACGGATGGCTGGCAGCGTGACTTCTGCGAACTTGAGGTTTTCTTGCAACTTCAGTTTTTTTAGTTCTTCGTCGATACTCTGGTCGTAGGCAAGTTTGTCGAAATCAATCACCGACGGCCATTGAATTTCTTCTATTCGTGATAAGGCATCAGCAATATTATTTTTATCCCCCGGAATGTACTGTATGTCCGAACAAAATTGGCTTATGAAGTGGAGTTGTCGCTCGCGTCTCGGTGTATCGCTGCTGCTTGCTGAGCGTGTAAGTGCTTGTACTAGGGGTCTGTGATCCGTGTTGATGATGACGTCATTGCCCTCTATCAGCCGACGGAAGTGTTTTACTGCTGTGTACATTGCTAGTAGCTCGCGATCGTACACGCTGTAACGGCGTTGGGTCGGGCTCATTGTTTTTGAGAAAAATGCCAGTGGTTTCCAATTGTTTCCAATTTTCTGCTGCACCACCGCGCCCAGACTGTGGTCTGAAGCATCAGCCATGATGCTTAGTGACGCGCCGTGGACAGGGTACGACAGCGTGGTGGCTTCCAAAATGCTTTGGCGGCATCTGTTGAAAGCTTGGTCCGCTTCGGAATTCCATTCAATTGGCGTTTTGTCCTTTTTCTTGGAGTTGTGTAGATATTTGTTTAGCTCTGTTTGGCATTCTGCTTGATGTGGTAGACAGTCGCGATAAAAATTCAACATGCCTAGGAATCTTCTTAACTCACAGACCGTTGTTGGTCTTGGGTAATTTGAAATTGCCTGAATTCGTTCTTGCGTAGGACTGATGCCATCGGGTGAGACTTCGTATCCGAGGAAATTAATTTTTTCTTGACCGAACTCGCATTTTTCGATATTGAGCGTTACGCCGTATTTGTCTAGGCGCTCCAGGACTTGTTGCAGCAGTGTTTTGTGGTCTTCTTCGCTGTCAGAGGATAACAATAGGTCGTCAACGAAGCAAAAACAGCCTTCGATGCCCCTCAAAACGTCGTGCATAAATCGTTGAAAAGTTTGACTTGAATTTCGTAGTCCTAGCGTCATGGCCTTAAATTGGAATAGGCCAAATGGTGTTACAAGGGCCGTCTTCTGTGCATCTTCTTTATTCATGGGTATCCAGTAGTATGCCATCTTCAAGTCCAATTTGGAAAAAATCTTCTTATTGTGAAGCTGGTATGTGAAGTCTTGTATTCGTGGTAGTGGGTAACGGTCGGGTTGTGTTACGGCGTTGAGACGTCTGTAGTCACCGCATACACGGAGTGATCCATCTTTCTTCTTGACAACATGGAGTGGGCTCGCCCATGGACTTTTTGAAGGTTCACAGATGCCCATTTCCATCATGCGCTCGAATTCCGCCTTCGCCGCCTTATATTTGTCGGGCGGTAAAGGTCGTGGCCTTGCAAAGAGAGGGGGGCCGGTCGTCTGGATGAAATATTCCACGTTGTGCTTGACCGGCGACTTCAATGACATTGGTCGTAGTACGTCTGGATATTGCTTGAGGATGTCGTAGTATACTTGATTACTGCTCACCATGTGGACGGTTTCTTGAACTGTGGTAACTGCTACTGCGTTAATTTGTAATTCCGTTGTTTTATCGATTAACTTCTTGTTGTGCAAATCGACGAGTAGTTTATAGTGACGAAGAAAGTCTGCTCCGAGGATGGAGGTCTTCACGTCAGCCACAATGAAAGTCCAACGTAAGTCGCGACGCAGCCCCAAATTGAGTTTGATCGTTTTTTCACCGTAGGTCTTGATTGGCGTATTATTTGCTGCGTATAACTTGTAGGTGCTTGAAATAGTGTTTTTCTTATGCTGCGATGATAGCACGGAGATATCGGCGCCTGTGTCCACGAGATAACGTTCTCGAGTGTTGCGATCGAAGACACATAGGCGGTTGCTTGCTGAGAGAACACCGACGCCCGCCAGAGTCGATGTTGGCGTTAGTTTTCCGACGTTTTATTTCTTCTGCAGCACGGTGATTCGCATCTTCGAGCTCTGTCTCCGAATCGAAAGTGGTAACGGCACTGCCATTCGGCATCGCCGGGCTTGCGTGAGGTTCTGCCCGATGACTTTGATCTTGACCGAGAGCGATCGTGAGTGCGAAAAGGACGGCGATAACGTTGCCGGCCTCCTGATCGTAGCGCCGCAATTTCAAGCGTTAATTTTTCGAGTTGTTTGGATAGCTTCTCGAATTGCGGGCTTCCGAGGTTTTGTGCTGCGTGACTGTCCATGGTTCGTGATACTGTAGCAACGGTCACGGGTTCGGTGTGTTCCAGCATCTTGTCCGCCATGGCTGCTAAGACATCCAGAGATGATTCGGTGTTGACAGAGAGAACTGCGCGTACTTGTACTGGTAGTTGATTCATCCACATGACTTTTAAGCCGTCGTCTGGTACCATGTTGCCCCCTAATTCTCTCATTCTTCGTAACAACTGCGTTGGTTTATGTTCTCCTAGATCAAGACCGCTTATGAGCTTCTGAAACTGCCGGGCTTCGGATTCTTCGTAGACCGAAAGGAGACGAGACTTGAGCGCAGAGTACTTCCCAGCGGGTGGAGGTCGCAGAGTTGCCTCCGGCCGCCGATGCACGCGCATGTCCCATAAGGTGATGGTCGAGACTCTTCGCTATTAAACCGTTCGCCGAAACGACTATCGGGACGATGATCGTCGAATCAACATCCCAAATGGCAGTTACCTCGTGTGCCAGGTCTAGGTTCTTGCTGGCTTTGTCCTTCTCGGCCTTCACGAGGTTCCCGTCATGAGGGATGGTGATGTCAACCAGCACCGCCTGGCGTTTCGATCGATCTGTCAGCACGATATCAGGCCTATTGGCAAGAATAGTCCTGTCCGTGATGACAGATCGATCCCAATAGAGCGTGGCACGACCATTTTCGAGAACTGGCGCAGGTGTGTACTTATAGTAAGGCACCTCAGAGACCACAAGACCGTATAGCAGAGCAAGTTGCTGGTGAATAATTCTGGCTACAAGGTTATGTCTGTGCAAATACTCGCCGTTAGCAAGATGACCACAACCGGAGATAATATGCCTGAGTGACTCCCCGGGACGGCGGCATGCCCGACAAATGTCGACCGTACCGTCCTTCAGGATATACCTCCGGTAATTGTTCGTCATGATAACTTCGTCCGCAATTGCACAGACAAAACCTTCGGTTTCCCCGAAGAGATCCCCGAAACGTAGCCAGTTCACCGACGCAAGCAGATCTACATCGGGCCCTGTGAGGGCCTTGTAGAACTGCCCGTGAAGCTCTTTGCTCCTCCATACCGCCCTGCGGTCCTCGGCGCTCATTACTTTAAGTCTGCGCCAGTTCTCGTTTGCCAAGGAGAGCGGGGTGAAGTTTCCGTCCACTGCCCCTACGTCGCGATGCATCCCACACTCGTTGCTTAGGAAATAATCCCTGAGACTGCACACCTCGCGGTTGTGCAGGTCTTTGGCATTTAAAAAACCGCGACCTCCACACTTCCGCGAGATGTACAGTCTCGTAACAGACGAGCGTGGGTGCAACATGCGATGCGCAGTAAGCAGTACACGAACTCTTCGATCCAGGGCATCCAGCTCAGTCTGAGTCCATCTTAGTACGCCAAAGGAGTAAGTGAGCAAGGGCATCACCCAGGCGTTGAAGGCGCGCACCTTGTTGCCGCCCGACAAAAGACTATTAAGTACTTTTGTCAGGCGACAAAAGAAGCGCTCCTTCACCGCCCGCTTTACGGCCTCACCCTCAATACCCAATGACTGTGACATACCAAGGTACTTATAGGTTTCTGCTTCGGAAATAGATTTGAGGGACATTGTCTCAGAGAGTTGTAAATTTGTTGAATTTACAACTCTACCCCGCTGTACATGCATAACCGCACACTTATCGACACCAAATTCCATTTTGATGGCGCTACTGAAGACTTCTGTTGTTTTCAGTAGTTCCAACAGGTCATGTCTATTCGGTGCAAACAGCTTAAGGTCATCCATATAGAGCAGATGAGAAATGACCTCACCCTCTCTCCGAAGCCGGCAACCTAGCCCCGAGTCCTTCAGCAGAGTGCTGAGTGGATTCAGCGCTAGGCAGAACCACAGAGGACTCAGGCTGTCGCCCTGGAAGATTCCACGTTTAATCCTTATAGAGTCCTGCGGGCCAGAGGGGTCATCTCCTCCCCCCGGTTGACGAAGAACTGTGGCCCACTGCCCCATGCAAGCCTAAGAAGGATCTTAGAACTGCATCAACTTTATACAGCTCCAAGATCCTCCTCAGCCATGAATGAGGCACCGAATCATAGGCTTTCTTGTAGTCAATCCAGGCGGCCGAGAGGGCCCCTCTATTCCGCCGGACTCGTTGGCAAATGGTCATGTCTATGAGGAGGAGCTCTTTAGTACCACGAGACCCAACCCTACATCCATTTTGAGCAGGGGCCAAAACGTTGTTCGCAACGATGTGTGCGTTCATTTTTGCTCTCAAGATGGATGTAAGGAGCTTGTACAGCGTAGGCAACCACGTGATGGGTCTATAGTTTTTCGCTTCCGTGGTACTACCGGACTTATAGAGCAGGGAGGTGATACCAGTTGTAAAGAAAGATGGCAGGGAACCAAGCTCAAGGGCTTGCTGGAACTGCGTTGCCAAACGCAGGTGTGAGCATCGAAACCATTTCACCCAGAAGTTGTGCAGTCCATCCGGCCCAGGACTTTTCCAGTTCGGGGTCAAACGGATGGCACAACTATTATTATTATGTATCTCCTGTTTAAATTCACGGGACAAAGCCCGGTCCTTTGGAAGGCGTGCGTGGGGATATAGATCCAACACGTAGAGGCCCTTTGGAGACGAAGTTTAATGTGATGTAATACACCTGCTAGAACCCATTCACGGGTACATCGGTAGATACCCGTGAACCGGTCCTAGCAGGCGTTGGAGCTATTGTAGGAAAATGGAAAAGAGAATTGGGTCTACGGTGATGACATTTGGGTGGACAATAAAATTGGGTTATTAGAAAGTGGTCCGGACACCTGGCATAACAATGTTATCCACAACGTTATCGAGGCAGGCGGTGACTAGCCGCTCATTAGATGGGCCCCTAAAAATGCCGTCGTAAAGACGGCCAGGAGCAACACCGGATGAGCGGCTCAGGGGTGTCGAGAGGTGGTGCTGCGCTTTCTCCGAAGTTACTCGCGGCGTTATGCCCTTTAACACTTCCACCCCTGGAGCATATAGCTCTAACGACTCCTCTCTGGACGGCCAATGAAGGCAAGCCAGAGCTGAGAGTCCTGCGGTCCCCCTTAGGGTTCCACTACGACCGACGAAGACACGCCGCAGACGGAGGCCCTGACCGACTCTCGGGAGCACTCGGGTCCGTGGGGTCGTTACTCCCCAACAGCTCGCCACAAGCTGCCCTGCGGGCTTATTATTATTATTATTTTTTTATTTTATTTTTTTATTCAAAAATAGAATTATAATATGTCAAAGTTATACCTTTCTAAATTCACATAAGACAGAGTACAATAACAAACTTAAACGTATTACTAAGTAACCTAAACCTATTCCTAATCCTAAAACTAAACATCAAACAACCCACCCCGAGCCACTCCAGGTGCAAAGGTTCCCATCACACTGGCCGCATTGCCGCGCTGAACAGCTATGGCTAACCTTTGCACCAGAAATGACCCAGAGCGGGGATCAAGTCCTCTTTCATGTAAGCGACGCCCTACTTCCCTAAAAAAGATTTTTGCCTCAGCGCACCAACACCCAGTCGTCTCCACCGCAAGCGGAACAAATAAATAATTGGAAAGACACGCGTACTTGTCCCTCTTCCGCACTGCCGCCAGCTCAGCAGCGGCTCCAGGCGCCCGCATGGTGCGACTTATGTGCGAAGCAGCAAAAGTACTAACACATGTGGCGTCCCAGAGCAGACACTTGCCTTTTTGCCAGGGCACCAAAGTCAAACCGTCCGGCCTTTTACCATCAGATCGGTTAAGACCTGGAGGCTCCAGCACACACGGCACATTCGCCGACACAAGGGCTCTCCGAACAATGTCATTTAGGGCATGGTGACGTGGGAACCTTCCTGCGCACCGACAACAACTCAGTGCATGATGACCGCTACTCTCCACCATAGCGCCGCAGATGCATATACATTATTTTAAAATAGTTTTCATAGTATACAATTTATATTTTTCCCTATTTGTCGGTAGTAAAGATTGCCGTCTAGATGAAAATATCCACTTTAAATTAATATACGTTCTCTTAACGCCCACAGTGGTCAACGGGGCATTTTATCTTTTGTTAAAATATGTCTATTGACTTTTGAGTCAAAATAAAACAGATATTATATGTGTTTAGTTCAGATATGATATCGAAGCTTTTTAAAGTAATCGAGAAATTTCAATAAGCACATGTGTAAATATATATTTACATCTTTTTTATCGATATCAAATCCCTAAAAAATGCCCCGAGTTAGCACAGGTATGGTAATAGGTATAGAGGTATGTATTATTAAACGATTAATCATGGATATGGATATTTGGCAGTGATAACGTCCTGCACTCATCATATAGCCAAGAGACGTCCATTGCTGGACATAGGCCTCCCCCAAAAAGTGCCACAATTACCGGACCTGCGCCACCCCCATTTAGCGGACTACCGCGACCTTTACCTGGCACGAGCTATCTATCGCGAAATAAATACATAGGCTTTCTACGGTAGCAATGTAATTTTACAAAAATGTAATACTGGAATCATATATTGTATACTGTTTAGAAATGACACCTCGTCGAGTTTTTTACGCAGAGTTTTCTCGAGGCAGAGGTTTTCTTTCCAAACCAGTGGTAGTTTATCGATATTTGCAAGTGCATATTAATATGCCTAAATCGAAGAATAAATAACTTTATCTATCCAAATATCATAAACCCTCCATGATGCGTTCAAGAACAGCACATTATGTCCACCATAAAAATAGAATGTTTTGTTAGAACAAATTTCTTATCTGTGAAAATGTTATTATTGCTAAATAATAACATCGATTTCGATAATATTATCTCATTCAAATTTTGAACATCGCTGAAAACAAAGAAAATTGATTCGACCTCTATTCTAATATCAGTCGAGATGACGTTTAGTTCCAAATGACTTGTCAATTTGCATACAAATTAGACAAATGTCGCACGTAAGTAAGATATCGAACGACATGATAGTTGGATCCGACTCTAGTTTGTCTCTGAATTAAAAAAAACTAGACAGCTGCAAGAAAAGAACGCCGCGATGCCGGTAATAATATGCGGCTCCTGAATGCATCATGGAGGCTTATGATATGTGGATAGATAAATTAATGTATGTAACTGTACATAATTAGGCATTAAAACACTCGTGTTTAATGCCCTTAATTATGTACAATGACATAAACTACTATTGTCTTCGACAAATTCTTACGAGGAAAATACCTATACCTAATTCATAAAAATTAAATGAATATAATTAAAACTTAAGGATATTTATTATTTATTTATTTTAATAAGTACAATGTTTTTACATACTTAAAATTAAACATTGCCCCACAGAACTGGTAGTAACATTTTGACTGTGGGACACTCATTAACAAAAATATTTATTAACTAGCTTTTGCCCGCGACTTCGTCCGCGCGGAACTCATTTATATCGTAACTTTCTCCCCCCTTTACACCCCCTTAGGTGATGAATTTCCAGATAAAAACTATCTTTAGTAAGGATTCTTTGGGAAGGCCCCGGAATTAAAAGTATCTCTACTCCAAATTTCATCTCAATCGGTTCAGCGGTTTAAGCATGAAAAGGTAACAGACAGACAGAGTTACTTTACTTACTCCGAACGCTTTTTTTTACAAAATAGACTCCGCCGCAAACTTGGTTTCTATGATCCGCCTCACCATAATAGATGCATGTAGGCTTTTTTCAGTATTATTTTGCATATTTTCATATCACACGGCCGTAAGGACCATTTCTACTAAACCGTAGGACTAAATTAACTGACTTGTAATTTAAATATTTTATACTAAAAATAAAGATACGTCAACAAAATGTTACATCTAATAGTTTTCAAAATAGCCATAATAAAACGTCTTTTTTACCCCGTTTTAGAAAACATCTTCGAAACTACCGCCTACGTATAAGTTACCTTTACCCTTGGAACGTCACATACATATATTTACCTATGTAATGTTCCTATTTCCCAGGACTCCCAACTACCGCTATACCGTAAATGGGTTCCATCCAATTTTTCACCCTCTATTTCACCTCCTTGGAGAATGCTCCAGGACTCAAACTATCTCTATACCAAATTTCATTTAAATGGGCTACATCCAAAATTTCACCCCCATTTCATCCCCTTAGGGGATGATTTCCGGAATAGAAACTATCATATATTATGTCCTTTTCCAGGACTCAAACTATCTTTCAACCAAATTTTATCAAACTGTGTCACAAACAAATTTCCACCCCCAATTACACCCCCTTAGGGGATGTGTTTCGGGAGTAAACTATCCTATGTCCTTCCCCAAAACTCCAACTCGCTATACCGTAAATGGGTTTCATCCAAATTTTCATACCCCATTTCACCCCCTTAGGAGATGATTTCTGGACTAAAAATTATGTTAAGTCCTTCCCCAGGACTCATAACTATCTCCATACCAAATTTCATCTAAATCGGTTCTATCCAAATTTTCACCCCTCATTTCACCCCCTCAGGAGATGATTTTTCAGGATGAAAACTATGCTTAGTCCTTCCCTGGGACTCCTTCTATCTCTATACCAAATTTTAACTAAATGGGATTTATCCACATTTTCATCCCTATTTCATCCCCTTGGGGGGTGATTTTCGGGATTCAAACTATCCATTGTCATTCTCCGGGACTCAAACTATATCTATATTAAATTTGGTCTAAACGGAGTCCATCCAAAATTTCACCCCCCATTTCACCCCCTTAGGAGAAGATTTCCAGAATAAAAACTATCCAATGTCCTTCCCCAGAACTTAAAATACCTCTAAACCAAATTTTATCAAAATTAATTACATCCAAATTTTCACCCCTCCATTTTACCCCCTAAAGGGAAGATTTTTGGGTTAAAAACTATCCTTTGACCTTCCCCGGGACTCAAACTAATTATATTCCAAATTTGATCCAAATCGGTGCAGTCGTTTAAGTAGCTCCATACAAATTTCCACCCCCCATTTAATCCCCTTAGGGGTTGATTTTCAGAATAAAAACTACCCTAAGTCCTTCCCCAGGACTCAAACTATCTCTATACCAAATTTCATCTTAATCGGTTCAGCCATTTTCACGTGATGCGCGGTCACATAAACAGACAAACAGATAAACAGACAAACAGATAAACAGACAAACAGATAAAAATTCTAAAAACTGTTGGAACGTGTTCTGTTATCGATTTTAAGTATCCCTAGCCAATTTTTTTTCGAATATCTTCCATGTACAGACTTTCGACCCTCTTCAGCTTTATTATATGTATAGATAGATAGATTAGTAACAGTGGTATAACTGAGTAATAAAAGAACATCTAGGTAATGCTTTTTTAACAGTCTCTTAAATTTATTCTTATTTTTGTCACGTCTAATGGCTTCGGGCAAACTATTGAGTAGGTATGGGATACGATTCTTGAGAGTTCTGTCCCAATAGTAATTATTTATCCTAGGAATTATAGGTATGATCAATAGGTTTTAAGGGTGAGTAGATATCAACCAGAGTTGTACGAGGTTGCAAGGCGGTGGGTGAGGGAAAAAACCATCAAAAGTATGGCCGGGCTCACTCATGCATCACTTTAATGATGCATTTTTTCGTCGCTCACCGCCTCCCAACCTCGCACAGTTCAGGGGATACTGAGGCTGCCTATTCACTTAGGTGCTTCAGATTTAAAATACCGTTAGTTGACATTGATCTTTAAATTCAAATGGTTTATTGCGTTCCATTTCCTTCCATGTGGTCTTAATAGTACATTACTTACCAAGGGCGGTGAAACAAAGAATGTAGAAGCTACATAAGATAATTCTTTCCAAAAGCGAAAATTCAGTAATTGCCTACATATTCTTTTCTAACACAATAACATCTTATCCGAGGCCTATTATTGCTTCGGAGCATTGGAAATACATAAGTTAACTTCTTTCTCATACATTCACGTGAACATATAAGCATACAGTTGTTGGAATAATAAAAGATGCTGCAGTGAATAATATGCGATCTGTTACTTTGGATTTTCTGGCCGCGTAGTGGGCGGTAAATCCAACTTTCGGCCTGGGGTGACTTAAAACTATATACAGTCTCAACATGAACCCTGCTAGGGTATATTTAGCAACGTTACTAAGACTAGGTACAGTCAAAGAATTTAATTTCCTACCCACTTTGGACTTTGTCAAAGTGACGTAATCAATCAAAACGTAAGAGACTTCTTATGATTTTATTTACAGTGTCACTTTGAAATAGTCCTAAATGGGTAGGAAATTAAATAATTTGACTGTAGGTACCTATCGACTAAAACTAAATCACTTATTCCTAAAAACAAAATTAAAAAGACATTTATATGAAAAACCGGCCAAGTGCGAGTCGGACTCGCGCAAGAAGGGTTCCGTACCATTATCTATAAAAAACTATTTTATTCTGTGATTTTAGTATTTTTTGTTATAACCGCAACAGAAATACATCATCTGTGAAAATTTCAGCTGGAACTATCACGTTAACAGCCTGGTGACAGACAGACGGACGGACGGACGGACGGACAGACGGACGAACGGATGGACGGACGGACGGACGGACGGACGGACGGACAGCGGAGTCTTAGTAATAATTACATTAATTTCAGAGTAATTACATTCCTAATTCAGTTTTTTTCAGGAAAAAAGAACGTGTGTTTTAGGTAACTACGAGTCAATCGTGTTTGGTATATCAATTACTGAATTAGAAAAATTGGTTCCTGATCACGTGAACTAAAAATCACGTTTCAACCTTGAACTTTGACCTTCACGTGGTCGGTTCCACCCGAATGCCGGTTTCGATGGTTTTCCATCCATTTGGCTATGCAACGGGCCGGGCTAAATCGCACCTTTAGAACGGAACTGACCGAACTAAAAAAAACGTCAAAATGAGTTGTATACCACAGATCGACTCTAAACGACCTATTGTATCGCGTTTTTAGAAAGAAACTGGCTTAATTACGCTTGAATAGTCCGAACGCAATATATTGGTCTCTTTCTGACGCGAGGAATATCCCCCGCGCGATAGGACGTCAACGCCCCATTTTGAGTTAAAACAGTAACTGTCGACGTAGCACGTCCATCTATCGCCAAAAAAGTGACTGATTCGGGATTACGCCGATATCACTCCGAAATTTAAGGTAAGAATTACGTCTGAGTTTAGTAATAGAAGTGACCCATTTGATTTTAAGTCTGTTCTCTTCCAAACTGTCTGATATTTTCATGACTTATTATGACTTACGACAATTCGTTAATAAATATTACTCGCTAATTAGTGACCCAATAATTGTTAAGCCACTTTTACAATAAACATTACTTAATTTTTTGTGTACGATTAAGGTATAAGTCTGTTCCGTATTTCGGCAAGAACAATTTATTCTGACCTATTATTTTATATGTCGTTTATGTTCTACTTCTAATACAAACTTTGTATGTAAATTCCTTATTTTAGGTCAATAATAGAACCTAATGAAAAGAAGGACTATAATGAATAATGACCAATAGAAAAAAAACAGGTAAACGTTTCTATTTTAGAAGTTTATATTTACGCATATCTCAAGAAAATAAATCAAAACCTGATAAGATAAAGCTAACTTCGGCCGGATGAGCCGCGGGTATGAGCGGCGGGCGTTAGCGGAGGTGAGAGGGCAGGTGCGGGGTTTACGCATGCAAGCACGGACGAAACGAAGTTTTATTTATAGTTACTAATATAACTACTTAAGTACTTACTACTTGATTTTAATAAAGATTAAATTAACATTGATTTGTTTTGTACTGTGTTATTTTTTGAGGTGTGCAATAAAGAGTATTTGCATTGTATTGTATTGGTTTTCTCAAAGCTTTGGGCTGCTTTTGTTGGTCTTGAGCTTTGGTTTTTGTATGTATTACAGGTGACAAATAATTTAAACATTTGGCCGAATTCATCAGTCATCGAAACTACGCCGGATCAGGCAGGTAAGTGAACTTGTTTTTCTATTGTTTTGTATTGGAAATTATTTCAATCAACAGCTTATACTTTTTCAAGCTTGCTCCAAAGTTCCTAACGTACGCACTGTATAATACAATGGTTACTTTTACATTAACCTAACGTTTTATTAACTTTTCTGCAGATGGCAACGATATGGTTACGCATGGGAAGGTAACTAACGTAATACCTAGCTCTAGGCTCGTGGAAACGTGACCCAATGGAGTACCTGACAGGATGGTAGTTCGCTACGACTGGGTTGTTAGATCTTGAAAATGTAATAGTTTTACATTTCAGTGCATTCAACCCCAATATATTACAAGCACTCCACTGTGATGTGATACATACTCAATTACCCACTGAAGTGATTCACAATCACAATCCACCGCGTCTTTAATTGGCAACATTAATTTAAGGGCATCAGCAAACAGGAGTGATTGCGCCCCTGTTATGTCACGGCTTAGATCATATACCACACTAAGAAGCTGTGTTGGTCCCATAATACTCCCCTGACTCACTCCTGGGCATGTGAAATAACCACTGGACTGGAAGCCAAACCACTGCTCGTACTGTCTACGATCCCATAAATAGTTGGCAAAGAAGGACGCAAGTTTCAAAGTGAAACCGAGACTAAAGAAGTTTTGCAGCAGCACGTCATTGTCCACCAGGCCAAACGCTTTCTTATATTCAAAGTAAATAGCATCGACATGGCGGTGTGAATCCATGTATTTCTGAACGTAATCGGAGAACCATTATGTCAAATAATTTATGTGGTTAATGGCAGTAGACCGGGTGCTATGAAACCCATGCTGGGTGACATGCAAATTATTACCTATTTGCTTATTGAGGGAGGAATTCAAAAACCTTCAAAAAGTTTGACGTAAACTGATAGAATTGCCTGTGCGTCACTTTAACTGTCAAATTCAACTCTTTAGGAATCGGTGTGTGTCATGTCATGAGACTCATGAGTCGTGACCCTTCACATTTGTTCCGCCTGGTATATTTCTTATTTCAATAATAGGTTAAAAATGTACAACAGCTGTTCCTCCGATACTGTCAGTTAATCAGATATCAGAATGTTATTCATATTCATAAAACACATTATTTTACATGTCCGGTAGGATATAAAATAGGGTAGGTACATACCTACCCTACTTTATATCCTGTACAGCTACACACACGGTAGACTGTGTTTGTGTCCTGGGTGATTATATACATAGGGTATATTATGCTACAACTTATTGCTTTTGCTAGGTATTGAAGTTACCAATTTAATTTTAGAATATGTGTTTTTGGTTCTAATTTAATATATATGCCACTTTTAGTTACTTAACATGTTTTTATGTCCTACATAAAGTATAGGGATGATAATCTCAAACTCATCTTATACAATAGGATTATAATAAAGTGTATTTTTGATCGTAGCCTATTATTTACGTGTTTTAGTATAGTATTTATAAAACAAATTGTATGTTATAGCAATATGTTGCTGTTATGACCAATCTATTAAATAACTTGCGAAAAATTCGAAGTTTTATTTATGGAACCTGTTGTATTGAACTGACCTAATTTTAAAACAGGTAACTTTATAACATAATGAAAATGACTCGAACTTCAATAGGGCAAACCATTTGGTTAATTGGGTAGTATAAAAGAGACCCAATTCATAATAAGTCAAACGATAAGTGAAAAATTTCAGTCAAGAAATGACCTTATAGTGACCAGTTTAACAAAACATTTTTTTTTAACCAAATCAAAACAAAATATTGGTAATTTATGACTTGGACTAATAAGTCAAATAACTAAGCATTCGTTTACAAGTTTAATTAGTCGATTATCGTATTTAGTTCGGGTGATATAACCAATTACGTATGATAATAACACTACTTCAAATCTTTAATTGCGTTTTCCCAAAAAGTTGTGTTTTTGAGTTAGGCCGATTCCATTCTAAAGGTGCGAATATCTTCCTCTTTTCATTTTGTATACCTAATGAAAATGCTTAGTCTAAAGTATGAGATTCACATCTTAGACGCGAATTCAAGGTGATTCAATTTGGACTCAACCGAATCCGAATAATTCATGAGCTACTTCCATTCGTTCCACAATAATTTAACTTCCCTTTTACGATTCGCGGAACCATAAAGTGCTAATAATATTCTGAGACATCACCCGAAAACTTCATACTTGTACTTACAAACAGATCGTAGCGACTTGTCACGATCCATTGCGAGTTTTGAAATGCGTCTCTAATCAGCATTTGTTGGCAACCTAGCAATGTATTGGTATACGAGTCCTAACACACTCGTTATTTGTAATGTAGTGGTAAAGGTTCTCACGTGGTTTAGTTATAACTCATAAAGTCGGTTCTTCGGTTGCGTTGGGATTATGGTAGGTACATGTATTTTCTTGTTTTAGTGTCGTTGTAAAATAAAAGTAATTTATTTTGTCGCAAATATTAGTTTTATTGTATTTTTTTAAGTATCAATTTGATATTTATACTGAGCCGGTATACGCACTGCGTGATGGCTCCGCAAATTTTAGCTTATCTAGTGATGACACTTCACCTTCCCCCGTTATCTATCTATCTTTTATCTATCTATACATATAATAAAGCTGAAGAGGGTCGAAAGTCTGTACATGGAAAATATTCGAAAAACAATTGGCTAGGGATTCTTAGAATCGATAACAGAACACGTTCCAACAGTTTTTAAAATTTTTGTCTGTTTGTCTGTTTATCGGTTTATCTGTTTGTCAGTTTATGTGACCGCGCATCACGTGAAAACGGCTAAACCGATTTAAATGAAATTTAATATAAAGATAGTTTTAGTTCTGAGGAAGAATAACGGGTAGTTTTTATCCCGGAAATCAACCCCTAAGGGGATGAAATGGGGGTGGAAATTTGTATAGAGCTACTTAAACCGCTGCACCGATTTGGATGAAGTTTAGTGTATAAATAGTTGAAGTCCCAAGAAATGTCAAAGGATAGGTTTTATTCCAGAAATCTTCCTTTTAGGGGGTAAAATAGGGGGGTGAAAATATGGAAGTAACCCATTTTGATAAAATTTGGTTTAGAGGTAGTTTAAGTTCTGGGAATACATTGGGTATTTTTTATTCCGATAATCTTCCCCTAAGGGGGTGAAATGGGGGATGAAATTTTGGATGAAATCCGTTTAGATCAAATTTGGTATAGATATAGTTTGAGTCCCGGAGAATGACAATGGATAGTTTAAATCCCGAAAATCATCGCCCAGGGGGATGAAATAGGGATATAAATGTGGATAAATCCCATTTTGTTAAAATTTGGCATAGAGATAGAAGGAGTCCCTGGGAAGGACAACGTATTGTTTTTATCTTGAAAAATCATCTCCTGGAGGGGTGAAATGAGGGGTGAAAATTTGGATAGAACCCATTTACGATATAGCGAGTTGGAGTCTTGGGGAAGCACATAAGATAGTTTTATCCCGAAAATCATCCCCTAAGGGCTAAGGGGTGAATATTTGTTTGTGACCCACTTTGATGAAATTTAGAGATAGTTTTAAATTCCGGAAATCATCCCCTAATGGCGTGAAATTAGGGTGAAAATTTAGATGTAACCCATTTAGACGAAATTTGGTATAAAGATAGTTTGAGTCCCGGAGTATGAAAACGGATAGTTTTAATCCCGAAAATCAAAGTGATGAAATAGGGGGTGAAAATTTGGTTAAAACCCATTTAGATGAAATTTGGTAAAGAGATAGAAGGAGTCCCAGGGAAGGACAATGCATAGTTTTTATCCCGAAAAAACATTTCCTGAGGTGGTGAAATGAGGGTTGAAGATTTGGATAGAACCCATTTACTTAGATGAAACTTGGTATAGAGAGAGGTAGAGTCCTAGGAAAGGACAAAGAATAATATTTATTCCGGAATACATGAAAGGAGGAAATCATCCCCTAAGGGGGTGAGAAATGGTGGATGAAAATTTGGATTGAACCCATTTACGGTATAGCGATGAAAATTTGGATATGTGTGACCCATTTAGATGAAATTCTGTTTACAAATAGTTTGAGTTCCGGAAAAGGTTATGTGATAGTTTTTATCCCGGAAATCATCTCTTAAGGGGGTGAAATGGGGGATGAATATTTGTTTCGAGCTACTATACAAACCCATTTAGATAAAATTTTGTATAGAGGTAGTTAGTAGGCGCGGCGTTGGTAGGCTGGACTGATGACCTGGTAAAGGTCGCGGGAGTCCGCTGGATGCGGGCGGCGCAGGATTGGTCACTTTGGAACTCTTTGGGGGAGGCCTATGTCCAGCAGTGGACGTCTTTCGGCTGATATGATGATGATGATAATGATGATAAAAAAATAATTTGAGTCTCGGGGAAGGACATAGGACAGTTTTTATATCGGAAATCTACCCCTGAAAGGGAGGGTGAACGTTTGTATCGAGCTACGATATAAACGAGTTCTACGCGGACGAAGTCGCGGGCAAAAGCTAGTGAACAATATGTGCAACGTGCAACGCAATATGCTGCACAGACATAATTATTTCGTATCACTAGGGACCTGGCCTGCTTAAAATAAAAATATTAGCCTCTTATCTTCATTCTAGTTTATATCAGAGGGGTTATCACGTAACGTTCCGAATTGTTCCGCATTGTACGCGCGTCAGGTAGATCTAAATGTCACTTTTTATATGGAAAATTAACAGTTAAATTGTACTGACGCGCGTTCAGAACGTTACGTGATTGCCCCTCTGATAGATTAGCTGACAATACTGGGACTTTTATACCAATAGAAACTTCCCAAACAAGTCGTATCTCCAATCAGAATTAAAATTATCGATGATTATTTATGTAGAATTATAGAATTTTAGTAAGTAGGTACGTAATATTATAAATGTAAAAAAATAATGTTTTTTAAATAAAACTCATTCACCAATAGGATGACATTAGGGATGAAATTTGATATCCGAGGAGTCACGTGACGGGCAAATGCTAGTAAGTACCTATAATTGAAGAAGCGAGCGAAGCGAACGAATTTCTCCGTTTCAGCTTGGGCCAAAATTTTTTCATATGTCCGGATGTCCGGACGTCTTGCTGTCCGGATCTTATCCTCTACATTCAGTCGCATTTCTCAACCGATTCTCGTGAAATTTTGTGAGCAGGTACTATCATTATACACATTTTTTTGGTTAATCCAGTTATTATAAATTTAAAACAAATTGAATAAAGACATGCTCACGAGTTCTCCAGCTCACAGAGCATAGGTAGGTATGCAATATATGGGTAATGTCATATGGAACTGGGAACGATGGCTACGCTAATGGTGGCAGATGGCGCGGTGCTCTAATATCTAAATTTTCATGATGGATCGAGGAAGCTTCACTTTAGAATATAACCACATAAATGAAATGAAATGAAATGAAATGAAATACAATGAAATGAAATATTTATTTGCGGAATACGGGTCACATTATGTTGGTACAAATACACGGTACAGTCCGCCGTACTCTACTTAAATAAGCATTCAAAATAATAGCCTTTATTTTGCTGTCGGTTAAGAACAGGCAAAATAGAGGGATTACTTATTACTAGTTTTTATACTTAGAAATTCATTAACAGAGTAGACACATAGTTCGCATAGCCATATAAACAGTTTATTCTTGAATTATTTCAGGGGTAGGTCTTTTATGTATCTAGGAAGCTTGTTGAATATTTTGATACACATATAATACGGGGTACGGCTGGTTTGTTTAAGACGAAACTGTGGTACGTAAAGTAGATTTCTTTGCCTTGAGATGTGGTTATTATATATTAAGACCTCGCTATTTTTTTTAAAGTACACACAAGTAAGTTCCACGAACAAATACAGCTATCTCGTATATGTACAGGGAAGGCAAAGACAATAGTTTGTTACGTTTAAAAATAGGTTTGCATGAGTCACGGGGTTTCAGGCAAAAAATGGCCCTGATGCACTTTTTTTGTTTTACAAACGCTTTTTGCATATCTGTGGAGTTTCCCCATATAACCAAACCATACCGGAGGATAGACATTGTATAGCCATGATAAGCCACAAGGGCAGCTTCTTGAGATACAGTTTCTCTTAACTTTCGAATGTGCATAGGATATGAATAGAATAGTTCACAATTCTCAATCCCTCCATCGACAATGGAAGATTGCGGCAGTGCCCACGGACCTCACAAGCTTTCATTTCAACACAACAGTGACCCACATCTCGCGAAGTATTTGTTTAAGCATTAAGACTTCTGCGATGGCTGAAACAAGTATTTACGAGTATAAATACTAGATTGTTTTCCTTATATAATTAGGTACTATTTGTTCAATACGAACAAAATAAATAAATAATACAATTTATCTTTAACTAAAACTAAACTAGACGAAACAGTAATTCATTACCTATTTCTGGTTAACCTAAGTCAGTCCTGAGTGTGAGATCAGACCTGATGGAACTGGGGGACATTGCGGTGCCGCAGGGCTCCGTAATGGGGAACAACTTGTTCACAATATTGATGAACGATTTCACAACTGCCACCGACGATGCTGAGATGGTGATATTCGCCGATGACAGTTGTGTGATTGTTGTGGCTGGACAACCTGCATATTAATGTCACTCTTCTTTCAAGGTATTGTTTGTTGTGTTTCCCTATTTATTTATTTATTTGGCTCACAAAATATTCAGCATAAAGATTCAGATCGGCTGGTCGATCACGTAACGGATTATACGCACGTTAGGTATATAATATTTATATGGAAAAATTACCGTTGGATTGTCCTAACGCGCGCTTGAAACGTTACGTGATTAACCCTCGGGACTATAACTCTTAACAACATTGTGTCCACAAAAGAAAAAAAAATTAAGGCATTTGTAAGGGCGCTGATTTGATAAGATGGGAGAATATTCAGCGTTTTATTTTCGTCATTGTTGTCGCCAGCAAATACTTTTAATTCAAAAAAAAAAATCAATTTTTTTTATTTCAGACCATGTCCATAGTGATTAGTACATATACAAATGCTTATCCTAAGTTAGTCAGGTACCTTAATTTAATATTACCTACAATATATTATACACAGAGCCTCTCATGTGCACCGAGTCCCAGTGCTTCCACACAGCGCAGGCAGGAGACTTCAGCACGAGGCTGTTGGAGCTGTCACGCACGCGGCGCATCAGGGAGGCGGTTCTCTTACGTATTATTGCACTGAAGCCATCAGTACGTGCCTCCGCAAACATACCTGATGCGCTACAAAAGCGGGGCAGCCCCAACAGCATCCTGAACCCGTTATTATATTGGATGCTTTTAAAGGCGACGTAAACCAATACCGGTACTAGGTCTTTTTTGATTAAAGTTTCCGCTATAATATATGTTTTACCTCTGCTGAAGTAATCTTGAGCCGACAATGACTTTGGGACCGAGCGGTTCAAACGCTGGGAGATTCGCCCTTAAACTGAACGAATCTAATCTAAACTAAACAATAACTTAACTAAACAAAAACAAAAAACTAACACTTTACAATATTGCCCTGTTACCCTATTTTCCCTGTTACGAACTGCCCGCGTATCTCTGTTACATCAGTGAGATCTCGGACGGGAATATTACTTATATTACAACTCGTCGGAAATATCTGCGAACCTCGCTTCGCCAAATCTCAAGCTGTCAGATTTTTCTGGTGGTCACCTTGCCGGCCTCTATAAGACCCCATCAAAATCTCACCCCCACCATGTCTCCTTCTTATAGAGGCCGGCAAGGTGACCACCAGAAAAATCTGACAGCTTGGGATTTGGCGAAGCTAGGTTCGCAGATATTTCCGACGAGTTGTATTGTAAGTAATATTGCCGTCCGAGATCTCACTGATGTAACAGAGATACGCGGGCCGACGAGTTGTGTAGCTGTGAGTATGTGATTGTTTTCGCAATGCGCTTGCCAGCTCAGCGATTTCGCTTCAAATTAAATTGTGATCACATTGGTTATACGGCAATGTGAGATTCTAGACATAACACTGAATCTTAGTTTCGGCCACTTTCACACTTCATGATTATTATTTACTCATTTAATAATCAGTGTATAAAAATACTAGTGTCCGACTGAAGATTCGGTTTCGGTTTCGGTTTCCGCCAGTTTCGGCCAAAAAATCATGTTTCGGCCGTACTTTCGGTTCGAAACTTACGAAACGGTACTTCGGGTCGCGTTCGGCTAACTTCGGGTGCGCTCGTGCCAACCGGCAATAATATCTCCTCTCCTGCACCCTTAGCGTGGGATTGAAGTGAGTCGCGTCTACGCTACCGCCTATCGTCAAGATTTAGTATGAAAAGTCTATACACCGCCCCTGGTGGTCACTCATAGAACTAAAAATCCAAACTGTAACGTGAGGCACTTTTACATTACTTAATTCGCGATCGACTTCACGTTCGTTCACGATTTTCCAATATTCAACCATATATCACTAGCATTTATCGTTTTAATTTAAATGTTTGTCGGTTATGACATTACAGAATACGCGCATCGCGACGTCGACAGTGTCGATTGTCGATACAATATGGCGGCGCGGTGGCCATTTATTTACATTTTTAAATACAAAATAGGCGACAATCCGAATTATGCGGATATATGTTGTCAATTCAAAACCCTTATTTTTATAAGTTCTTTAATTTGAGATAAATTTCGATCGGATCTACGGTAACTCTTGACGGAATAATACGATATCACGGGCCATTTTGCAAGTGAAATAGTAAACTACAGTCGCGACGGTATTCTTCGATTCGAAATGTCTCACACTACCGATTGGTAGTACGAATCGAACGTTAAATTACGCATCGAAAACTAAACGCAAAGTGCCTAACGTTTTGCATTTGGTTTCGTAGTCCAACGGCAGTGTGAGTTACAAGTTTGACGGATCGAATCGAAGAATACCGTAGCGAGATCGAAATCTATTCGAAGCGCGTTTATTCGATCTCGTATTAGTTACGTAACGTTAGGTTACGATTGTATCTCACAATAAGGGTACAGACCGGTTTCGGCCTCGGCGACTGACTCAACTCCGGCGTTGATGTCGTTCATGTGCTCTGGCAACCGGCAATATGGCGTGGCTCGCCGGCCATCGGCTCAGTGAAGTGACGCTTTGTGTGCTTGTTCCCGGAATTACGGTAACTTGTAGTTGTGACGTCCACTCGTCACTCTGGGGTAAGTGTCTCAACGGCTGTTAAATAAAACACCGATTTATTTGGCAGATAGTCACCGGGACCGCGCCCGCTCGGGTTGAGTGCCAGTTGTGTAATGATACCCACACCCGCGCGTCTCGCTCCCGCCGCTATACCGTTTAATCGTCACATCTCTTTCCTTTTAACAAGTTTGATTATTCAATCATGATTTCCATAGCTACAGACATAATCAATTTAGGTAGATATAGTATTAATCTAACTTAAAATGTTATTTCTAAAAATAAGATTCGAGATACATATTTCCAAAATTTAGTCATAAGAAATATTTTAGGACACTAATTCTATGAACATCAAATCACATTTAGTTCAATAAAGACCTTAAATATCGTTCGATAATAATTAGATATTAAAGTATATTAAACGTCATCCATGTCGTAATCGCTCCAGGTATCGGATTTCCTCTCTCAGTATCTCCTTTATTTTTTATTTTTTTTAGAATTTAGGTGATTTCTTATGTTTTTCCAAATACTTACACAAATTTGATTTATTACATTTAACCACTAGGAGGTTGTATGTTATCAAATAGGTAGGAATACTGTTCTACCAAATAACTGTACATATTATACCAGTAAAATGTTACACATCTAAAACTCTCCAAGAATTATACACTACTTATGATCTATAAAAGTGGACAGTTCATCTATATACTTACAGTATTATGTAATTGTACAAACAATGTATTTTTATTATTCTCTTTAACAGTAGGTACCTAGGCACATAAATATTATGCATCTATAAATACCCGTAACTACCACGGGTTGTTGACAGGGTATGAACCTCCGCCACGAGAAAATCCAGCATAAGAAACTCGGTGACATTTATTGCAAATGACAATACGAGTATTCTGACTCCTCTAACTGGAGGGAAACCAATTTATTAAATGTTCCCGCTAGATCACACATATTATCAAGGTAGTTTCATGGTGGAGTATATTCACCAGAAGACTGGCTACTCGCTGAGGGTTTTCCAGCTGCGTTCGCGCCACTACGTGCACTTCAGCTCGTTTGTGGTGCGCGTGCCGCGGCCGCTGCAGGAGACCATCGCGTGTGCTGACTTCTGGCCGAAGGGTGTCGTGTTTCGGCGGTTCCGGGGAAACCTACCGAATGCTACACCGGACTTGACGTCACAATAGAGCCACGCTGTTATGTCGCCTCAGTAATTAGTTTTTAATTTTATAATATTTTGTACGTATGTTAGTCATTAAGGTATTTGTTACTATGGGCCTTAGATGCCTGAAATAAATGGTTTTATTTTATTTATATATAACAATGTCATAGGAGTTAACTTCCATGTGTGTACTTAACTCCTATTGACACATCAATAATACATATAATTTGATGGCAATGTGCTGGGAATTTGTTAGTTCAAATTACTGGAAGTGTCCATTCGATCCAGCAAAATTAAGTCCGCTCCATTCAATTTCACACAATTTTGTCAATTTAAGCTATAGTTAACTAAAGTTGCCAGGTTTTAAGTTACAGTTTCATTATATGAGTATTATGGAAGTATAAAAGGAATTAAATTAATTTTGAAACATCATTAGGGATACATACCCCGTATTTGCTATCATAGTATACTAAGTATTTGTCTTAACGCATGTACTTGGACTTAATGCTTAATATTCACAAGTTAAAATTAGATCCATTTTTAAATTGATGATCTGATGATTTATTTGTTCTTTTGCCGGTATTACACCGCCAGACTTCTACTTGTATTTTTTTGACAGTACTAAGTATGTTCTCAGTTTTACAGGCTTGGCCTTTGCATTAATATCCTTCACTTAACAGTTACTTTTATTTTACGTTTCCCGATAGTAATTCTTCCTTCATCTTTTCGAATTATCTCGACTGTTAGGACAGGATAATAACCAAAAGTACCCTTATTCTTTAAAATGTTAATTTTTTCTGTAAAATATAGTAGCCCATATTTTAAACCAGGGACAGTCTATCAGTTAACTACCAGCTAGAATGGTAAGGTAATAATCAATATTGATTATAACAGTTTTTATTACTGTTAAATATTTTAGTATTCGACTAATAGTAACTTATGGACTCAGTATTAACTTATTCTCATGAAAATATTCCCGCCACTACTTGGCAAATAACAATGACGCGATGAAATGATCATATAGAGGTATAGAACTAAAATAGCCCTCTCCAAATAGTTACCATAGATAATCTTAGCAATGGTATCCTTGATATTGAGACCTACCTACATGTAAATCTTAGTGTAAGCACTATAATTTTTTAATTTGTAATGTGTATCTACGTTTTGAGACGAAGGATTTGCAATACCCTTACAGGGTGTCATGTTGTACCCACTATAGACTGTAAGATATTTAAGACCTGATATGTCTACATGAGAGCAATAAAGTATTCTAAAACATGAAGATACACGTTTTCTTTTGCATATTCGCTATTCTTTAACAGCCAAAATAGATCTCATGAACTCATCATTGTTTCAGATGTCATTCATCAGAATTTGAATAGCAATATTTAATTACGTTGAATGCTTTTTTTTTTTGCTTTCCCTGCAATTCTTTTTTGTTTATTATTTTTGTTTTTTCTTTGTGCAGATTTCTAAAAGGTTTCTTGCAATGTAATTTATCTGAATCCGAATTGTTTATATGATCTTCACGTTACATTAAATACCCTTCACGATCTTATTTAGGTACCCATTTCATCAGTTACGTTTTATCCACTTGGGAAAGAAATAGTTACAACAATCTGCCAGGAAGTGTGATTTATTTAATCTATGATTTAGATTTAGATTTATTTATTTCGAGATAAAAATTACAATATAGGTTTGCATACAATGTCAAAATTATAAGAATCCTTATCACGATCGTCAATAATCAGAAATAAAAATATAATATTCCTTATTTCCGGATCAACATCCGTACATTGTGTTAGCACCCCTATACTATTACTCGATGGACACTTGTACAGCACTGAACTATTAATTTCAGAATTTTAATCGTGGGACGTGATGAAATGTAAATGCCATAGGTAATATACCTTCATTGATAATGTAGAATGTATTGTGTTGTAGGTACCGTACCACCTTGGTATTAATTAATTTGTAATGACATGAATTACTTGTATTTGGCATGTTCCATTTATAAAGTGTTACGTGATGTATTCATTTTAACCCTATACATAGCGGCCAATTCTATATGCAAGTACTTAGTTCCACGAACTTACTTTGCGACCTGAGGGTCCATTTGCGTCTGTCATCCATTTCCCATACGGAAGGTGACATTTAGATCCACGTGACGCACGCAAATCTGTATTGCATCTGGCGCATTCACTCTTCCTGGTGATTTCCATTTATTTGTACAAGAATACACGAATAATTGAATAGGTAGTTAAGAAATATATTCGTAACAACTATATGTTATATACCTATATTGTTACTAATGTTACTAATCAATGGATAACCGGAAATGTAGTCGTTTCCTTAGATGTGACTTGAATGGACCATTTAGATACTTATAGCCAAATAATAATATTGATATAGGGATATTAGGGATTTACCAATTCATACATAATTTAAAGAAAAACCGTTTGTATAGTGTAATGTAATTATAATTTAAAACGGTCATGTACTACACCCCATTGATAGGCACCACCTCAATTATGACTATTTTTATTTCGGGCTTTAATAAAAATCCACAAAATTATAGATTACAATTACTTTTGCATAGGTATAGATGTTTACTTTATAGTATGTAAGTAAGGCTAATGTAATACTTATATTGCATATTTATGTTCCCTGTCTTGGATTATTTCCCCACAGACTCGGAACAGGAAATTATTCGTGTAATCATATATTTTATCACTTTATTTCGCCTTGAAATATTTTACATCTCTGCTTGTGCTCTCTTTTATTGTTAGTACCAACCAACACTCAGCGCGTCAGTTTACTACTTTATTTTTACTAGTACCAGTTGATCAGTCAACTTACTACTGTACAATTAATTGCTTTCTAAGTACCAACTGTAGCATAGGTATACCATACAGTTTACTTCTTGGGTTAGTACCAGTCCACACAGACTTACTACTCATTCAACAGCATGTACCGAAGTACATCTTTTGCCCATGGCTTTTTTTTTTTTTTTTTTTTTTGCTAGTACCAGTTCATCAGAGAACTTACTACTTTGTAAGTACCAACTGTAGCATAGGTATACCATACAGTTTACTTCTTGGGTTAGTACCAGTCCACACAGACTTACTACTGAGATTCATTAGATCAATATAATTTAATGCAGAGTTTATGCGTCTACCGGTATATACAGGAAGCAATAACAAAACCTTGATAACTACTGAAATTGTTTCGTCTCCGCTTACTCAATGATTGTAACAATCATAACAACTTAAGTTGCGCCTAACAACATTTATTTGACTCAATAGCACAATTTAGTGAAAATAATGTTATTTTTTTTTTTTTTTTTTTATTTAATACTTACATAAAAACATTTCGTTAAAATATAAAAATGTCGTTAAACCCTATCGGGTTTATATCGACACAGCAACTCGTGAATAGTTATTACTGTTATTAGCTTAAAATTTAAGGTTAATTTATAGAAGGAGGTAGCACTAAATATGCGTAACAACAATAAATTCCCACCCGCCCGGGTAAAACACCGTTCCTCATGCCGATATGTAAAGATATGCAATTCGCAACCTGTTAGGCATCACCTCTCAACACTCCCCAGTTTAACTAATCGTAAGACTTACAGCAACTGTATGTGATTGGAGGTCATGGTCACTGGTTAACAAAAGTGAGTTGTCGTTAGGTTACGATAATCACATCCCCGAACAATAACAATGCTTGCTGGACACGCGGAAACTAGGAAGGTCTTAAACGTCAGGTATTTGCAGTCGCTAAGACCTGTTACAAAAAAGTAATGGTTTTACTGCGATATTAGGTTGGATTGGAACGAGTTGTGTCCCGGGTGGGTAGGCGAGTACAGAATGATTTTTAAGTTTATACTATAACTATTGTGCTGATGTATTGTTCATAGTAATCACGCTTAGTTATTGAGGTTTGTTAATTATGAATAATAATAATAGACGACGGATTGGTATTTTCGTTTCAAACGGAGAAATGAAATGTCTAAATAAGTAGGTACTGTATCGGTAGCACGCAAACTCTCGCATATTTGTTAAGATGGAACTGTATGCCATTCTTACCCTCCTCTTAACTATGTCCTTACGTGAATGCAATATGGTTGAAAATAGAACATCCTCGGAATATATTTTAGAACGTGCATTACTCTCAAACTGCAACGCTTATTCTTTTTTTTTTTTTTTTTTTTTTTTATAATTTGTATTCACATAGATTGAAGTACTTAGTGTACTTACCCACAGACTCGTCGCCACTTGTGACGTCCACTCGTCACTCTGGGGTAAGTGTCTCAACGGCTGTTAAATAAAACACCGATTTATTTGGCAGATAGTCACCGGGACCGCGCCCGCTCGGGTTGAGTGCCAGTTGTGTAATGATACCCACACCCGCGCGTCTCGCTCCCGCCGCTATACCGTTTAATCGTCACAGTAGTAAACCTTGTTTTATTTTATACAACCTTCACGAGTTTGAGGTGATACATTGTTCATATGTGTATAAAAGCGGTTTTACGTCATTTTTTCAACGATTTTAACAAGTCTACAAAAGGTTCGGTTTACCACGTACGTAAAACTTATATTTACCACATACTCACGAAACTGTCGGAACAGTTTCTATGTGTGATCGTTGTATAGTAAAGAGTTGACTAATTTATACATTTGGCTTTGGTTTAATTGATGTCACCCAGATTTCCTTGTCGGCATACTGTCAGTAATATATACCTAGCCAAATTGCTTCAAGTTTGCCTATAAAAATCAATCATCCCCTATTTTCCTGCCCTTAAGTTTGGATTTTTTTTTCAAATTTATATGGGACCAACTTCGGGGTAAATCCCTTTCCAATAAAAAAATAATTATCAAAATCGAACTAGGTACCTACTCTGTAAAAAGTTATGCGTGGTCATACATAAATATATATATATATATACTCGTCGACTTAAGAAACTCCTCCGTTTTTTTCGTTTCGTTTTATTCTTATTTTAATAATTAATTTAATTGTTTGAACATTTTTATGAATTGGGAGGAGGAAATTGGATGTTTAGCACTTTTGGACTCAATCATCTTTTGTAATGGCATTAAGGTCCAAAAGTGATAAACATTCAATATCCTTCACTGTACAATGAAAAAAGCAGTGCAGTTTTTCAACCTTAAATACATAATGCTTTTGAGCTATATATAGGTACCTATTATATTTTGTCAGTTCTTTCGGGTATAAAAATCCAAAAACAGTACCTACTTAAATCTAGATCATTAAGAGATAACATTTTGAGGGTTATATTTGCCTTAAGGAAGATAGCAGGAATTCAACTAAAATAAATAAAAATATTCCTAAGGTGACGGAGGCAAATCTTCAAAAAAAACTCAAAAGAAGCAAATTGCGAGGCACACGCCTGCTAAAAGAACAAATAACAAACAGTTGGGCCAAGTTCTCAAAAGGAAATTACACGCCGGTTCAAAATTGTAATTGAGATTGAACTGGCCTGAAAGCGCCGTCTCTGAATACACAGACAGTTATTTGATTTGATTTTAATGTCAAAGAGAATTACTAAGTTTTTGAAGTAAGTACAAACAATATTGTTTAGAAACAAATTATTAGACAACGGAGTTACTGCGCCGTTATACGGAATGACTAAACTTTGGGAACATTGGCGTTAATTATGGAAAATCAACGTATTACCATTCCGTTCCTATACGAAATATTCTATAATAAGAAAAAAAAAAAAAATATGCGGACAATCTTACACAAATCGACCTAGTCCCAAACTAAGCAAAGCTTGTACTATGGGTAGTAGACGAAGATAAACATACTTGTATAGATAAATAAATACTTAAATACATAGAAAACATCCATGACTCAGGAACAAATATTCGTGCTCATCACACAAATAAATGTCCTTACCGGGATTCGAACCCAGGACTTCATGCTTCGTAGGCAGGGTCACTACAAACTAGGCTAAAGCAGTCATCAATATATTTATTTATATTGTTTTTTGATAGTGTAGCCGTGATATCTCGAAATACATATAGCATTATATTCTGCAAGAACTTAGTGCCTACGCGAATACTTACAGTTAGGCTAGTTTTGCATTTGGCGGGGTGGATTTAGTAGGTATGCGGCAGTATTTACCGAGGGCTTACTAATTTGCTGGTATACGCAGTAGTCTATTTTTTTGCGGCCGTGCCAATTAGTCAGACCAATGATGCGTAGTTGCAGTATCCAAGAGGCAACCAGATGGCCCGAAGTGTTGTGGAACCGCCATGTGCAACCCGAATTGAGGCAACTTGGACTGGGGCGGAAATAGGAGGGAGGGAGGGGGTGAATGAAAACCGTTGACACTGACAGTATACTGAAATATCTACCAGAATCCGAAGTGGCCTTAACGAAGAATCTCTGCACCGGAGTGCCTGAAGACAGCAATATAAAAATATTAATGCACAAGACGGATAGCTGGACATAAACGCATATACATTGTGTAACAGCATGCGGGTTTTTTTTAAATAGTTTAATATAACGTACTTATTTAACTTAACCATGACCTTAATTAAATGAAATACTTAACTAAAATTCCGACTTCTTAAATATTCTAACAAAATTTAAATTAAGTTTATACTAAGCAGAAACGTCCGCTAACGAAATTCTAAGTTGAGTTCACGGTAGATGTCGCTTAGAAGAGTGAAGGGATTGAAAGATTCGTTGCCACTGGCGGGACCCACGGTAGCTCAGTTGGATAAGAGCAATGGACGAATTCCAGAGGTCGTGGGTTCAAATCCCGCTGGTGGCGAATAATTTTTCGATTTTCTTCTTTGATTGAAACTTAAAAAATAAATTGCCAGCAATGTACAGCGAAGTAAATTGACAATTTAGTGTAAATGACAGCTCTTCATACCTTTGTTTAGTACGACGTCATACACCTAGTACGTTGAAGGTTCGAATTTCGGAAATTTAATTGTGCAGTTAATTTACATAGTTATGATTTACTAATACGTGCAATTTACATAGTTATGATTTACTAATAGTACATTACTGCAGACGCCGGGAAAGAAGGGCTTGCCGGGTGGGTATGTATAGATAGTGATACAAAGCCGGCAAGCCCTTTTCACGGCAAGGCATGTATAGTGCTTTTCTCCAAATATGCGAGGAAATAAAACGATATCTTAAAACGTTATATTTACACATGTTTATATAATAACAATCTTAGTACTTCGATTTCTTGCTTTTAAAACCGGGTGTTTTCCGTTTCAAAAGTGTCATCATTATGCTTGCGTAATTGTTAATATTTATATTATATTTTAATAGTTACATAGTACTTTTCAGCATGGAGTACATTGCCCACAAAGTAGAAGGTTTTTTTATCTTTTGCAAGTTCGTTAAAGTAAACCAAAATAAAATTTTCTGACAACGAACTGGTATTTTTCTCCTTTCGCCAGGATTCGAAATTTTCGAACGACCTTAAATATTTTTCTTCGGACTTAGGTGGAAGCAAGTTAGCTCTCGCCAACTTTGCCTCTGCTGCCAATTCTGGTGGTGTACCCATTGGGATATCTTCGTCACTATTTGTACAACTGATATTGTTTTAGTAAAAATAAGACGGTAGAAAATCTTAGACAAAAAAAAATTCACGTTCCCGCCTCAATTTTTTTAAAGGTTGTATTAAAGTTCAACATTTTGGGTCCGAATTGTATGTTTGGTTCCGCATAAAATATAGTAATAAAAATAAATAAAAAGAAAACTTATAGGATTAGTAAATATAAATATAAGCATTATGACATTTAGTTAAATTGACAATTCCTAAACGCACAACATATTTATCAGTCCGAGAAGATCATTAACTAAGTCTTAAATAAACTGTATTATGATTTGGACACAATCATTGTTCTATCTATCTCGTTTTTTGTACGTGACTATTGGACAATTGGCTGTACCTATGGTGAATTTTCAGTCTTGGATGAAAAAGTAAAAAAACCTGCACAATAATGTACACTTCTCGGGAATTTCCGGGAAGTAATTCTACTTTTTTTAATTTATTATCGCATCAACGCATATAACGAATGACTTCGCGGTGTGTTTGTACTACATTAATGGGAATATTTCCTAGCCAGTTGGAGAAAACGATTTTTAACGAAGCATAATCCTACTATATAATATATATAATATAATATAATATAATATAATATAATATAATATAATATAATATAATATAATATAATATAATATAATATAATATAATATAATATAATATAATATAATATAATATAATATAATATAATATAATATAATATAATATAATATAATATTATATAATATAATATAATAATAATATTATAAATGTGAAAGTTTGGATGTTTGGATGTCTGGATGTTTGTTACTCGATCATGCAAAAACGGCTGAACGGATATTGCTGAAACTAGGTATAGAGATAGTTTATAACCCGAATTAACACATAGGCTAAATTTTATCTCGAATTATTTCGCTAATTTTCGCCGAATATAAATTTTGGGTATTAATTTCATGATTTTGAAGTTTATTTAGATATTTACGCCATTTTAGGTGTTAAGATACTATCAATAAGCAGTATAATGGCTTGAAACGAAATAATTACAAGTATAATGCACATTGACGTATATTTTGGCATATCGAAGTTTTGTATCTCAAAGACAAAGTGGCGTATCCATTGAAATATTTATGCTATTTTAGAACACACGACCCATATGTTAAGAAATATAATCGCGTGCAAAATATAATCGATTTGTGTTATTTTGACACAAAACGGCGCAGTTCTTATGTTGTCGTGAATGGTCATGATTCACGATAGTATTTACATTGGTGTTTATAATTATGTCTCAAACAGCCGATTTATCTTATGTAGCAACACCTACAAGGAATCATTTTTATAACAAGGTTGACGGGTAGGCGGGCTGTCAGAGTTCCGAACGGCTATATTGGGAACGAACAGTTAAGTGCGGTTTGTAGTGGTTGATTTGGAGGAAAACCAGGGTGAGCTCTTTCCATAATCACTTTCGATGCGTCCTATGATATTGTAACGATTGGGTATCATTTACACGTGTGTTCATGTGCTTTAACAGATCGGACGATGATTGTTTATGATGCGATGTATTTATGTGCGTCCACAGGTCTCATTCTCTTTGGGAGGCGTATTGGTATATCATGTAGATGAATAAGGTTTTCCTACAGGTCGCGCATGTACGTGAACTGTAGGACACACATCACAGTTCTTAGTTGTGGAGTTCTTTAGTGTTAGAGGATTAGTTACAAGTGTAACAACAGGGTAGTTCGGTAGTCTCGGCTTCAGGCCATATCATCATCAGTCAAGGGTGCACCCGGGTAACTGGAACAATAGCGTGTGAATTGGGACAGTATCAATGGTGGTAAGGGATGTCTAGAAGGGGAGGTTGGAGGACATTCTTGGGGACGAAAGTCCCCACACGTCATAGGGAGCTGGCACGCACGAGGCGGCAGCCCCTATGTCAGATATAAAGGATTCCGCAAGTTGTAAGGGTATGTTTATAGTTGCATATATGCTAATACGGGTTTTAGCTTAAGTGCTATAGGTTCTCATTCGCGGCCATGAGAGTGACCAGAAGTGGCTTCGCGACATGGTGGAGGTGCTGGGATCTAAGCCAGTCTTCATCTGTTTAACACTTTATTTGCCCCAACTTCCTGCTAAACCAATATTAAATGTAGCTTGTGCATGATTGACTCAAAAACAGATAACTGTTCATAAAGTTAATCTAAAGATTTTTAAAACCATCCACGAGAAAGAGATTAACATTATTAAAATCCTGTCTTAAGGCCCCGCACGTTCATGGTCTTCTCTCCTTCTCACTGAGCGTGAGCGTGAGCGAGATGGAAGTGCGTGGTCGAAAGCGCGGATATCATGTTTTTCGGAATATTTTAGAAACGAGACGAAATTTAAGAAAGTAAGAAAATTAAGTTATAGTTCATTACTTTATGAAGAAGATTATAAAATTTCATCTCTTTCTGATAAAAAATGGAGCAGTAAACTGGTTACAAGTGAAAAAATAGGGTTGACTTTAGATTTATTTTTCTCCACTTTCTTATGTTAAAATGGATTTCTACGAAAACAATGTCACTTCTTATATCTTGCAGATTATGATATCTATTTTCCAACACGAAAATTGTTACGTTATAAGGTATAAACTGGTTACTAAACAAGTAATTTTTACCAAAATTTGAGATGCCAAGCCTTAATCGGTTTAAAAGTTTCTAAAACTTTTCAGAAAACATACTTACAGCAAACTATCACTATATTATGTCAGAGGTGCTCCTTATGCAAAGGTTACAGTTAAAACCAAGTTATATAACAGAACCATACCATTCATCAATGTTTCGTGTGGTGCAAACATTTAAGACCTTTTAGACATCATAAGGAATTAACCTTCCATAAGTAGTACATTTTAATGTCATCTTACGATAAATAGGGTAATGGGTACGGCTCTCAATCAAAATCAAAAATATTTATTGGTATCATACTAAAGTAGGTAAAAGTACATTCGTGGCTGGTTTGGACCTTATAAATGCAAAAAATATGTAAAGCATTTGTATTTTTTACTGACTCAATGACAAATTATGGGATTATATACAAAATATATAATATAATTATTCTAAACTATTCAATGAGCAGCATTGGTATATTTATTTGATTGTCAATGGATTGTCGTAAACAGCGCATCAGATTTCAATGCAATTTATTTACTACACGGGTTTACGGAGGTGAAAAGAATCAACTCCCTTTCTTTGGAAAAAACAAAGAGCAAAGCCTGTTCTTTCAGGTATGTAGGTACTATATTTGATGGTTACTTTTTTATTGAAAACATGACCTAAGTAAATGTTTTCTGGTGAATCGGATTAATTGTTCTGATTGCAATCAAGACGTCAGAGGTTCAAGGGTGTACGAACTTAGGAGACTATAAGCTGCAGACACAAATAATAACCTTTGGGAGCAATCTGTGGTTTTCCTATATTTTTCTTGTTGTCAGGAGGAGGAAGTTTTAGACAGTATGATGTTATTCTCAAGTTTCGTTCTGATTTCATCAGTGTATTTGTTTAAAGGTACATTTATACCGAATAAATTACTGAAATCGGTATACGTTGCTCATATCTATTCTACCATATTATTGAGATCAAAAGAATGGTAGCATCCTGGGAATTCACTTGTTTTTTGTATTATTAGTATGTGGCAGTAGGCTTTTGTGCTGATTCACTTTTATTTCGGCGGTTATTGTCAATGAGAGATCTGACAGCAATTCGATGGATCTAATTGATGTTGACTTCATTATTGTTTGGTTACCAGCAACTTATCTCAAGACCACTAGTGTACTTTAGGTCTGACTTCCGATCACGCATAGTTGCTATGATTTCATTACCAGGTTATGCCGAGAAGGATTAACTTTTAACGTAAAATAAGTTACTCGCAATTTTAACTGTGTCATTATCATCTTCTCTTAGCCGTATTCGGCCTCAGCGACTGCTAATCAATGCGGAGAGCGTCGCTGGTGCGCCCTCAGGTGACTGACATAGCCAATTTTTGCGGTCTGTCATAGAAAACCAAGGAAGTGTTATTTATTGACAGTTGTGATATATCAGATAATGCTGGTTAAAGAGTTAAAGAAGTGAGTTCAGACATATTATGAGTCGCATAGTGAGTATACTGTGTTGGGTCGTGCGTGATGCTCAGCTGTGATGAAACAGGGGATGGAACAATGTTGTCAGTATGATACACAAATAGTATACCTACTCCAAAATAATGTGTGGAGGTGGCTGGTGGCCCTCAGGTACAAGTCGATTGTTAGAGGGCAGGGAAAAATTCATTTATTATAAAAAAAAATATCATCATCACGTATCTGTCACTCAATAAATCAAGTGGAGTCTTGAAATATAAACCAATGAAGATTCATCGGATACCTACGTGATACGTTGACACTATTGTTAATTGCAATATTGACCATAATCAGCAGGTATTAATCATTTAAATGCTTTCCATACACAACGATAAATATAATAGTAACATTACTTACAATTTAATCATGAATATATCCTACATGCGTAACCATAGCTACAACAAGTTAGTAAATACAACAAGATGTACACCTAGAAATCGTAAACACTTAGCTTTGTTGACTCCGATACTATGCTCTGAATCAGGATGTAAAATGGGTATGAAAGCTTTGGTGCTTAGTTTCTTTTAATCCTTTAGCTATAAACCATGACTTACACATTAGTGTCCAGAATTCTTGTATAAGTAAATTAATTTGTGACTTGAAAGTAAATAGTCAGATAACTCACGTGACTTCGTTAAGTGAATCTCGCGAATCACGAATACGTTTTGTAGGTGCAACCGAAAGGTTCGGCTCGTGGATAGAATACGTTTAGACTTCAGACTTGAGTATAATCAAGTGTTATGGTTAAACAAAGATTTGTGATTATGATTGTTTTAAATATTTCGTAATTGGACTCTTAAATGTTAGATTTTAGATTATTTATTGAAAATTGTACATCTCATTTACATGTCTAAATATATAGAATTTACAATTTTTGGAATGTGCTGGGGACAATGATCATTCTGAAGAACCTCATTTATAGTGTAGCACACAGGGTCAGTAAACTATACTTAAGTTCCTAAAGTTTCTTGTAAAAAAGGCAGTGCCGTGCGAACCTTTGCCATACACCGGCGCGAAGATTTACCCCTTAAATTAGAATCAAATAGATTCAATTTACTGAGAGACAATATAAGTGCGAGTCTAGACAGTGCGTAGCACGCGGCGGATAGCTTGTCACATACATACGAGTAGTCAATATATGATGACCTGATGAGACCCTGAATCGATCATGAAGTCAATAGATAGATCGTTTATTTGCTTGAATCATGGTCATTATAATAAATAAATAATAATAAATAATAAATATTACGGGACAATCTTACACAAATCAACCTGGGCCCACGGTAAGCTCAATAAGGCTTGTGTTGTGTATTCCATTGTCATAGTAAACGAATTTTACTTAACATTTACTGTGCGTACTTAGTATACCTACAATTTGTTGTTTTAAGGAAATCTTGGACCGAATAAAAACAATTTTCAGTCAATCAGGTGCTCAATTTCCTACAGAAACTATTGTAAAACATGTCCGTAATTTCTTTCGGTATGGAGTTATAAATTAAGCAAGCTATGTAGTAGCAGTTTTTGCGGTAAATTTCTAGTCTTGGAGCTGGCATAGACAAGGCCGTATGCGTAACTGCTCTACGGTAAGAGTTGTCATTTAATTTGAATAGTGACATATTGGACTTTACTAATTTGGCAGTTTCAAAAATATATATACTAGGCGCTGTCATAAACTTATTTTTTATAAAGATTTGTCTCCATGAGTCTACATTTCTCAGACCCCAGATTGCTCTGAGGCATTTCTTTTGGGCAATGAATACTCTATTTGCTTCGGAGCAACTTGCCCATAGTACGATCCCATATCGTATTTGGGAGCAAATATAGGCGTGATAAACCGAGATGGCTGTCGCTATTGAGCTAGTATTCAAGGAATCGGGATGCGTTTACCTGAGGCACAATGGTGTTATTGGTAGTTATGTTTAGTGGGCCATGTTTTAGTTTTAAAAAGCATTAGTGTAAATGTATAATGTTCATTATCAATCAGGTTTATCAGACACAGTTCACACAGTCAATACACGATGTGGAGGCCGATGAGTCTAACGCCTCTCTGAGAGGCAAATCATAGAGCCTAGGTGATTCTGCATCTGACACTTGCAAAGCAATTTGTATGTCTAAAAACATGGCTATTCGGGCACCTGATAGTTAGAAACACTTAGTAATATCCTGACAACAGCTCAGAAGACTCAAACCTGGACATCCGCAGACAAATAGCCTTGGAGCTGGAACTGACCACTAGTTTTCAGTGTTACCTCAAGTAGCTAAACTTACGAAACATCACGCTTTCTTCATCAGAAGAATGTCAGCAGACCGCGATGAATAACAGAAAGGAGTTCAAGTTTGGGACTTCATTTCTAAAATACAAAACACGATCAACAACGGCATTAAACATGAACTTAAGTAACTAAGTACCTGACTGTCCCCATGTTACTACACGTCATACATAAGCATCATATGGCGAACTTGCCTTTCGATATGAATATACCTGCTCGTAGGATAAGCTGACGCCGACTGTATGCAAGGATCAAACAAATTCACGCGTTAATATTGATGAATTGTATCATTTGTTGTACCTTACGAGTTGGTACATAATTCTTTTATGGACAACTACGAGCTAGAATTAAATCAAGAAACATTATTCCATCATTCCTAGAGATGTTCTTTCAATGATACTCAAACATAATTCATTCGTTTTATAGATTTTGAGAAGGCGTTCAATCATATCGCTTGTGATATCTCACGAGGCAGTACTAAGGCGACAATATCTAGGTACCAGGGTACCAGTGTTGGTATATCAGCCTTAACAAAAATTACATGGTTAAGTATTAAAAACAGTATTGAAAATGCAAAAACTATACACACATAAGGATATAAATCTAAAACTGAGATGGAGATTAGTTAAATGCTATGTATTGTCAATCCTTGTGTATTGTGCAGAGGCTTGGACTTTAAATTAATTGACAATTAAAAAACTGAATGCATTTCAAATGTGGCTATATAGGTGAATGTTGAAAATCTTGTGGACAGACAAAGTATCAAATGAAAGAGTATTGAACAAAATGAAGAAGTATTAAAACCCGATGGTAAAGGTAAAGGGTTTGAAATCGGTGTCCCGGTGCATGAAGCTTCCATCCTCAACCTTAATTTAAACAGCATCATGGATTTCTTTAAAACCGACATCAAAATCATCGCATTTGATTATTGATTATAGCAACGACTGTTCTTCCAATCTTAGGAACTGCAGAAAAAACTAGTGAAAATTTTTTGGCTCCTGGATGATAACTCAGAACAGATATCATGTGTGCACGGCAAGGATAATGACATTAATAACATAACTTAACGTTCACGGAAGTTTTTAAAGTAGCTTCAATCAAAGACTGCGATGGTTCGGACACACTCAAAAAGGAGGAAAATACCATAATAATATCAATAACATTGCACTTCGCCTTCCCAAACATTCCAGAGGAAGAGGTATACCAAAATCCACGTGGTAGTCCAATATTAGAAAAAATGTAATTTGAAGAACCTGGTCGAAGAAAAGACAACTCATAATCGATCGCGCTGTCGCAAACTGACTAAGAGACCCGACCTTACATAGGTGTTAAAAGGGAAGGAAAGGAAAGCGAAACTAATACAATTAGTATAAAATTTAAACGGAAGTCACTTATACTGATGGTGACCGATAAATCAATGTAATTTAAAATATTAACCTACTGTGTTAGCGAGTGGGCATCACACTATATGACCAATTTCGGAATGAATACAGTACTTATAAGGAGAAGAGAGAAGAATCTCTACGTACATTGATAAACCAAGGTTAATTAAATCTGAAAGGTTCGGAAAAGCACTATAAGGACCAATCTGATCCAAAGCTCACAATTAATTTTCCATATACCTAGTACAAAGACCTGAACGTTGCGCTAGATTTCGCAAACACTTTGAACTGCAGCACGTCACATCAATGTATATAAACTGAGATTCATACAGAGACTATCCATCGATAACTAATGAAATATGAACACACAAGTGACACTAAAGTTAATAGCAGAAATAAATTTTATAGCGTAAACTGGTATCTCTGTAGTCCAGGAAATAATTCACATATATATTTTATTTAGTCATTTATACTGATGTGACAGACACAGTGCATGATTACTAAAGAGTTTAAGCGGTTGAGGGGTAGCGAATATTTGAACAAGTTTAACATCATTAATAACCGATACACTATGGGAGGAGGCATGATAAAACGTCGCACGGTCATAAGAACTAATGTAATGGCGCATATTGACCGTGTGCGAGGATTGAGATACGCAATATCGCAAAGCCTAAAATCTTATTGGAAAATCACATGTTGAAGGACACCCGTCATACTATATGGCGCTCTCGGTGGCTCGTGGAAGACGTAAATAATAGGAAGAATACAAGCAATAGATGGAAATGATGATTTTCATGCTTTCAGCTCAGAAAATAAGTCTTTATTTAAAACTCAACCAAAAATTATGAGTTTTGGTATCCTTCAAAGCCAACATATCATTATTACACTTTAGGAGTGCTCAAAATACTGGTTTGGCAGTGCTCAAAACAGCTTCACGATCGTCAGAACAGTTTCGCGACGCTCAGAAGTCTGGATTTAGTGGTCCTCAGAACAGTTTTCGTTGGGCTCAGAGGCCTAGGTAAGCAGTCCTCAGAGCAGTTTTCGTAGGGCTCAGAGGCCTAGGTTAAGCTGAACAGTCCTCAGAACAGTTTTCGTAGGACTCAAAGGCCTAGGTTAAGCTGAACAGTCCTCAGAACAGTTTTCGTAGGACTCAAAGGCCTAGGTTAAGCAGTCCTCAGAACAGATTTCGCAGGGCTTAGAGGTCTTGGTTTAGCGGTCATCAGAACAGTTTCCATGGTGTTCAGAATTATTTTTGGTGGTCCTCAGACTCGAGCACAATTGAGCGATTTCAATAGTGCCACAACAATACAGGTTATTTTGGCAATGCTAAACCAATTTTGGATTTACGCTCAGAATAAAATGGGCTGTTAAAGATCAGATTTGAGGCTGAGAAAAATATTTCTCACGGTCGGTAAATGCTTGACTTGACCACTGATAGTGAAGCATTGGAGTCGAAAACCACCGTAGCATACTACTTTCATTGTTGAATTAAAACGTATACAACTGCGCGTAAAACTAGGCAAGATCTGTGCAGATATAGCCAAATGTGTACAGTTAAACTTTGACATAACTGGGACTTCAAGGGACCGGCAGATGTGTCTCGCTTAAAGAAGTATTCCACTTAAAAAGTGTCTCAGATATCCAAGTGTATTAATATCTGTCTCATTTACAGAGGGTTCCATTAATACAGGTGAGATAAGAGATTATTTTCGTTACAGTGAGGTGCGATTATTAAATGTATAATAAAAAAGTTAGTAAACAGAAATAATTAAGCACGTTTCTATTAACAGTACATAAAGGCATACATAATCCTTCAATCAAAATAGAACACAACATTTTATTAAAAAACAAAAAAAAAAACATTTATAAAAATTTAAATAAACTGTATATTTGTGTTGTGTACTTTGAAAGTAACATGTGGTCATTTAGCCAAGAATGATGAAACAAGACGAAAATGAATCAACAATAAAGTACGAGTTATACGAGGTAATGAATTAACGTTATTTCAGTTATCGAGGTATACGTCGTATGAAATAAATCAAAAACAATTTTACAAAAGTATTTTTTTTAAATATAGTCTTAGTAAAAGAGGTTTTATATCAAGTATGAGACATAATTCATTTAATTTATATTGAGACTGAGTGCTCACTCCACCGTCAAACTTAGTTTGTGGTGGATCACATTTTATTTAAGAATTCAATTAATTTTCGGTATTATATAATAAATAATAATAACCAGGTCTTAGGAAAAGAAAAGAAAAAACAACGTCAAGCCATAGGGCAGCCCGTTGTTTGCCTCTACTTTCAAGCTTCATGTTCTATCCTATGTTATTTTTTAGGTGATCAGTGGAGTGTATTCGTATTGTATAGACAAGAAAACGCTTTAAAAATAAAAAAAAATAAATAAAAAAAAAAATCACACTGAACCGCGCAGAATAATTTTTAAATATTTATAGTAGGTCGAGGAGGAATCAGGGAAATCAATAGATTAACAGATAAATTAACATTAGTTGTGGTAATGCTTCGTGCATTCGTTTAATAACGTAAGCAATTTTGCCCGCGGGGGAGGATTCCATTTCATGGAAAAAGGAAACAAGTATAAAGATGATAATAAAATCTGGCCAGATATTCGTTTCAATCTAGCAAGGCAAAGCAAATCCTATTGCGGTAACCTAAAAGTATGTATATACATGAATCAGCAATGCACAATGTATAGAAGTATTTTCATACACTAGCAAATTTATAATATGGTTTTACGATATATATAGGACATATTATGATTGATTGTTTATTACGACATGGAACGCCAAGACACGATGAAGCTTGGTTGGTCAAAATCTCAAGAATAGAGGACCTCGCAGTTGGCTACTCGGGCCCCACGAAGAGCTTGGAACTGATTTAGAAAAGTGCGTCAAGATGAACTTATCAGACGTTACAGCTATCAGAAACTATGTGGATTACTGGGCCCAATCAAGGTGATCGATAGGATTCAGAGCTTGTCAATATTTGCAATGGGAAAAGAACGGTAATTTCAAAGATCTGAGGAAGAGTTAAATAAAGCTGTGAAAGATGATAATCTCTATTGGATATATGATCGCCAGTTTTCTGGGGGGCCGGGAGTGTCGTGAATGGTCATGATTCACGATAGTATTTACATTGGTGTTTATAATTATGTCTCAAACAGCCGATTTATCTTATGTAGCAACACCTACAAGGAATCATTTTTATAACAAGGTTGACGGGTAGGCGGGCTGTCAGAGTTCCGAACGGCTATATTGGGAACGAACAGTTAAGTGCGGTTTGTAGTGGTTGATTTGGAGGAAAACCAGGGTGAGCTCTTTCCATAATCACTTTCGATGCGTCCTATGATATTGTAACGATTGGGTATCATTTACACGTGTGTTCATGTGCTTTAACAGATCGGACGATGATTGTTTATGATGCGATGTATTTATGTGCGTCCACAGGTCTCATTCTCTTTGGGAGGCGTATTGGTATATCATGTAGATGAATAAGGTTTTCCTACAGGTCGCGCATGTACGTGAACTGTAGGACACACATCACAGTTCTTAGTTGTGGAGTTCTTTAGTGTTAGAGGATTAGTTACAAGTGTAACAACAGGGTAGTTCGGTAGTCTCGGCTTCAGGCCATATCATCATCAGTCAAGGGTGCACCCGGGTAACTGGAACAATAGCGTGTGAATTGGGACAGTATCAATGGTGGTAAGGGATGTCTAGAAGGGGAGGTTGGAGGACATTCTTGGGGACGAAAGTCCCCACACGTCATAGGGAGCTGGCACGCACGAGGCGGCAGCTCCTATGTCAGATATAAAGGATTCCGCAAGTTGTAAGGGTATGTTTATAGTTGCATATATGCTAATACGGGTTTTAGCTTAAGTGCTATAGGTTCTCATTCGCGGCCATGAGAGTGACCAGAAGTGGCTTCGCGACATATGTAATGTTTCTAAATGAAATGTCAGCTGCCAGCACTCAAGTCTTTTTACAGACCGGCAATGAGGTTCGCGTATATTATCTTTTTCTGTCGCTCAAATAAGAGCGGTAGAGATGGAGATATACAAGTATCGAGGATGTATTCACAAAGCTTTCCGACAATATATTATCGACGCATGGCTAGCACGTGATGGTGCGTGACTTATGTAGTCGTCAGAGATGTACAAGATACCCTAAAAAAAGTATCTGAAATACAAGATACAAGATTCTCTTAAAATAATTATCTGAGATACCAGATACCAGATACTTTGGGAATAGTATCTAAGATACTAGATACAAGATAAGTATCTTCAAGATACTTTTTAAAGATAAAAGATTGTTTATGAAAAAAACTTTTCTTTATTGAATTTAAGTTCACACTTCACTGTGATTTGAGTAAAACGAGTTCCTCAAACATCTTGTCACTCATTTTTCTACGATGGGGCCGCATAATCATTCCCCCAAAAGAGAACAGTCGCTCCACAGGGGCCGAACTTGGCAAGCACGTGTTATATTTCAAAAATATTTTTTTTATTGTAGGGACAGCATCTAAACTTTTCAGGCTAGTATCTTTATTATTCAAGTATTGTAATGTTTCTAAGTCAGTTGTGCTGCTAGTGGACCCCATGTCGTTACTTGCAATTGACGAATCGGAGTCCTCCAAAAACATGTAATATGATTCGTCTTTTGTTCTTTTTTTTAAACGACTGTCAATGTCATTAGTATCTGAAAGCGAAGCTTCAGATTTTTGTTTTTCGGCTCTAACTATTTTTCGAGCTTCGCTGAGGAGCAGTTGTTTTACATGTTCTTTATTTTCTTTAGGTAACCATTTCAATTTAAAGAAGGGGTGGGATACCGAAGCCAATATTGCATCAGTTGCTGCTGGCTCTAGTTGCAAAAATTTGTTGAATCGTCGATTTAAGTTATCTGCTATGACGTTTAGCAGAATGCTGCAATATCTAAGATTTTCTGTCCTAAGATTTTTAATGATATGTTGGATTCTCATTAGTTCTGGCAATAGACAGCCATAGTAGGTGTCTTTATCCCCTTGCAGACTTAGAATGGCTTCTGCTATTGGCTTTGAGCAGTCCACATATTCAGTTAAAAAGTGTACTTCATTCTCTTTCAATTGAGGTAGTTTCAACATTTTCATGGCATCATTGAGATGATCCTGCACTGCTAATAGATCTTTTATGGAATTATAATAAGAGTTCCATCGAGTTGCACATGGAGAAGTTGGCGACTTCCCTGTCATCTCTAAATATGTTTCACACGCTTTTGGTGACCTGGAACACAAATTCCAGAGTGCTTGGCACTTTGCGAAGGCCCCATCATGCAGTTTCTTATAAGTAGCATTTTTCAATCTTGCTTGTTTGAAATCTGTGCTGGCAATCAAATGTAATGTGTGTGTAGCGCATCTTTCATGTGCGGGCAGCAGGCAATCACTTTCCATTTCCAAGTCTGATGAAGCATCAGGAAAAGCTTGTAAAACTAAATCATCATCTTCATTATTAAAATCGTTATTAAGATCTTCTTCGTGCAGTGCAATAAATTCATTATTCTCAACTAAATCGGATTTTCCGAATACTTCAAAAGCCTTAACCATGTTTGACCCATTGTCTGTAACAGTTTTTACTATTTTTGAAAGTTTCAGGTCATAGTCTGCATTTATTTCTGCTATTATTTCGCAAACTTTGTCATATGTGTGAGCCCCCTTAAATCTTTTGCAGGCAATAGCAGCACTTTTCCTATTAAAAGTTTCGCCTTCAATCCAATGTACGGTGACCCCCAGGTAACTCCGTTTAGAAGAAGACCAAATGTCAGCAGTGCTGCACACAAAATCCACAGCCTTCAATGCACTCTTTGTTTTTTCCTTGTACTCATTAAACTCATCACTAATTTTATTTTTTGCAGTTCGACGGCATAATATTTTTGGAGGCTTTGATAGCTGTTGTGCTCCTTCAATCATTGCTTTAAATGACTTGTACTCCACTATTGAAACCGGTGACATGGATTCAACGATGAATTGTATGATTAACTTGTCCAAATTTACAGGTTTTGAACCTGTCGCAATATTGGTTAGAGTGGACTGCTTCAATTTCTTAGATAATACCGATGATCCTGAACCGCTAGCACCCATCTCAGTTTGTTTTCTTTTTTTAGGAATTGAATTTTTAAGTTTTTCATACTCTTGCAACAAATTTGCGTGACCATTCCTCTGCAATAACAAAACACAAACTCAGATCTATTATAACAAAATATTACATTAAATATATATATATATAATATATATCTAATAAAAATTGTTAGTCAACCCGGCTAGTGCTGTGCATGCCACTCATCTTTGAATTATTATATTTTTCCCTATCCAAACAAACCATAAGTTATCTTTACCTTTAAATGTTTCAGGAAATTAGTAGTGGAAGTTACACTACCCTTTATAACTTTGCCACAAACATTGCAATTTGCAAACACATTCACGTCACTTCCATCGACTTGTTGAACATTTTTATAACAATGTTTTAAAATTAGTGGTATGTTCAAGGTTTTATTCTCCTCAACTTCATCCCTGAAAACACAAAAAGCAACATTTGACTGTAATGACAAAGAATACGTATAAAAATAAAATGAAAAAAATTTACCTATAGGTACTCTACTCTATACTATACGTACCTAACGTACCTAATATAAAGGTGACATCATTTAATATTTTACACTTAGTCATACTCATATCTATCGAAATTGCTTACTTATATTTCAATTTAATTTTATTTGCATTGCATAACATAAATAAATTGGTATGGTAAGTTGTCAGTCAACATCGATTGCCAGCACCGGTAAAGTAAAGTAATTAGTAAAGAATACACCGATACCTCATACCATACCAATACCACTCATGCAAATTGCAAATAAGTAAGTCTTTAAGTAGTCTTAACTCTTAGTTCATTCTTAGTTTAGTATTCTTACCTACTCTACTGGGTGGTGTGATAGTGTAGTGGACGTGGTAAATAATCTGATTGAGTTGATGAGTTGCTATTTATATATTAATTATTTATTATGTTATGTTTTATGTTGTTATGGTAGATACCATACCACAGCACAGCATGACACAAACATCGAATCTAATCTCTCACTGTACTTTATTTTACAACAAACCTAACCTAAATACCCATTCCTATTAACCTATTATGATCCAATGCAATGAAATATATACGTTGTAAAATCAAATAAAACTTACGTTTCCATGTTTAAGTTCAATTATTTCCTTGTTACTTCAACACAGTGACCAGTACAGTGCAAATTATAACACCATTCATTCACAATAATAAAATAACTTTAACGACAAAGCGCGGGCGCGACAACAGAAAACTCAACCAACCAACTAATTAGACCACAGAGTATAGTATAAAGTATAAATCTCTGTACCGTACCTTGTTTGACATTTCAAGGGTGCGTTCCGTTTCGACCGTGAAATTGTATCAGTAAACAGTAACTAACTACAAAAGTATCTTATATCTAAAAAGTATTTACAAAATACTAAGATACCTAAATAATGTATCTAAATACAAGATACAAATGCTTTTTCAAAAAAGTATCTAAGATACAAGATGAAAATACGTATCTTGTATCTTTTATCTGTATCTAAGATACTTGTATCTTAGATAAGTCACATCTCTGGTAGTCGTCACTTTTTAACTGCTCTAATTAGAAAGAGACGGGTACCGTTTTTCGCTCGCTGTTATATTCTCAGTGCTAACCGTGCAAACGAACTACCTATTTATGTCGAAGTTCAAAGTTTGTATATCTCCCTCTCTATCACTCGAATACGCAAGTGAAATAGAGAACGATATTGTATTGGAGTTACATACTATGAGTGTAACCTCCATCCTCCACCGACCACGCATAATAGTTGTTCACTTCATTCATGACTTCAAGAGCACGCCCACTATCTATTAACTATTAACTGGCCTATTAACGAGCTGCTGAGTCACCCATCGAGTCTCGGGCGCGGTGCGAAGAAGATGTTCAGCGGCAGGCAAGTGTGAGGGCTGAAGAAACGTCGGAGCAGCGCCAGCACCGACTTCAACAGCACGCCCACTATCTGGCCTCTCAACCAACTGCTGAGTCACCGAGCCAGTCTCAGGCGCGGCGTGAAGAATAAGCACAGCGGCAGGCAAATGTGAGGGCTGAAGAAACTTCGGAGCAGCACCAACACCGACTTCAACAGCATGCCCACTATCTGGCCTCCCAGCGAGTTTCTGAGACTGCGGAGCAAGCGGAAGCTAGAAGACGAATTAGGTCCCAACTTCCTTCCTGTAGCCAATGAACAGCCACAGTTTTTGCAGGTTTACTTTTTAGGTGACGGGGAAGCGCAACTTGATCGACGGTCCTTCATCGTACAAGGCGTTCAGAGACCAGTACTACAAACAATTCAAAGAGTTCTGGAGGACAGTAACGTGCTAATACATGAATTTAGAAGCGCTTTGAAGAACATGACTGACGAAACGTTTATGGTAGTGATCCACCCTGACTGTGTGCCCCTTGGACAGCACGAGCGGCGCTACAACGCGCCCACCACCAGCGAGGTGGTGGCCGTGGTCGCAGGATCGGAGCCCACCGCCGGCAGTGACATCGTGCTGCGCGCGCGCGAAGGCCGGCTCTGCCGCATCCCCGACACTCACAGGTTCCTAGATGCACTCCAGGGTCCAGTCATATTCCGGAAAGGCCAGGAAGGGTATCATTTTGAAATACCTCAGGTGAATCCACAGACTACGCAACCAGTACCAAACAAAAACGTTTCCTGTATGGATTTCTATGCATACAACCTTATGGTGCGTAGCAACGGGTTCAATCTGTTGTTACGCTGCAAGCAACTTCTGCACCAGTTTTTAGTCGATATGTATGTTAAGCTTGAAAGCGAACGCCTTAGGTACATATCACTAAACCAACGCAAGTTGCGAGCAGAAAATTACATTCACTTACAAGATGCTGTAAGGAATGAAGCGCAAGTTAACGCCAACGATGTGGGTCAGATAGTGATACTGTCCTCCTCCGTCGTGAATAGCCCGAGATACCTCCACGAGTACACGCAAGCTGCGTTCGCGTATGTTCGGAGCTACGGCCGTCCGGATCTGTTCATCACGCTTACATGCAACACGGCAAGGCCGGATATTACCAATCAATGAACTAATGCCTGGAAAATAGCCACTGAGAGGCACGACCTCATTGCATGGGTTTTTTTTTTAAATTAATGTACAGAAGTTGGTCGCCCTGTTAAGTAAAGGTCAAATATTTGGAGAATCGCAGTGCTGAAAATGAAGTATATTACTATTGCGAAAGGCGACAGATTCTAAGTGGACTGTATCAAAATCGAGTCCTTGCGCGGTCGCCGTGATATTGCAGAATGAATGTCAAAGTTTGGGTAGATTGCGTATTGGCTTACCTGGACGTCTTGAAGGCCAGGCTCAGCATCCGATGAAGGCACTATAGAGTGGCAAAAGCGAAGGTTGCCCCATGTACCTACACCTTTTATTGTGACGAAAGGAGAACTTGCGTCCCTGTCAAATCGATGAAGTAATTAGTGCGGAAATTACTGATGTCAATGTTGACAAAAAACTACACGACACTGTCGTCAAAAACATGATCCACGGTCCATGCAGTGCACTAAATATGTCACCTTCGTGCATGAAGGATGGGAAGTGTACAAAGAAGTACCCCCGAGCGTTACTAAAGGACACGCAGACGAGTGAAAATGGGTATCCACTGTACCGGCGAAGAGCACCTGACGATGGAGGACGCACTGTTACTACTAGAATTCGCGGTGCAGAAAGCCTCATGTTGGATAACCGGTGGATTGTGCCATATTCTCCGCTTCTGATCAAAATGTTCGATGGCCATATTAATGTAAAATTTCGTAGTTTAAGGCAGGCTATCAAATACATATGAAAATATATCAACAAGGGCAACGATCAGGCGGTCTTCAACGTTAGGCAAGCTGTTGATGTAAATATCGACCCCAGGGATGAGGTGCAAACGTTAAGGGCGGGCCGATACGTCAGCAGCAATGAAGCGGCGTGGCGCATCTTTGGCTGGCGAAACATTGTATGTCCACGTGTGGGCACATCAATCGATAGGCCTTTCAAAATAAGTATAAGGTTTCTTAGCAATTTTTTTGATTAAGTGAATATAGTCGGAGATAATCGCCCCGAAAGTCATAAAAATTGTGCCCCCCCCCTCTAATTTCCAAACGGTGAATTAATAAAAATTAAAAGAAATTATAGACATAGCGCTTATTAAATTCTTTTACCGAAAAGTATTTTGAACAAGATCGGTTAAAAGGTTTTCGAGATATTGCTGAAAAACTACCTTCCCTGCGGAAAAGGACGTTAGTGTCGTAAGATTTCTGTGACGATACGACCTTTTTAATAGGCACGGAACCCTTCGTTGTGCGTGGTTCTACACGCACTTGGCCGATTTATTTTATTTTATCATCGCTGCCTTTAATGTAAGTGGATTATAGAAGAACACAGTAAATATAATTTAACAAAAACTTTAAGTACTTATGTTTAAAAGACGAAACCGTATCTCAAATACATATTTAAATATATTGCTTCTTGCATTTTTATTCGTAAGTTTTATATTCGTGTGTAAGCCTTTACAAATACAGGTTACCCCTCCTTTTTTTCTAACCACAATACCATAATAACCCGTCAACTGGATCACTTCCAATTTGCAAGCTAAATAAGATTCACAAATGGTCAGTTAATACCTAGGGTTGTCGATTGTACGTATTCAACGCGAACGAAGTCGCGGGTAAAAGCTAGTTATCTTAATAAAAGCCCGGGTCGTAGACACACACTGTATACTTATTATGGACTAGCTGTTGCCCGCGACTTCGTCCGCGTATTACCATGTCATCGTCTAAATGTATGTTTAAGGAATGAATTAAAAAAAAACATTGAAATTGGTTTTGTACCTAGTCTTTTAGTAAACACTTAAACAGTCTAAAACCGAAGTTACAAATCTCTTACTTCCAAAAATTCGAACCCCTTAATTCTTAGCCGATGAATTAAAAAAACGCTGAAATAAGTTTTGTAGTAGTTTAGCAAACAGTCTAAAACCGAAGTTACAAATCTCTCCATACAAAATTTGAACACCCTTATCACCTTTAGGGGATGAATTTCAAAAAACGCTATAATAAGTTTTGTAGTCTAAACAGGCTAACATCGAAGTTACAAATCTCATATTTCAAAATGTTCTTGCTCTCCATACAATCTTTGAACGCTTTTCAGGGAAAAATTAAAAATAAAACACTAAGTTTTTTTTTATTGTAATAGGCAAGTATTTTTTCTAGAAACTATTAAGTCTCTAGCTACAAAAAGTGTTTCCTATACGAACTTTGCACCCCTTTAAGGGGTGAAATTTTCCAAAACTCTGGCAGTACTTTTTCGTATTTTAATAAGTAGGCAAGTACTTAATCTTTCTACAGAGTTTTAAGTTTCTACCTAAGTAAATAGTTTCCCCCATACAAACATTGCACCTCTTTATCCCCCTCTTAGCGGGTGGAATTTTCCAAACCACTGAAAGTAATTTACCTATACAAAATGTCCCAGAAATCGACGTCAAGCCGTAAACGGATGATAAACCAGTCATATCATAAAAATACAAAAAAAAAATGCAACTCTTGTTGGTTTTTTTTTAATTTATTCATTAATTGGTCAATCGTCGTAAATTTTCAATTTTTAAAGTGACCATAATTTGAAAAGAACATGTGTTGGATTTTTTTTTGTATTTTTCTGATAACTGTTATGACTCGGTCTATCATCCGTTTTCGGCTTGACATCGATATCTGGGACAACCTGTATATTTGTATTCTAATAAATAATCTTTCTACACAATTACAAGTCTCTAGCTCAAAAAAAAAGTTTCCTCCATACAAATTTTCACCCCTTTTTATCACCCTTAGGGGTGGAATTTTCAAAATTGCTGAATTTTTATTATTTGTAATTATTGTAATAATTAATCTTTCAAAAAAGGTCGCTCGCTAAAAAATATATTTATAAACGTTGCACCCCTTTATACACCCCTAACTGGTGGAATTTTCTAAAACGCTGAAAGTATTTTATTTTAATTTATTATGTAACCTTTCTAAAAAGTTTTGAGATTCTAGCTTAACAAATCCCCTTTACCAACTTTGCACCCCTTTTTCATACCCTTAGGGGTGAAATTTTCCAAAACACCGAAAATGCTTTCATTGTATTGCAATAAGTAATATTTCTACAAATTTTTAAGCTTCTATCTCAAAAAGGAGTTTCGGTCATACAAACTTTGCAACCCTTTTTAACCCCCCCCCCCCCCCCCCCCCCCTTTGGGGCAGAATTTTCCAAAACGCTGAAAGTGCTTTATTTGAATTCTAATAAGTAATATTCCTACAAAGTATTAAGTCTCTTGCTAAAATAATAAAGTTTCCCCCATACAAATTTCGCACCCCTTGTTAACCCCCTTAGGGGCAGAATCATCCTAAACGTTGAAAGTACTTTATTTGTATTCTAATAAGTAATCTTTATACAAAATTTTAAGTCTCTAGCTCAAAAATAAAGTTTCCCCCATGCAAACTTTGCAACCCTATTTAACCCTTTTAGGGGTAGAATTTCCAAAAATCCCTTCTTATCCATTGCCTTCGTTGTAAAAGGTAGTTCTGGTGTAAATTTCAATTCTCTAGCCCCAGTAGTTTCGGCTGTGTGTTTATGAGTGAGTGAGTGAGTGAGTGAGTGAGTCAGTCATATGTATAGATAGATAGAAGATGACGAAACTCCCATTCAAATATCTCAGAAAATTATGAAGCTACAACCGTTTTATTGTCGCTTGTTAGAGTGAGAAAACGATCGGGGACTGTGACGTCAAGATCCTCGAGCGTCATAGTAAAAAACAATCGTTTCATATGAAGGTGCGTTTTGCGGAAAAGGGACATAACATACCCCCTCTTAAAACTTTGGACTCATATAACTTAGTCATTACCTAAATAACCTCTTGCGTTGTTATTTTCTCCATTTGACTATATTTATTTTAAATTCTTTTTCGAGAAAATACATTATGATTCTTTACCACATTTTCGATTCCTTTTCTATAACCACGAACTTCGGAAATAATATTCGGGTATCTCTATCTCTATCGCACTAACCATACTCGAGTGACAAGGATGCAAATATACGAACTTTGAGTATCGGTTTTCGTGGTAGCGCCGCAGGTACTTTGGCAGAATGCGCAGAGCGCGTGCCATTGCCGTTCAAAAAAAACAAATTCGTGTTAATTATATTGTTCAAATTTGTTGATACATTTATTGAAATTACGCCATAATACGACATTTGCGCATATAAGTTCTCATATCAGAATCGAATATTTTTTTATGGTATACATTTTAGCATTTGTCTCATAAAGGTCTATCGTAGACGGCATTTAAATTATTAATAAGTGAAAGGCAAAGCAATTCCGCTATTTTTGACGTTTCTTATAGCTGACAGTTGGAGCAGCGTTTGATCTCAATAAAAATAAATGATAAATTAAATGAAGTCGTATATTTCGGAAAATTTATTAATTGTCGCAGTCGGATAAAAACTATCCAAAGTTGCAGCTAGAATAATAATGTACCTACAAAAAATGTTTCATATTTTTCCGTCTACGGGATGCTGAGAACATTCGTGACAACCCAAAGCTAAGTTTGAAACTGGCTGATTCTAGAGATTTATTATAAGTGGAGATGATCAAGGATAGGGTGGATTAAGATGACAAATTGAGATTGATTATATTATAATATATTGACGACATCGCAAGAATGAATCCTGAGTCCAAATGTTTAATTTATTTACGCGAACGTGTCTATAATAAGCATAAGAATTCGAATCATAGCGTCAATATTTCGTACAAACGCGTGCCTTGAGCGTTATACACGTGATTGTTTCTGCTCAAAGGGCCGGAGGGAGCTCAAGAAATCGCGATGAAATGACGAAATTCCAGATCAATCTGAATCGAAATACCACATGCCAGTATTAGGGTGAGTTTCAAGCTTCAACCAGCGCTGTGCGCTAGCAAATAGTTAAGGCCTCCACACACCGGTTGCGGGCGCGGGTCGGGTGCGGGTCGGGCGCGGTTCGGGCGCGGGTTGGGCGCGGGCCCGCGCAAATTGTAAAACATTTAAACTACACTTTAAACACACAACGAACGCGGGCCCGCGACCGGTGTGTGGAGGCCTAATCCACCAATAGGAAGTCTCTGATACTCATCCTTGTCGATTTGTTGTTGACCCTCGTTAGTAAATAATCTCAAATAATAAAGATTCTATTGATTTTTTTTATATCATATTTGAAAACAAACAATTCATATTTTTAAAAAAATCGGCATGATTTCAGAGCCACAATTTGGTTCACATAACGCTTTCACTTATACGCATTTGAATATTTAGAAAATCTCAATATTTATTCAGCAAAGGCCACAAGGGTACTAAAACTTTTACCAGTCAAAAAGTATATCTAACGACTAAATATTACATACTTAATTCATGCTTAAACTAACTACCTACATAAAAGTTTACATGGCAACAACAAAAAAAAATATAAATCCATATTTCTTAGAGATGTATTTAATAAGGTCTCCAAGCGTCAAATTAAAATAATTGCACAGACACAGAGAGGAGTACTAAGTAATAAAATAATGCAATCAAATGAGAAAAAAGTGAAATCTCTCATTTTATACTATACTTGTCGTTCTTGCATTTCTTGCAAACATGAATTAGAAGACCACTTCTAATTCATGTTTGCAAGAACGACAAGTATATGTAATATAAAATGAGAGATTTCACTCTGTTCTCATTTGATTGTATTATTTTAAACATGCGAAGCAACACATACAAATAGACCTCCAAGGATTATTGTCATGTGTCACCAAATCATTGCGAAAGGTTTTTCGCCCGCGCCTTCGTTTCCGGGAAGCCTAAAGTAACGTCTGTCAGCTTACGGCTCATAAAATACTAGTTATCCGCGCGGCTCCGCCCGCGTTTTACACACAACGCAAATATAACCTAATCCTGGAGGCAAATCCTATGTAGATACTGGTGACAGATTTTATTTCCGCACATTCAAACATACTAAGCTTCGCCCTGACAAAACGACACACTTACAAACTGCAATGATATTAGTATAGGTATTATAATTCAGTACCTGTGTGACCGAGCTCTGCTCGTGTGAATATAGAGAAAACCAATCTTTCCAGAAATTAGACCTAAATCGAATTTTGGCCGCACTTATTTATTTATTTATTTAAACTTTATTGCACAAACAAAAAGTACGAAAGGCAGACTTTCTCTACCAATCAACCGTAGGGCAAAACAGAGAAGCTTATAGGTGCAGGCAGTAAAAAAAAAGCGGCCAAGTGCGAGTCGGACTCGCACATGAAGAGTTCCGTGAAATAAATTGCGATTGATGACGTATTAAAAAAAAACTACTTACTAGATCTCGTTCAAACCAATTTTCGGGGGAAGTTTGCATGGTAATGTACATCATATATTTTTTTTAGTTTTATCATTCTCTTATTTTAGAAGTTACAGGGGGGGGACACACACATTTTACCACTTTGGAAGTGTCTCTCGCGCAAACTATTCAGTTTAGAAAAAAATCATATTAAAAACCTCAATATCATTTTTGAAAACCTATCCATAGATACCATAATACATAAAATCTTAATGCGGTTTCTGAAATACATCTACTTACCAAGTTTCAACAGTAGGTATAGCTTTTATAGTTTCGGAAAAAAGTGGCTGTGACATACGGACGGACAGACAGACAGACAGACATGACGAAACTATAAGGGTTCCGTTTTTTGCCATTTGGCTACGGAACCCTACTAATGAAAATACATTTCCTAATATAATAAATAAACCTTAACTGCTACTTACACTATCAAATAATTCACTACAGCCGTTTTCGAGAACGTGATTAGAAATAATAGTAAACGAAATGACACTTCTAGGAAATCTGGAATTCTTAATAACATAAATAAGGAACAATAGGGAACTTGCATCTCTTTATTTTATAACGAAAATATAAAGTATAATCCAGCATTAAAACAATTGTAGCACTAAAACTTTCTTATGATTTATTTTTCTGATGTTATATGCATTTGAAATTTGCACGCACCGGCGCCCCCCAAAAACGCTCTATAATAAAACTGGCTTATGATATGACGTCTCAACATATATTCTCGGCGCGTTTACTATGGGGTAAGCCATAAATTTGCAATTATCTCCACAACATTTGCGTTCAAGTCTATACTTGTCATACAAACTATCATTTCTAATTCAATATTATGTGTAACTGTTATGTTATTTTATCGAAAAAATAATAATTTTTTTCGTCTTTTTAGGGTTTGTGCACAAATCACGCGAGGTTTTTTCGGCTACTTTTTGACCCCCCCACAAGCTGTGACTCCTCATAAGCACTAATGTGAAGCTTACAGATATTATCATTATCATCATCATCATATCACCCGAAAGACGTCCACTGCTGGACATATGCCTCCCCCAAAGAGTGCCACAATGGCCGGTCCTAAACAAATATAATCCAATATAATTTAACGCCATTATAACTCTTAAAATTGATTTGTCAGACTTATGAATGCGGGCGTCAAACATTAATATTTACTTTAAGATACAAAGTATCTGTAATTTACAGCTTAATTCCAAAGTGTTACGTTAGATCTTAAAACTTGAAAACGATCAAAAACAAATATGTACAGGGTGATTTAGGGGTCGTGTAGCAAGAAGACCAAAAGCGAATAAGATGGTCATACTGAATAACTTTTCCCATGGGACCACCCAAGAAATCGCAAAAAAATAAGAGCCAATTAAGATTTCGTGGTCTGTTTTTTGAGTTTGGAGTTGAGGACAGAGACCGTGCTTTGTATTTATGTAGCTCTAATTCGAACGCGATTGCGTTTAGTTTCAAATTTGTATGGCAACGCGTAGTTCTTAATAGTTACCACCAGAGGCGCTGTTCACGTTGTCATACAAATTGAAACAAAACGCAAACGCGTTCTTAAACGAATATGATCGTTAAAACGTATACTATAGCTACTGAATACGTATTTGTGTATTGTCCAAATGAGACTCAATCCCAATCTCAATCAATTTTCTTTTCTGAATTGTTTACAGGTTACCTAAAAGAGATCCCTTACATTTACATATATACTTTGCGGTCGGAGGCGTTACCACAAAATTGGAACTGTAGAGACAGGGCCGTGTTTTATTGTATTTTGAAGGTTGATGACGTCGTAATCTTTGAGAAAGATTGTCGTTTGACTGCGTATCACATAATTTCATTTCAAAATCGAATACGCAACATAAATATCGTCAACGTAATGTGTGTAAGGAAATTGCTCATCTTGATGTTTGATGATAAGCTTTGTCTGTGACAAAAAGAAGCAATTCTCATTCTAATATTTTTCATGTAAATATTTACCAGGAGCGATGCACACACCACCAACACACGTAGTATGTATGTGTGTCCTCGTGTCACTTTATGGTCTTGAAAATCTAAGGTTATCGAAGGATTGTAACCGTGTACTCTTGAGGGCATAAATAATAAAATATGTTAAGTTAGGTGCATGAGCTTAGGGAAGTTTTTTTTAAGACTTGTAATGTCGTCCATAAAAATAAATTTAGTTTGCTATATAAAACGATACCTCCAGTCTACTTTATCACACTTAGTTATATCACTATGTGGAATTTGGGATTTGTGTCACTCTCGACAAGACGATAATTACAATCAGATGGAATTTGTATTAGAAAAACTTTGCAACTTGGATTAAAATGGGATAGGTACTTTTTATTCTGAATATCGTAACTGTAACGTTTGCAATGAAAATTGAAGATTTATAAATAGCTCCAAATGCCTAACGGATTTAGTAGAAATGTCTTGTTCAGGTTATCGCTTAACCTCTTATCGAATGGGACTCTGAGCACGTCTTATCTTGGATGATTTTGCCGATTACGTATACGAAATATTAGGAGTTCTTTCAGTGTAAATAAATGGCAAAAAGGTATCCATGGGTCAAAGTCAGCAATTAGTCAAGGCGATAGTATAATTTCCTACTTGACATATACTTAGGTACTATATGATGATATTTTAAGAATGACCATTGATAAGTGATGAAATTTTACACGCTTGTTAAAAAGATATCTTGGAGATCAATACAAAAATAACTTTAGATTGGTGCTAGAAAGTTCTTCTAATGAGTTTAAATTTCTTCAAAACAACAATCAACTATTGATAGCCAACCGAAAATAAAAAGTTTCCATGAATAAAATATTTACTGACAATCAATACCATAATAAGGAAGAAAATTAATAGCCTTATATGTATGTTAAACACAACAGTAACCAGTTCTCGAGCATGAATAGTGCCCGTATGCAGGGTAAGATAAACTATGGACCATACAAAACTGCCCTACTTTCAAAAAGCATATTAGGAATGGCGCCTAGAATTTTTAACAAATAGCCAATAGCTATTTTGAAACTCCATGACCTTCATTTATTAAAAAAAACGGCCAAGTGCGAGTCGGACTCGCGAACGAAGGGTTCCGTACCATTATCTATAAAAAAACTATTTTATTCTGTATTTGTCGTTATAGCGGCAACAGAAATACCTACATCATCTGTGAAAATTTCAGCTGGAACTATCACGGTAAGTATCAGTGATATACAGTCTGGTGGAGCGGATTCTTATTAATAGGGTCCCGTTTTACTCTTTGAGTACGGAACCCTAAAAAGTATTGTTTACATTTCCAGCTGCCAAAGCATACCGTCGAACAGGCCTACTTTGCCACCAGGGGGAACTTTGCACAAGAGGAACATTTTAAAATTTGCTTCTTGGGCAAAGTTCCCCCTGGTGGCAAAGTAGGCATGTTTGACGGTACTATTCCATACAAGAATTTTTAAATGATCCTAACATAACATAAGCAAATGATAGCATAATTAATGGTTTTTTTATTTAGTGTGTAAGTATGCATGCTGCATGCTATTTTGTGGCTATTTGTATACCTTAACAGGCAAGACATAGTGAAACATTCCATAAACTAAAATACCGATGTACATACCTATGTTTAACAAATAAAATATTTTGTATTTGTATTACTTGCTTGTCAATCGTCAAACCAAAGAAATTAAATCACTTGTAGAAGATTGTAAGTCCTTCAGTTTTAAATTCAACTTTTTATCAAATCTCCAAATATTACTATGTGTGTCAAATTGTCCCGTGGTCTTTGGAAGGGAATAAAACGAGAAGTTTTTATCGGAGCCAAAATGGCAACGAAAATACTGGTATACCGTTGCTAAGACCGATAAGGACTAAAGAGCCCCCGGCTGCTGCTATGATGATATGCGATATCAACTACCACACGACATTTTTACTTGACAAAATATTACGAAGAGTTGTTTTGATCAAACAATGTGCGAAAAATAAACAGTGCTTAGTCTTCTTGTTGTTTATGGGTCGGTACACAACTTTAATAATATATCTCATTGATAGTTCCGTTTTGTTATCATATACTAGGAAACGATATTTCATTATTACCTAATTTATTTGTAATTGGGTTGTCGAAAAACCGCTCTAACCAATTCATAGATAGTTTACAAAAGGTGAACCTTGAGCCCAGTGGCTTCAATCAATCATCAATCGATCTATGTAGGTCTCATTTCGAGGAAAATTGGGTTTCTCTGTATTTACAGACCAAAGCTCGATCACCCTGGACACCCAGGTATTCAATTATATAAGTTAGTCATGACACGAGTCACAGAAGCAGTTTAGGGCCTATATGCACACCGCGTTTTTTAAGCGCCGTCGACGGACTTTTCATCTAATCACGTGTAAATCGACAGAAACACGCGTCGAAAACAGCGCGTTAAACCAAATAAAGTATGGAATATTAATCTTGAACCTCTGATTCAAAACTGTGATACATTTCAATTACGAAATCCTCTTCTAGCGTTTTGAGATTTGGTAGGAATCATATTATATTCAATGTTGGTAATTAGTAATCACGCTCTGCACACACAGCCTACGCGCTGGAGGAATCTTGAGGCATAAGTCCACCATATGGTATTTTCGCATATTTTTTTTTATTAATTATTAACTAGCTGCCCCCGCGGCTACGCCCTAGCAATGTACAAGTTGCAGAACATTCCCAAAACGCGGACGCATTCTCAAGAATGTTCCCAGAACATTCTTGCAACATGAATCTTATCGTTTATTTTTTTTATTATTATGCTTACAATAATATTTCAAAGAACGCAGGCAAACCCGTGTGATAAAACATAGTATAAAGGTAAATAAAAAATCATTCTGGGGGCTCCCGCGATTACCCATTACAAACAAATTAACAACAATACAATACAAATCATTTATTTCGGACGATAAAATCCAAAGTTTCAGAGATTACAAACTCAGAGCTATGGTTGGTACAACGCTACAATCTCACAGACTTACTTTTTTAGAATATTGGTTAATGTAGCGATCCATCTTAAAAAAGTTTACTTACATAAGTAAACTATCAAATTCCAACCTATTTAACAAACATTATATTTTATTTTAATACGTAAGGGTTTGTGCACAAATCACGCGAGGTTTTTTCGGCTACTTTTTGACCCGCCTCCTCCCCCTTGGTGATATTTGGTGAGGTTCTTGGGTACCCCTCCCCCCCTACCACATAACCTCACGTATATTTTTTTCATTCGATCTAATTGTAAGATAAATAGTATTGTACATAGTAAATCTTGTTTATTTTTCTATCTTAGTGAAATAGACTCGCTATTTTGAAGTGCTAAGTAAAGATTTATGTTCAATGACCCCGAGAAAAATTATTTACTCGTGTGGTAGATATTCCTTCTTAGTTTCGTTCACTGTAAAAAAATATACGTGAGGTCTCTTTATACCCTCCCCTCCCCCAACGTGATCTGTCGTGATTTTTTCCTGACACCCCCCCCACCCCCCCATCCCCTATCGAACCTCGCGTGATTTGTGCACAAGCCCTAAGTCGTCATTGAGGGCGTCTACACTGAGCCCCCACTAAACTGAAGCACTCGCTCTTTTTGCTACTAAATACCGACATGAGACAAATGGGGGTAGTTTATCTCTCGGTAAAAACAAAACGAGCGGTTTATATTATGGAGGTTGAGAAGGTTTATCTTCGTCCCATTTTCTGAGAATATGTTTTTACTTACTAGGTAAAAAATGTATGGAAAACGTACAAGATATGACTCAGTATAGTATATTTACATAGGATACCTATTTATAAGACGACACGGTCATACAAGCAAAATATAAATTTCAAGTGACGTTATGCATCCGGCCTTCCGGAAAACCTTATAATTGCTTTTTTTAAAGGAACAATATCGTTCGACGTGTTTCAATTCAATACGCGATTCTTCATCGTGTGAGTTTGACTGGAGAGACTGACTGGAGTTCTCCATTTAAAAATACATCGTATAACATTTATGAAAGAGTTCAAAATTTGTTTAAACACCTAAATGCCCGTTTTGTCATAATTGAACGAGCGAGCGAAGCGAACGAAGTTTGCCGTTTCAGCTTTGTCGAAAATTATTTCGTATGCTCGGCGTCTGTCAGGTTTTTCTCCTCTACAGGGCATTTCTCAACCAATTTTCGTAAAATTTTGTGAGCAGGTTCAATAATATTATAGATTTTTTTGTCAATTCTTTTTTGGAAATTCAGAAAAATAAATATGTTTGAAAAAAAGACAGGTTCGCGAGTTCTACAGCTAACAACATAATACTTGTGCCTATTTGTGACTGTTTTTTACCAAATAAAACTATGCGGTTTCGAAACTTTGCGATGTGCAATGACTACCTACTTAGTATACGAGTCTAACACACTTGAAAAATACTCCAAAAAAAGTTACGCCACTCAACCGTTTCGTTATTGCGCCACTTCACCTCAAGTGTGTACTCTAAGGGCTAATATGAAACCTAATAACACCTATCAGTTTCTTTGTTTTATGTGAAGATGGCTGGCTACAAAAATCAACCCCATAAGAACGCTTATGTAGTTTTTTTTAAGGTGGGATTTACTTAACGAAAAGATTTTAAACATAAGAAATCCAATAGATACTATTAAATCGTTACCTCGTAATCCTTGTATATCCCACTCTATCATTAATATGCATGAGCAAGACCGAGATAGTTGTTAACCAGTTAACCACCCAACATGAATATTAGGGAGAAGTTACACTTAGTTTCCAAATTGAAACTCATACCTACCTGGGTAATTTAATTACAATTTAAACCTATTCCATATCAACTCTAGTGCGTCGTGGTCACACTTAGCGGCCATGCGTTTACGTCAAAGTGAACGCATAAAATACCATTTCAGATTCAATATGTAAAAAACTGGCCAAGAGCGCGTCGGACCACACACAATAAGGGGTTCCGTATACCTTCTACTATTTTATTTACCCACATTATAAAAATCACTATCCTATACCGTAAGTTCTAAAAGGTCTTACCTTCATAAGAATTCAAAACAATTTTTGTGACTTCCGGAGTGATTATCTCCAAATACAATATTCACTTTATGAAAAAAATGCAGATAAACCTTATTTTAATTTTAAAAGACAACCAGTGCGTGATATGTATTTTTTGCCCCATAATTGTCCCATAATATTTAATTTAATACTCCAAAATTAATTTAAATACATCTTATAGTTTTGGAGAAAATTGCTTGTGGCATACGGACAGATGGACATGACGTAACTATAAAAAATGGAGCCATAAACCTTTTTGGGGTTCCGTAGCCAAATTGGCAAACCGGAACCCTAAAAAGGTTTTCCAGAACTGGGTCCTTGAAGAATCGTCACGTGGGAAGCTTCGTCAGCTAATCGGGCAACTTTGTTTAGTAAGTACTCTTAAGACAACCCCACTAGGGAAACTTTTTATTTTGTTACCGTGCCTTTGTCCTCAGATAAATCCTCTTATTCGGGATTAACTCAAGTTGAACTGCAGAGTAGGGACTATATTCGTGAGGTTTAAGTGGGAGGAGTGATATGGCGGAGATGTGGAGAATTTGTTGACCAGCGAATTGGCAAATTGTTCATTTTGTAACGAACTAGCTTCGCCCGCATAATGCAAAGAACACAGTCAAACTTACGGGATAAAATATAACCTATAGCTATCCAGAAAGACCATCGCAAGCACAGGTAGAAGAATTTTTGAAATCGGATAAGCGGTTCCGGATCCAAAACATACAAACTTACAAAGGTTCAAACACACACACACACACACACACACACACACACACACACACACACACACACACACACATACACACACACACACACACACACACACACACACACACATTGGGAAGGAGCTGGCTCTTGAGACACAGGGAAACCTAGTTTGAGAGCCAGGGCTTTAACTTATCATGTACACTGTAGTTACAATAAAGAGTTTTATTATTATGTATCTCCGATTTAAATTCACGGGGCGAACCCCGGTCATTTGGAAGGCGTGCGTGGGGATATAGATCCAACACGTAGAGGCCCTTTGGAGACGAAGTTTAATGTCACACTTTACACCTGCTAGAACCCATTCACGGGTACATCGGTAGATACCCGTGAACCGGTCCCAGCTATTGTAGGAAAATGGAAAAGAGAATTGGGTCTATGGTGATGACATTTGGGTGGACAATAAAATTGGGTTATTACAAAGTGGTCCGGACACCTGCCATAACAATGTTATCCACAAGGTTATCGAGGCAGGCGGTGACTAGCCGCTCATTAGATGGGCCCCTAAAAATGCCGTCGTAAAGACGGCCAGGAGCAACACCGGGTGAGCGGCTCAGGGGTGTCGAGAGGTGGTGCTGCGCTTTCTCCGAAGTTATTCGCGGCGTTATGCCCTTTAACACTTCCACCCCTGGAGCACATAGCTCTGACGACTCCTCTCTGGACGGCCAATGAAGGCGAGCCAGAGCTGAGAGTCCTGCGGTCCCCCTTATTATTATTATTATTATTAAACCTCGGTCTAAACTAATTCGGGCTGTTCGAGAGCAACTCTTTGACTGAAGGGGACACTCCATGTCTCTGCCTCACAAAATCAGAATGAACAAGATGCCAAAGTTGGGATTTATGTCCTGTCAATATCGTGTACGGGTATAGCCCTGTAGTCACAGACATAATCACGGACAAAGTGGATGTCGAATGAAGTGAAATCGTGATAAACTTGACCTGTAGGTCGATCACGTAACGCATTGCACGCGCGTGTAGGTAGGTCTAAATGTCACTTTTTATATGGAAAATTGACGGTTAAATTGTAGCGACACGCGTTCGGAACGTTACGCGATTACTCCTCAGTCCTGCGCCACCCGCATCCACCCGCGACCTTTACCAGGTCATCAGTCCACACTGAGTCTGCCGGTAAATTAGGGGAGGCCTATTTCCAGCAGTGGATGTCTTCCGGCTGATATTATGATGATGATCATTAACTTAACTATACGATAGCCATATTGCGAGCTGTCTATAAATCGTGGTGAATACGGAAAACCGTAAAAAGTTCCCGTAGGATGAATGTTAATTTGCGTTGTAGATTGTCACTGATTATTTTAAATGCTTATTTTTTACCCAACTCCGTCTTACAGCTTTATTGTAACGCATTTCAAGAAAAATAATATAATTATATATTCTCGAGTAATGAAAAGCCCTCCGCCTTCGGTGTCGGGCTTCTGATAGACTCTCCTTTGCAATATTTCCCTTACGCCCATCGTTAAACAATGTACTATTACCTAACTAGCTTCGTTTAAACTTTTTGACGTAAGTATTTTACAAATACCATGCTAATATGAATATCATAATCATAAACAACATTTTTCCCTTCTCATGCTCAAAAAGTGTGTCATATTAGGCTTAGCAAGCGGGGCTAAAGTAGTACATTTAGCCTTCAGGGAAAATATGTGTACAGGTACATATTTAGGATTTTAAAACATTTTAATCTGACCAATCAAAACACTTCACCTTATTAAATCTACCAATCACAACCCTTTAAAAAACATTTGTATTTGCTATCGACCAATCACGATCAAGAAACATAATTAATTTCAAACATCAGGCGTTTTCTATTTCCTAACTCACAATCATGCATGCCGTTTGGACGCGCCTAAACGGTCAGAGGCGTTAATTGTTGGTGTGAATATTTTGTATCTGTGTCAAAGCAGTTTATTAAAAAAATCATGCCGCCAAATTGAACAATCGTTTCGCCGTGGAATTTATTTTGATTGTGGATGAATAATCTTTCTTTTTACTATTCTCTCGCAGTCGATGTAAAAATAATTTCAAGTTACGAACATATCGGTTTGGGATCATTATAGCAAAATTCGCTAAGTTGTCCTTCTATTTGTGACTTTACCCTACCTATTAACGCACAATTTTAACGGGTTCATTCACAGTTTAATTCACATTTATTAACAAAACACTGCCCTTCCTGTTGTGTAGGTATTTGCTCAGCAGGTGAGCTATGTGTCAGGGTATATTTATTTTACGGTTTAATGATAAATATTCTAAATAAAACTTTATTATCAGTTTACTATAGGTATCAATAATAAAAAAAACAACTAACTAAATTTCCCTTTCTATACTTCTCACTAAAGTCTATTAGTATAAAAAGAAGATCTCTGTCTTACACGAATCCTAGGAAATTTTAACTTGTGACCTGTTCAATGTTCAGTCCATTTGTGCAATAAATGATTGAGTATTGAGTACAAAATGTGTTTTTTTGATGTTCAGGATGAGGCCATTCTTATTGAACCAGTCGGATAAGAGTGCTGCAGTGACACTTAATAGATGATTTAGTGCATCACAAGTAGGAGCGGAAACGACCACCGCCACATCATCCGCATACATAAATGTTTCACCACTGTGTATGGCCTCCGGTAGATCGTTCAGCAGGAGCGAGGGCAGTATGAAGACCCCTGCGGTACTCCTATATGAGTTCGTGCGGCATCCGAGCGCTGGCGTCCTTTATTCGCCACGATCACCTGAGATCTGTCACGCAACATGTCGATCATTAGTTTTAGAGCTTAATATCGATTGTTGAAAAGTAATTATTTACTGAACGCTCTGTGTATATTTCCCATCCATATACTCGCAACTACATTACTGTTTACTCATTCGCGCAACACAAACTAAAGTGAACCCGATACAATTCCCTTCCATGCCAGAACTCATAACATGTTAGTAAGGGGGATATATTGTCGTCGCTGAATTTAATATACGCCTACTATCGATCACAAAAGGGTCTCTGTTTTCATCAGAAGGGAGAATTTTCGTTATTTACGATGTCAGAAGGGCCTTCGCGGGGTAACTCTACGGAATCGTACGTATGATAATGTATGTATGTACTAACGAGTAAATATGTATGCATTCCTTTATTGTACATTTAACTTTATAAAATAAGAACCAGCAATAATAAAGAAACATACTAATTATTTTGAAACACTTATTCAACGATAATCCTCATGACATAGTTCGTCGGCTTTCATTTTTTCTTTTACAATAATAATATGCCGCCTGATCGCTGCCATTTTGAATTTTGATTTATAACGTATGATTCATTAAAATCGACCCACGAGACGAGTCTCTAGAGTGCCACAAAGGAACAAACATACATACATAGACTAATAAACACATTACCCTCCTTTGCATTGCGTAGTCGGGTAAAAATCAGCAGATAGGCAAGATTCTCCTTTCAAAGGAATTCTTCCAGCTTACCTTTCAGTGAATGAGATTCAGAAAAAGTTAATAGTATGCGAAAAATAAAACTATTTCGGTGCCTAAGGGTAAATTTTAGAACTGGGATTACTTTATGAAAATGTGCAAAGCTTAATCGTTAGACTTTGGATATCTATTAGGACGTCTCTTCTGAACTACCAGAATCATAATCATAAATCATTTATTCAGTCACACAGTGGTTTACAATTGTTATTTGATGGTACCTCTTTTTAAGTATGAGATACCTGTGCTAAGAGTCACCGCTTTCCTTAGTTAGTAAGGCACATGTGAAGAATAATTGTTATAGTAATCAAAGTTAAAATAAACTAAAAAGAAATAAAAGAACATTAATGATTTAAAGGATAACAAAAGTAGTAAGTATTATCTTAAGTTTCAATTTAAAAAGTAATATAACAATTAGTACTTTTACAAACTCGTATATGTACGAGTATAAGGTATCTTAAATTACGTGTGTACATGTGGATGCGTGATGTGTGTGCCTGCGGCCTGCGGAAGTGTATTGAGTGTCTATATTTGAAAAATATTTAGTAATAAGTTTTCTATATCGTAATAATTTTTAGGTTTAGCAAATCATATAATTTTTTTTTGCATTTATAATAAGGTAGGTGATAACTGATAAATGTTTAGTTGCTTATTTAGTATATTATATAATTTGGCAGATCTACTAACGAACTGTCTACTTGCAAATGTTGTGTTAATTGAAGTGGTTGGTATTATATTATTATATCTTCTTCTATTATGTGTGATAGTTGTATATTGCATAGATTTGTGTAGTCTTAGAATCGCAAATAATACGTATAATTTTCTAACAGATAAGACGTCGGAGAGAATATAGAGATCTAACGTAGGAAGTCTAAAAGGTTTGAAGTGCATAACTTTTAATACTGATATTTGAGCTCTTTTTATTTCTAAGAACTTTGTTTTTGTTGCGCCCCCCCAAACCGGTATGCAGTACGTCAGAAAAGATTGGACAAGTGTTAGGTAAATCTGCTTTAAAAGTGTCTTCGTTGCTATGTGTCTAAGGTTTTTAAAAATCCATATTAATTTTCTGAGTCGGGTCATAATCAATTTTGTATGTAAATGCCATTATGGCGTTGGTCAATTAAAACACCCAGATATTAAGTACTTTCAACCTTCGTGATAATAGAACAAGAGCAGTTTTTTGGATTATTACAAGTATGTATTTTAATTCTAAAGTGGCATCCTGGTTGTGAACTATTGTAATTTGTGAAGCACATATAATGGTTTTAGAGGTATTTAAAGTAAGTAGATGAGAATTTAACCAACGAGCAATTTTAGATAGTCCCTTTTCTGCTGATTCCCTCGCGTCTTCCCATGAGTCCCCAGAGAAAACAATGGCAGTATCATCAGCATAAGAGAAAATACGTCCATTATTGATTTTGCATATCACAAAGTTGGTTGATGTATACTAAGAATTGGGTTGGTCCAAGAACGCTTCCCTGGCACGCCAAAAGTGATGTTTAATTCATTACTGAAATGGTTGACTATTTTAACTTTTTGTATACGGTTATTGAGATAATCTTTCAATAATTTTAGTGGGATCTATAATTCCGATATTTTCTGGAGTATCGACAAGAGACGCAACAGAAACGGTGTCAAAAGCTTTTTTAAGGTCTAGAAAAACTGTAAAGCATTTTTTGTTTTTATCAATGTTAACTGTTATTTTTATTTATTTTTGCTTAATATATGTGTCCTGTGTGTTAGTGAATAAATGTATCTTTCTTTCTTTCTTTCTTTCTATCTACTATTAATGAAGAAAGTGCTGTAATAGCGTCTTCTGTGGATAAGCCCTGTCTGAAACCATATTGTGAACTCGATAAGATGCCAAATTTGTTCAGATAATTTAAGGGTTATTATTAAGCTTTTCTAGGATTTTTGAAATAGCTGGTAAAACTGAGATTGGTCAATAATTAGACGCATCATCTTTGTTTCCGCTCTTAAACACTGGGGTAATGATTGTTTTTTTAAGTGAATTTGGGAAAATTCCATTTTTAAAACAAAGATTTACTAATGTTGTGATAATAGGTACAACTGTACCACTTGCCATTTTCAAGAATTTTGCGGATATATTATCCCAACCCGGTGCACTATCAGATTTCAAGCTCATTATAATAATATGAAATGGAATTCACCTAAAACTTTTTTTTTTTAAACATCCCCAACCATGCAACTTTGCTGGTCGTTCTATCGAGCAAAGTCTACGTACGAGTCAATAATTAGGTACCTGTCCAAAACAAAGCTACCTACATCTGAAAAAAAACAAAGCGTCCAATTCCGGCCGTTGTATGCATTCGTTGGAACCATTACTTTGCGAAAAATGTGCTTTTGCTGCAATGCTGATTGTCATTTGTCCGTTTCAAACTAGTGTCAATATCGCTCGTTCCCATTATGGAGCCTTTTTTGTCACCTGTTTAGTACACGCTTTAAACTTTTCCAATTTTAATTACTTACTACACCCAGCCTGGACAGAAACGGCATAAGACAGGGAATTTTGACGGTCTTCAGTGCCGGAGGCCAAGATCCACTTTTGGTCATTGCGACCCAGCAATAAGTAAGTAAGTACTACACACACTTTTGTACTTTTTACCAACACTCTTTTTCCTTATTACTTACACTTATCCCCTCCGTCCACTAAAATCCATTTGGTAGGATCCATTATGGATCCGAGTGGACCTTCTGTATGTTCAGATCTATCAATGGATTTGAACGGATTTTTTGGACACTAGAATCCACAACGTGCTGAAGTAGACTTTTTATACATTTGGATCCATCAATGGATTTTGAGTAAGTCCAATATTTACGCTGATCCATCAATGGATTTTATTGAACACTTGTTATACTCAAATCCACATCAATGTAGTATAATAGACTTCAAAACCTACCTGTACCTAACCTACAAAGATTTATTAACGGTTTCTAACTATTTTTCCATAACTGTCAAAACCGTTCACAATTTAACGCATTATTTTTCGTTAGTTTATAAACTATCAATGTCGAATCATCAAATTGTGAACTGAGATCAAATCGTCATGCATACGGAACGCATATACAAAGACTAGGTAGGTTAGGTTAGTTAGGTAGCTTCAGTTGCCCGAAAGGCAAACCACCCAGAAATAGGAGCCCTGCGGGGCTTCGTCGACACTGCTGCATGAAGTAAATGGAATAAAATGTCTGGATGAAAATAAAACAATCATGTTCTTACATAAGTGAAAGCTGATGCAAGAGGAATAATTCGTTCAACCAATCAACCTGTTTATTAGTTGTTCACATGACTCAATTAATGGATTATATTCGACAACAAAGTTAACTAAAATCCACCCAAAGAACGCTGGCTATAAATAGTTAACATGAATCCATTGATGGATTTTAGGAGACTTGTTAGTTCAAAATAATATATTTAGATCCTAGTGCTCAATAAAGTCTACTCAAATCCATTGATAGATCTGAATGCACAAAAGGTCCACTCGGATCCATAATGGATCCTACCAAATAGATTTTAGTGGACGGAGGGCACTAATAACGTTTACTTCTGTAGTAGGTATCACTTTTTGCATACCATCAAGTGGTTTAGTTTTCGGCTTTTTCAGAATCAGAGCTGAATGGGTCTTGCTTCGTGTAACATTTATTTATGTACTTACATATTTTTATACGTACCTAGCCACCCGAACTTTTCATATTCGAGATTTTCTGCAGATTTACGCCAACATCTCACACCTCACGCCCCATTAGTATCGGCCGGTCGAGCCATAACCATACCCACATTAGCACTGATTCGATACATTACAACATTTACAACTTAAAGGGCGACTCGCCTTTTGTGAGAATATCTCGTATCATATGACAAAATTTAAGAGATCGATCTGTTCATCACGTTTTCGTTTATGATCCTCTGAAGCACTTATGTTTCGCAACTATTTGTTCCGTGCGTGGAAGCGCTCTAAGCAAATAAGTCCGAAATAGCGCGCAATTTTTATTGTTTCAAGTTTGTATGCCTTTTGTTTTCAGATTAAACCCCTGAATATGTCTGTTTCAATGATAGTCGGTACTCGGGTAAACTGCTACAGGAACATCCAAATTCGTCAGCCATGTTTATGGACTAAGCAATTACTTAGTCTGTGCTAGCAGAGCGTTTGATGGTGCAAGACGCGTGGGCGACTATGGAAACGCTCACACCTGTACATAAAACAACGAATAGACAACGTCATTATACAATGTTTGTGTTTGTTTGTTTACAGATGCGGGCTCCGCGCCGCCGGTCGCCTAGTTTGTCCATAATCACGGTATTAGGCTAAGCAAAAAGACAACATGGATATCGAACGCGAACGGAGGGCCATGTCGGTGAGGGCAAACATGATTGCACGTAAATTTGCGCGCTGTACTAGGGAGGTGAAAATAACTCTTTTTAGAGCATATTGCACTTCCTTGTACACGTGCAGCTTATGAGCAAACTACACGCAGCGGGCCTATGGGGCCCTTCGGGTCCAGTATAACAATGCGTTGCGGGTGATGGTGGGGCTGCCCCGCTTCTGTAGCGCATCAGGGATGTTTGCTGAAGCGCGCATAGATTGCTTTTATACGACTACGCGTAAGCGATGCATATCTCTGGTGCGTCGGGTGCGGGCCAGCCCCAACTCCATCCTGCGTTTGTTGGCTGGGGGTTTAACTGCCCATATTTGAGGCATTGCGATGACATGCATGTTTCTAGAAGTACTTACTATGTGTACATTAAAAATAGGTAAAAATAATAATAGCATCATGTTTAATGATTAAGTAATATATATATTAACATAGCTATAAGTACACACTAACCATAAATATATGAGTCTAAGTTACTTGAAATAAATGATAAATAAATCAAAAAAAATAAGCGCGCACTGCGGTGCGGCGAGTTGCGGTGCGTTTTTAATTTCGCAAATTCTTTTATGATTTTATGTTCCGCAATGCACGCACTTCAAGGAAGTTCCATACTTCACAGATTTTACGAAAAAAAACGCACGGCAAAAATCCGCAGTGCGCGCGTAGCCTTACAGTCGAGTCGGCCACAATTTCGAGCGGTGATTGTCCACGCTATTTAGTATCCTCCACCTTGCCTTGAAGCTCTATAAAGCCATTGTGGCATCTTGATATGTATCTAAACAGTTGAAGGATGCAAGATTGGACTCAATCCGATTAGACGCTCCTTAATTCCGGATTCCTGTGGTATTGAGACATTGGTACGAAATATTATTCCGTCCAATATGCAAGCACTCGTCTCTAACACCACATCTCTAGAACATAATTTTTTTTTATTTTCAATGTCTTGAAACGTCCAACGTGGACATTGGCAATGTGTAAAAAGATGGCGAATACCAGAATTCATACTAGCCTTGAATTTCTTTACAACGAGCGAAATTCTATAGCCAACTTACGTCTTACTCGCCAAGTTACTCGGCATAATCTACGCATAATTTTCATTTAATTATAGTCTTGTAACCACTTAGTATTCCAAGTTTAAGTGAATTCAAGAGACGCAGCAGCATACAAACCGAGTGCAAAGGAACAAAATGTTCACTGTTCATCTTTATTACTGACCCCAATTATTATAACATTAAAAGTAAGAAATAAATGTAGAGAATATTCTCATGGAATAATAGTACATTTCGATGCTAGTGCGGAAAGTATGTCATTACTTCACGAGTGCCGAGATATCTTGCCACGAGCCGTAGGCGAGTGAAGAAGACTCGGGACGAGTGAAGAATGACATTTCCGCACGTGTATCGAACGACGTTTTTTAATACAGTTGCGAAAAAATAAGAAAAACAACAAGTCCTGTATTAAAAAAAATTTTTAGAAACAACTTCAATATTTTTCAACAATGATGTTACAGAACTAATAATATAAAAGTTTCAAATTCCTTACTTTTTGTTTTTCTTATTTTTTTGCAACTGTATTAAAAAACGTCGTTCGATACACGTGGAAAAGTAAAAAGCACTAGTGCGCAAAATACAACTTTGCGCACGATTTGCAGCTACAAAAAGTACCACTTTTTGAGCAACTGTATTAAAAAATATATTTATGTCGAGGTTGTGGGCGTATCTTGGGATCACGGGCATTGATAAAAAACGATGGCGACAGGACGGTTTACAAACTTTACTCCTGACTTCGTTACAGCATTGTTACAAAAGTCATGTGAAATACAGGGAACTGGCAATTTCAGTAACTCTTTTCTACCAGTTTGATACCGCGGTCATATCCTTTTGTTAAACGACTTTAAAATAGGAGGAGGTTCTATGTTTATAAATGAAATGCTAAGAACCCTTATTGAACTAACCCAAAATTACTAAAATAAACCTACAGATAAAGAATTCTCTTCGATATATTATACATTTTTTTCCTGTTATACATAAAGGTACCTAAAAAAACATTACTTTTAAATAATTGAAGTTAGATAACGTCTTTGAGGTCGAATAGACTCCTAAAAAAACAATGACAGTATAAAATTCCCGCAAATTCGTTCTAAAACCAGCCGTTCATCTCCAACCAAGCTGAAACCCTCCGTACATAGCACTAATGATCAACCAGTTCCCTACAGTCAAAAACCTGCTTACACTGTCTGTAATATAAGAATAAGAAGAAAGACACAAAAGTATACCGTTCTAGAGTCCACTTAGGACGTTCTTCGTTTAACAAGAAAGAAAATAGTGTCCTTGTGGCGTCGACGGCATTTTACATTCAGTGTAAACGGTGTAAAAATAAACAGAAATAAAGTCTAATCGTCCGTGAAATAAGTTTTTCGCTTTATGAGCAAGCGGCTATGGAACGTTTATGCAGACGATAGAACGTTTGTTTAGGAAAACAGTGCAGAATAAGCACGATTTATTGTAATCTACGCTTTAAGTTCCAGGGCTTGCTTCGACTTGCTTTAGGGACTGCTCATGATATGGCGACTACTTATAAGGCTAGTGGTATGTAATAAAATAAACGACATTGTAACCGGTGATCCGTAAATGTGGCTACAGTTTGGCCAGTCGTGTCATCATATTTTTTATGGCAACAATTTTGCAATTGTGCATAAATGGTTAAATTTAATTGAATTACGCCGCTATACATTTCATGATACCGGTATTTGTTTTATCAGCTTCATTCTTTTTGTGAAACGACTTGCTGGTTAGACTCTAATAAAGGCATCTATAGACAAGCCCACATGATGCTAGTCTCCGCGTGCACAAAGCTAAAACAAGTTATAATTTTAAATGTTTAAACTGGCAACTCTGAGGTTTTTGTCCTATTACAGCATTGCCCTCTTAACAAAGTTGCCGATGTAGATTTGTAAAAGCATGGACCTATAATACTCAGGACAAGCTATAGATACGTGTTGCCACAATAAGGGACGGAAAAGCTCCTATGCAGCTAAATTAAGAACTGATCTTAAAATGGCTGATTGTCGTACCATACACAACCCACTTAATTTGGGCGGGTAATGGTAAATTTGCCGCAACCTCATACTAAATCAGTTGCGGCAAGTAAAAAATACTAACTGTGACAAGGACAACGAAGTATTTTTTCCCTTTCTGCCACACTTATTGAGATTTGTATGCTACCGTCTCGCTCGGACGTGTTATTATATTACCATAGCTTGCCATGGAGCTATATAACCATGTGTAAAAGTGTATCACGCATCACGCAAGCATAAGGAAGGCGACTGTCAGAGAGGAATGGCGGCGTGTTGTAAATCTTGCTACCAACACCTGAAACGATGACCACGACCATTCTGTCAAGAGCGAAACGACGAAGAAGAAAAGTGTACTAGTAACATCGTGAAATGAGCTCGTTCTTGAGAGCGAAGCTATCAATAAAAACTATCCGCAAAGAAAACGAATCGACTTGATACGTTCTGGGTTTTAGCAGGAAATTACTCCCAAACATATTGCGCCCGCGGCCAGTTTCCTATCAGTCCGAAACTGTCGCTTGAAGTCACTTATGCCGCATAATGGCCCTCTTGGCCCATAGATAATACCTTACATAATGTCCTTTACAACCCGTCTCATCGCAAAGATCGGATGAATTCTAATCGGTTCGGACAAGTCTCGTATTTTTGCTTTCAAATGCGTGTTTTATGTTTTAGATTTTAGTCGTGTGTGTGTTTAGACATATTGGGACAGATTTTTAGGAAATATTCAACTTTTTAACAATATTTCGTTGCATGTTGTACGTATCAAGTCTGTTTTGTCGTTTTAAATCTGGAACAAGAGTATCCTTTGAATAATAAAACCCCGCCTAGTATTAGTGTAAGTAACTGACTTCTATTAGGACATCCTAACGATCTTTGGAAAGTAACACATCATATCAATTTTAATTTTCACGTGTAAACGTATAGTTGTAATACAAACGTATACCTAAGTAACGTGAGGGTCCCATAATCGAAGGAAAGTCAAACTTAAAGGCTTAGCTATAATATAACTTTATATTGGCCTACAAGAAACTTTGAAACCTCAGCATTGAAATAGACAAGTTGTGTAAACTTTAAACAAGGTGGGATCGAAGTTAAATGCTTTGTGTAACACGACGTTGAAGCGGTGAGTAATAGAGATTTCTGAAGATATTGGCAAGGTGTATCGGTTATTGAACACGTTTATGACACAAAACGTGTTGAATTATTTGTCACACTTCTTGTATTATTTAAAGCGGCACCCACTGTAATTTGGGTACTTTTTCTTTGATATACTTATGTAGAATAAGGGTACTTGCAGTTATCATTTTTGTAATCTAAGATACCTACTTAACAAAGTCTGCCTATCTGACTTATTTTTATCACTGTTATTATTTGATCTTGTTATGTAATTGTTTTAAATCCTTATTCTTATAATTTTGACTTTATATGACAATGCTTTGTAAATCTATGTATCTATCTTCTATATTATTGAAACGCGAGGCCAATTTTTGTGCAGTATGCCATCAGATCTACAGTTATGGTCCGATTTTGATAAATGATATGCCATTCGAATAATCTCATGCTGCAGATTTGCAATAAGGTCTTCGTTTTTAGGGTTCCGTACTCAAAGAGTAAAACAGGATCCTATTCCTAAGACTCCGCTGTCCATCTGGCTGTCTGTCTGTCTGTCACCACTACTGTATCTCAACAACAGTGATAGTTAGACAGGTAACACTTTCACAGATCATGTATTTCTGTTGCCGCTATAACAACAAATACTAAAAAACAGAATAAATAGATACTTACCTAAATATAGTTTTTTTTTTTTTCTTTTCTTTTACATTCTTACACGAATCGGCTTATCCCCAAACTAAGCAAAGCTTGTACTATGGGTACAACAAGATAAACATACTTATAAAGATAAATAAATACTTAAATACATAGAAAACATCCATGTCTCAGGAACAAATATTTGTGCTCATGCTTCATCAGCTAGCTCATCACACAAATAAATGCCTCTGCCATCACACAAAATACGCAGGGTCACTACTAACTAGGCTACAGGAGGCTCTCATACAACCAACGTGATTTTTTTGCCGTTTTTATAGATAATGGTACGGAACCCTTCGTGCGCGAGTCCGACTCACACTTGGCCGGTTTATTTTTTTAATTTTTATTGGTAAGGTACTAAAAGTTTAATTTAATATTTCAAAATCAAAAATCAAAATCAAAATCAATTATTTATTCTGCAAATAGGCCACAAGGGCACTTTTACATGTCAAATGGTATTCTACAATATAATATTAATAATCTTACACAATAATCATTTTTAAATTGCAGATTTTAACCAATTAGTACCTAAATGGTTAACAAACTAAATGTCACTAAATGAAAACTAAAAAAATCCAAAATTGTAAAATATTATCAAATACATTCGATATAAGGTCTATATCAGAATTAACAATAAGTTTATGATATTAATTTTGTACCCCAAAGATGTATAATGTCTCTGAGCATCCAAATACAATTAATAATTATTCTAATGTTCTTATAGATATGTATACTGTCTCTAAGTGTTAAAACAGAAAAAAGGATCATTAATGTAATATTGTCAGAGATGTACAGGGTCAATAACAATAAAATGTGTCAAGAACAGAATGATGTCTCTCGTCAAAATAATGATAATAACACTAGTATTTAGGTAGTTACTATGCCCTTGCAAGCATGAACAGACCGGACTCCACAAACAGCACCCGATCACGAGTATGACGCATATCTCAGCCATCGCCTCCCTCAACCATATGTTAGGGAAGGTGGCGAACCGATCAACGACACCACCGTAAGCAAAGCCCTTTAAGCGAGCATGACATATTCAAGCCACACTGGACATTGATAATAGCAAAGATTAAAGCGACTTGTTCGGCGAGAAAAAGCATTACGTGCTCTCATGTTACATAAAACGGAACAGCTATTTCCGGTACTTATAATAATTACAAAGGTAATACGCCAAGACAATCATACTCGAAGGTATATTAATTCTAATAGAATTTGACTGCTACTGGCTTAAAGGCATTTTTGTCGTTTATGAAATCGTTGACATTATAATACGCCTTGCTTAGCAAATATTTTTTTATATGAGACTTAAATTTACTTAACTTCACTTTTCAAAACAAAGTTTTAACCAACTTCAAATCAGTAGCCAAATTGCTTTAAGTGTGCCTATAAAATTTAAAGAGTGTCGATGCAACTTATGTGGAAGGCTGTATCCGATGCACAACGCATGCAGCCCACCGTATACCTATCGCATGATCGGGAACCAATCAGCAACGATATCGCAGCATCTACGGGCTTCCTGATTGGCCGATGATTTTGCCACGGAGGAAGGGAGGAACCATTCCGTGCATTCGCCATTCGCCTCATCATTCACGCACGCACATGTGCCTTTTTTACCTAATTTTCTATATTTCGTATATGTAAACGTGTACCTAATGTACTGTTATACTTGATTAAAAGTATTTTATGAAAATCCCGTCTTCTACATTATTGCTGCTGATCCTACTCCAAAGAAGAGCTACCTGCCGAACCACAGCCACATCCACGCGCCGACATAAATGGACCTTCGACCTCGGATATCAGCCAGTGCACGTGGCTACAAAGGATACGTGGCGAGAGTAACGCAATCGGCAAGATAGCCAACGGCAGCAACACAGTGTTTTCGGTGAGGCGAACCAACCAAGAATAGCCGACCCTGTCTCATTTCAGTTGTGATACGTATTCATATTTTTAATTACAGTGACTGTGTCATCTTTGTGGTCTGCCTACATTCGCATATCCGCCAGCCCGGCAGCTGAATCGTTTGCAGCCGTGGCAAGTAGCGAGAGAAATACCGGATAAATTGTAAGTACCTACTTCTTACGTTCCTATAAAATGGCTACTCCGGAAGAAAAGGCTCAGCAGGAAATAAAAGATTTAGTAAAAAAAAGGGGTTCAGTTAAAGGTAGACTCACTAAATTCATAACTTACATTGAATCGTTCGACAAAGTTTTATCCAGTATGCAAAAGGCCGAAGTAAGGCTCCGTAGTCAAGGCGCCAAGAACTTGTTTACAGAATTTAGCAAAATTCAATCACGAATTGAAGAAATTTTACCCGAAACCCAGTTAGATTCTCAGCTCGACGAACGTGATGAGTTTGAAGCCGATTTTTACGGTGTAATGGCCGTAGCTGAATCCATGTTCAAAGACGAGGTCAAAATTGATTGCCAAAATTCGGTAGGTACGTTACATTCGGTGAAATTGCCCACTATTTCCTTACCTAGCTTTGACGGGTCACATGAGCACTGGATTGTTTTTCGAGACACATTCTTATCGTTAGTACACAACTCGCAAGAAATTTCAGACATACGGAAATTTCACTATCTTAAATCGTCGCTTACGGGAAGCGCAGAACTAGTGATTGACTCGCTTGAATTTTCAACGGATAATTACAAGATTGGGTGGGAGCTATTACTCAATAGATACAACAACAGCAGGTTGCTTGTTCACAACCACGTAAAAGCCCTATTTTGTATACAGACGTTGCAAAAGGAATCACCCGCGTTGCTTAGGAAACTCATAGATAATGTGTTAAAAAACATACGCGCACTAAAAGCACTAAAGGAGCCTGTACACTCGTGGGATACCTTGCTTATCTATATGATTGTTTCCAAGCTTGATTCGACCACTGAGCGAGAGTGGGAGCAGCATAAAGGGTCTTTAATGTCCAATTCAAACGAGTCAAAATTAACTATCGACGATTTACTAACCTTCTTAAGAGGCAGGGCAGACATGCTTGAAACTTTAATTGTCACACACAGTAAATTCAATTCGCAAGACACTAAAAAATACACGCATAATAACTTCACTCCAAAGGTGCACTGTAATTTTATGACCGAGAAGCCGCAAGTTAAAGTACCTTTCAAAAAACAATTTAAGTTGTGCCCAATGTGCAGTGCAAAGCATCCTTTATATTCATGTCAAGCGTTTTTGGATTTAAATATTCACGATAGAATAAGATTTGTCCGTGACAAATCTCTTTGTGAAAACTGCTTACGCGTTGGCCATACAGCGGATTTGTGTAGGTATGGGCCTTGTAGGAAATGCGATAAAAAACACAACTCGATTATTCACCGCGATGAAGTTAGTGTTTTGGTAACAAACAATTATCCCGGCACACCGAAGGCCAGCCAAACTAAGACTAATGAGCCTCATACCAATCACACCTCCACTGCCGCATCAGGTAGTTATTCTATAACTACACATGCGCATATAGACCAGAGCCAGGTATCCGATGCAGAAACAGATGTTCATTGCGCGCAGGCATCATTCATGCAACCGGTTTTGTTGTCAACTGCGCTCGTAGAAATAGTCGATGATTTAGGTCAAGGTCACAGGGCACGCGCGATCCTTGATTGTGGAAGCGAGCGATGCATTATCTCACAATCATTATGTGACAAGTTAAATACGCAATTTGTACAGTCCACTCAAAAAATAAAGGGTGTAGGTGGTTCGGTATCACAATGTACGCGAACATGTGATGTCGAACTTAGATCTTTAACTAGCACTTATAATACGCGAATTAGGTGTTTAGTATTACCGCATATAACCTCCTCATTACCCACGATTGCCATGCGCAGCGAAGAATTCGTTATACCGAACGAAATTATTCTCGCGGATCCCGATTTTTATGAAAGTCAACCGATAGACCTGCTGATAGGGGCAGATATATTTTGGGGTTTGCTGAAGGACGGCATGATTCGTTTAAGTAACGGGCCCGTCTTACAGAATTCGCATGTAGGTTGGATAATTTCCGGTCCAATTCATAATAAAACGAATACGAGCGCTAATGTTAAATGTAACTTCATGCAAACTATGGACATTCAGGTTTCTATAGACGAACAGTTACGCAAGTTTTGGGAGCTCGAAGACGCGCCAATTAGTCAACGCGTTAATGAATCGCGCAGCGAGGATGAACGGATTTGTGAGGATATTTTTATACAAACCACTAAACGTCTCGATGATGGTAGGTTCTGTGTATGCATCCCTTTCAAACAGTCACCAGAGAATTTAGGCGAAACACGTGAACAACGATTTTATTCAGTTGAAAAACGGCTAGAGCGTTATCCTAATTACAAAAAATGTACAGCGACTTTATCAAAGAATATTGCGACTTAGGTCATATGGAGCGTGTCGATTCGTACGGAACCCCCCACTACCTACTTTGTCACCACGGAATTTATCGCGAAAATGCTATTACAAGTAGGTTAAGAATTGTTTTCGATGGGAGCGTACTTTCTACGTCAGGACATTCGCTTAACAGTTTGCAATTTGTAGGGCCGCCAATACAGGGCGATTTGCTATCGATATTAATGCGCTTTAGGGAGAATAAATATGTGGCCTGTGCAGATATAGAAAAAATGTATCGTCAGGTTTTGGTCGATGAGAAACAGCGGGACTTGCAGTTAATCCTTTGGCGAGAAAATCGTTCTGATCCCTTACAAGTGTACAGACTGCGAACAGTCTCATATGGCACTAGTTCAGCTGCATTCTTAAGTTGCAGGTGTCTGAAGCAGTTATCACAAGAATGTGATGACCCTGAAATAGCTAATATCATTAGGAACGATTTTTACGTCGATGATCTTATTTGTGGCAACCCTAGCAAAGATAAATTAAAACGAATTTGTTCCGAAGTTAACAAGGTCTTGCAGTCGGGTTGCTTTCCATTGCGGAAATGGATTTTTAATTTCGAATTTCCCGAAGTCGCGGAGTTAGTAGATTCGTCCAAAGAATTGTCGCTAGGCGATAACGTCCTAAACAAAACGTTAGGGTTGGGATGGTACAACCGTTCTGATGAATTATTTTATCACACAAAATTTGAATTGAGCAACAAGCCGATAACAAAACGCATTATATTATCGGTTTCTTCGCAAATTTATGACCCTCTAGGGTTGCTCAGCCCAACTATTATGACCGCGAAAGTACTGTTACAGAAATTATGGCTATTAAAGATGGACTGGGATGAACGTGTTCCAAATGACATTGCGCGAGTCTGGACACGGTTTGTCACCGATCTACCTAAATTGGAAACAATTCGCATCCCTCGTTTTGTGCTGAGTGACAACCCTAATCGTTTAGAGTTACACATTTTTTGTGACAGCTCGCTCACGGCGTACGGAGCGTGCGCATATATTCGCTCGATTGATAACGATAACAATGTCACAGTTAGGCTGTTATGCTCAAAAGGAAAGGTCGCGCCCATTAAACCTGTTAGTATTCCAAAATTAGAATTATGTAGTTCTTTGGTAGCAGCGCGACTGTACGCAAAAATAGTTAGTTCACTTCGAAGTCACATTAACAAAGTTGTATTTTGGACGGACTCGATGATCGTGCTGGGCTGGTTGCGCATGCCGCCTAATTTACTTAAAACATTTGTCCAAAATAGAACGGCCGAAATACATGAACTAACAAATAATCACCCTTGGCGTCATGTGCGCAGTGAAGACAACCCTGCTGACCTTATTTCACGATCGCGGCCGTTAGATTCACTGTGGTCTTCTCCATTATGGGGACAAGGCCCACAATTTCTTCAAGATGTTAATTTCGAAATTGAATGCGAATCGTTAAATAATAATTATAAAAACGATATCGAATTGCCCGAGGTAAAGGGACACATTACAAATACATGTGTAACAAGTCAAGACGGCGAAGGGTGGTTTCCGTTTCAACGATTTTCTCAATATAATCGTTTACAGCGCGCCGCAGCGTATATGTCACGATTTATTTACAATGCGCGCAATAAAATTAACAAAAAAACAGGGTCATTAAGCATCGACGAGTTAAATGAATCTGTTTTGTTGCTAGCCAGGCTCTCGCAGCATGAGTCATACCGCGATGTGCATAATTGTTTATCAAATAAACAGGTATTAAATAATAGACATGGCGCAAGCCTAACTAAACTGAATTTGTTCCTTGATGAAACTAAAGTACTCAGGGTAGGAGGCCGTTTAGCATATTCAAGCCAGTTTAGTTTCGAGAAAAAACACCCTATTTTGATTTCGTGTAAGCATCATTTAGCTGTATTATTGTTTCGTTTTGAACATAAAAGGTTGTTGCACGCGGCACCTCAGCTGTTGTTGTTTAATATAAAGGAGGCTTGGTGGCCAGTAGGAGCTAGAAACTTAGCGCGAAAGATTATCCATGATTGTGTCACTTGCAAGCGCATGCAAGGTCAGACCTTGACCCCTATCATGGGTAACCTCCCGCGCGAGCGTCTGGAACCAGGATATCCTTATATTTACTGTGGCGTGGACTACGGTTACTATTTTGAATCGTAAAGGCAGGGGTGCTCAAATGATAAAATCATATATTTGTTTATTTATATGTTTTGTAACGCGTGCAATCCATTTGGAACTCGTCAGCGACCTTTCAGCCGACGGTTACCTATTAGCATTAAAACGTTTTATATCACGTAGGGGTAAACCGTTGGAAATTGTATCCAACAATGGAAGAAACTTTGTCGGACTTAAGAACGATTTTGAAAAATTTCTGTCAAGTATATCTGGGGATATACAAGAGTACGCAATATCTCAAAAAATTAAATTCCGAATGAATCCGCCATATGCAAGCCATTTTGGCGGGACGTACGAAGCAGGTATAAAAAGCTGTAAATACCATTTGCGACGCGTTGTAGGCAACGCACATTTGACATTTGAAGAGTTGAGCACAGTTCTCACTCAAATTGAAGCTGTGCTCAACTCCAGACCGCTCACTCCAATGTCATCTGACCCTAATGATTTTTTACCGCTAAGTCCTGCGCATTTCTTGATTGGTCGTCCACTAACTGCACCTGTGTGTGCTAGCCTGAACAACGTTCCAGAGCATCGATTAACGCGTTACCAAAGAGTTGAACAAATTCGCCAACACTTTTGGACTCGATGGTCGAGAGAGTACGTGTCAGAGCTACAGGCGCGATCAAAATGGAGATTCCAGTCCGAGGATCTTAAGGAAAATACGCTGGTTGTTATCAAAGAAGACAACTCACCCCCACTCAAATGGAGTCTAGGCCGTATTATCAAGACGTATCCAGGCAAGGATGGTGTCTCGAGGGTCGCTGATATTCGAACTGCAACGGGCTCCATGAAGCGCGCATTTTCAAAAATATGCCCGCTTCTCCATTCAGACCAGTAGCCACGCCGTCATCTAGAACTTACCTATGGAATCCAGAACTAGACTTACCTATTGTAAACCAGGAGTTTCCAAGGCCGGGAGCATGTCGATGCAACTTATGTGGAAGGCTGTATCCGATGCACAACGCATGCAGCCCACCGTATACCTATCGCATGATCGGGAACCAATCAGCAACGATATCGCAGCATCTACGGGCTTCCTGATTGGCCGATGATTTTGCCACGGAGGAAGGGAGGAACCATTCCGTGCATTCGCCATTCGCCTCATCATTCACGCACGCACATGTGCCTTTTTTACCTAATTTTCTATATTTCGTATATGTAAACGTGTACCTAATGTACTGTTATACTTGATTAAAAGTATTTTATGAAAATCCCGTCTTCTACATTATTGCTGCTGATCCTACTCCAATGAAGAGCTACCTGCCGAACCACAGCCACATCCACGCGCCGACAAAGAGTTTCCTTGATTTCTCCTTTCCTCTCTTTTTCCTTGATCCCATCATCAGAACTGGATTTTGGTGACAACGAGACCAATCTGAAAGTATAAGCTTCCAAACAAAGAAAAAATACAAATCGGTTCATAAATTACCGAATTATACAGACGATTTGAGAACCTCCTCCTTTTTTAAAGTCGGTTAAAAAAACTACTGTGGGCTGACCGCGTAACTTTGGCTGCGTGACATCACGTGACGTAACTCCTGGTTTGACTTCAGATGACAATGTAAATAAACATACAAGAATTTAACTTAAGGGGGTTCGATTGCCATTCAAAACGTTATTTGACATTCGTAGGCTAACGGCGTGATATTTTAAGAAACTTATGTAACAAACTTTCATAAATTGGCTTCCCATTTGCGCCAAATTCCCCCTTTCCTAGAATAAACTTACATAAACTAGATTAATTTGAGAAATTGGTTTGTCACGTGATATTTTGGGAAAACTATTTTTCTCAAATTAATCTAGTTTATACAAGTTTATTCTAGGAAAGGGGGAATTTGGCGCAAATGGGAAGCCAATTGATGAAAGTTTGTTACATAAGTTTCTTAAAATATCACGCCGTTAGCCTGCGAATGTCAAATAACGCTTTGTATGGCAATCGAACCACCTTAATCCTGCAGTAAGTTCTTCAGCATGACAAATTATAAATGTTGAGTCGGCCACATAATATGGATACAACACTAAGAAAATCTTTTATACAATATAAAATTTACAAAAATTGACAGAAGTATTGTGTCAATTGTGGTTTTTTTTTATTGACATAGAGACGTCAGTATTATTTTCCACGTATTTTTTACTTTAAAAAAGTTTATATACAAACTTATTTTCCCTTATTCGAGATGTTGGGAGAAGAATGACGTTTAATTAATTCTAATTTCCAGTACATATAGAGATGTAGAAGACGAAACCCGATTACAAACCGTTTCTTCAGTAGGTTAAATGTAGAATGGACCTTCAGGATAAAGTATGTCATAGATATATTTTGATACTGTCGCTCCGCCTAGATTCTTATATACGCGGCGGAGCCGCGCGGGTAGCTATAGTTATCATTATTATATAACTCCGATTTAAATTCACGGGGCGAACCCCGGTCATTTAAAAGGCGTGCGTGGGGATATCGATCCAACACATACAGGCCCTTTGGAGAAAAAGTTCAATGTCATTCAATTGTTCAACCTACACCTGCTAGAACCCATTCACGGGTACATCGGGAGATACCCGTGAACCGGTATGAACAGGCGTTGAAGCTATTGTAGGGAAATGGAAAAGAGAATTGGGTGTATGGTGATGAGATTGGGATGGACAATAAAATTGGGCTATTGCAAAGTGGTCCGGACACCTGCCATAACAATGTTATCCACAACGTTATCGAGGCAGGCGGTGACTAGCCGCTCAATCATTGGATGGCCTCCTGAAAATGCCGTCGTATACACGGCCAACAGCAACACCGGTGTGAGTGGCTCAGGGGTGTCTAGAGGTGGTGCTTTGCTTTCGCCGAGGTTACTCGAGGCGTTATGCCTTTTAACACTTCCATTATGATTATTGTTTCAAATTTTATTTTGACTTTACTAAACGCTCCTCTAATAATATTTTGCACGCCTGCGTGCAGGCTGCATGCATATTGGAGGCACATGGTGTTTACACAGATGAACGATTTCGAGGACAGACGGCGCGCAGACCTCGACACAAAGCGCGATGAGCTAGAGCTAAAGGCCAGACCACCTGCGGCCATACAGTATAATTATGTCGGAGGGGTGCTGATGTGTGGTGAATGTGGTCGCACATTCGCCGCAAAAATTGGCTATGTCAGTCACCTGAGGGCGCACCAGCGACGCTCTTAGCAATGATAAGCAGTCGCTGAGGCCAAATACGGCTAGGAGAAGATGATGATTATTTCAAATCTTATTTTGACTTCACCAAACGCTCCTCTAACAATATTTTGCACGCCTGCATGCACTGAGTATGTTTTATTTTATTTCAACCATTTATTTATCTTTATTAAGATTCAAATAATTTATTTGCGCAGAATGCATAACTGCATTTCTTCACTTCTTTGAATCTTTGAACAATTTTTTCGGTAATTTCACTTTTAAATCGCTAAAGTGCTATATATGAAATCGCTTATTAATCTGTACTAAATACCGTATACGATACCGAGGAAATTTATAAACATGATATTATTTTACTAGTACATTCTAACAAGGTTAACTCAGCACAAGAGACACATGAATATCATAATAGTAGGTTCGTGTCACTTCGCGTCAGCAGATTTACCTCCTGGATAACGATATAAAAACAAACCTGCATCCACTCCGACACCTACTCGTTTACTCTTGTATTGTGCCGTCAGAGACAACAGGTTCTACGGGTCCTAAACAAATCACTCGTGCTGCCAGCGGGGGGACAAACAACGGAAAACCGCAGTAGATACTTCCGTCGAGAGTAATATATCCGAGAGTGGCTTAAGAGCGGTTCGTAGATACGGGGGCCACAATACATGTATGCCAGGTACTGTAAACACTTATTATTTTCATCTCAGCGTAATTCTGTTAACGTTGTGAATAAACACGACACACGACATGTGAAAGGGACATGGCATGTGGACATATTTTCGTGGAAGCAACTTCGTCTTTTAAATACGTCATTTATCACGTATTTAATAAATATAGTTTAAATATAAAGTTAGTGCAAAATTAAACTGCGAACAATCTTGAACACACCAAGAGAAAGAGTAACCAATTTCTAACTGTACTTTAATCTTCTAGTTCAATATATTTATTAAACCATAAGTATCTTTCCCCGCACTCCCTCTAACTATCTGCAACTACAAGCTAAGTGTAGGTACCTGCTAACTGGCTTCTAAATTTCTTTCATCTTCCGAATTAGAGGGGTAGGCCTTATTTGGTTTTAGTCATCAGGCCTTGTTTGTGTACTGGCGACGCAGTCGGCGACACGACACGCTATGGTGTTTACATAGTCACTTGACTGCAAGTGTCTTTGATAGCCGAGCGCGAGCGTGTCGCCTGTAAATATGGGTTTAGAAGTTAAAAAGCCGTCCGAAGTCTTTTTAATCGGCTAGCGGCTTGATGACTACTGTCGGAGGCAACCGAGATCAACAGCTTAATATGTGTCTTTTTAATACGCAGAATAATTAAAACATAATTATGTCTATGTCACGCTACAATAATCATACTTCGCACTGCTAACCGCAGCCCAGTCTACATAGTACACACTCGAATATCGTATTCCAAAGCCGAAAATCTAGTGGCATCAATAGTTTCCCGTACATAAATTACTAGAAACTTCGACATGAGCTAGGATTAAAGTTTAGTAGGACATGCAAAACTTTAGCGGACGATAGTTTGAAACAATTGGCTATACGTGTGCCAGGAACTTTACGGTTAGGTTTTCGCGGGCTGAGTTTCCGCAACTCGACGTCATATGTAAGCCTATTTCGCATGTTGGGTTGGCAGCACTACTCGTACCAACCCAGTTCTACCAGTAAGCCTAGCAGATCCATGATGTTGCCAACTACCGCTAATGAACTCGGTGATCTGAGGTGCTTTGCCCGGTATGCTGCCAACCCAGGAAAGTCCGTAGTCGTAGTACTCAATATTCTAACTTATTATTCAATTAACGGAGCTATGCACTTATATTACTAATTACTTCATAATCTATATTTTTAATAATTTTGACTTCATAAAGATAGTTTTGTAACGGACCTACGAACTTAAATTATATATATTTTTAATAATATTGACCACATCATGTTAATTATTTGTAAAGCATGCTGCATTCAGAAGCATTTTTCAAAAATATAACCATATTTGTAAGCCGCAAGGCGCCACATAGTAATACTGAACAAAAGTGTAAAAGGTACACCTAAGTAATAAAAACCTGACATGTAATATCGACAAATTTAAATAAATGAATATGAATATGAATCATAGTCTAATAACTACTTATGTTGGACAAAAAAATCTTTAGATCTTTGACCTTTTATCTACATACAGTTTTTCGCATGATATCGGCTACAAACATAGCGCTATAAAATCGTTAGCAGTGATTGTGTTAGACTGAGGAGATTTGTATGAGCGCTAACATCGTTATCTTACAATAAAGCAGAATAATTCCTTTTGAGATAAAGAAATATGGTACAGTATATGATATAACCATGCAGGCAATACGTTACTATTGTTTTACAAAGGTTGTAAGTCAGTACATTTGCTAGGAGCAATCAGAATCTTAAGACCATTAATATTGAGTTTCAAATCATTCGTAAGCTATCATGCAGTTTCAGTGGCATTGCTTGGAGATAAAAAGCTTCTAAGAAATATCCTGGACTAGAAATTTGAGTCTTATTAAGTATAATTTAGAGATTAGATTTCTTTAAATAAATCATTGCAGTAAGATAATGTTACGAGTTCTACGAAAACAACGAGGAACGACTCGTTGTATCTCCTCGTTGCGAAACTGGTATTAGATTCAGTTTAGAAATTTATTTCTTTACCAACTTTATTTTGCGCAATCTGGACTCCGGAGAGTGCTGCTTGTGCAAAAATGGACGGTAAATGTTTGAGTTCTTTATTTTTTACTTTTGTGAGCTAATCGCCTACCTATTTACGGTGGTACACTAAGATTAGAATCAGTTAACTATTCTGATGTTCGTTACTAGTAGCGCCGCAAAGGGTGTCAGAGGGGTCGGGCGAGTATGCGTGAGGCGACTCGAGGCGAGGCGAACTTCAGAATCGTGAACTGGTTCGAATCCCGGTAAGGGCATTTATTTCTGTAATGAGCACGAATATTTGTTCCTGAGTCGTGGATGTTTTCTATGTATTTAAGTGTTTATTTATCTATCTATATATATATAAGTATGTATATCGTCGTCAAGTACCCATTGTACAAGCTTTGCTTAGTTTGGGACTAGGTCGATATGTGTAAGATTGTCTGCATTTATTTATTTATTTATGTTATGCGGAGGGATGATAGTCAATATTACTAGAAGCGCATTAAGTATGAATGGGGAGGGTTGTAAGAGAAGAGGTCGACCAAAAAAGGTGGATGGATTGCGTGAGAGACGATATGAATAGGAATTTATTTATTTTGTAGGTCGTTGTTGTTCTACGTCCGTAGGAATAACCCTGAAACTCTACACTTGACCTCCGGGTGGTACTACAAGAACAACAAACTCGGCAGCTGTACTGTTCCTTCTGAACCTTGCAGCGCACACTGGAACTCTATCAGCGACATCGATACGAATACATATTTATGTACCAGTGTGTAAGCGTCGTACAATAAATGAATAGGAAGGAAGTGTGTGATGAGTTGATGGGCGATAGAGAGGTGTGGAAGGAAAAAACATGTTGCGCCGACCCCAAGTACTTAAATGGGATCGACAAGCGAATGATGATTTTATACCTCGCAGTACGCTCTCAACCCCCACAGTGACCTTTCACATTAAACGCCTGCATGCATTACAACTATGCGTAGGTAGGTACCTAATCAGAGTTCAAGGTTACTCTGGTCGTATAAAACACAACACAACACTAGGTTTTGTAAATTGCCCTACTGGTCCGCAAATTGAGCAAGTTTTCTTATAAATCAAGCGTCTGGCTTATAATTAATTACAGAACACAGATTGCTTCGCGCTAAGTTGATTAAAAAAATAGGAAAAAGGCGCTCGTTTTTTAAGGCACCGGGCACACTGAGAACAACAGTGATGTAAGAGCTCTTCAAATCTTTTTTTACAAGCTTTATAAATTAACTTGCACTGTTCGTATGTATGTAAATATGTAAGTATGTAAGTTGTCCGTCAAAATTTGCAATCCATTTTTCAGTCAGTTTAATATTTGTACTAACCGTTGCGTTGTACGAAACAATCAAGTCAATTGCTGTTTCGGTCGCAAAATAATGCCTTTAGGTCCATAGTTAAAGTACAGCTTTGTTTCTATAAAAGCGTTATAGTTACAGCATTCTATTGGTAGATTAAAATTTAATCTTGTATAAAAAATAAAAAAAGAGTGTACAAGTGGAGAAGACGTCACCGACACCACCGCAGCCTTCATCACCGCCGCAGAGGAGGAGAAGCAAGACACCGGAACAGATGGGGATTCCGAAGAGCGATGTGGAGAGCGATGCGGAGAGTGACACGGATTGGGCATCAATTCAGAAGAAAATGACCACAACCTATGCGCTGGAGTTGAAGGGCTTGGGGAGTTTGATGGAACAGGCAAATACAGAGTTTTATGGAGAAACGGAAGAAAACGAAGATATTCCGTCGGAGGAGGAAGCTGCGAGAGACTTGGAGAAAACGATGGAGGCATGGGAGAAATATGTGGCGTTGGTACTTATAGACCAAACGCGGAAAGTACGTTGCCAGAAATTTATAACGGACCTTATAAACTCATCGTTGTCCATTATGGAACAAAAATACGGCATTGGCACCTCATCTACGTATCTAAAAATAAGCAGTGGGGGTTTAACTCTCGATTGGGGCGAACTATTCGAGAAAGACCCTACAAATGTGCCTCTATTAACTGTCTCGCTTGTATACGCAAGTATTTTTATACCGGCGATGGTCGTCAAGTGCTACATGACATTCTCAGCGACGAACTTGTTAAAACTTGTATGTGCGCAAGACATTCATGTGGAATGGAAGGCATTGATAAATGGACTGAAACGGCATACGAAACTGATTGTACCGAAACTGGAAATTCAATACTTTGCGTACAAGGCACAACACCTACGGCAGAATACGAAAGATTGGTGGTTGAATCTGGTAAAGCCATTACCAGTAACTTACGTAAACGACTTTGGACGGGAGATAAAGTATTCTCCGAAGAGGGGGAAATTTTACTTGGAACAAAAAACACTGCAACATGTTCCATGGACAGTGGAAAAGATTGCAGCTTGTACGGTGGAAATACAAATATTATTCTACTTCTTTGCAAAGACGGTGCTTTCTCAGAAGCCAGAGCTATGGAGGTGCTTGCAACAACGCCTGAAGGGATCGAGTTCATATGCGGGAAGCAGTAAAATGACGGGATCAAATCCTATATCCACATTGCCAAAATTTTAGTATTTCAAGAATCGATAAAGCAACGATTTTACAGGGGAAAGGCAAAGTGGGAACAAGAGAATGCAGAATTGAACAAGGATGAACACATGGATTATTGTGACGGATTAATGAAGACAATATTGGCACAAAACAGAATTAATATGGAAGGATTTGCAAAAGCAACATATTTACATTTTATTGGAAAATTGGGTAAGAGAAATAGTTTTTTTTTTTGGTCTACCGTCAACGGGAAAAACAATGATAATGAACAGTTTGGTAGAATGCCATTTAAATTATTGTAGATAGACTGGTCTGACTCCAAATTCGAGTTTCAACTTTTCAGGCTTGTTGCATTGTAATGCATGCCTAATGGACGAATGTAAATTGACGGAAAACCAGTTTGAACAATGAAAGATGTTGGCCTCGAGAGTGCCCATGTCGACAGATGTAAAATACAAGGATAGATGCGATATAAGTGACTGCACATTTTATACATGCAGTTATATGCATGCACCCAATAGAAATGTATTGCAAGGTGCCGATGGCAAAGCAGGCCATTGATGAACGCACAATAAAATTTGATTTCAACTGGCGAGTGTTGGAAATTGCAAAAATTCCACCTCACACTTGGGAGAAAATGTGGAAAAATTATAATAATTTTACTTTGTGTGGAGGACATCTTCTCTACATGTGCCATGCACGTGTAGCGTAGTAGTAGTAGTAACCTTTTTTTTTTAAGAGGGGAAAATGCTTTTCGCATACCACCAGGGTGCGGGGATGGACCCTGGTGGTTATGTGGGACTCCTATGTTGGCTGATGAGGGCAATGGTTTACCCACTAAAAACCCCTCTATCTGCCGCCTCTGCGCTAGAAAGCGAGGCCACGGGAACGCCTTGGGCACACTTCCGCAACCTCGCCGGCGACTGTCCGCACTGCGGACTCAACTCCGGGGAAGTAATTTCCCCCTACCTCTGCAAAAGGGCGCGCCGAGAGACGGCACGCCCACCACTCAGGGACCTTTGTGTAGGCGACAGACGTCCCCGTGCCCGTCACCCACAGGAACTCTTATGGGGGAAATCGGCAGTCGTAGGCCAACCGCCCTCGCCCCACGCGTTTGCGGCGCATCGGTTGGGAGGCCGGATTGTCCTCCCTCACACGCTCCACTGCCTCCTTCTGCGTCATCACGTCCTCGCAGAAGTAAGCCGCCGCCTTCCGCGACCGGTCGCTCCCCACCATGGCTTCCACCACGCCAGGCAGGGAGAGGTCCTGCCCCACCACGGCCACGAGTGTTGCCCGCTGCTCTGCTCAAGCTGGGCACACCGCCAGCGTGTGCTGCGCCGTATCTTCGGCGTCGCCGCACTCATGGCATTCCGCTGTCGGTTCCCGTCCCGCCACCCTGCACAGATATCTCCCGAAACAGCCATGCCCCGAGATAATCTGCGCACTCCACCGCCTGATCTCCTCCAGGAGTGGTTGCACCCCCCTGTCCTGTTGCGCCTCGGTGACACGCCAATTCTCTTGTTCCCACTTTGCCTTTCCCCTGTAAAATCGTTGCTTTATCGATTCTTGAAATACCAAAATTCTGGCAATGTGGATATAGGATTTGATCCTGTCATTGTACTGCTTCCCGCATATAAACTCGATCCCTTCAGGCGTTCTTGCAAGCACCTCCATAGCTCTGGCTTCTGAGAAAGCACCGTCTTTGCAAAGAAGTAAAATAATATTTGTATTTCCACCGTACAAGCTGCAATCTTTTCCACTGTCTATGGAACATGTTGCAGTGTTTTTTGTTCCGAGCAAAATTTCCCCCTCTTCGGAGAATACTTTTTTTCCCGTCCAAAGTCGTTTACGTAAGTTACTGGTAATGGCTTTACCAGATTCATCCACCAATCCTTCGTATTCTGCCGTAGGTGTTGTGCCTTGTACGCAAAGTATTGAATTTCCAGTTTCGGTACAATCAGTTTCATATTCCGTTTCAGTCCATTTATCAATGCCTTCCATTCCACATGAATGTCTTGCGCACATACAAGTTTTAACAAGTTCGTCGCTGAGAATGTCTTGTATCACTTGACGACCATCGCCGGTATAAAGATACTTGCGTATACAAGCGAGACAGTTAATAGAGGCACATTTGTAGGGTCTTTCTCGAATAGTTCGCCCCAATCGAGAGTTAAACCCCCACTGCTTATTTTTAGATACGTAGATGAGGTACCAATGCCGTTTTTTTGTTCCATAATGGACAACGATGAGTTTATAAGGTCCGTTATAAATTCCTGGCAACGTACTTTCTGTCCAAGTCTCTCGCAGCTTCCTCCTCCGACGGAATATCTTCGTTTTGTTCCGTTTCTCCATAAAACTCTGTATTTGCCTGTTCCATCAAACTCCCCAAGCCCTTCAACTCCAGCGCATAAATTGTGGTCATTTTCTTCTAAATTGATGCCCAATCCGTGTCGCTCTCCGCATCGCTCTCCACATCGCTCTTCGGAATCCCCATCTGTTCCGGTGTCTTGCTTCTCCTCCTCTGCGGCGGTGATGAAGGCTGCGGCGGTGATGAAGGCTGCGGCGGTGTCGATGACGTCTTCTCCACTTGTACACTCTCCCCTTTTACATTTTTCCGAGCATGTTTCATTTTTAAAATGTACCGTAGGGTATGCTTGCAAATGTTTAATTTCTTCTTCAATATTTCTATGAGTTATAATATGATAATAGTATACTTGCTTCTGTGCCATCGAGTTGTTTTCGAATGACTTTAGAACGCTCCGCTTAGTGTTTATATACCATTCACCAAAGCTTGTTAACCTTCCCCACCGCCTAGTCGCCGAGCGCAAACTCCCTTTCACTTTCTAAAGCCGGCCGAGCTAGACTAGGTTTCCCTTCACTTATTATATTCCAGGTCCATTAATAACTTTTTACAAGCTTTATATTAACTTTATATTATGTAAGTAAGTTGTCCGTCAACATTTGCAATCCATTCCCGTTATCCGATTGAGCTGAAATTATGCATGCTTATGTATATCGCATGACAATGCAATATTATGAAGATTTGGAGCTGATCTGATGTTGTAGCTGGAAGGTGGCCATAGGAACTCCGCAATAAAACGACACAACCAATCGTCTTAATGAGTAGTTGATGATGGTGTGCAGAAAAGTACAAGTAAAAGCTTGTACCAAAATGAAATTTTTGACAGAAACTTATAATAGTATGTTTATTTAAACTTTCTTGCACTGAAGAAGAACTTAGCCTACAAAAAGCGGACTTAATGCTGTAAGCATTCTCTACGAGAAAAAAAGTGGTCTAGAGCTCTTCAAATACTTTTTTTATAGGTTTATTTTATCTTTCTTGCACAGAAGAACTTATCTTACAAAATGCGGACGTAATGCTGTATGGATTCTCTACCAGTATACTTTTGGGCAAAGCAGTCAGGTATTAATTTCGGTGGTGAATGCGAAGGTAAGATCTTTACAATTTTATTAATTATTAAATTGTACAATAAAATAAAAAATAGGTTAATGGTAAAGGCCGCGGGAGTCCGCTGGATGCGGGTGGCGCAGGACCGGCCATTGTGTCACTCTTTGGGGGTGGCCTATGTCCAGCAGTAGACGTCTTTCGGCTGATATGATGATAATGATGATGATCAAATAAAAGTAAGAATAATAATGTACTAACGTATGTTAATAAAGGGTCGGTAACAAGCTTTTGACTCTTCTCTTATCTGCTTACCATCAGAATTGAGACAGGCCTTGTGATTGTTTGCTACAATCGTGGTGTAAAAACATTGTGCGTTAAAGTTTTTGATTTAGAAAGAAAATAATTTATCAGCGCAAAAAAATGCAAACTCAATAAAATTTATACTTAAAGTAAATTACAAGAGTCCCCAGGAAGCTCGACACAAGTTGGCTCATCATACAAACGTAGTTTGGCCTTAGTTTTAAACGACCTGGTGGAGCAAGCAACTTTGTATAGGTACCTACACGATGGGATCCACCATATTTAGGTCGGAAATTAGTTTCTGGTGCTAGAAGTTATAATACAAAAAATAGAGAGAAAATAAGTTTAGTAAATATGAAAACCTTAATTTTTAGGGTTCCGTAGCCAAAATGGCAAAAACGGAACCTTTATAGTTTCGTCATGTCCGTCTGTCCGTCTGTCCGTATGTCACAGGCATTTTACTCGAAAACTATAAAGTGTATTTGAATAAAATTTGGAGTATAGGTGTATTTTGTTAGCCTCTACATAGTTATGCAATGAAATGACTAAATAAATTTTTTTTTCGGGATGCACTCCATACATGTAATTGCAAGTCAAAAAAAATTAAATCATTGTAAGTCCACATGTGGCACATCAATTGATAGGTCTTTCAAAATAAATATAAGGTTTCCCAGCAATTTTTTTGATTAAGTAAATATAGTCGGAGATAATCACCCCGAAAGTCACAAAAATTGTGTCCCCCCCACTCTAACTTCCAAACGGCGGAAGTGAAAAATCTAAAAAAAATCATGAACATAGTGCTTTTTAAATACTTTTACCGAAAAGTATTTTGAACAAGATTGGTTCACAGGTTTTTGAGCTTTGGATGTTTAGATAGTTGAATGATTGTTACTCATTCACGCAAAAATAGCCTAACGGATTAAGATGGATTTTTGAATACATATTGTTAATAGCCTGGATTATCATACAGAATACTTTTTATCCCGGAAACCATCCCTCAAAGGCATGACATCGGGGGTGGAACCTAGGGTCCACGAACCGCAGTTTTTCAAATCCATGCATGCCGTTCTAGGATTTAACCGTCAAGCAAATAGTACTACAATGGCTTAAACAATATACCTATATGCAGATGTAATGAAGGCAAGACGTCATTTCATTATATCAAAACCAAAGTGAACCAAGTCCATTTGAATACCGTTCTAGCGATTAGGTGCATAATCGTGTGTAAAATAAAATAGTCCCTATTGTGTCAAAAATTAAGAAGAATAGATACTGATAGGTAAAACACCATCTCTTGAGGAATAATGACCATACTAATACTAACCCACCTCGGTTAGTTATCTACTTCAAGGCCCGTGTGAAATCAAATTTGTATTATAGTGCAATCTCGCGGGGAAATGGTTAACCATTGACTGAACCAAAAACAGTTCCTGCCTAAGATACGTCCGGACAAGCCAGCATGATTAAATAATTTAACATTATAAGTATGATATAACATGTATCATAAATAAAATGCTATTTTATACAAAGGCTACACCGAACGAAACATCAAATAATGAAGCTGTTAAGATCCCGTTCACAAGGTATCGTTAAATTTAAATAAACTCAATCATTTACCAGTGGCACTAGTGAGCACGAGAACGGGCTCTTGCAGGGTGGACCCCACCTAAAAGTAGTAAGACTGCAGTGGATTCTTTTCGAAACACAGGTCCTTACGGCCTGCAGGTAGGTAGGTAGTTGTACCAGCGAAGCTGTATTTGTACGCGAATTCCGCTGATGTCAAGCAATTTTAAGCGATTGCAGTTTCCTGTGCGCGTCTTCTGCTTCTCCATGACACGTTTCTCGCAGAGCTGACGCTCCGCGCCGGGGGGGGGGGGGGGGTCGATCTGCCCACGCTAGTTTTTGAAGATTTTTAAAGAAGATTTTCTTCTTGAAAGTCTTTTAGATACATTTATGCGAAATGCTTTACGTATACTCCTCTTTGCGGCAAGTCTGAAACCACGCGAGGAGGAATACACTGTGTTTGGTTTATTTATTCGTATGGCATTACTAAATTACAGAGTCGCTTTATTTAACTATTATAATGTAATGTCTAAATTCTTCACCCATTGGGTAGCGTTTGCGTCAGGTGAGTGCAGGTCTAAGATATTCCCAGAGAATTTCCGGTTCGGACAGTCGTTGATTATGTGGTGAATCGACTGCACAGGCGCTCCGCAGTCGCACGCTGGTGATGCGCGCCAACCACATCTAAGCAGGTACTCTGCACAGCGTCCGTGTTCAGTGCGCAATCTGTTGAACTGGCACCATAGCCTTCTGGGTGCTGAGAAGCCCCAAGGTTTGCATGTGGGGTCGTAATTACTCGGACTGCTGGCTGGAGCGTTGGACCGCCACTCTGCTTTCCAAGCTTCCTTCATGCCGAAGCCATGATGTTTCAGGTTATGGGCGGTCTTGTAAGGAGGATGCCGGGATCTCAATCGATGCTGTGGTGGATGTTGAAATTCCTGGTAGGCGGGCATATTTGGGTTGTTGTATATTTTATTGGCCTCCTTCAATAGCGCTTGCTGCCGCCTGAGGTGCGCGGTGGGATATGGCTTAGAGCTGGGAGCCATTGTACAGGAGTGGATTTGATGGTACCCGAAATGCAACGATAGTAGTTCGTAGTTGTACATCGATTTTGTCCGTGTGAGAGCTATTCACTGTGTTTGGTAATTTCACGAGTGAAGCTGGACTATAATATACCTACTTATTAAACTGTAGACGTGAGATTTTAATGTAGCTAGAATCTGAAGCTATAGGTAGGCTGACCTGCTGTGCTGCGGAATTAAGGTGAATTGCATCAAAAACGGTGTTCGTTAAAATCTGAATGTATGGAAAATTCACCATATTTAACGTTGTCGCTCTGTTATTGTAAAGGGGTGCAACCCGCCCTTACTGATTACATGACGACGCTAGCAAATTCCTTATTATTTATTTTATTTATATACAATCGTTAATTATTTGTATGTACGTATACATGTTTGTTCGATGATATTCGGGTGTAAGCAAATGAATAAGACAACAATATTTTATTAGTCAAGATGTTCATAGTTTGGAGACTAGTCTTACTTAATATAGGTTGTAGTCACTGTACATAGTTAGGCACGGAACCCTTCGTTGTGCGTGGTACGACACGCACTTGGCCGCTTTTTTTATATTATATACCTCATTCAAGTTTCCTTGTATTCCAGCATGCCGTTTTAAAGGAGAACCAAACTACTTTTGTATGGAGACTCGAGCTTTCTGGGGACTCTTAACTACTTAAATATTTAAAAATCAATAGGTAACTAGCTCTCGGTGTGTCCGTACTTTTTGTAATGAAAGGCGCTAAGTGCTACGAGAAGCCTGCAAAATTTGAAGGTCACTTAGCAAAAGTAAGTACACTTAAAATTCGGCCTTTACACAAAATTCGCGTTTGCTCGCTAAGTTACTTATTTGGAAAGCCGCGTAGAAAAATTAAGCGGTGAATATAGGCAGATTAATGTTGGCTAGCTAAGATGTTTATTTATGCGGGAATACTGTTGGAAGGTTGCAGGGAATATTTTTTTAAAGAAAAAGAAATAGGTGTATCGGGTTTGAAGAGTACCTCCCTGTACCTACCAACATAAATACGAGTATAGGGTCCTATACGCGCAACGCCTAGTCATTAAATATCCCTCCCCCAAGTATCTGGGTGTAACCCTTGATCGCTCTCTTACTTACAACTCACATCTTAGTAAGCTGGGCAAGAAACTAGGCACCCGAAACAATACCTTGCAAAAGCTGACTGGTACAACATGAGGAGCCGATGCAGACGTCTTGCGCACGACTGGGCTTAGTTTGGTTAACTCCGCTGGCGAGTACTGCGCGCCAGTCTGGATAAATAGAGCCCACACAGAAAGAATCGACGTCCAACTACGGAAAACCATGCGTTACATTTCTGGCACGATACAATCAACGCCTATCCAATGGCTGCCAACACTCAGTAACATTGCCCCTCCACATCTACGGAGACAACAAGCACTCCTCAATGAAGCTGTAAAAATTAGGATGAACCCAAACTTGCCAGTCTGCAAGGATTTTACGTGCCCTCCACACCATCGCCTCAGGCTCCAAAACCCAGCTTATCAGACAACACAGGCCCTCTTCGACCAGAATTATAACACGGAGGACATGTGGAAGGCAGAATGGAAGTCTAATCATCCAAGGGGGCACCCTCTTAAGCTATTACCCTACTCAAAAACCCTACGGTTTCTCGGGTTCTAGACAGCAATGGTGCCAGCTGAACAGGCTACGTACTGAGCACGGACTCTGTGGGGAGTACATGTTTAAGTGTGGTTGGCGGGAGTCGCCAGCGAGCGTGCGATTGTGGCGCGCCCGTACAGTCCATCCACCACATGATGAACGACTGCCCAAAAGGGAAGTACTGTGGTGGCCCTGTGACCTCTTTGCTCTAAGTAAAGACTCAGCCCAATGGGTGAAGAATCTTGATATAAATTTGTAATAGCGACTTTGGTTTTTCTAAGCCATACGATTGAAAAAAAAATATTGCCATCAAGATATACATCATCATCATCATCATCATTTCAGCCGAAAAACGTCCACTACCTATGGCCTCCCCAAAGAGTACCATAATTATCAGCCATGCGCCACCCGCATCAAGATATACGGTAAAACATTAATTAATTTCTAAAGTGACATCTAACCTGTCATTATTGTGACGACATCATTCATCATCATGTGTCATTATTGTGTATGCGTTTGACATTCACAGTCAGTTTTGTGACAATCTCGTAGCCTTCCGTTATTATATTAGTAGTTAATGTGACTGTACATAATGATGGGCATTTAACACGAGTGTGGGTTTATGAAACGAGCCGAAGGCGAGTTTCATAATATCATCACACGAGTGTCTTAATGCCTAATTATGTACAGTTAAATACATACACTGCTTTATCTATCTAAATATCATTAACCTCCATGATGCATTCAGGAGCCGCATATTAAGACCGGCATCGCGGCGTTGTTTTCTGGCGGCTGTCATATTTTTTTTTAATTCAGAGAGTCAGCTCTAACTATCATATCGTTCGATATCTTACTTACGTGCGACATTTGTCAAATTTGTATGCAACTTGACAATTCATTTCGAACTAAACGTCATCTCGACTGACATTAAAATAAGTAGAGAACAAATCAAATTTCTTTGTTGTCAGAGATGTTCGAAATTTAATACATACATACATATAATCACGCCTCTTTCCCAGAGGGGTAGGCAGAGATCACGGATCTCCATTTGCTACGATCCTGACAAACCACTTTCGCTTCACTCACTTTCATAACATTTCTCATACATGCTCGTCGGTTTAGGGTACTTTTGACCTGGCCTTTCTGTAAGATTTCTCCAATTTGATCGGAGAAAGTTCGCCTTGGTCTTCCCCTTCCAACTTGCACTTCCACTCTTTTTATATACACTATCTTGGTTAATCTTCTTTCATCCATCCTCTCTACATGCCCAAACCTCCTTAACATACCCTTCTAGCCAAAAATTTCTTCAGCGGAACATGGTTTTCGGAATTATAATATTCGGAATAAATATAGTTTCGGACAATTAACTCTTCGGAATTTTATTATGAAGTGATATAATAAAAACCGGCCAAGTGCGAGTCGGACTCGCGCACGAAGGGTTCAGTACCATTATCTATAAAAACCTATTTTATTCTGTGTTTTAGTATTAAATTTGTTGTTATAGCGGCAACAGAATAACATCATTTTGTGAAAATTTCAGCTGGAACTATCACAGTATCAGTGAGATACAGCCTGGTGACAGACAGACGGATGGACGGACGGACGGATGGACGGACATCGGAGTCTTAGTAATAGGGTCCCGTTTTACTCTTTGAGTACGGAACCATAAAAAAAACATAAAAACATTATTAGTGTCTTACTTGTTGAAGCGTAGGTTCAGCGAAGATAAGCGAATAGAGTTTTTGAAACAATATAATGCGTCTGTTTATAATAATATGCATGGCTTCAAAAAATACGAAAAGTAATCTTGAGGCTTTTCTTCATCGAGATCAGTGATAAGAAACATGAAAACAATTTTCGCGATAGAAAAAAATCATGAACATAGGTCTAAAATACACTTAAAACATTCGTATCAAATTAGGCACAAAAGCTAAACATATTAAAACTGGTTCCAAAAATCGGCAATATCATGTTTGAGGGAACTTAGTGATTACTTTTGTATTTATTTAAAAGCACAAAAATAAATAATAAAAAGCGGCCAAGTGCAAGTCGGACTCGCACATGAAGGGTTCCGTTAAATAAATTGCGGTTTACGATTTATGACGTATTAAAAAAAAACTACTTACTAGATCTCGTTTAAACTAATTTTCGGTGGAAGATTTCATGGTAATGTACATCATATATTTTTTTTAGTTTTATCATTCTCGTATTTTAGAAGTTACAGGGGGGGGGGACACACATTTTACCACTTTGAAAATGTCTCTCGCGCAAACTATTCAGTTTAGAAAAAAAATATGTTAGAAACCTCAATGTCATTTTTAAAGACCTATCCATAATTACCCCACACGTATGGGTTTAATGAAAAAAATTTTTTTGAGTTCCAATTCTAAGTATGGGGAACCCCAAAAATTTATTGTTTTTTTTTCTATTTTGTGTGAAAATCTTAATGCGGTTAACAGAATAGCAACGTTATAGGTTATAGGTTATAGGTTGTACGCGGGCTGGGTTTCCGCAACTCGAGGTCATAAATGCGCCTATTTTGCGTAGGGGTTTTGGCACTACTGTTATTCGTGCCAACTCAGTTCCACCAGGAAGCCTAGCAGACCCTTTACGTTGCCGACGGCCTCCGGTAGTGACCCCGGTGTTCCGAGGTACTTTGCCCTGTAGTCCGCCACTCCAGGACATGTCAGGATGACGTGGGCGGCTGTCTCGTCCTCTTCCATGCAGGCTCTGCAGAGAGGACTGTCTGTAACACCTAAAGTAAAAAGGTGTTTGTTTAGTAGTGCATGACCAGTTATAGCTCCTGTCAGAAGACGGCAGCGTTAGCAAAAAGTGGTATTTCTTCTTCTTTTAATAAAAAAAAATGGTTTCCTTCTAAGTTAAGATGACTTTGTCAATGTCAAGTTTGTTTATAAAGCGACGTTGTTCGGTAGTTTGGTCGGTCCTCAATAATGCAGTCAGCTGACACCACTGATCGCATCCCCAACAAAAGACCAAAGTGGTATTTAATATTATTTGTCTACTTTGGCAGCTAATATCTATATGATGCTGACCATACCTATTGCCCAGCAAACTGAATAATGAAACTCATTGTACCTTGTCACAATACAATCAATCTGAAATTCAAGAGAAACGCCAATACTATTTGTCACTGCGACAAAGTTCAAGGATTCTAGCCGTGCCGTATTTAAAGCGTCGAGCCGTGCCTACAACAATGCTACTAATTGCTTAAAGAAACTTTAATTTAAAGGTATTTTGGACTTTTCTTTGTTAGCGACACTTCAAACTGCCAAAGTTGAGTTATTAAGTAGTAAAATATAGCCAAGCTTTAGTAAAACAACATTGTAATTTCTTTTAAGCGACCTTGACCAATTTCTAGTGCGGATAGCTGTACGCACGGGTGGTGCAAGATGTTTTTTATTTTGTTATATTAAATACGATAAACCTGCTCATTAGTTTATCTATGTTAGTTAGCTTTTCTGATTCAATAACACTGTTTTTGCGCAAGGAAGCCCAGCCTATAATTACCAATGACATTTCCATTCAGAATCATATCAATATATTTACAACTAGCTGTTGCCCGCGACTTCGTCCGCGTAGAACTTTTTATCGTCTTAGAAAATGATTTCTCTCAATACAAAATTTGAACCCTCTTTTAGGGGATAATTAAAAAAAAAGTTGATGTTCATTTTCTAGTTTGTGAACAAACAGTCTAAAACCAAAGTTAAAAATCTCATACTTTAACAATGCCTTGAAATATTCAAACTTTGAACCAATTTTAACACTCTTAGGGGATGAATTTGGAAAAACTCTGAAATCAGTTTTGTAGTCTTTTAACGTACAGAATAAGACCGAAGTTAAAAATCTCTTACTCACACTTTAAAATTTTATTGCTCGCCATTTAAAATTTGAACCCCCTTTTAAACCCCCTTAGAGGTTGAATTTTTCTAATCGCTGAAAGAACTTTTTTCGTAAACTTTTAAGTCTCTAGCTCAAAAAAAGTGTTGCCCATACAAAGCTTTCTTAACCCCCTTAGGGGTGGAATTTTCTAAAACTCTGAAAGTACTTTATTATTAATTTTAATAAGTAACATTTTGAATAGTTTTAAGTCTAGTAAAAAAAAAAGTTTTTCCCACACAACACTGGCTACCCTTCTTAAGGATCTAAAGGATCCCCTTAGGGATGGAGTTTTCTAAAACGCTGAAAGTTCTTTTTTAGTATTCTAATAAGTAATCTTTTTGCAAAGTTTTAAGTCTAACTCAAAAAAAAGTGTTGCCCATGCAAAGCTTGCTCTCCTTTTTAACCCTATTAGGGGTGGAATTTTCTAAAACGATTTGTGTTCTTTTTTTGTATTTTAATAAGTAATCTTTCTACAAAGTTTCAAGTCTCTAACTCAAAAACATAAACTTTCCCTGATAAAAACTTTGTACCCCTTTTTATCCCCCTTAGGGATAGATTTTTTCAAAACGCTGAAAGTCTTTTTTTTGTATTTTTATAAGTAATCTTTCTACAAAGTTTTAAGTGTCTAGCTCAGAAAAAGTGTTCCCCATACAAACCTTGCACCCTTTTTTAACCCCCTTAGGGAATGATTTTTGTAAAACGCCGAATGTAGTATTTTTCATGTTCTAATAAGTAATTTTTCGTCAAAATTTTAAGTCTCTATTAAAAAAAAATATGTTTTTCCCATACAAACTTTGCACCCTATTTTACCCCCTTAGGGGTGAAATTTTCCAAAACGCTGAAAGTACTTTCTTTGTATTTAAATAATCTTTCTACAAAGTTTTAGGACTCTAGCTAAAAAAAATTGTTTCCCACATACAAACTTTGCACCCCTATTTTAGCCCCCTATTTTTAGGGGTAGAATTTTCTAAAACGCTGAAAGTACTTAATTTGTATTCTGATGACTAATCTTTCTACAAAGTTTTAAGTCTCTATTTAAAAAAAATATTGTTTCCCCCATACAAAATTTGCACCCCTATTTTACCCCCTTAGGGGTAGATTTTTTTAAAACACTGAATCTAGGTACTTTATTTGTATTCTAATGAATAATTTCTCTACAAAGTTTTAAGTCTCTATTTAAAAAAAAAGTAGTTTTTCCCATACAAACTTTGCACTCTATTTTACCCCTTTAGGGGTAGAATTTTCTAAAACCCTGAAAGTTCTTTATTTGTATTCTAATGGCTGATCTTTCTACAAAGTTTTAAGTCTCTATTTAAAAAAAAATGTTTTCCCCATACAAACCTTGCACCCCTATTTTACCCCCGTAGGGGTGGAATTTTCCAAAACGCTGAAAGTGTTTCATTTGTATTCTAATAACTAATTTTTCTACAAAGTTTAAGTCTATAGCTCAAAAAAAAAAGGTTCTCCCATACAAACTTTGCACCCCCATTTTACCCCCTTAGGGGTAGAATTTTCTAAAATCCTTTTTTACCCTAGCCCACGTTATAAAAGCAACATACTGTGCAAAAATCAACTCTCTAAGATTAGTAGTTTCGGCTGTGCGTTGATGAGTGAGTGAGTGAGTGATTGAGTGAATAAGTCAGTAAGGACATAGGCATTTATTATGTATAAATAAATAGAAGATAATGAAACTCCCATTCAAATATCTCAAAAAATTATGAAGCTACATCCGTTTTAATGTCGCTTGTTAGAGTGAGAAAACGATGAGGGACTGTGACGTCAATATACTCGAGCGTCATAGTAAAAAACAATCGTTTCATATGAAGGTGCGTTTTGCGGAAAAGGGACAGAACATACCCCCTCTTAAAACTTGGACTCTTATAACTTAATCATTACCTATATAACCTCTTGCTTTGTTTTTTTCTCCATTTGACTATATTTATTTTAAATTCTTTTTCGAGAAAATACATTATGATTATTTACCATATTTTCGATTCCTGAGCTATAACCACGAACTTCGGAATTCGAAAATATTCGGGTATCTCTATCTCTATCGCACTAACCATACTCGAGTGACAGGGATGCAAATATATGAACATTGAGTATCGGTTTTCGTGGTAGCGCCGCAGGTACTTTGGCTGAATGCGCCGAGCGCGTGCCATTGTCATTCAAAAAAAACAAATTCGTGTTAATTATATTGTTCAAATTTGTTGATTTCATTTATTGAAATTACGACATAAAACGACATTTGCGCATATAAGTTTTCATATCAGAATCGAATATTTTTTTATGGTTTATATTTTAGCATTTGTCTCGTAAAGGTCTATCGTAGACGGGATTTAAATTATTAATAAGTGAAAGGAAAAGCAATTCCGCCATTTTGACGAAAATTTGACGGTTCTTATAGCTGACAGTTGGAGCAGCGTTTGATTTCAATAAAAATAAATGAAAAATTAAATGAAGTCGTATATTTCGGAAAATTAATTAACTGTCGCAGTCGGATAAAAACTATCCTAAGTTGCAGCTAGAATAATAATGTACCTATATAAAATGTTTCATATTTTTCCGTTCATGGGATGCTGAGAACATTCGAACCGCGCAAAGCTTAGTTTCAAACTGGCTGATTCTTTTTTTAATTTAGAGATTTATTATAAGTGGAGATAATATTTTATATCGTTACGTTGACATGCCTCCTAACAAATAACAAATGAACTGTCCCGAAGTTTTTTTTGCAGGAACAGTAAACTGCTCAGCGTTGTTATAAGACAAACATGGTTTACCCTTGTTTTACCGACAAACGTTTCATCGAATGAGTGTTTCGCCGAATTTTTATTCAATCGATAACATTTTTTATAAACAGAAAGTACACTTTTCCGGGTTGTTATAAAAACTAACCTAACTTAATGGATTCCACACAGTTGTGTTAAACTAAAAAGTAGTTACTTTTTAGTTTAAACTTAAAAATTTGACGGTTTCTGAGAAAAAAATCGATGTGATGAAAATTCTGCGAAAGAATACATTCGGCGAAACTTTGGTCGGTGAAATAAGGGGATTTACACGATAGTAGGTTTAATACAAAATCATTTAAAAAAAACAAAGATTTTCGTACGTACGTTTAGTACTCAGTAATGGTACTGTCGAATTATCCAATATCTATTCAGAGAACCATTCAAAACTATCTAAACATAGTATTTAATGTTACTGACAAAAGACGTATGTGCACAAATTTTTGAAGGATCTGTTTATGTATCGGAGAACTCGAATGTAAGCTTTGCTTTGAAGCCAATTTCTGCGGCGGAGTTCCAGATAGATGCTGAGAAAACCGAACTTTTGAATTCCTTGAGAATTCAAAAATTCTGTTTTCTCAGAACCTATGTTACAGTCTATTTAATTTAACCCCCGACGCAAAAAGAGGAATGTTTAACGTGTATGTGTGTCTGTTTGTGGCATCGTAGCTTCCAAACGAATGGACCGAATTGAATGCGGATTTTTATCTTAGCTACGTTTCAACAAAATCGGTTCAGCGTTCTTGAGATATTGAACTTTGAAATGAAGATTTTGGGGGTTCTTCAACTTTTCTAAGTTGTTAATTATGTCTACATCAGTGTCCACAGAAAGTTATTATCGTCTTCTTTGGACTTTGAAACATGCTCAGTATAAAATCGTTTACTTAATTCACCACTTCGTTGCTGGACGACAGTTATCACACGCTCTTTAAACCAGACTGGTGGCTTGGATATCGATATCCGGGTTGAGGTTGTCAACATTTCCTTTCAAAGAGAGCCACAATGACAGGTTCAGCCCACGTGTGGATGGTCTATCTACGCTGTGCCTTCCGTTACATATTCGCCATTTGAGAACCTGTCCGCCCCAACGGCAATTGGATCTACTTGGAACGTGCTCTGCCCACTGCCACTTAAGTTCAGCGATTTGGAGGGCTGTGTCGGTTACCTTAGTTTTAATGCAGAGTAACTCCCAGCATCACCCTCTCCATTGCTCTTTGGTTAACTTTGAACCTTCTTATGAGGCGCATAAGTACCTAACCGAACACGTTTCAGTGCCATAAGTCGTGACGACTTGGCAACACATACTGGTCAAAGAGTCTTGAGACACTGCAGAATATTTGACGAAATTATGTGCCGTTGCTTTCCGAACGTTGCCCAGGCGAGTCAGATCCGACTAATGACCTGTTTTTCGAAGTTGGAGCTAACTGATAATCGTCTACGACTTAGATTGTACCTACATATTGTCCGATTGTAATAGGAGTTGGTAGCACCTTGTTATTTGACGTGATCTTTGCCGTATCAAGTCAAATCAGCAGCAAGGAGCATCGGGTGTATATTAATAGCCCTAGATTATCGAAAATAATTTTCCATCTAAGATCTAAGTACTTGATCAATGCCGAATTGAAGTAAAAAGTCGCCAAAATCGCTCCAATCGTGTAGAACTCTCGTGTTAGTATTGAGCTATAGTTTTGTAATATGCAACCAAAGCTAGGATCGCCTTAAAGTGGCTGTGGCAGGAGTTGACATAAGTCACAGGAGGATAAAATTGGACTATCGTGCGATCTAATATGCTTCGACAGCTACTTTGTGCGACATCTACCACGCTTCGTACCATACCATTGAGTACAGTCACGTAACTATTTACCGGTACTGCTTTGTTTCGATATGTTGCACGTGGTAGTGAGAGCGTCGTTGTAGAGTTTGAAAGGTATTTCGAACATGACATGAGCAGCTCGGCCGCGTTCCAGTAGTGTGACCGCGATGGTTCGGCCGCTTTCCAGCAGTGCGATTTCGGACTTACTGCTATCGCAAATTTTCTATTCGATCTTAATTTTGCAAGCAGCAATTTTACTAAAAATGTTTTCCTCGTGCTTCCTTACATGTTTGGCAAAACTGTCCATTTTATTTATATTCTGGAACATACTCTTAGTCTAACAAACGGTCACAGGACAGTAGTTTGACTTGAAACTAACGTTAGTTTAGTAAAAAAAATAGGTTTTATGAACTTTCATGGATGAGGCCATCAGTCTGTCTTTCTTAATTCATAATTCATTTATTGTTTGCAAACCATGGTATTACAAGATATTACAAGGGCATAAAGTACAGCATGGACCCTGTTAAGGCAAAGCAAAACTTATAGTTAACTTAACCTATATAATTAAAATATCAAATACTAACATTTACCATCGTAGCTTTTCATTTTTTCATGTTAACATAGGTATATGTATTTATTTGTTATTTCAAGGTTTCATGTTCATATATTCTTTGAAGGTGTAAAAAGCTTGTAACAACAGGTAATTTTTTAGTTTAGTAACAAATGACGTGTACTTCTCTTCAGTTGATATGTGTCTCGGTAAGTTATTATATATTTTTATCGACATGGAATGTGGTCCCTGTGAGATCATTTGAAGTTTGGATATAATTGTTTGGATCAGATTCTTTCTGGGTCGCAAATTATGGATTCCTTTAATCATATCCTTAGTGCGGGTGTAAAGGTTAGGGTGTTTCCGCACGAATTTGCACGTCTCAAGAATATACAAGGATGTCAGTGTTAGTATGTTTAGTTCTACAAAATGAGGTCTACATGATTCGTCGTTTCGTATATTACTTAGGATCCTAATGTATATTTTTTGAATTAAAAGTAACTTGGGAACATCAGTACTGTTGCCCCATAGAACAATTCCGTACTGTAACCATGCTTGGGCAAATGCATGATAAGCGGAAATTGCTGTTTTTAGATCGGCAGTTTTTTTTATTTCCCTCAGGGATCATAGGTGAACTGGGATAGTTTTATGGCAATTTTATCTATGTGACATTTCCATTTTAAATTTTGGTCCATTTGTATACCTAGCAAAGAACATGAATTGACTCCTTTCATTCTAGAGCCATTAAAAAACAGATCTGTTTCTAACGCAGGTTTTTGATGAGGCCTAAACTGAATTAAGTTTGTTTTTGACAAGTTTATTCGCAAATTATGCTCATCTAGCCAGGCTGTCATTATATTTAAAGTAGACTCTAGTTTGTCTGTTAACTCTATCGTGTTCTGGCAGGGCAGAACTATAGATATATAAACATTCAGTGTCTGGGTTTTGAGTAGTTATTATTTCAGGAAGATCATTCTTATGTTGCTCTTAATAAAACCGAAGAGAAAAATATAATGTAGGTATATGTCTTAAACTTGTCTGCTCTGCTGCTCACGAAACTTAAAAGGTAAACACAATTATGGACCAAAAACGTAAAAGTATGTATATTTCAAAAAAAATTTAAAAAAAATACCTATGTAAAAAGCAAAAAGTCGCCTCATCTATCGAGGCTCGAAAAAAGGACTTTCAAAAACAATTTATCGCAACCGATGAGCCACTGCAGACACTGTCAGAGTCTACGAAATTAGTATAAGCAATGACAGCGTATGACGTATGCGCGCACAATGACAACTGTCAGAACCTTACAAACCGAACGTCGTCAAGTCAAATCAAACTGAATTTACATACATACATACATATAATCACGCCTCTTTCCTAGAGGGGTAGGCAGAGATTACGGATCTCCATTTGCTACGATCCTGACAAACCACTTTCGCTTCACTCACTTTCATAACATTTCTCATACATGCTCGTCGGTTAAGGGTACTTTTGACCTGGCCTTTCTGTAAGATTTCTCCAATTTGATCGGAGAAAGTTCGCCTAGGTCTTCCCCTTCAAACTTGCCCTTCCACTCTTTTTATATACACTCTCTTGGTAAATCTTCTTTCATCCATTCTCTCTACATGCCCAAACCACCTTAACATACCCTTCTTAATGTTCGTGACTATATCTCCATTCATTCCACACTTATCCCTTATCACACTGTTTCTGACTCTATCACTCAATTTCACTCCACACATACTTCTCAACGCTCTCATTTCTACTGCATTCACTCGACTTTGATGTCTTTTTTGCCACACCCAGCGTGCTTTTTGCGATATTTTCTGGCTGCCTATAAAGGCATTCAGTGCCCTATTCACTCGATTCCCTGCATTCACTCTCCTTTCAATATCTTTCTCATGCTTTCCGTCTCCAGTAAATAGTGTCCCCAAATGCACAAACTCTTTTACTTGTTCCAGTCTTTCTTCACCAATCATTATTTCGCAGTCTGTCATAATTTCATATTTTTCAAATACCATCACTTTCATCTTACTTACATTCATCTTCATCCCTTTCCATTCAAAAGATTCATTCATCTTCGTTACCATCATTTGTAACTCCTCAGCAGACGACGCAAGTAGTACAAGGTCGTCAGCATATAGGAGACATTTGACGCGTAACCCTTCCATTCTCAAACCACATTCATCACCTTTCAGATCCTGCAGACAGCTGTCCATGAATAGATTAAACAGCCACGGAGACGCTACACATCCTTGTCTTACACCCTTTTCGATGTTAAACCAGTCAGTATATGACCCGTTTATTCTCACGCAAGCACTAGAATCCTTATATAAAGATTTCAGTGCTTGAACGAGGCGGCTGTCTACTCCATACGTGCACAACACCGACCATAGTTCATCCCTCATCACTCTACCATAAGCCTATTCCAAGTCCACGAAAGCGCAATAGACCTTTTGACCTTTGGCCAAATATTTGTCGGCTATGCATCGTAAGGAAAAGACTTGATCCGTACAACCCATACTTTTTCTTAATCCTGCTTATGCATCCCATACTTTCTCATCGGTCTCTTTCACTACTCTTTTGCATACAATTTGCCGACGATGCTGAGTAAGCTAATGCCCCTGTAGTTTTTGCAGTCAAGTTGTGATCCTTTCCCTTTGTAAAGAGGAACGATTACGGCCTTGCACCAGTCCCTCGGTACACGGCCGGTGCTGTAGCACAAATTGAAGAGGAGATACAACTGACTCGCTACGACGCCCTGTCCTGCCTTCAGCATCTCAGCGGAAATTCTGTCATACCCTGCCGCCTTATTTCAATCCTCTCAATGCTTTCACAATTTTCTCCATGCTGATATTACTTTCATCCTCGGTTGCGCTACTACTGAATTAATTTTTAAAATATTAAAATTCTTATTATTACTCCATTTTAAATATATATTATTAGCTATTCTGCTATTCGAGTCGGAGACAAATCCAATAAATCAAAAATCATGAAAATCCGTCCAGCCGTTCTTGAGTTATAAATGGTGTAACTAACACGACTTTCTTTTATATATAAAAAGTATAATATAAATTTTAATGTTCTGTACGAATCACTGAAACAAATGCCTACTGAAGAGCTGGACAGATTTTAAAGATTTTTTGTGCTAACGTTTGAAAGGGTCCTTAAATGGTTTACATTTACAAAAGCCACCGTATGTCGGGACTGCAGGTTGAAAATAGATAAAAAACAAACTGATGACATTGGGCCTGAAAGAGCAGGAGCCTGGACAAAAATAAATAAAGTCCAAGGGTCCCGGGTTATATGGCCTACTTATTGCGAGCACCTACCCGCCGATATAAGAAACAAACCTTGTGACGAAACATTTAGACGTAGACTGGGAAATCTTTTGTTGGATAACCCTCTGTACTCTGTTCATAAGTTCATGGAAATCGTTTTATAAGTATATATATTTTTTTCACTTTATACTTGTAATAAAACTTTTATCTATATTTTTTTACAAAGATAACATAATAGTACATTTCGATGCTAGTGCGGAAAGTATGTCATTACTTCACGAGTGCTGAGATATCTTGCCACGAGCCGTAGGCGAGTCGTAAGACTCGGGCCGAGTGAAGAATGACATTTCCGCACGTGTATCGAACGACGTTTTTTAATACAGCTGAGAAAAAATAAGAAAAACAACTATTAAAAAAAAAATAACATCTTCTTTATTTTTCAACTGTATAACAATGATGTTACAGAATTAATAATATAAAAGTTTCAAATTCCTTACTTGTTGTTTTCTTATTTTTTCGCAACTGTATTAAAAAACGTCGTTCGATACACGTGGAAAATTAAAAAGCACTAGTTCGCAAAATACAACTTTGCGCACGATTTGCAGCTACAAAAAGTACCATTTTTTGAGCAACTGTATTAAAAAATATATTAAAACACACAAAATAACAAAAATCACACAAACATAAAGAAAAAACACACACACACAAACAAAACATTCACTTATGAGTCTTATGACAAATAACTAGCCTAAGTCTACTCAAACAAGCCCCTGCGAGTTGTACCCGGTGCAAAGGTGCCATCACACTCACCGCGTTACCACGTTGGATGGCGATTGACAATCTTTGAACCAGGTACAAACCCGCGCGAACATCGGACCCTCTGTCTTTTATTCGACGCCCTACCTCCTTTATGAAGGCTAAAGCCTCAGACCCCCAGCACCCTGTCGTCTCAAAAGCTAGAGGTACAAAATAATAATTATTTTGAAGGGCTGAGTATTTGTCCCTTTTTCTAGCTGCAGCAAACTCTGCTGCAGCACCAGCTGTCTGCACCGTTCGGTTGATGTGCGAAGCGGCAAAGGTGCTGACGCACGTGGCGTCCCACAAGAGGCACTTCCCCCTCTGCCATTGCACCAAAGTTAGCCCATCTGGCCTTTTACCATCGGTGCGACAAAGGCCCGGTAGTTTCAGTACTTACGGGATGTTCGCGGAAACTAAGGCTCTCCGAACGATGTCATGGAGAGCGTGGTATCGTGGAGACCTTCCTGAACAACGACAACAACTCACCGCGTGATAAGCATTAGCCCCCACCATAGGTCCTCCGCAGATGTATTTATGAGGTATAGAAACATCGCAGCCCAGGCGGAGAGCCACTGCCACATCAATGCGTGTGGCAGTGGCTCAGGATATTATTTTATTTTTATTTTTTAATATTGACGATCGTGATAAGGATTCTTATAACTTTGACATTGTATGCAAACCTGTATTGTAATTTTTATCTTGAAATAAATAAATCTAAGTCTAGTCATAAGTCGGTATAGATCTGGTTTTATGTCTTCATCGAAAAAGTTTTTTTTTGTGCGATTGTATTCGACCGCATACATTCGCGGCAGCTGCGGTCACATAATTTGGTGAACAACGAAGCACCGCTAGTTAGTTTTAAAATCATACGAAACGTAAGTAAGTGGACGGACTCAACTATTCATCATTTATTTTGTATATGTAACCAAAAATTCGTTGATACCTGATCTTAGTAATTTGCGAATCTCGTTCTTATCTCAGAATTTTCAACTTTTTGATCTTTTTCTCTTAATTAATTCAGTTTACTAATGTAAGCTTTCAATACAGTTTGACATCTTCTACAAAATTTACAGGCACATTAAAGGTTCATACAAATATTTAATTAATTTTGCATTTGAATCTTATGACTGACTCGCAGAGTTGAAATACCTTGAAACGTTGATTGTAGTTGTTACCTTTTGATGATCTATGCTAACGGAAGCTAAATCATCTAACGCATTTAACGCCATTAATCACGCCTTTTGCTAAGTCAGCATTCAGCTCATCTCATTTCGTGACTTCACAAGCTTTCTTTAAGGCGCTGTCAACACCAAAAACGCGCACACTGTCTATTTGTATCGGAGTAAACGAGAGCGAGTGTTACTTGAGCGGCCAGGTTTTAGACGAAAATAATAAATAAAAAAAAATAAAAAAAGTGTGGATTTTTTTGTGAAATATGGCTCGTCTACGGTTTAGGTATGAATATGTGGACTTCATGTTTTTAATTGCAGACCCATACGTCAAAAAAATAAGGACATAGAACCGTTTAAGATGATTTTAAGACCAATCTTTGCAATTATTTTCTATCGAGCCGATTTCATCCAACTATGTTTCGAGTCCATCTACGGTCTTGGAAATATGATGAATATTAACATATATTTTTTTTGATGTGCTAGAACAAATAGATTTTCTTAAACAACTGCTTAAATAATATCAATTTCAACAAATTTGGTCTTGTCAGCCTCTTAAGTGCTTTGAGTAAATATATTTACATAGAATCATCCCCTCGCTGCTAATACCTAAAGAAAAGTCCTTTGACTCAGAAATTATTTTTTGTATGACTCGAAGATAGGTAGTTGAAATGTACAGTCACCGGCATCAATATCTGATGGAACAAAGGCCGTAAAATATCTGATGACAACTTTATTTCTAGAGCCGTTAGAGCGTGTCATTTTTGCGGCCTTTGATCCATCATATAATATTGTATTATATACTCTTCAGTCAGCAGCATTATAATTAACATCTGCTAACTAAATTTTTAAATTTCAAATGGATGGTAAAAATTTAAAAATGTTTTTAGTGTGTGCCGGGTTAAAACCAGCGTCCTTCTGTCATACAATGCAGTCGCACTAACCAACTAAGCTATCGAAACCGTGCTCGATTTAACTAACTTCGAACATTTATCTTTATAAAAAGCAAATGCCAGAAATATATATACATATATAGAATTATATAGGTTCAGGACATAATTAAAAGCGTGTACAGAAATCTTTATTTTAATTTTTGTATTATTGCACATACTTAACAATTTATTATAGTAAGTATAGTCTTGAAAACGATTTTTTGTTCTTAATTTTGACCTCACACTTTCAATGCCAAGAGCCTCTACGCGCTACGTACGTACGTAGCCGATCCCGTGGTTTTTCCCGTATGTAGCGGAAATCACCTACGTCTTACGTGCCCGCTAAGCGGATTCCTGGCAGTGTTAAACCTGTTATTCAATCGGGTACATTTACCCCACGTTGTTAAACTATAATGGAATGTTCCAATAACAGTTTCCGTCTGTCTGTCCCGCCAACGTGCCGATAACGCGATATCGGATGATTGAATAGCTGGAAATGGAAATTCTTGGCATAGTACTGGAACAATATTGATTGTAGCGAATTACTGAATATTGTACCATTGGAAATTCGGTGATATTAGTAATTATGAGGAAAATTTGGGTACAGGCGGTACAGATAAAGTGAGAAAACTTACACAAATTAATTGTTTATGTTATGACATTGATATTCAAGATCGAACTTTGTCCTTTGCCCAGTGCGAAAGATTTTTCTTTTATGTGTCAATTTGATCAAACATGAACAAACTTTATTCCAAGGACGCGTTTTACCACTAATTTTCATTTTAATGTGCGATAAATAAATTTATAAATAAGTAGCTTAAAGATGTTATTTGGCATCAGGTACCGAAATAATTTTATTACGGCTGAAATATAATATATAAACACGATTAGGTCGTTTATTTCTGAAATAGACACATGCTCTGACCCCCCACACAAGGCATCCGTGGAGGAAATGTTATGATTTGCGTTAATATTATATTTAGCGGCTAAATTGGCAAATCAAAATGGAAAATTGGCAAATGAATAATGTATATGGAACCAAGGAATTTTCGTAAAAACTATGAGCTTTAAAAAATCGATTCGTTCAACAAATATGATAATAAAATGCATATATGTATATTTTTTTATAGAGATTTATGACGATATTAAGAAACAATATTTCATCATAATATCGGTTTCAGTCAAAAAGTCATCAAAAAATGACGACTACACAAACAAAACAATGATACATCAAAATATAGAACAACTAAATTTCACAATTCAATACACCACGTATGGAAATGACAGGGGTTGGAACGATGCCCAGTCGCATGGCAAGCAATTATTGTATTGGATAATGTCAGAGTACAAAAAATAGTATACATTATTACTCGTTATTTCCACCTTCATTATATAAAAACTAGCCAACAGTACAAGTCTTACCTTTTTCGAAAGCTGGTATGGTCTAAAAGTGCGCGCAGATTCAAGGCAAAGGCCATGATACCTATGCACCGAACCGCTGCTTTCCGAGGTAGCTTCAAGTTCGCGGCGTCTAAGTGCTCCAGGTCAGATAGATCACGTAACGCATTGTACGACCGTCAGGTAGGTCTAAATGTCACTTACTATATGGAAAATTGACAATTAAATTGTACCGACGCGCGTTCGGGACGTTACGCGATTATCCCTCTGGAATGATATCCCTCCCCCTATCCAAGGGGCGTTTAGCAGATGATACACCTTTAAGGCAACGTAGGCTCGTGGTCTTCTCTCCCTATCGCTGAGTATAATAGTGAGCGAGATGGAAGTACGTGTACGGAAGGGCGGATCTAATTTTTTTAATTTTAATTTTATGTACTTTAATAAATAACAAAGTAATAGCTAAGTTCCCTCAACCATTATATTGCCGATTTTTAGAACCAATTTTAATATGTTTAGCTGGTTGTGCATAATTTGTTACGAATTTTGAAAGTGTATTTTAGATCTATGTTCGTGATGTTTTTCTATCGAGCGAAAGTCAAAAACTCAGGATTTGAATATCTGTTGTCCCTCGAAAAAGGCCTCAAGATTGCTAGTTTAATTTAGGGCAGCCGTATTTATTATTAATCCAAACAGAGCAACAACTTTTTAAAAATCCGTTTTCTGAGCTCACGGCGCCTTATTTTAATACATATACGCATACTGCGTTATTTGTTGACGATCCAGAAATCAAAATCCTAACCAGCACTGTGACAGCAAAAATATGCCAATTGCAAATTTTATTTTATTTTATCTAGTTGTTGTTTTAGTTTCATAAGTAAGAATGAATTTTCAAGTGTAATTTTATTTAATATTGTATTGATTGATGCTTCATGCAGGTAGTGCGTACATTACATCTCACTTCGTATTTATGTTTATTTCTCTCTCGACTATCCCAAAACGGTGCTGGCTGAAAATCAGCGCTGTAGGTGTCTGACACCTCAGCATAATGCTGAGCCAGTGTCCGGTTCACTGCCGCAGAGACACACTCGTTTCATGTTTAATATGTTTTTTTAAGGTTCCGTACTCAAAGAGTAAAACAGGACCCTATTACTAAGACTCCGCTGTCCGTATGTCTGTCTGTCTGTCTGTCTGTCCGTCTGTCACCAGGCTGTATCTCAACAACAGTGATAGTTTGACAGCTGAAATTTTCACAGATGATGTGCCGATTTCTGTTGCCGCTATAACAACAAATACTAAAAACCAGAATAAAAACATATTTTTTTGTATATTTTTTTTCTTTTACAATCTTACACAAATCGGCTTAGTCCCAAACTAAGCAAAGCTTGTACTATGGGTACTAGACGACCATAAACATACTTATACACATAAATAAATACTTAAACACGTAGAAAACATCCATGACTCAGGAACAAATATTTGTGCTCATGACACAAATAAATGCCCTTACCAGGATTCAAACCCGGGACCTCCGGCTTCGTAGGCAGGATCACTACCAAGTAGGCTACAAAACAGGAGGCTCCCATACAGCAAACGCGATTTTTTGGCCGTTTTTATAGATACCTAAAGGTAATGGAACCCTTCGTGCGCGAGTCCGAATTGGCCGAATTGGCCGGTTTTTCTTGTTTATTTTATTGTTTAATATGTGTGTCCTGTGTGTTTGTGAATAAATATATATCAAAATATATACCTTGTGTAAAAGTTTAAATTAAAGTTATAATTTTAAACAAAAAAAGGAAGCACAGACACAAAGTAAGTTCAATACCAGTACACATAATGTTATATGTGTTTATTTAATTAGTTATTGACTCAATAGTCCTAACACAAAAAATTGCCCTAACACGTTTATATGGAAAACGACACGAAACGTTAATCTTAAAAAGGGATACACTACTTATTTCTTTTTACTATATTAATGCCCTGATTCAAATTATGTCTCGAATCACAAATCTGCGTTTGCCCAACAGGCCGTAGCATTTGCGTCATTTGTTTTTGAGGGGTATTAAAAATACTTCGAATACTCAAATTGTGTAACAGTCATTACATACATGACTTTTTGGTTTAAAATAACAAAATTATAGCTTCGTTTATGTATACTCTATACAAATAATAAATAGGTCATCTAAAACTCTATACTAATGATAGGTACACAGGGATAAAATTTGCTTTCGTCCATTCTACGATCGTTTTATACTATTCGTACAAACACAGTGTTTTTTTTTTTTATAGTGATGAAAGTTTTTTTTTATTGGATTTGCAGTTCCAGAGCCTAAAACTGCAAATTCCTCTTTATTATAATTTATGTATTAGTAAAGTAGTTAGTATGTTACTAACCTAAGTTAATAAGTTTCTGTTTTTAACCCCCGACGCAAAAAGAGGGGTGTTATAAGTTTGACGTGTATGTGTATCTGTGTCTGTCTGTGCCATCGTAGCTCCTGAATGAATTTTATCCGAAAGGCTGACGTGATCGAGTTGGTTCTTAGCTACGATTTAACAAAATTGGTTCAGCCGTTTTTGAGATATTGAAATTCGAAATCGAAAAATCGGGGGTTTTTCAACTTTTCTAAGTTATTGCTATTAATTATGCTGAAGTATGCCTACTAACGAGATATGGTTGTAATGTACGAAATAAATGCTTATTCTTGCCCCTGTCACTCTCATCTGTAGGAAGAGTGCTAATCACAAGTGTTGCGTAATTGCTTTTGACTGAACTGAAATATAATATTTCTTTCACTCATACGGAGTAATAATATAAATTACATATTCCTTCTATTTATCCGAATCCATCGTATGCTAATAGAACGTTATTTAACACATTATTGACGGAAACACAAAGCATTGCGCTGTAGGAAAACGTATGAAATGTTTTTTTTTTTGGCCAAACACTTTAACGGCCTCCGTAGCCCAGTGGGTAGTGACTCTGCCTACGAAGCTGGAGGTCCCGGGTTCGAATCCCGGTCAGGGCATTTATTTGTGTGTTTATCACGAATATTTGTTCCTGAGTTATGGATGTTATATATGTATATAAGTATCTATATGTATGTATCTATTATATATATCATCGCCTAGTACCCACAACACAAGCCTTATTGAGCTTACCGTAGGCCTAGGTTGATTTGTGTAAGATTGTCCCGGAATATTTATTTATATTTATTTATTATTATTTATTTTACTTTATCTACAATTATGTTATTAGTACAATTTAACTAGTGGAAGATCAACTTATTAAATTTGTACTAAGTAGCTGCAGAAATCGCGAGAATGTATTTTTTTTCATAAAACTGAATCGACAAAAGAAATCTATATTTTTAATGAACCTGCTCACAAGAATCGGTAGCAAAATGCGAATGTAGAGGAGAACAGACGGATAGACGCCGAACATACGAAACAGATTTGCCCCAAGCTGAAACGGAGAACATCGTTCGCTTCGCTCGCTCGTTATTAGTAATCGTTTATAGCCCTGCGGCGCCTGCGAACCGGAAACGATAACGCAGGTAAAGCAAAGATGGCAGCGGTCAGTCCTTGGATGGGTGACCGCCTGTTGGAGTGGTTACTATAAATGAGCGCTTCCGTGCTTTTGAAGGCACGCTAAGCAGTTGATCACGGATGCTGTATATGACAGTAGTCGTTAAGACGGGTTAGAGGCCTTCGGGCGGCTTGAGAACCTCTAACAGTCGAGTTGCCCACTCACTTGACAAAGGGGGGATAACTGTCACTTGCGTCCGCAGGAGCTACCTACCACAACCCTGCACGAGTGCACGTGTCCCCTGGGTGGTACTAAAAAGTGATAAACTCAAAGGCCAAATAATGTATGCCATACGATTAAATAAAATGTCGATTTGACGACCACTTTAGCCTAGTTGGTAGTGAACCTGCCTACGAAGCAAGAGTCCTGGGTTCAAATCCCGGTAAGGGCATTTATTTGTGTGATGAGCACAAATATTTGTTCCTGAGTCATGGATGTTTTCTATTGTATTTAAGTATTTTTTCTCTATTTAAGTATCTATATCGTCGCCTAGTACCCAAAGTACAAGCTTTGCTTAGTTTGGGACTAGGTTGAATTGTGTAAGATTGTCCGCAAATATTTATTTTATTTATTTAATATTTATTTAATGTGATATTTTTTTATTTTATAAAACTGATAATGTGATGGTTTAACTGTCTACATAGTAGCACCATGTAATACATTTAAGCATCGTGTCCGTATATTTATGGACACGATATTTAAATGTATTCAATAATTGTTTCACGTGGTAAACTAAGTTTAGTCCATACAGATAAACGAGCTAGCTACTCGCCAGAGCACTAAACCACTTCGTCCGTCCGTCTTATGAGATTAGTTCAAACTACACCCACAGGACACATCGTTCTCCTAATACTGTAACATACAGAGGTTGTAACTAATTGCGTTGTCCAACTTTCGTCATAGAATACTGGGGTTGCGCTTCAGGCTACCAGAGTACCAGTGGAGACCACAGGTGGCCATCAGATATGATGGATAAGAACAACAACATGTTGAATAAAAAGTCCTCAACCAGCTTAGAGCATATATGACAGGAGAAGCCTTAAGTCGTATTTGCGTACAAAAATGTCTGCCGAATTTTGCGGGGGGTGAAGAAATAACACATGCAAAAGATTACTCACAAACGCAAAAACGATCTGTTTATTTACACACGCATAGTTTGAAATAGAAAAAAACATTTTCATATAGATGCACACAAACATATAACACATGGAATGACTTCGTACAATACAAACACGGTTTAGGAACACGTAAATGCCAATAGTGCAAGGTTTGGGTCGTTAACTAAGGTCGATAATTCTATCGATATTTGCACAAACATTTTAGTACGAGCATCTCAAGGCCTCTTGTCCACGACACGGTTGTTCAACCGTACGGTGTGTTAGCCGTACGGTTGAAAAAACGTGCTACTAGCTTGTACATGACACGGCATAATCACCGGGCGAGACATTGGCGGGCAGTACTGGCTAGTAGCGCTTTTTTACCCTGGGCTGTGTAGGACGTGTTCATAACATATAAAGGAAACGGAAAATAGAAAAAAAAGGGAAAGAAGGTTTTGGATTCATCCGATTTTAGAAAAAAGGGAGGAATATGGCGCGTTTCATACACTTGTCAAGAATTAATTGAGAGAAGATGAAGACAAGTATGTAAGTCAATGTAATTAATAATTCTTAATTTATGCTCATTTTATTAAAAAATTGGGAATCAGCGTAAGTAAACCGCCACGAACCCGTGCATACGTCCGGCGCCGTCGACAAAACCCGATAGACTGCCATACAACACTCAACTGGTGAAAATCACGCCGTGCGTAGACGCGGCGCGCCGAGGTGCAGTCACGGCGCACACGGCAACCAAATTCTCGAAACCAGTAGAGAAAACGGAAATATTTTTCTTTTTCGGAAACCAGGTTTCCTACAAAGAAAGTGAAGTCTGCTTTAGAAACCCCTTTCGAATACGGAATACTAAATCTTCTTCCGAAACCTCACGATAAACTGCGATGAGTGTAGGTAAATGCGATAAGGTCTCGCACAGTCATAGTATATTGCAATGTTAAGTAAACTGAATAAATTTTAATTGAAAAACGTACTTTATTTGTAACTGCATTTATTTTATAACATCGAACACGGTAAAACTAATGAGGTCCAAAATATGTTTAAAGATATTAATTATATCACGCGTATAGTACCTACGCGTAAAAATCTACAAAATTTGTCTTCAGCGTTTGCTATTTCTTCCCAATCTTCCGTAGTTTTCCCCAAATGAAACACATACACTTGTGTCATAGGTGAAATGTACAAATTGTATTTCACCAAGAGCCTTGCCTTTAACATTATGGGAACATCATGTAGATCGGTGTAGGGGCAGCCGCCGAATATAATATATGTACCTATACATGTATTCCACTTCGGCGTTATCCGAAGTGGCACTGCGTTTTCGTTTTCTAGGGATGCTGGAATTTCACCACTCATCATGACCGTTTTTCAATTTTAACTACGAGTATTACACCGACTCATTTGCTGTTTTTATATTATATCAACCAAGTAGGTATTATTGAAGTTTCGAAAGAAGATTTAGTATTCCGTATTCGAAAAAGGTTTCTAAAGCAGACTTTAGTTTCTTTGTAGGAAACCCGGTTTCCAAAAAAGAAGAATAATTCCGTTTTCTCTACTGGTTTCGAAAATTTGGTTTCGAAAGTGGCCGAAAGGGTGGCGCCACCATGCACGTCTACAAGCTTTCATTGTGATCCATACAACACTGACGACCGTGCCTACACGCGGCGAATTAACCGTTGATTTTCACGGCGATAAACCGTGTCGTGGACAAGAGGCCTAATTAGTATTAATAATTAATGCTAATAAAGGCCTAAATATTGAGACTGAGAGTGTTGTTTACGTTGCCTTCTATAAGTGGATATGGATATTAAACTCAAGAAGAAATGCGTTGAAAAATGAAATTATAGAAAAACTTATACTCGTAGTTATTTATTACAATAGGTAAAACAGAAAATTAAGAATAAATAAAAAAAAATAGTACCTACTCGTTTTGTGCATAATGCATTGTCATTTTAGTTTAATGAATAAAGTTTTATTTTCTTGTTATACTTATTTTTAAGGTCTACGGTAGCCTAGTGGTTCAGGCATGCGGCTGTCAAGCGGCGGTCGTGGGTTCGAATCCCGGCTCGTACCAAGGAGTTTTTCGGAACTTATGTACGGAATATTTATCGTAAGCTTTTCGGTGAAGGAAAACATCGTGAGGAAACCGGTCTAATCCCAATAAGGTCTAGTTTTCCCTCTGGGTTGGAAGGTCAGATGGCAGTCGCTTTCGTAAAACTAGTGCCTATGCCAAATCTTGGGATTAGGTGTCAAAGCGGACCCCGGGCTCCTTTAGGGGCACAACCGGGAATAACTCTAGGACGATGATGACTTATTTTTAAGGTTTATCTATATTAATATCTACACTTGACATTGATGAAGGCTCACCCCTGGCGAGTTCTGTTCATTATATACTGATTTAAGATTGAAAAGTGCAATACTTAATTAAATACTAAACTTACTAACTTTCTCATATAAAAATAAAGTAGGTACGGCAAAATCACATTTTTTTTTTATTTTTTTTTTATTTATTACATATATAAAAGAAAATACATTTGGTTAAATCTAACAGTGTCGTTAAACCCTATCGGGTTTGTATCGATTTCACCACTCAAATTTGTGCAAGGTTTTCAGCAGAGGGGTAATTTACTGAAAGGCTACTCCAGGTATGTATGCTCTAAGCCAACTAGCGACTGCTACCATAATCATGATTATGTTTTTTTTAACACAGTGCCAAGAGTAGATTTAATATTACCAAAAGAATCCTTACGCTTTTTAACCGACTTCAAAAAAGGAGGAGGTTCTCAATTCGTCTGTATTTTTTTGGTTTTTTGTGTGTTTATTACGCGATAACTCGGTAAGTCTCTGGGCGACCGAGCTCCGCTCGGATGAAAATGGAGAAAATACGGAGAAAACGAATTTTCTCGGATATGAGAGTAGTAGAGAGTAAGTAGATTCGCGTGAATTCTGTGGACATTGCCAAAGCTAAGGGCTACAAAGCCTAATTATTGGTTGGACTCTTAATCCGCATAAACGACGTCTCCTCTTATACAGGTTGCTGCCGGGAATTTCCGTTAACTTTGGCATAGTGAGTACATTCACAGATACAAATTAGCATAACAATTTTTAGAAAAAAAAAAAACTATTTTTATACAAAATAATTGAATGTACTCGTACATTCACGGATATTGTCTTATTGTACAAGGGCCTTAAAATACATGATATAAAAATATTAATAAAAAAAAAATGTAATATCGACCGAACTCACTTTGTAAACCTTTTTGTAGTGTGTAGGAGCCTTAAAAAAATGTCATGCTTCTGGCAACCCCACTTTCGATTTCGGGATTTCTGAGTATGTGAAAAAATTGTACCAAAATTGTACCAAATTAGTACTTACTTACTTGAAAAGAAATGTACTTCAATAGTTTCGAGAGTACTATTATTTTAAATTGGGGTTGCTGGGGAGCATCTTTCCAGCAACCCCAATCTTAAAAAGAAGGAATTTAGCGTAAAATTTAAGTTTTTTGGGTAAAATAAGGCCCAAAAAAAATTATACTCTCGTTTTTTCCCGTTGAACGAGATAGCTAGGCTAGTTGAATTACCAAACTTGCGCCAGAAAGTGAACGCCTGCGTGACACAGCAATACGGAAAACACATGAACTCCATATTTTGCTAATATTTTTCATTAGGCGCGAAAAATTGTGAAATAATAAGTAAAACTGTGAGTACCTGGCCAAAGCTGACTCATTCAACGGTAAAAACCAATGAGTACAATATTTCCAGTTAATGATTGCTACTTGTGGCGGTCATATGCTACGCGTAAAGTTTTTGTTGGTTAGGCCGAGTTCCTCCGGCCCGGGAAACTAATATAAACTATTCGGCATCGACGGCACTTTCAGAAAGCTGGCTATTGAATGAGGCATTTGCCCAAACGCTACAGCAGTCTATTGCTGTGCAATGCAATATTTTTTTGCGCCTGATGAAAAATATTTGCAAAATATGGAGTACATGTGTTTTCCGTATTGCCGTGTCACGCAGGCGTTTGCTTTCTGGCGCAAATTTGGTGATTTAACTAGCCTAGCTATTTCGTTCAACGGTAAACACAAGAGTACAATTTTTTTGGGCCTTATTTTAACCAAAAATCTTAGATTCTACGTGAGATTCCTTCTTTTTTGTAGTAATTCCGTCTTTAAAATAATTGAACTCTCGAAACTATTGAGGTACGTTTTTTATTGAGTAAGTACTAATTCGGTACAATTTTGGTACAATTTTTTCACATACTCAGTAATCCCGAAATCGAAAGTGGGGTTGCAGGGGAGCATGACATTAAAAAAATTAAAGGCTGTGACGTCATATGTCATAGTTAAGATCCATTTACACTGGTTAAATCTACAAAACTGATTAAATTAAACATTGAATATCTTGTAACAGTAGGAGGAGGAGTTAAGATACTACTAGTCTTGGAGAAATTAACTTTATTTGATCTAAACTATGTGGGGACATAGCTACAGCAGTCTATTGCTGTGCAATGCAATATTTTTTTGCGCCTGATGAAAAATATTTGCAAAATATGGAGTACATGTGTTTTCCGTATTGCCGTGTCACGCAGGCGTTTGCTTTCTGGCGCAAATTTGGTGATTTAACTAGCCTAGCTATTTCGTTCAACGGTAAACACAAGAGTACAATTTTTTTGGGCCTTATTTTAACCAAAAATCTTAGATTCTACGTGAGATTCCTTCTTTTTTGTAGTAATTCCGTCTTTAAAATAATTGAACTCTCGAAACTATTGAGGTACGTTTTTTATTGAGTAAGTACTAATTCGGTACAATTTTGGTACAATTTTTTCACATACTCAGTAATCCCGAAATCGAAAGTGGGGTTGCAGGGGAGCATGACATTAAAAAAATTAAAGGCTGTGACGTCATATGTCATAGTTAAGATCCATTTACACTGGTTAAATCTACAAAACTGATTAAATTAAACATTGAATATCTTGTAACAGTAGGAGGAGGAGTTAAGATACTACTAGTCTTGGAGAAATTAACTTTATTTGATCTAAACTATGTCCCCTCGAATCCGACTCGGCTGGGCAGCATTCGGGAAGCTACGGCACATCTTTTCGTCCAATATTCCGCAGTGTCTCAAGGCGAGATGCTGTGTATTGCCAGTGATGACATATGACACGGAAACGTGGTCGCTTACTTTGGGCCTCATAAGAAGGCTCAAAGTCACTCAAAGGGCAATGGAGAGGGCTATGCTGGAAGTTTCTCTGCGCGATCGCATCAGAAATGAGGCTATCCGTAGCAGAACCAAGGTAACTGATATAGCCCTCCGAATTGCTAAACTTAAGTGGCAGTGGGCGGGGCACATTGCACGTCGAACCGATGGCCGTTGGGGCGGAAAGGTTCTCGAGTGGCGACCACGTACCGGAAGGCGCGGCGTGGGTAGGCCCCCCACAAGGTGGACTGCTGACCTGGTAAAGGTCGCGGGAGTCCGCTGGATGCGGGTGGCGCAGGACCGGCCATTGTGGCACTCTTTGGGGGAGGCCTTTGTCCAGCAGTGGACGTCTTTCGACTTATATGATGATGATGATGATGCCCCCTAGCAAATAACGGAAATTCCCGGGAACAGGTTGTATGATTCATTCAAACATTTTTTACATGTACGGAAGCCCTCAAGTAAGACGACTTTTGTTTTACTTAATCTGTATGACCCCAGTGCTTTTTGCGGCGATAAAAACGCGCGACAGTATCGTGATACTTGGTTTATTAATTTATTATATAGGTAGACCGTTTAACTCAGTCCTCGCCTGCGAGGCGTGCGGGTGCAGGGATGTAACGATAACGGGGCGCGGGCGACGTGCGGGAGGCAAAGAGACCTATCTAGATTACCTGCCATAGTCACCTGGATCGATACTGTATCGCGTTTGTATCACTGTTAAGAGTCACCTTGTGTATAGTCAAGGGCACCAATATGTATACACCAACCACAAAGTCTCAAAAATATGTACACATACCTTATTTCTGCAGCAATATGGTTGTAGTTTACATATATATGAAACTTTGAGTGAATACATATTGGTGCCCTGGACTGAACTGCCTTAGTAATGTAAAGTTTTGTAATTGTTGTAATATATTCATTAACATAATTTCAATAGAAACTCACCTAGTTTGCCAGAACATGAAGATACGCCTGAAACTTTCTCGGCTGAACATTATTACTTAAGATGTAATAATTTTAGGTGATAGTGCAGCCATTCATTCCCTACATAATGAGCGTCGTCTTCAGTATATGCCGCAAGAGAACGAGGTTAACTCTTGCGGGTTATACAGAGCATTAACCAGAGCGGGTTCAATATGAGTTCGGCAATATCAAATAACCCCTATAGGCCCTCCACAACGTGGACTGATGACCTGGTAAAGGTCGCGGGAGTCCGCTGGATGCGGGTGGCGCAGGATCGGTCATTTTGGCACTCTTTGGGGGAGGCCTTTGTCCAGCAGTGGACGTCTTTCGGCTGATATGATGATGATGATGAATATCAAATAACACTGGCTCCTCATAAGCAAAAATCATCACGTCATCCTACTAGAGAAATTATTCAGACTGGGAATACGAGGAGACCTTCTTCGCTGGATAAAATCTTATCTGACCAAAAGATCACAGGCGGTAGTTCTTGGAGGTTACCGTTCAAACTTCTGTGAGATTCCTAGTGGCGTACCACAGGGATCTCATTTAGGGCCTCTCTTTTATTGCGCTTACTTGTATGACATCACTGACTCTTTTACAAATGCTAAACATTTATTGTATGCCGATGACAAAAAAATATTTTACGTTATCAAAAGTCCTGACGATTGTATGGCTTTACAGGCAGACCTTAATCAATTACAAAAATACTATACTAAAAATAGAATTACTGTTAATGTCAAAAAATGTCAATGTATAAGTTATACACGTAAAAAACGTCCTGTCTGTTTTTCATACAATTTTGAAGGTACCACAATTAGTAAAGTAGATGTAGTTCGCGATTTAGGTGTCACGTTCGACAGTAAATTAATGTTTTCAGAACACGTTGATTATATTAGTAATAAGGGTTTTAGAAATCTAGGTTTTATCCTACGGTCTTGTAAAGTCTTCAAAAACATAGAAGTAATCAAACTGCTATATTTTGCGTATGTACGCAGTACTCTCGAATATGCCGGCCCTATTTGGTCTCCGAATTATACTAAATACATTCATCAACTTGAGCGTATTCAAAAAAAATTTATTAACCACCTTAATTTTCGTCTACACCTACCTCCGTCATCCTATGAGAATAACTGTCGCAAACATAATCTGCTGCCGCTTGTCGATAGGCGCAAAGTCATGGACATGTGTTTGTTATATGACATACTGAACTATCGCTTGGACTGTCCCGAATTGGTCTCTCAAATAATGTTTAATGCTCGTCTTCGCCGCACTCGTCATAACCCAATGTTACACGTGCCAATGCATGGCACCAACTACGCTAAGAATAACGTGCTCACACGAATTGCTCGAACTTATAATGCGGATTTCAGTAGCGTAGATATATTTAGATATTCAAAGGCATCTTTTAAATTGCAAGTAATTAATAGTGTTAAGAATAAGCAGCATAAATAGTTTTTGAAATAGGTAACTCACCTCTTATCATGTTTAACAATGTTGTAGTATTGTACATAAGTTAATAAATCTATTAGTTTAGAGTAAATATGGGATAAATACAATAATATTGTCACTAGGATAAAATATAGCAATATATTCTCATTTGCGGTAACCTATATAGATTGACATGCTTGGTTATGCATGCATCTTCAAAAAAGAAAAAAAAAACAATGACTTAAACTTAATTTAAAAAAAAAGATCTCTCTTTCACACATGTTATGATAGTCCGTTCAACTGTCAACTTTACATATCAAGTTATCTAGGGAAACCTGTAATTGGCCATACTACTGTGTATTATATTATAAGTTACATACTTTGTATCGCTGTTGGTTTTCTGAATAAATAATAATAATAATAAAAAAAAATCTGAAGAAAATATGCGTATCACACGTGCAGATACCTACACAAATATTCAATAAGACTCCACACAGAAAAAAATACATACTTAATTTGAGGTAAGTAAATTAATTAAGCTGAGCCAATTAATTTTCTTTTTGTTCGAGTGAATCATCTTAATTCAAGGCCCGAAGGTGAGCTTCGTGGTAGGCGAAGGCCGAAGGCCGAGCTCCGCGTAGAGCCGAAGGCCCAAAGCGTCCCTTCAGAGCGCGCTTGCGGAAACCCTTCGCCCCCCAAGTGTCTTTAAACGAACCTGAGGGCCGAAGGCCCGAAGGTGAGCTTCCAGGTACGCGAAGGCCGAAGGCCGAGCTCCGCGTAGGGCCGAAGGCCCGAAGCATCCCTTCAGAGCTCGCTCTCTACGCGAGCCCGAAGGCCGAAGGCCCGAAGGGCGAGCCCACGCGGACACACACCCCCCGTACCTTCCCGTCACAAGCAAGACCTGAGTGCAAGTTCTCTCAGACAAAAAATACCCTCCGCTTTTCCCTTCCCATAGCGGACATTTGCGTACATCGCTGTCTGGGACTTTCTTGTTACATTTTTTAATAGCTATCGGCAGTGTATTTCTATTACATTTGCTCTTGTCTGATCGTATTTTTAGTAAAAAACGAAGCTTGATGAGAGATTAAAGTAGTGTATGTAACTGTACATAATCAAGAGGTCGGCGGGGGTGAGCTGTTTTCAGTTTTTGCATAACATGGACATACCTTGTCATTCAATGGTAAATGCCACATGTGTAATTATTTATTAATTCATGTAATGATTTTATCAAGGCTGCCTTTCTGCTAGGAGCTTTATGTCACCATCAAAACAAATACATTAGAATACTTTACTTAACTTGGTTTAAATTTGGTCAATGTTTAATAGGACAAGTACCATTTTGAAAAATAAATAATATTAATACTCGTTTTGTAATGCATTTTCATTTTATTTTGAATCATTTCAATGTTGTCATCTTTTAATATTTCCTTATGGCACCTTATCCATATTAATATCTACAAGAGACAACTACATGACATTAATGACGTAAAATAGCCCACCCCCGCCGACCTCTTATTATTACTATAATGAGCATTAATACACTCGTGTGATCCTATTATGAAACTCGCTGACGCTCACTTCATAAATAACCCACACCCGTGTTTAATGCCCTTCATTATGTACAGTCACATAAACAACTATAATAAAATCATAGAGTGCTAAAGAAAGAAAGAAAGATACATTTATTCACAAACACACAGGACACACATTAACCAATAAAATAAACAAGTTAAACATATAAAACATAAAACAAGTGCATATCTGCCGCAGTGAGCAATGACTACTTCAACATTAAGTTAACTAGATAACTTTTGTCATCTCATAAAGAACTCTCAATCTTATCAGTTATCATATAAACAGACTTTAACTAAATAACTTTCTATTTCCGATGGTTACAAACAACCGAGCCTTATTGATTGATTCTACATCTGTTTATATTCTGTGGTCAGAGTTAGCGTGTTAAGCAGATTAAATTTGCGTTCAGTCATAGCAAATTTAAAAGTTTTGAAGCTCCGTCGAGCCCTCATTTTCATAAATCCCTCATTACGCTCTTATGATTGATGAATTGTCTTTAAACGGAGGCTTTAGAGGAATCTGAATAAAAATTTATGGGTCGTCCAAATTGTGACTACCTTACACTGGCGCCCATACAGTCAAGCGGAGCGCCCATACAAGCCGATTCCCCCCTGCTTGTCTAAAATTTATTATATAATAATAAAATAAATAAAAAATAAAAAAACCTTTATTTCATTTTTAGTTACATTAATATTTATGATTAAAATCTAAGAACTAAATTCTGAATGAACCCCTAAGCGGGTATATGCCTCCTCCAAAAGGTTCCACCTCTCTCTATCCTAGGCTATTCGTGTCCAGGAGGAACCAGCAGTTCCAACGATGTCGTCTTCCCATCTTGTGAAGGGTCTTCCCCTGCGACGTTTTCCTTTTGGTCCCTTCCACGATGTTATTCTTTTGGTCCATCGCTCGTCTTGAAGACGCGCTACGTGTCCTGCCCATTTCCATTTTTGTTTTCGGGCGAAACTTAGAGCATCGGTAGCTTTTGTGACGGTTCGTATCTTTGTATGTCTTATTTTTTGTATCTTTTTCAGATTGAGCATGCTGCGCTCTTTTCCCCTTTGACATGATGTTATTTTGTTTTTTATGCTGGCAGTGAACTTCCATGTTTGACAGGCATATGTTAGGCAAGGTAAAAGACATGATGACATCACTCTTGTTTTAATGTTTATTGGTAAAGTGCTCTTAAATATTTCTCTTAGGCTCCAGTACTTGTTCCAAGTGTGTTTATTATAAGTAGTTATATTTAGTGTTAGTTATTATAAGCAAATTATAATTCAATGTATTCGAATGAACTTCAAATGTTTACAAATGATGACACTGGGCGTCAGTATTGCCAAGATTAAATTATCCTGAAAGTGTGCAACATCATTTTATCTCTGTTGCCAGAACGTAAACAAGGCAAACAAGCCGCCAGTGTCATCATTCAATCATTCGTTCAGCAAATTGTTCGTTCACAAATGTTATAAAGGTAGCGGGAGCGTTAAACCGCTATTTTTCTCTTGTGAAACTGGAATGAATAAACAACTAATCGTACTTCGAGTATAATTAAAATTTTATAAATGAATATTAGGTAATCTAAACTCTTTCATAACTTTTTTGTTCTGGGTTGCCCATCGAAAATTTTCACGCGCCGCCACTGCAGTCATCATCATCATCATTTTCAGCCTGTAATCGCCCACTGCTGAGCATAAGCCTCTCTTCGCGTTCGCACTGCAGTACCTTATTCAAATTCCGGACTTATTTTAATTTCATTCCAATCCCATTTCAGATAATAAGTAAGCTATAAACTAATGAAATACAAAAAAAAATGCATTATTGTCCCATAAAAGAGAAGCTTCAAAAGGAATAGTGCAAGTAGTAATATCGATAACCAACTTATATGGCACTGGACTATGTTGATCCATCAGACTGTCCTCGTAGGGTAGGCATTTTAGTTAATTCGCACGCTCGTACAGTCAGCGTCACATACATAGGTACACTTTAGGTGTTCAAAAATATCGGCACATGCACCCTAATGCCTTGAAAATAAATGTGTGTTCCGATGTTTGTGACGTGCTTGTTTGCTCCGATGTATGTGATGGCGACTGTACTCAATGGAGTTTTGGTTTTTAATAAAAACATAAATGTTTTTTATTTGGTAAAATTGCATCTACTTGCATCCCCATTCGTTTGTGCACATTATCCAGGGACACTCTGTATATGTGGAACTTTTGCGGTATTCCATATTTACAACTCGCTACTTTATAAGTTTGACTATACGTTTGAACTACTTATCTACTAAAGTCCGCAATTTTATACCTACCTTACATAGCGTACCTTCACAGTAAAAATTAAATGTTCGCAACAAGCTCAGTGGAGCAAATTGAAACGCAAGAAAAACCAGTCGGTACCAGTCTGAGAGCAGCGTCTGCAGTTTTACAGTCAGCGAGGTGGATAACTTACTTGAGTTTATTTACAGTGACTCGGTAATAAACGGGAAGTGTTCAATTTCAATCGAGTATTTACGGGTTATACCGACCATTGTGGAGTATGAAGTATATTTGTTAGAACTTTTAAGGTGTTTCCTGCAAATAAGAGTATGAATGCGTGTGGGTGATTGCTTAAATTCTATGACTCACAAACAGAAAATAAACAAAGCCGGTCACTCATAGAGAGTCATCCAACCTACTGATTATCATCTGCACTGCATCCATGTGCCTGTCGGAATATGGTCAGAAGTCTTGCGTGTGACTCAAAACCACAGTTATGAATGTGATGATAGACTAAATGTACATATATGTAATACTGTCCTTAGGATCATTTGGGTAATAGTAACACAAGAAACATCGCATTAGTGACCGATGAGACATTTTACGTTACGAAAAAACATCAGAATGCGTCTATTGAGGTATTGAAACATGATAAAGAGTAAGGTTGCGATTAAATCCTAAATAATTCATGTAAAATGTAACTCAAAGAAGACCTGAAAGAAAAGATTGCATTAATTAATTTATTTATTAATTAATTCATTGATAAAAAGAGAGTGGCATGCACGTCAGAAGTTCGGCATCGATGGCGGCCACAGGTTGGTCTGGTCGGTGTGATCGTGCGGCTTTTGACGGAACATGGCGTCGCGGGCGGGCCGCGCGTGCACGTACAGCGCGGCTCGGCACCATGCGCCCGCGCCGGCCGCCGCGCCGACGAGCACGCAGCCTTCTACGGGGACAGGTGCGCCCGTCCAGCTGGAGAACGATACACATGTAGCTGCGTACGGATCGCGCGTACATTAGCACGCGTAGTCGGTTACGCGTGTCCTGGAACACCATGTCCGTACTTGCAGCTACGCGTACACTCTAGGGGAACGCGTGCCGCGCGAACTGGCTCGCGCACTAGCCGCCGGCAGTGGATCGTGGCGGTCCGTCCAATATCCAACGTACGCGTAAATACACGCGTAGCAGGGTACGGACTATCCGTACGCGGCTTACGAGTATCTTATGACAAGTGACACGGTGGTTTGCAACAAAACGTCTGATATCGGAAGCCGGGTTCATTAAAATCTGAATGTAGGTATGGAAGGTTTCAAAACCTTCTATGGAATGATAGCTACCGGTGCCATAATAAACATTGATCGGTGTGTGATTGTAGGTTGGTGAAGCTCGCCCTGAGATGCCTGCGTCAGGCAGTGGCGTAGCATGGGTGTTACCCAAGGCAGAGATGAATGCGATTGTGACACAACCCGGTATCATCCCCAAAAGTTACACAGGGCGGCTTCTAGGGTTGATACCTTGTGTTTTTTTGCGAGTCACTCTTTCTTACTTAATGCAAGTAATTCAAGCAAACTAAACCTTTTGGAAATACTTATACTACGGTTAACTTTTCATCGAAGTTTTATTTCAATTGTCCCATCCATCACCGGCATCGGTGCCTATACATACGAGTATACATCCTCAAATTTAAAATGATCCCATGTTTTTTTTTATTCCAAACTAAAGATTGCTATGCACTTCTCTGTTGCAGACCCAAAACACGTAGTCTGGAAAGTATTACTTTCCCATTAACCTCCATTAAAAACGATTACAAAATCCTCACACGGCAGTATACTGTAGGTAGATACGCCCTCGCTGCCCAGGTGTGACACGCAAGTGCCGAGGGTAGACGCGCAGTCCCGCGCTACCACGCCACGTCACACCCAATGTTATGGTCGCGCTTACTGCAACAACACAACCGAAGAAATCTGAGCCGTAAACTGAAAATTCTATTGATCATTACCTACTTCATCGATTATTTTATAAATTGTTTACGATACTTTTAAAGAACATCCTACGTCACAAATAATTGTGATGAAATCTCGATTTAGACTCGTAATTAATGATCCTTAAAAATTACATACGAAGCGTGATGTAAGTTTAAAGTGTTAGGTATAATATGATCGAACAAGTTTTTTAAAGGCCTGTAACACAATATTTTAAATAGCTGAATAAAAAAATACTTCACAGCCAAGTCTATACTCGTATAGGTTAGTTACAATATTAACTCAACCTAGTTAGAGTACAAAATGTTTAATCCCGGTAATCATTCCCTAAGGGGATGAAATGGGGGGTGAAAGTTTGTATGGAGCTACGATATAAATTAGTTCCACGCGAACTGAGTCGCAAGCAGACTAGTACAGTCGCCATCACATACATCGGAGCAAACAAACACGTCACAAACATCGGAACACATTTGCTCTCATCAGAGCACATTACCTCTATTTTCAAGGTATTAGAGTTAGTGTTGTGGATAACGCTCACCTCGAGGCCTAAAGACTCGAACCCTAAAGACTCCCGAGGCTTAAAGACTCAAGTGACGAAAAGTCAATATTTTGCATTCATATACGTAAAATAAACCAACACGGTTCTTAAACTGTTTTATATAAGATGAGGTTAAGTTGTATAAAAACTGAGCGCGTCTCGCCATCGAACGTAACAGTTTGGCGAGAATATAAATGTTTTGTTAGATGTTATTTGAAAATATAAATAAAAAAAAAAAAAAAAACAGCATCGAGTCTTCAAGCCTCGGGAGTCCCTAAGGGTCGAGTCCATAAGCCCCGAAATGAGCGTTATCCACAACACTAATTAGAGTGCATGTGCCGATATTTTTGAACACCTAGAGTGTACCTATGTATGTGATGGCGACTGTACTTACCAAAATGAAATCTAGACATTTAATGGAGAAATAAAATAAAAAGTTTAACATGTATTATCGTTCTCTCCCACATTCACCCGCACTCGTTCCTAAAACCGCCGATCGATTATTTGAGCACCTCTGTTTCATTCAGGGGTTATATTTCCTGAAAATGATGGCTGGTAGGTTTGACTGTCCAATACTTATGTATTGGATTGGGCAGGTCAAATCTACCTTGCAATATAGTAAGTAAGTGTATGTTCTGTGTTCTGTGTATGTCAGTTTATGTTGTATGTTAAATTGTATGTAAGCTTTGTAATCTAACCTTATAATTAAAATGTAACTAACACCTCCTACATGGATCGGTGAAGACCTAAAATAAAATATATTCATTCATTCATTCATATTTCAGTAAAAGTATATTAGTGAAATCAAATTGACATTTGATACGTGCACTCGTTTTCGCAAACCAGACGGTTTAGTTTTTTTTTTGTACCAAGTAGGTGGCAAATAAACGTACGACCCGCCTGATGGTCACCGTAACCTATTGACGTTTGCATTTCTAGAGGCACCACAAGCACGAAGACGACCCTTTAAGATGTAAACACTCCTTTCTTGAGGATATTTTCACAATCGATGCGTTCATTCGTGGGAGGTAGTTCCTCTAAAACTGAATATTGTTGAACTTACACGGAACCCGTAATTAACAATCTTCAAAAAGAGGTTAAAAAAACTGCTAATAGATACCCTCTAATTTAATCTAGTATAAGGTTTTTATTTTTATTCTTAATTATAAGGTAATAAATAAGATATGTAGGTACACAAAACAAAAAAATATTGTAAAGAAAGTGAGTGCAATCCTCGCCTATAAACAATATGTTTGGCGAACTTATAAGTAATAAAAAAATTAACTTATTATTTTTGGAAAAATAAATTTAATTTTTTTTTTTTTTAATTTGCTTTTGAATTATGTCTAAATTCGATTTGAAACCAAAACATTAAGTAAAATATACCCCAGGCCTTTGTCGAGTAAAACGTGTCACTGAAGGGGATTTAAAAATTTAAGGTGGTTGTAAATAACCGCACCTGACCTAATCGCACGTGCTACATGGGATCTGGGATGAATAGAAAAGAACGAATATTTTGTGGGTAGTATATATTTAAACGGTTTAGCTTTCTTTGGCAAGGTAATTAACTGATTGCAATTTAGTGTGAAAGTGGATCCACCCCAGTGGGAATTGGTCTGCGTCAGGCAATGGATAAAAAGAGGAGCCTTTGTCCATCCTTACGGCGTAAGCTTTTAACATCACTCATTTCATCACAACTGAGCCAGTAGTTTAGCCGCGATAAGCTTACAGATAGACAAGAGTTACTACCGCGAGCGAGTGAGTTTAGTGACACCGGGTGACTAGCCCCGATAGCACCATAGGTTTTATGGTCACGTTTTACGGCACAAAAATACCAAAACGTCACGTAAAACTCATATTATGGTCATCCATAAAACCTATCATGCTAGCTGCCCAGGTCTACTTTTCATTATTGTACTACTAGATGCCGTACGGGTTTCCACAACTATGTCGTTGATTTAAATACTAAATGGGTCGATAATGATTTTATAAAGAATATGAATAAATATAATCTTGTAGGTTCCAGTCGCTTTGCATTGTTGGTTTTTTGAGCATAATTTTCCCAATTTTACTCTTGTCTTAAAATAATAAACTGGAATGTAAGCCTGGAATATTAAGTATCATTTGTGTTTTATAATACTTTCCTGTACCTATCTTTTCTAGTTTTGCCGTAAAGTCTGAAAGCCCTTAGATTTTTCTTTGATTTTTTATATAGTACGTTTGCTAATAGTTCTTAAACTAGCGTATATTATATTTACACTTTCCCAAATAAGGCTGTGGTGATTTTGATGACATCATTACTGGGGAGACCGACTCCTTAGATATTGTTTTCCGGCAGTTTTGGGATCCAGGCCTAACAACATACTAAAAGATGGCGCTGGTATCCGAAAGTGAAGTGTTTGTTCGACGGAATCCCCTAACAACACTACTGACACTTTTGGACTCATTTATTTTAAATTCAAATTCAAATTCAAATTCAAATATTTATTCGTGACACACAATTTACACATACAAAAGAAATAATATAATACATATTTTGTCACGAAATGGACCCTGCTCAGCATATTGCTAGCTTTGCAGCCAGCGCTGGTCTTCCGCAGGGTCCATTCGGTGAGAGCACGGTGGGCAACAACAATAGATACACATGCAATATCTTATATATATATATATTTATAATGAAATATTAATAACTAAAATGCACACTTAATAAAAATAAAAAAAAATACACAAGAAGGAAAGAAGTGTTCACACCCCACAAACCACTACGTGTGTGTGGGCCTTTACAGTAACAGTGAACGCAGCCCATACACAATCGTTACTACTAGCGCCAGCGGGATTACAATGTAACAGCAGAACAGAAAACAAAACAAACAATATACTAAACGTCAAATATACCCGTGGTAAAGCCACAGAGGACTTTTCTATGGTAAAGCTTACAAGAGTAGTTAATTATTAACTATGACTAAAGAGCCCCCCCCCCCCCCCCCCCCGAGACGTGTTACTAAAGGAGAGTTTCTCGAAGAGATATGCCGGCGCCTTGTGCTTCACTACCCCAAATAGCAAACAAGCCAGATGAAGCTTACGTCGGTGTTGCATTTTTAGGATATTATGCTTGTTAAGAAATGGGGTGACATGGGCCCTCAACGGAATGTTGAAACAAAAGCGAGCACAGGCATTCTGAACACGCTGGATGAGTTTCTTTGTCTTAGCAAGAAGTCGTGGTCCAACAACAGTGTCCACATAATTAAGTCGTGATAAAACAAGTGATTCCACTAACTGTATGCGTAGGGTCTCGTTTAAAAATGGTCTAATTTTGTACAGTATTTTAAGTTTATAAAAACAGTTTCTGACAGTATTGGCAATATGCTTTTCATAACGAAGATTACCGTCCATCAAAAGACCTAGGTTGAGTGCTTCATATGTCCGCTCTATAGGCTTATTTACAAGCATAACGTCATTTGTGGGACTGTCGCAAGCCAGCTGTTGTTTGCTGCCAAAAAGCATATATTTTGTCTTGCTGGGGTTGAGAAGCAAGCAATTGTCTGTTGCCCACTTAGAAATTCTTGCAAGGTCCGCATTAAGCTTTTCTATGGCGCTGCCAATTTCGGATGGCTTGCATGAGATGTAAACTTGTACATCATCTGCATAGATGTGGTACTTGCTGTGTATGATGTGTGACTCTATATCAGCAGAATATAGAATAAAGAGGATAGGGCCAATTACTGATCCTTGAGGGACTCCTCTAGTGAGGCCAGCTTGTTCAGACGCTCGCGTGGAGCCATCACTAAGATTAATTTTGACTGATTGACAACGGTTATTAAGATAACTGTCGAACCATCTTAATGCATTATTGTCGAAGCCATAATAACTCAACTTAGACAAAAGAAGACTAATGTTAAGGCAGTCAAATGCGCGGGAAAAGTCAAGGAGTACTAACAATGTGCACATTCCCTTGTCCTGTGCACACAAAATATGGTCTGTGACATCCAATAGGGCAGTTACTGTACTTCTCCCCTTTCTGAATCCTGATTGTACACTAGGCAGGATGTTGTTCGACTCCAGGTAATGAGTAAGCTGAGAGCCCACAGCCTTTTCGAGTATTTTTGACATACAAGGTAAAATACTTATAGGTCTAAGATCTTTAAGTTCTGATGGGTTAGCAGTTTAGATTTTAGATGTTCTCACTACTAGTACCACACACATTCGATAGTCAAGAAACTATCCTTTAATAAAATTGTGTGAGCTTAGATTCAAAGTATCGATATGCTTATAAAACGCATATTATGTTATTACCGCGGTAATAGGTTCCGTTACCTTAGTATAAACAGATCACGAATTATGGTCCTCATACAGAAAATTAAGAAACACTCATGTTTTTTTATTTTCCTCAAGAAAAAATTGAAAATACTCTGCAAAGCATTAAAATCCCAGGCCTCTGTTATCTTGAAAACTAAAAACCTACTTAGACCTAAAACGAGATCCAGTGAATGGAATTCCCTAGTGATTTTAATAAATTCACAGAATTTTCAGTTGACCTCAGTGACATTTTCGTAACCAGATTTAATACTAATGATACTAATGTCTGTGCCTTTGACTCCGCTAGTCTGGTATTTCTCAAAACTTGTCATGTTTCTTTGACGCGTCCCCAGACATTTGAATGTTAATAAAACAATAAGTACCTACATTCAGAACGTAAGAAGTATGATTTTGATTTAAACTTAGCTTCATTTACATGATAACGACATAAACTACAAATAGAACTAAGGAATAGAGTTACAATAGCCAATCAAAAAAATCAGGCAAGTGCGAGTCGGAACTCGGCAAATAGTGTTCCGTACTTACTGCCAGTTATTTTACATGATTCACACACTTTTCGTAACCCTTAAGAGGATGCGTGGTCAGACAGCTTTTTGAATAATTACTTTAAAAACAAAGTTTAAACTGACTTCAATTCAGTACTTTACCAAGGCACATGCTACGTGAAAATTTCCACATTTCCTTTCCAATTTACCACATGAACTGCTTTCCGAGAGCAAATGCGTTGAGTATTATAGATAAAACCCAAGTCGCTATATGTGGGCTGATAATATTTGAGAGTTCTGTCGATTCCTCAAGGATCTCAGAATTAACACTTCATTAGTTGCTACTTCAACGCAATCATGTCAGAATCTTTGACGTACTTTACATCTTTGAGGAATTCCACAAGTTATCTGTGGTCTTCATCATCAGTTCCACTTCACCAAAATTACGATTTCCGAGGGTAAATGCACGAGTTATAATAGAAATTACCGAAATCACGACATGCGTGCTTATAAAATTTGAGGGTTGCCCGCAATTTTATCATCAGATCCTGACTTGGTGACAACGGGATCACCTCAGGAATATATTCTTTCTAATAAAAAACAATTTTGGAAATCGGTCTACAATAGGGAACATTACTGCAATGTTCTGCCGCCAGAGGCAGCACTACCACTAATAATAAAACAGTATAGGAATATAGGAATTCACACACACATGCACAATTGATTGTCAAATGAGTGACAAGGATGCTTGCATAGACAATACCGCAAGTGGGAACGAGATAAAATGTCAACGCTGCTAGTGTCGCCACCTACGAAGAGTTTTGCGTAATGTTCCCTATCGTCGGAGAAATCGGCGAACATACATTACATCTTTGAGTAGTTCCATAAGTCATATGTGGTCTTCATCATCAGTTCCACTTCACCAAAATTGCGATTTCCGAGGGTAAATACACGAGTTATAATAGAAAATACCAAAATCACTACACGCGTGCCTATAAAATTTGAGGGTTGCTCTCAATTTCCCTGGGATCCCATCATCAGATCCTGAATTGGTGACAATGGGTATACTTTATCGAATAAAAAAAGAATTTTGGAAATCGGTCGACAATTGACGGAGAAATCGGTGAAAAATAACTACATTAAAAAAAATACATACAGTGGAACATATAACCTCCGCCTTTTTTGAAGTCAGTTAAAAATTGGTATTAAATTATTTGTAAAACCTATTTCCGTCGCGTTTCGCACGGATTAGGGGTGTCTCTGTAAATGTGTGCGTAAATTATCAACGTGTGCGTGCGAGGCCCCCAGTTTTCTAAATTTGAAATTTGTAACTACAAATTTCAAATTTAGAAAACTGGGGGCCTCGCACGCACACATTGATAATTTACGCAATATTTATTCAATCGAGAAGATCAGGAATGTCACGCGATACATTCGTTACTTTTATTTTACTCCTGACGTCATAGAGCCTCGATTTGTTTCATAAAATCATTTGTTAAAACAATTTAGATTTTCCATTTTACCGATTGTATATAAAGAGTAAGTTGTGACAGAGTATTCAATGAAATCAAAATTAGATGTCGATACCAACGACTGAGTACATATTCAGTGAACGTGATGGGTGTCGTTAGTCTATCGTAGTTCATTGTAAGCACTACAAAACTATCTTTACACGAAAGCAGAGAAAAATAAATGAGTAACTTGCGAGCAAAAGTTTTGGTCCGTCCATTTGGGCTGAATTTGGCGTACCTACGACTGTAACTTGGATAAAAAATGAAATAATGGGATGATGCAGCTCAAGGGTTGCCCATAGGAAATGTGATCAATAGATTACATATGCAACACTTTTTGAAATGGAATTTGGACTTGTTACTAACAGTGCACTTTATCGCGTCGCTACTGAGACGGCTGAGAGGCAGCAGCAATAGTCTTCTGAGTGTGTTGGCGGAGCGCCTCGACTGTCCACTCTCAAGATACTGGGTTCAGGTGGCTATCGGGAGGGCCAAATAAGCCTGAACCAGTTATTCTTCACTACATAGTATAAAACAAAGTCGCTTCCCGCTGTCTGTCTGTCCCCATGTATGCTTGGATCTTTAAACCTACGCAACGGATCTTGATGGATATACTGATTCAAGAGGACGGTTTATATGTATAAGACATGCATCTAAACCCGTGCGAAGCCGGGGCGGGTCGCTAGTATTAAATATGTAATTTGTCATTTAAGTAGCATTAAGTTATTATCATTATTGTCACTAACATATTTCATAAGTCACCACTGTTAACATCATATGGACCGAACCAATGATCTGAAATAAAGATATTTTATTTTATTATTTATTGTATTTATTTATCGCGGACATAGCCAAAAAAAATCTTATTTTATTGTCATTTTCTGTAAAACTAATCCGTCAACTATACCAAGGCAGCGGATTTATATCAAGTAATAAATATTAGTATAATAGTCATTTATATTATACTTAATGTAATTATAGCCTCCGTAGCCCAGTGGGTAGTGACTCTGCCTACGAAGCTGGAGGTCCCGGGTTCGAATCCCGGTCAGGGCATTTATTTGTGTGTTTATCACGAATATTTGTTCCTGAGTTATGGATTTTATATATGTATATAAGTATCTATATGTATTTATCTATTATATATATCATCGCCTAGTACCCACAACACAAGCCTTACTGAGCTTACCGTGGGCCTAGGTTGATTTGTGTAAGATTGTCCCATAATATTTATATTTATTTATATTTATATAGCCTTAAATCATTATATCACCTTGTAACATCAGATCATTTGAAAATTATCTGAAACAATATTATACTACCTATCCGTTACATTCGTTATACAAAGCAATGGTATATCAAACCAAAATAGATTCGGAGAAATTATATAAAACGTCGTGCACCCATCCCCGCTCACCGTCCCTACAATACACTTTCTACGTCAGAATTCCCGGTCAGGGCATTTATTTGTGTGTTTATCACGAATATTTGTTCCTGAGTTATGGATTTTATATATGTATATAAGTATCTATATGTATTTATCTATTATATATATCATCGCCTAGTACCCACAACACAAGCCTTACTGAGCTTACCGTGGGCCTAGGTTGATTTGTGTAAGATTGTCCCATAATATTTATATTTATTTATATTTATATAGCCTTAAATCATTATATCACCTTGTAACATCAGATCATTTGAAAATTATCTGAAACAATATTATACTACCTATCCGTTACATTCGTTATACAAAGCAATGGTATATCAAACCAAAATAGATTCGGAGAAATTATATAAAACGTCGTGCACCCATCCCCGCTCACCGTCCCTACAATACACTTTCTACGTCAGAATTAGGTATTGGAATGAAAATGACATAATAACTCACGGCTAGAATGCCATACGGAAAAGTGTGTCTTGCGTGCTTCTCCGTGAGTGACGTATCCGAAGTCGATTTCCTCCGGCTCTAGTGACAATTGCGGGAAATCCACCTCCAGGGTCAGAGGTAGGGTCTAGAGACAAAAACATAAATACTGGTGACGTACCTAAAGTCATTAGTCTGACGGGCAAAGTTGAGAGCCAGAGGTCTCGGGGCAGACCACCCGCTAGGTGGAGCATACAAATTACTGCACTCTTGCAACTATATCTGCACGAGGCCATATACAACGTGTTTTTTTTGATTTCCGTTAACTTTAAGGGAAGAATCCTCAGGTTAAATGGAACTAATTTCTCTAAGAAACTAGTGTCTTAACTCTTACTATTTTTCAGATATTCAATAAATCAATTTAATGACCGAATCAACGTGAAGGGTCCTTTATTTAATTTACGTTAAAAACGAAAAAGGGAATTTTTGGGATTTGAACCTTACCACTGAGCCATGTGTTGACAAGTGCTGTCGTAGGTGAAAATTACCTTTGTGTTAATTGAGATTAAGTGTTAAGTTAAGCCCTCCCACACTGTAAAATTGTTTGTTAGTTTGTATGAAAAATGAAAAAAAATATTTTTTTCGAATTTAACAAAAAGCAACAGTATATATAACAAGGTAGCTTCTGTTAATGAACCGAACATCGTGTCGAAATTAACGGAAATTAAAAAATACACGGTGTATAAAGCGGGTAATAAAAGCCTATGGAGAAGTCTGGTCAACAATAATAGGACATGATGTCACGATTGTCAGCATTGAGGGAACGAAAAGAGAGGGCAGAAGTAGTTCCTTGGACTGATCCTTAAAAAAAATCGTTTGACACAAGACAAGCCACGCTTTCGGGTTGTACTTTTCTATGCAAACTTATCAACTCGAGGTAGTATCTTAAGTTAAAACTTGACTTAGGCATCAAACGTAAGTCCGATTCACTAAACGTTAATAAATGTGGTAAGGCGTCTTAGCCAAAGAAATCGCGGTACGACAAGCTTACTCAAAAATGTCTATAAATGGCTGTAACCGGTAAGTAAAAGATGTATCAAATAAGGACTGAAAATTTATAAAATCCGGTAAAAAGCTGACTTCATTGTAGCCAGAGAGTATTTTTTGCACGTATTAAGCTGGATTCTTACTTATTTGACGTGTCGTATAGTGACAGGAAAGAACGAAACCGGTTTCATACAATACACGGTTTGTTTCACATTTATCTGGCGCGCTCTGACGAGACGGCCCCATTCGTGTCAAGCATCAGAGCGCATAAGGGAGCATCACGTCAGTTAATTATGAATTCGGCTTAAGTTACGTTACTTAAGTAATATCTATATATTATAGTATAGGTAGTCGACAGACCTCCAACAGTCCCTGATCGCAGGAGAACGTCACCTGCCCGGTAACTTCCCGCTGAGGAGCGTAGCTGGAGATCACGCACTTCTTGTCGATTCCACAAGACTCGTCCATATCTGGCCATATTTCTGCGGTGTTCAGTAACACCTCCACGCACATCTACAGGAGAAAATTAAACATGGGTTATCTTACTTCTTGGTTACGCTAGTCGTTGTATAAAAAAAGCCTTTCAGAACTCCCAAGAAGTAGTAGTATTAGTAATATTCTTTATTGCACCACAACATAAGAAAAACATGATAAAGGAGTAGATTAAATAAGTAATGGTAACAACAGAAGGAGTTCACTCTTATTTATCTCTTGCCGTCAATATAACGAATTTTCAAATAAATAAAAAATCGGCTAAGTGCGGGTCAGGCCACACGCAGTGTGGGGTTCCTTAGTTGCCAGCCTTTGTTACATCAACATGCGTGCGCCATCTGAACGGGGTCGGAGGTGTTTGCGTCACCCGAATTCGTACGAAAGTTGGCCTTTCCGAGTATATTTTTTCAGTTGGTCGATTATTATTCGTTAACTAGTTATACCTACTCAGCCATGATACTTTTCCTTTTAAATTCAGTAAATGTACCTCCTAAATACTGCCATAATTTTTTCCGCATACCCAGTAGTAAACATTAAGCCGGCAGGATGGGAGGACACTGGTCTCGGACAAAAATCAGGGCTTTAAAACCCAATATTACGCAAACTCAGTCCGGAATTGAAACATAAGTAAGTATAATATAAAAAAATAAGTGATTAGAGACTTTGTACAAAAAACGTTATGAGTATGTGTTAAATTTTTTCCTGTTTTATTTTTCTGCGACAGAAACTAGTTTCAGATATGGCGCATCTCATTGCGTGCACAAAGTTTCATGTTATTCTAGCATGTCGTTTTAAAATGAGAACCAAACTACATTTGTATGGATTGTCGAGCGTCCTGGCGACTGGTCTACTTACCATCAGCATACATTAAATATTTTTTTTTAATTTATTTCTTACTCAACAAAAATTACGATAAACTTAATCTAAATCTTCGCCAAACTGCATACCAGTTTGTTGGCGAATATACACTCTTTATAATTATGTTTTGGTATCTATATTATGTGTACAATCTACATATGATTTTATTTTTTATGTTTATTATTATTAGCGGTAACAAGGAATAGCAAGTGATGTAAACATGTATACAAGCCTTTCCTACCCTCAATGACAAAAATAACTTGTTTACATTACCACTCACTTCGATTGGATCTCCTTATGACTATGTTATTTTCATTTTATATTCCTATAACTATCTTACTACCTATTTTTTAAAAGGAAAGCATCCATTAAACATGTTTTCAATTTAGATTTAAATATATGTATAATGAAACTTACATAGGTACAGAAGGTCAACTGTGAAACAAATCGCTGTTTGACAACTAAAAACTAAAACTGTGACATGGTGATTTACTATAGAGCATATGATTTTGTCTAGTTAGGTTAGGGTTGTCACGTTTGCGAGTCATCGTTGTAGTACAACGCGGGCCGCGGTACGATAAGTGTCAAGGCCTCCACACACCGAACTTGGTTGCGGGTCGGGCGCGGGCCCGCGCAAGTTGTAAAACATTGAAACTACACTTCAATCACACATCGAACGCGAGCCCGCCGCGGGTTCGCGGTGCCAAGTTACAACTCGGGTAGCGCGGCCGCGGGTCGTGGGCGGCGCGGGTCGGGCGCAACGCGGGTCCCTTTTATCGCTTCAACCGCGCCCGACTGCGCCGCGCCCGACCCGCGCCGCGCACGACCCGCGCCGCGCACGACCCGGGTTCGGTGTGTGGCCTTCACCACAATGTCACTGACGTCACTGACAACCGTATTCAGGATTGCACCTCGAGAGCAGAATTTAACCCAAGTCACCTCTGCCACCCTACGCCACCACAGCGGTATGAAAAGAAATCTCACCGCAGTCGAACTCCAGGGTTCCAACGTCAAATTGACCTCATCATATCTTTCCCCTGGCTCATGTATGCAGCCGCAATGCCCACAGTCGTTATGGGCCTTGTTCATGACGATCTGCCAGGGCGCTTTCGTCGCGCAGTGCACCAGTAGGGGGGCAGTGCCGATGTTACGTATGTTGAAACGCTTGCGGACTCTAAAATACCAAAGATCTCTTTAATAATTGAAATTGAATGTGTGGTGCAGGCTTACAGCAGTACAAAACGGTTAGTGTACCTTTATGAGTAAACAGAGGGGAAAAACATTTCTGAAATAATTCTTACGATAAAATACGATACTACGATAAAACTTTGCAACACAAATGTAAAACAACACTTATAATTGCCTAGGGTCTGGCACCACCCAACAATAAGACATGATAGTTGATTTAACAAGACCTACTTTGACTTTTAGTCGTGTGTTTGAACTTAAAAGTGATGAGGATAACTTCGTCAACAACAAATTACAGTCAGTAGCAGAAGCAGCTACGCAGATCTGGTGTTCGAAATTATCCATACAAGAATTGTAATGTCAAAGGAATAAGGATCTTTATAGATCAGTTTGAGTGTGTTATTTTGCTGAGCTACTTCTGCCCCTGACTGGCATGTTTGAAACTGAAAGACATGTTAGTGAATGTGTGTTCTTTCTTTACATGTTTAAAACTTTGCACCCTTGTCCTTAGTAATAAGGCAAAAAATGTACACATGTATTTAATATAAACTTTACATGAAACTCGCCTAGCAATCTCGTTGTAGTGCAGATCCAGTGCGCACAGCCACCCACGTACTTCCCTGCACGAGAGACGTAACACCGCTTTGCGAGGCGACGCGCGTACCCCCACCCGTGCAGGCGCCGGCTCCGGACGATGCCAGTAATTCCTGGTACAAAGGGTTCTGTTGTGTAAAGCTTGCAAAAGCCAAATATTCCTGATATCAACAGGTAAAATCCTTGAACATCATCAACTCACTTCAGAAAAAAATGAGATAGGATAATCAGCATTCTGGGATTTAGGCATTTTGAAACTAAGTTATTTTGGGATCTAGAAGTATTGGAGCATTAGGCAGAATTAACACTATTATACCATTGTAATGAAACTAAATCTACTACATGCATGCAAAAACAAAAAACCTAGTTACCCTTTCTTGTCATCTAATATGGTCCTGAGCAGAACTACGCCAGGTGGTGCAGTTTCTCCCCCACCCACGGGATTCATACTGATGCGCCACTCCATCCAATCACCAGGTGCCACTGAACACACTTGTGGTTCAACCTGTACGAAACATGAGTGAACTGAGGGTCTGCGCTGAGAGCGTTTAGAGCACACACGGCGACTTGTAGCGGTTGTATCAAGCGTGGTTACGGGAAGGCACTTGTCCCACCGCCAGCGAGTAACGATTACTCTCATAGTAATTCTTACTCGCGCGAGTAAAAGCGAGTAAGACACTATGAGAGTACTCGTTACTCGCTGGCGGTGGGACAAGTGCCGAACGCGCGGCACTAGCTCTGGATAGTCAACTGTTTCTATACTACATCACGTTTGTATTTCTGCATAAGGGCTAGCCCCACTATGGGCGAGGAAACGATTAGCTATCGACTATTTTGTCTATCAAGAAAGGAACAAAAGATATAGATCCCGTGTCGGTAAAAGAGACAGATATATTTATAGTTGATCGCTGGCTGTGCACACTACCGGCGAGGACTCTCTCTTCACTAGTTGATCGCATCGATAAAAGCTTTCAAAGATACAACTCGCTCAGCGGTACTCGCTCAGCGATGCTCGCTTGGCAGGACTGCATCCTCGGCCACCCCGCCCGAGCGAGTGGTGCGAGTAATCGCCCGTCGTACTCGAACACTCTTAAAGCTGAGTGACAAAACTATCGGACCTACACACTCGCTTCTCGCTACTCGCCAACTCGTTTCTAGTTTCTAGCTCTAATCGCGTCTCGCTCATCGTCGGCGGTGGGACCAGTGTCTAAAGTCACCGTGCGCTTTAAAGCACAGAAACGATTCACTTCACGAACTGGGTTAATTTAAAGCATAAAATTAACCCAGTTCGTGAAGTGAATATTTTGTGTCTCAATTAAAATAAATAAATATAATAAATAAACATTCAGGGACAATATTTTACAAATCAATCTAGTTCAAGTTAGTTCAACCGATCAGAATAATGTGGTCGTCAAATTTTTGATCACTCTGTGCATGATTCATCAAAGTTCTAAGGAATAATTGAGAAATGAAATGAAATGAAACTTATTTATGTATGCATGTAGGAATTCGGTTTGCAGTTACATTTGCTCTCACCACACCCTACCTTTTAGGTGTACAACTAAATCATAAAAAAAAAACTAAGAAATAAAAAACAAGAAAGAGTTAACGTATACAATCAAAAGGAATCATTCAGAAAGTCATTGATATTATAATAACATTTGTAGATCAAATTTTTTGACTAGATTCTTAAATAACTTTACCTTCTGACACTTAAAATTATCTGTTATCTTATTATAAATTGTGATGTGATGCACATGATATAGCAGTTTTTGGAGATAAGAGCAAATCTAGCAGCAAGTTTATGTAGCTTATGCTTAGATTGTGTTTAAAAATTACGGGTACGAGTAAGTACGTATAGCAGATACAGCCTGTACTTCTATTTAAAAATGGATTTTGTACTTATGAACAGAAAGGTACACATACTCCACGTTATAATCCATTTTTCAAATCTACTTATTTGAAATTATCACAAAACGCACCGTATAATATTCCTCATCTTGTACTCCGAGATCCTCGGCTAGGTACAAATGAATACCAGTTTCCATTTCCTCTGAAGACTTTGTAGCTTCGTTACTGAGGTTTGACATATCGCCTGAAATAATCAAGAATAATTAAAGAAAGAAATGGTTCAGGAAGAGGTTCTCAATTTGACTGTATTTTTTTTGTGTGTTTGTTACGCGATAACTCGGTAATTTATGAACCGATTTGAAAAATTATTTCTTTGTTTCAAAGCATATACTTGCAGATTGGTTCCATTGTCACCAAAATCTAGTTCTGATTATGGGATCCTGGAGAAATCGATGGAATTCTTCAAATTGTATAGGCAAACTTGAAGCAATTTGGCTACTGGTTTGAAGTCGGTTAAAACTTTGTTTTTAAAGTAAATTATTAAGAAATAGCTGCTCGCACAGCTCCTCTCGTGTATAAAACAGAACACAAGTCAAGCCACGGGATAAAATATGCCTTTATCTAATAATACTTACCAGTAAGTAAGATAGAATGACCAGTCATTCTATATTAATACTTATTGAAAAAGGATAAATTGTTCCGGAGAATACTTACAACCAGAACACAAGTCGAGCCACAGGATAAAATATGCCTATATGTAATTATACTGATTCTATATTATACTTATTGAAATAGGAGAAAATATTTATTTATAAAAACAAGAAAATAACATCATAAATAAAAATAAACTAACAAGCAAATAATTATAAACTAATTAAAAACTAAATTAACTTAACTTGCCCAGTCAAAGGAAGAAAACCCCGTCCAGCAGTTCCGTCTGCGGCATGGAGCCCATAACGCTGGCGGCGTTACCTCTCTGTATTGCTAATGAAATACGTTGCGAGAGGTAAGCGCCAGCCCTATAGTCCCCTGAAGCGTCGACGAGTCGTTTAGTCATTGCCCTCATAAATGATTTCATGTGCTGACATGGACCCAATGTTTCTACTGCAAGCGCCGCAAACTCGTAGTTGAAATAGGATAAATTATTGTTCCGGAGAATACTTACAACCTCAAAGACTATTCCTCGTTCTAATATAAAGAACGTTCATAAATAATCATTAATCAGGCACTTTCTTGCATACATTATAATATAACTTCATAAGTTTAGCGGTCATCTCAAGGAGCAAAAATACTTACTGGAAACATATGAGGAACACGGACAAACCGCTGGCAGCTCATCTGTGAACCGCATATACAAACGAAACGGCCAGGCATCTTGGGAATGCTCTAAAAAGGGAAACACGGGTGTATTCAAAACTTACAGGTCGACTTTCATACACTTCGATAAATATTACACTTTCATCAAAGCCGTGGGCTTCTAATAGACTCTCGTTCGGAAAACATCTCTTTCCGACCTTGCGCTATCGGTTAATAAGAACAGTTTTGTCTAGACTAAATAGCTTTTTTAAGATCCAATTAAAATAGTGTTTTTTTCAAATTTAAGTTTTTCAGAGAACAATCAAATTTTTTATTAATGTATGCTGATTCTACTACAATGTAATGACCTATAAATGAACTATGGTTAATTATGTTAGTTAAGTAGCTAATTAAGTCTCTATCAGCATTTTCACTTTCACTAACGAAATATTTGAGATTTTTTTAATTTCATACCATAAATGATTAGCATAATAAAATTAAGTTTAGGTATAATGGACATGTCAGATAAAAAAGTAAAATGAAATGAGGCAAACTTTTTTGAAAATAGTGAGTTAAATTAAATCGTAAAGTAGAATGAACACACATATTTTAATTAAAACTGTGAAACACTGAAGCGTGGGTTTGCACGTATATAACAATTTTCATTCCATTACAAAACCGATGTTTGTACAGTCAAGGGCACCAATATGTATTCACTCAAAGTTTCATAAATATGTATACTACAACCGTATTGTTGCAGAAATAAGCTCTGTGTACATATTTTTGAGACTTTGTGGTGTATACATATTGGTGCCCTTGACCGTACAGTTAGTCTGAACAAAGATTTATATTTACGTTACGAAAATCTTGATGTGTTAACTGACTACTATTTTTTTCAGTTGTCAAAATTAAATAAGTAGTCCGCTATTTTCGAACAAGTGAGCGAAGCGAACGTAGTTCTACTGCAGCTTGGGCCGAAAAACGTTCGTATTTCCGGTGTCTGTCAAGATGTCCGGTTTCTCGATGTCCAGCTGTTCTCCTCTACAGGGCGCATTTGTTTGCCGATTCTCGTGATTTTTTGTGAGCATCGGTAATTATATAGAATTTTTATGTCGAGTCACTTTTACTAAATTTATTTTTTTAATAAAACTCGTATGACAGTTGCAAACACACTGATTTATTTGACCTTTAAATAAACCGTTGATGACATGAGTTGTCAGTAAGATGAGACCAGGTGGCAGCAGTGGTACCTATCTAAATATGCATTTTGTTATATTTTCTACAGTTTTGATAAAGACAGCCTTGCCTCTTCAGCCCACATAGCCACTAGTTATTATTACCATGTCAAAGGTTTGTTCGCTAACAAATTCTTAGGATTTGGGAATGGATGAAAATTTTAGAAGTGCCTGATTATTTAATTGGTAATTGCAATAACCTTCCTTTGCACCAGTAATTTTTTTTTCATATAAACAGTTTCTTCACTTAAGTTTTGGGTTTAGGACGGCGAATGAGACACTTTGCTTGATCCGTCTCATATTACAAAAAAAATCTTAAAAATCCTTAGTAAACTGTCACTGGCAATGATATCTGCAGCAGCTCTATTTGTCATTGCCAGGGTCAGATATATAAATATTTTTTTTGTAATATGACACGGACCAAGGAAATTGTCTTATTCACAATCCTAAACCCAAAAAAGTAATTGAGGAAACTGTTTATACTTTTCAAAAATAATTGTTGCAGCCGAGAAGTCTGCAACGTTTTTCTGGTGCTAAGGTAGGTTATTCCTATCACCAAAATAAAAATCAAGCACTTTTCATCCATTCCCCATTGTATCTGCAGGTAGCTTATTTTGAAAGTCACCTGCCCACTGTAAGGCAATTATTATAATTTGTAGGTTCTGGTCCCGCTACGCCCGATATTTTTTCATTCTCTTTGATTATCATCGCTGTCCAAGAAATTCGCAGCAGTTGACGCCAGCACCACATTCGTATGTCAATTCGTGCGTCAATTTGATGTCATAGGCTTTGTATGTTTTACTTAACACATTCAGTGCCGGGAACCCCATATCGAGTCTCTACGCCGTAGGCGCTTTCCGCTACGAGCGTAGCGCGTAGCGATTCGCGGCACTGAATTTGTTAAGTGATGCACAAGTAATAGAAAAATATAATAAAACAATTCTAACAAGCAACTGACCCTACGTTGAAGAACCCTAGGGATTTATATTACCAACGAGAATATCAAATTTACATAAAGAACTTCAAGTGTAGGTAGAGGGCTTCTTTGTAAAAGAGCTTGGGGTACATTTAAACTTAATTTACCTACCTCACTGTACGCGAACTTAATTAATTCTTTTGTTTAATTAAATACGAAGAACTGTAGTGGGTTAGTCCCACTGGAACACAAATTTAAAATAACAAACGTTAAAATAATGTTGTAGATAATTCTAACGAAACGAAGGCTATTTAATTGCAAACATAACAAATAATTTTAGTAAACTATAGCGTCCTGTCTCAAACCCTATGTATAATCATCAGACATAAAAGTTTTGTGGCAAAGACGTCAAATAACTAGGGACTTCCTTCCGATATTAAATTGCTTTATCACTATTTGAATTACTTATTCCGAAGTGTCATTTTATAGTAGATAAATATTAAGTTCACCGAATAAAATAAAATGGTAATAAAATAAAATAAATCTCAGTACAATATTACTTATTAGCCAATCACGTTATTTTTTTTATTTTTTTTTGATGGACTATCTTCAAGCCGGGCCACTACTGGGCCCTTTTGCTCGGTACGGACAGCGTATGTCGGCCTTGGGGCCAACATAGCAAAAAAATTACATACTAAACTTAAATTTAAGACTAAGAACTAGTTAACAATTGAAAAAGTGCCCACTAGCCTTAGTGGTTAGTGGGTATTTCCCTTTCACTTAAACACTAATTAAACAATAGAAAGTGCCCGTTAGCCTTGTGGCTAACGGGTCTTTCCATCCCCAGAGTGAGGACAAGGATGCCACTACCCCTGTAACAGGACAATGTCGTTATTATTACAATGGAGGGTGGGGTGCAGCGGCGATAGTGGGGAGCCACCTTACTGCTGCAGGGGAAGCCTGCTTTGAGTTGAAGAAAAGAAAGAGGGAGTCAGTGATACAAACAGTGCGAGAAAGTAAGAGTGTGAAATTATTACGGGTGTCTGAGTGTATAGTCTTTAATGGCGGTGAGTAGATGTCTGTGTTGGGCTATCAAGTGGAGTTTTGCCCCTTATTTTTTTATTTTATTGGGAGCTTGCACTTTTACACCTTTCACTCCTACGATGTGTTTGATGTTTTGTATGGACCTGCCTGCGTGATTCCTGTCCAGCATAACCGCAATAATCTCATAAGGGACTTTGGGCCTAAGGTGGGGTCGGTAGAGTCGGTGGACTTCGCTAGCAGGGTAGCCCTGCTGGCGAATGTCCGCTTGTATAAGGTCAGTGGAAAACTCTTTAGGGACATTTCTAATGATGACCCTGTGCTGCTTCTCAGAATCGGCGTCGTGAATGTAGTAACTACTTACTACTAGGTCCTTCCATTTGAAGTATATCTCCTCAGTGGGAGTGTAAATGGCTAGGCCGCCTGCGTCACCGCCGATTAAACGGGGTTCAGCTACGGCAATGCCTAGGCGCTCGGCCTCGGTTTTAAGACCGGGCCATCTAGATACGTCTCTGAGAAGCAGCAGAGGGGGCTTCGGAGGTTTTTTAGGGAGGTTTGTATTTTTTACTTCACCCTGGGTGGACTGGATGGGCGTAGTCTGTCTGTTCGGTCTCTTAGTGAAATTAGCGGATGGGGCCTCCACGGGCTCCTCCATGGAGGGCCCAGCCGGAAGGGCGTCAAATTGATTCTGAGTAGAGACTGCGAGGGGGCTCGGTGAGAGTGCCTGGGAAGGCAGAATGGAGGGAGTGGTAGTGCGCTTGCGCTTCGATTTTTTACTGACTACTGTCTGAAAGTTAGTGTCTGTGAGAGGAGTGGCGTCAGTGTCCATAATTTTTACTGTGTCTACCGACCCAGCCTCTGAGCTTGAGTCGGTACACCATCCGTGATCGTCATTGTCAGAGTGGGGCATTAGAGGGGTATGCTGGCCAGGATTGATTTGGGTGTCCGGGTACTGGGACCCTGACTGGTCTTGGACTTGCCCAGAAGGGGGCTGAGTGTAGTAGTAGGGGGCTACAGATGGGGACATTCTGGTGGTAGATGTTGTGACTACATATGTTGTAGTTTGTGTGGAGGCCGTGATGGCGGAGACATAAGGGGTCGCACTGTTTGGAGGCACTGACTCACCTGTTTTCCTTGTGGCACGTGAAGCGCGAAGCATCATTCGCTTGTCGTAAACTGTGATCGGAGCCCGCGCAGGGATTGGTGGAGGTGGCGCCTCAGCTTCACTGAGCTCATCCAAAATATGGGGATGATTGGCTTGGACATAGTTGGCGATCTTGGCCAGACGGGCCTCTAGAGCATTATATTTCTCCTCCATGATGGAGGCACAAATACACTTTAAACACTTGAGAAGCAAATTAAAACCAGTAGGGTTTTAATATAATACTAACACAGAAAAACACTTAAAACTTAACTAATAGAGTCATTTCTCAGGGCACGCACGAAGAGATGGGAATTACCACGGCTAGAACACCGTGGTAAACACAATGGAACGTGCGCTCGGGTAAAACCCGGCGCTGGAGTGGCGTAGCCGCGCGTCGCGGAAGCAAACGCGGGCGAGGGCCGAGGGGCGGGGGCGCGCACAAGGCAGCGCGGTTTTGCGGACTGCGGGCAGCGGGAGCAACGAGGAGCGCGTGCGCTTGACTCGGCAGCGGCGGGCAGAAATGAGCCAATCACGTTAATCGACTCGCTCTTGACTGAATATGGCAGGTGGCTCTCGCTATGGTCAGGCCTGGCCGATATACCCTTTTGGGTAAGTTATTTCTTGATTTTTGATTTTGCTGATGATTGCGGATGATTTTCCTAGACATGGAGAAGGCCTTCGGCAAGGTCTGGCACGAGGGCCTGCTGGACAAGATGTTGACCTCCTTGGAGCGGCGTTTCCAAGTGGCTGTGGATGACGTCACATCAACAGAGCGCCCGATCCACGCGGGCGTCCCACAAGGGAGTTGCTTGTCTCCAGCCTGCTACGCCTACTTTACAGATGACATCCCGGTGGTCGGAGATGTCAAGCTGGGACTATTTGCGGACGACGTGGCTATGCGTCGTCAGTCTCACCAGCACACGCTGCTAAAAAGATCCAGAGCCAGCTTGACGCCCTACCGGATTGGCTGGCCAGATGGAGGCTCACTGTGAATGTGGGCAAGACACAGGCCCTCCTGACGGGCTCTAAACATTTACTGTAGCCACTGAAACTTCTCGGCCTGGAGATTGAGTGGCAACACACGGCCAAGTACCTGGGGGTCACCATAGACAGGGGACTCACCATGTCGCAACACACCGGCGAAGTGGTGAAGCGGGCAAAGTGCACCCGCGCTAAACTCTGTCCAGTGCTCGCAAGCAGCCTACCGCTCCGCATGAAGATGGGGATCTATAAGGCATACGTCAGGTCCCGCCTGACCTACGCGGCTCCCGCGTGGTACGCCTTGACGTCTGAATCCAGCCGGAATAGACTCAGGGCCCAGGAGTCACAGAGTCTGAGGACCCTCGTCAGAGCCCCCCGCTATGTGCGGAACAGACACATAGCAAGAGATCTCAAACATCAGGGCCTGGACGAGTTTATCGTCCAGCTGGCGCGTCGAATGTTCGACCGCACCGACAATTCCCGACACGAACAACTGCAGGGGATACCCTAGGGCGCCGCTCCATGCACGCCCCCCCGATACAAGACGGCGACGAGTCCAACCACGCGAGCTCGTCCAGCCGCCTCCCACGAGTCCAGTCCTGCCCCCAGGACCGCATCAAGCCGCAAACAGACTACTGTCACTCCAAATGCCACAGACAGGCCAACCTGGTGTAAGCCAAGAAGGCGATGTCCAGGCCCCGTAGCATGGTTGGCGTTATCACGCGATAAGCGCGTCGTCTCATTCTATCGAACGGTGTCAGCCAGGGACGGCAGCTCTATCCTATCACTTATCGCGTGATAAGGCCATCCATGCTATCCGTCCAGCAAGATGAAAAATGAAAATGCCTAAGAAGGCTAAAATGACCGGTTTATCGCGCCCCCATACTGGCACATAGTGCAAATTTGCACTGATATGCCCTCCACCACGCTTATTAAAAAAAGTGTGTGTGATGACTTGCTGCTGCTTCTTGATAGGCTAATGTGATTATAGGTTAGCTGGACTAAATCGTCGCTAACTGACGGACTTAGTTTTGATACTGTCTCGAGGGGACTCGTTTTGCGATGTCTCTACCTCGATTCTAGGTAGCTCTCCCTAGAGCGATATTCAATATGATAATTTTAATGGGTTTCTGAGACCCGTATCTTGCTATTAAGATATTCACTATAAATGTACTTATGGCACTTACATTTATAAAAATGATTTAATGCCCGTTTTGGGTCATTAACAGAGCCCGGATTTTTCACGGCAAAACAAAACACTATCGTAATCTATCCAGTGATAGAAACATTATTTTATCGATATCGAGTATTAGGTATAAAAATAACATACCGATATACGTATATTTTTACATTATTGACCTTTTTATATTTTTTAATAAAAAACTAGAAGTGTATTATTCTTCCGAAAACGTCATAAGGTATAATGAGTGAACTAAAAAGTCGCGATAATGACTATACCACTACCATCTCATTAAAAATGATAGACAATACAGTCAGACACTTATTACTCCATGAGACACTTTAAACTCTCGCGGTTTGTACACATATATTTAAAATAATGTTTTATCCGGGTCTAACGCGATATTTATTTACCTTTCTTTCTGACGTTTCGACACGGGTTGCACCGGTCAAGGTCGCAGATAACTGTCGTCCCAACAGAGATATGGGTTTACAATATTTCGCTACCCTCCAAAATTCGATAAAAACATGGATGTACACCCGTGTCGAAACGTCAGAAATAAAGGTCAATAAATATCGCGTTATACCCGGATAAAACATTATTTTAAATACTCCATAAGACTTTAAATGTCATTTCATTACGTATAAAACATAAATTGCGTCAAGATATTATTTATTTCTAATAACGCTTTGAAACCGACGTGTTTCATATACGTAAATACCTTAATATTACAGTTATAAATAAAAATAAAAAATTGTAATGTGCACGATCGGATCAAAACGTGGATAGAGTATCACCCTGAATTAGTCTATAATGAAGTGACCTCTACTATATTATACTGCTCTATGTGCGATATACATCCGAAACTGAAGAAATGCAATATTAAAAATAATCTGAAGAGCAACCGCTAGAATAACCGTTCGGGACAACCAAATACGAAATATCAATTTTATTTGGTGATGTTTTTTCTTCTACTAAGTACTACACAATTATCGATAACGATAAAATAATGTTTCTTCCACTGGCTAGATTACGATAGTGTTTTGTTTTGCCGTGAAAAATCCGGGCTCTGGTCATTAATATAAGTGAGCCTATTGTGGCGCTTTCGCCCGTCTCATAGCTTCAGGATAGTAAAATACATGTGAGGAAATATTTATTTGTCAGTTATTTACGTACATATTTGGTCAGCGACCTTGGGTTTTCCCGTAACATTTTTTTTAACCGTCTTCAAAAAAGGACGAGGTTCTCAATTCGTCTGTATGTTGTTTTTTTTTATTTTTTATGTGTGTATGTTACGCGATTACTCCGTAATTTATGAACCGATTTGAAAAATTATTTCTTTGTTTGAAAGCATATACTTCCAGATTGGTCCCGTTGTTGTCACCAACATCTAGTTCTGATGATGGGATTCTGAAGAAATCGAAGGAACTCTTCAAATTTTGTAGGCAAACTTGAAGCTATTTGGCTACTGATTTGAAGTCGGTTAAAACTTTGTTTTGAAAGTCAATTATATTGAAAAATTAAATGATGTGGGAGGTGTGTGTTTACATGGGAGGCTGTCGCCCACAATAAGTGTGAAATAAACTGTATGAAATATTTGTTCTCCTTTTATTATTTCACACCTAAATCAGTTAAGTGTCAGATTTTGTAAAGCAATTTTCTGTTCATGCAGTGGGCCCAACGACGTCCCTTATCATAATTTATCGATATCGATAACGTTGGGTTTTAATATTATCGATATCGATAACGTTAAGTACTATAACCCTACTATCGTCCTCGTTCGTTAGATTGGTAAGTCTACTTCCGCATTGGACGTTTATTTTTATTTGAATTGTGGTATTTCAAAACAGCTAAAGTATGAATGAGTTGTCATGTCAAAATCAAATGACAATGTCAATGTCATCCAAAACCTTGTTCGAAGTCCCGTCTCTTATTTATATACTCTTTGGTCATAACTGTTATAAGAAAGTACAATTTATCGATAAATTAAATATCGTTGGGAAGTCCTCAGGACAATTTAATTCGTGCCACAAAAACTTCTATGTCTGATTATAATTTTTATAAATATATAAGTACATACAAGAAAAAAAATACAAAATAATTTATGAACCAAAAAAGTAACACATAATGAAGACTTATCTGTCAGACTCTAAACTAGGCTGAGCCTAGGTCTTGGACATTCTGCGAGAGCGATTGACAGTATAATTAACTAATAAATTATACCTAAAAACTTGATCACAATAGAAACTCATAACTTGACAGGGCCAGGACAGGGCAAATTAATTAATTGATATGAATTAACTTACAAGTTCCACACACATCACTCACTCATTCACTCGTTCAATCAATTCGCTGGCATTTGTTAAGTTTACGTAGGTATTTTAGAGCTTGTCAACAAAAATGTACAGTAACACCACCAATATTAGTTACATTACATGGGCATACGAGTGAGGAAATTAAACCGAATATATTGTAAGCCCTAGTAGAATATGCAATAACAATCAATCAATTCGTTTATTCGTAAAACGTAGGTACAGTCACCGGCATCAATATATGATGAATCAAATGCCGCAAAAATATCTGACACGTTCTTACGGCTCTAGGAATAGAGATGTCATCAGATATTCTTGCGGCCTTTGTTCCATCATATATTGATGCCGGTGACTGTACATACAGAGTTGTAATGAACATTTTACAGGTGTCACTATGTCTTCGTCAGAAGGCATACAAATATGTAGCCGTAACATACGAGTATGACACAAAAATGAAAATACATTAAACAAAATTATTATTAAATGGGTGAATCAACTTTTTCTTGTTGTTATTCTGTCCCGGTAAGCCAAGAGACAACAGTGACAGACTTTCTTATAAAAAATACTATAAACTGGACTCCTATCACGCTAAGGAGATGCCCCAACATGGAATGGGTTTACCAATATAACAAAAACACGTTTTTAGTGGATTTAAACCCCATAAAATAATAGTTTTAAAGAGTGACCCAGCAGACGTAACCATGGCAACGAGCGACAAGAAATAGTTGATTGACCCAAATAATCATATTAATCATGCATCGTGCTTTTGTCAAATTGCGCAAAAGAAATGAAATAATCAAAATTAAGATTTTCAAAATGTACCTATATATACGAGGTACCTATGCAGTTATGTTTTATATGTCAATGTCTTTTATATATTCTTGTATGGAGAAGTATGCTTTTTGCACTAAAACATTGTGTGGGCTTTTTTACAAATTGTTTACATCGTTATTTTTTTAAACTGTTTACAAATCGAACAATTGTATCTCCCGTTTATGGCGCTTGTACAACATGGCGGTCGCAGGCGTCGCCAAAATGTCGCGCAAACTGTTAACCGTTAACAACTAGTATACCTACTTGAGATTATTTGAGTTGGCCGGATTGCATCAAAGTAGTCCGTTCAAAAAGCAAGTCTACCGTCCAAGGCAGAAGATTCCAATTACAATTACAGTTTTACAGAAACTCGGCCACATTGTATAATCTCAACCATACCTAGTAGACTTCACTAACACAATCGGACAGCCCTATAATAATTGGTTTTTTTTACGTGCAGAAAGTACATCCTTGTTACTTACATTTGTGGTACATAATAATCACCACGCATAGTAAGACGTTAGTCATACATGGAGTCGATATTGTTTTTTTTTTACCACAAACTCATCCTCATTTCATTCCAAAAGTGCCTCTGGGAGCTGTATTACTCGCAAGACTTTTTTTTCAATACACATTTTATTCAAAAAAAATCTTAATCTTAATCGACAAAAATGGAATTACAAAAGTTCTCGAGAATCGGTTGAGACATGCGACCTGTAGAGGAGAACAGCTGGATAGACGCCGGACTTATGAAGCCTTTTTTGCCCAAGCTAAGACGGAGAACTTTGTTCGCTCCGCTCGCTCATTCAATTACCTACGACAAATGTCGTTCCTCAAAATGTAAATCTTAAAGAGCACTCAAAACTAAAAAGAGCTGTAATAGAATTATATTTTTTCAACGTTCTGGTTGAGTTTTGAAGTCAAAGTAGAATATAAATTTGCACGGTCCACGTAATGGCGTCCCTAAAGGCTTACAGAGTTTCAATTGGTTCATCTCTGTCACAGCCAAATCACATTTACATTTGTTTCGCGCGCTTTCTTACGCGTTAGCTTTGCCGCGTGTGGAAACGAGCAAGCGAAACAGATTCTTGTTTGAGATAGAAAGCGACGATCAAAAATAGACCTTCAGTTATGAACTGAGCTCATTAATAATCAAGTTTTAACTAGCATCTAAAGTTAGACCCTGGAGACAACTTCAACTTTATAACATGTCTGGAGAGTGTGAGATAATGTAGCACAATTAGAATTTTAAATTTAGGGAAAAAGTTAAATTTTGAGTGTTGGTCTCGACTTTCTAATTAATATCTATACATATAACCTTCCAAAAATATTTATATACAGTCTTTCGAGCCTGTGCAGACAGACTGAGTTCACCGGAGATAGTCTGCGTTCCATTTAATGGAACGCGATCGCAGAATTCCGGTTCGGTTGAACGCCTTCTGTCTGCGCGTGCTCTTATTGTGGCAGGTGTCATAAGACGCATGTGTTAATAATTTGAAAGCTTGTCTGTATAGATATTCGAGAACTCAACTGTTCAAAGAATACGCTACAAAACATTTGTATTAGATATTCAAAATTGTTTTAAGTGGAACAAGCGAAGCGAACGAAGTTCTCCGTTTCAGCTTGGGAAAAAAATATTTCGTATTTCCGGCGTAAGTCTCCTTATGGTTCAAAACTGACAGGTTATGATTTGAATTTAAAATGGTTTTGCCCCATAGAAACACCCATGTGTGGATTCTCACCATGCTCAAGAAGTGTGTAAGCGTGCACGGTAAGCGGTGAACGCGATGTGTTCTTTACTTTCAATGTGCGCTGGGGATCCGATGTGGACAACCTAGAATGTGATTCAAATAATCAATGCTAATAAAGGAAATTATCATTTTTGCATACGCTTTTAGGCCGGGGCCGCACTGGTAGAGCGATTAGCGACGCGACAGTGATCTTCATACACCAAGTCGCCCAAGTTGTAATGACATCGCAGTTGCGTCGCCAATCGCCCACCAGTGCGACCACGACTTTATTGCCGGCTGTATTTTTTGCACAGTCATTGAGGATTCTAATAAACCCAACACCAAGGGCTTATCATGTGTACCTTCGGGGTTATTATGGCGACCTTTTTCGGCCATCAGCATACCAGCTTTATGGCAGCATAATATTGCATTCGCATTCACATAATACTTATTTGCGTTAGGGCGGAAAGGTTCTCGAGTGGCGACCACGTACCGAAAGGAGAATGGTGGGTAGGCCCCCTACAAGGTGGACTGATGACCTAGCAAAAGTCGTGGGAGTCCGCTGGATGCGGGTGGCGCAGGGCCGGTCATTGTGGCACTCTTTTGGGTAGGCATATGTTCAGCAGTGGACGTCTTTCGGCTGATATGAAGGTGATAATGATGATGAATATTGTATTTATATTAGATAAGTCTTATGACAATGTAATATTATGCAAGTTGATATTTTGTTCTAGTACTGTAGGTACAACATTTCAACTCGATTAGACTTTGGAAAGTTGCAAGGTGTTACAAATCTAACTTACACAGCAAGTTAAATAAAAACTTATAAAACAAAACAACAACATTACAGTTAATCGTCGCAACGAGAAAAATAAATTAAAATTGATATCGCCGAATAGTGGCCAAAAATATGTTTACGGGTTTGCTGAAATTCGTTGTGAAACTGAAATCGTCATTCAATTTGACGGCGCGATGAACAAAATGTCAATTAAAACGAAGTGACATTTAAAGCAATGTGCCTACTTAGCCACTGTAGCTGTTGTACAGTCGAATTCATAAATAAATGTACGTTCCCAATCATTCAATAATATCTGAGCAACCTTAGGCTCTTAACAATACAATCGTGTTCACATGTTTTTTATAACTTTGTCCGTGCACATATTTTCGATTAACAGCTTTTGAACTTTGAGTGTATATTAAATAAGCTTTGAAGTTTAGAGCACTTAAACGAACCAATACTTTGACGAAGTAAAATTTGTATGCCTGGGAGAATTCCGATGCACTTTTTATATTAGAAATATTATTTCACTTGTTTAAGTTAGATCTACAGGATAGACAACGCCGTTATCAATTGTAAAATCGTCCGCATGCACGGGGACCGCTAGTAGGAGTTACAAAATAGTTATTTGTTATACAAGGGGGGAAAATTGTATTTTACTTGCGAGTGTTTCAACACACGAGACGTAAAATAACTTTTCACCCGTGTATAACACAAATCTTTTCACCTCACTACAGCGAGGAAAATAAGAAGGGTAAAACAAAGTAAAAAAAAATTAAAAAGAGTAAAAAAAAAAGTAAAAAAAAAATTAAAAAAAAAATTGTCACATAAAATATAGGTACAAAAAACCAAAAGTAAACATTTAACGTTCTACGTCATAGTACTTTTAACGTTCTATGTTTACTTTCTTCACATGTGGATAAAAAGCGATTTTCTCAATAGATATCAAACATACAAACAGGCCTTTCCGAGCAAGTGAGGTGAAAAGACGGTTGACAGTCTACTGCTATATTTTTTAAAATAGAAAACCCATGGAGAACTTGCTTTCGATACGCTGTAGATAAATAGTCGCCGTAAACTAAGACTACTTGCAATATGGGTACCTGTGCTGTGTTGACGAGGTATAATGATGTCCATAACTTTAAGACCATTATTTTGGGAAATATTAGACATGTGTGCAGGTAGATATTTTATTTTGCTTTTAATTCACGCACCTGTGAAAAACACCCGAGGGGGCCAATTTTTGACTTTCGAGCGCTCGAAAATTAAATAAAAGTGAATACTATTTAAGTGTCAAAATTGCAGGCACTAACTTTCTACCGAGATAATTGAATACGAGTGGTCAATACCACTCGCTTTTCAATTTTCTATCGCTATTTCAAAAGAGCATTTCGTAATTTTTGACAATTTTCGAGTGAAAGATTCGAGCGCTCGAAAGTCAAAAATAGGTCCCCAGAGCGTGTAAAAATGGGAGCAGAAAGACGAAAAAAGTGTTCCTTTGTTTCGTCTGACATTCGAAAATTAAACTGTTCCGAACAACGTGAACTAACTTTTTAAAAGCAATATGCGAGTCTAGGGACTCGCAAATAATTAATGTTACGTTTTAACTCCATTTCAACAGGAAACTTGCGTATAAAATAGGTATCATGTATTTACTTTTCAACCGCCGGACGAGAGTAAAAAAGGAAGAAAGAAAGAAAGAAACATTTATTCGAGACAAACAACACACAACGTTTGTCACGAAACGGTTTTATCTCAGCATAATGCTGGCATTGCTGCCAGCGCTCACGGTTAACTTTTATTTACTTTACTTTTTTTTACTTTTATTTTAAACTAGCGTACTTATTGCAAAGGAACTCAGGCGGATCCCTAGGGTTTAAGTAAATTATAGCCTATGTTCATTAATAAAGTCCATTATTTTCGGTGCCCTGGGAGGGGACTAAATAATTTTTACAGCGTGTTCCTGAGTAAAAAATGTTTTAGCTGAGTTCGGCTCACGTTTTGAACCAACTGCGCAACGCAAAAGAGGGTAATGTGTTTACCAGTCTATGGGCGATTGTGCACTACAATGAATTTTACGGTCCGGCTGTCCGACTTTTTACGGTTTGATATTTTGGTATTGAATGTTGGATACGAAAATATCGAACTGTAAAAAGTTTATTTAAATTTATCTTAGGTAAGTAAATATTGTTCTCATGGATGACCTATAAATAACTTACATTTTACTAACAATTTAACACTTAACAATGATTTGTGGAAAGGATCAATATCGCTCAGATACTGATTATAAAAACTAGGGACTCGTCTGACAAAATTATGCCGAGAGTAATTTTTTCGGGCAAAGCTGATATGAAATAATGGCCTAGAACGTAAGGGACGATGCGGGCAACTAAAAGTAACCAATTCCAAGAGGTTAGGACAGTGTATCACACCTTTAATAATTTTAAACAGGAACATCACGTCTAAAAACTGTCTCCGGTTATGAAGGGAAGGAATACAAAAATGCTTCGCAGCTGACGCGGAACGCTCGAAATAATTACCTGTTCTATAACACAGTGACTTAAGGAAAATAATTTGAATCCTCTCCAAACGGTCAATATGGACTTGGTATTGAGGTGTCCAAACAACTTAGCCAAACTCCAGGATACTCCTAACAAAAGAATAAAATAATAGTTAATAAGCATTTGGGCGCCTGATTTGTCGCTTTCAAGACCGCCGACCTTCAATTATAAAACGTTCGGACCGGGATTCGACTAAAGGACCTTTTGTCTATGCCTTATGTCGTGCTTGCATTTCTGCAGGCGGTAAACAATTTGAGTATTTAATTTAATTATACTGCTCAATAAACACCACTTATTTTAGGTTTTTAATTTTATTTTAATTCATAAGTCTTGAATGAAAATGAAAATGAAAAATGAAAAATGAAAAAAGTTTATTTAGGTTATAAAAGTAAATTAACAAATAGCAAAGGTTGGAGCCTCCTATTAAGCAAGTAATTTTGCTTGTGTCAGGAGACACCGCTCTTCCAAAAAACAAGAAGTGGTACATAACCCATAATAAAGGTACTTAATATAATATAATATAATTTATATCTATTTATTTATTTAATTTAAAAGTAGGAATATATGTGTGTTGAACATATTTTAGCTATGTAATTGTATTTTAAATCTAAGAAAAATGTGTGTGTGTGTGTTTGTGGGTGTCGTGTGTGTGTACAGGTGTGTGTGTGTGTGTATGTGTGTATTATGTGTGCGTGTATGTGTGTGTGTGCGTGTGTGTGTGTCCGTATAAGTACAAAATCATGTTGTGCAAGATAGAAGTGCTCTTCATTATAAGTTAAATTTTTTATCCAATCAACTAAAGTAAGCTTACAATTATAAGTTTGTAGCGGGTAAATGCTGATTTTTTTGTTTATACGATTATACAAACGGGCTGATTGAATGGCAAATTGCTTACCAGCATAAGAAGACTTGCAGTCTGGGACAGGAGCGACATTGTGCTTCCTTCTACGATTTTGGGTGTGCGGATAATACGTGAGGGTTTTATGTAGTCTTACTATAGAGTTAACAATGTACAGTTTCCGCATAGATAAAAGATCACAATCCTTGTAGAGCTTAGAGGTGGGATACAAGAATGGTTTCGAAAATGTAACTTATAGTAAGCATCTTTGAGCTCTCTCGACTTCTAGGAATTTGGTCTTACTTGCGCCGCCCCAACTAGATATGCAGTAAGACATGATCGATTGTGCTAGAGTAGAGTACAGTGACTTTAGTAACTTTGTGGAGGCCACATTTCTGAGCACCTTGAAGACCCAGATCAGCTTCCTGATTCGCCCATTTAGATGTTCAATGTGATCATTCCATGCGAGTCTCTGGTCCAAAATTATGCCTAGATATTTAGTTGCAGGTACTTTGTCTATAGTTGTGCAATCACAATTTACAGAGTGTGCTTGATTGCAGGTATGTAATTTTAATTTGTGATTTTGTGAGGGCTGTGTGTTTTCGTACTTAGTGAAGCACATATAATTTGTTTTCGAGGCATTTAGTGTAAGCAGATTGCGTTTAAGCCATGAGGAGATTAAAGCAAGTCCTTTCTCTGCCTTAGCATAGACTGCTTCCCAAGTACGGTCATTGAAAACTACCACCGTATCGTCAGCGTAGGAAAACACACAACCATCGTGTCCAGTAAGGTTTGCAAGGTCATTTATATAAATTAAGAAGAGCGTAGGGCCCAGAACACTTCCCTGGGGGACACCAAACCCTACCTGCTGCTCATGACTGGTGAGATTACCGATCTTAACTTTTTGTGTTCGGTCATGTAGGTAATCAGAAAAAAGGTCTAGTGATTTGCCTCTAATACCCAAGCGCTCAAGTTTCCTTACAAGGATGGGGAGAGAGACGGTGTCAAAGGCCTTCTGCAGGTCTAGGAAGATGGCTAGGCATTTTTTTCCACCGTCTACTTTAGTTGTTATTTCATTGGTGAGAGCCAGCACAGCATCCTCTGTGGATCTACCCCGCCTAAACCCATATTGCGATTCTGAAAGGATGTTAAATTTGTTTAGAAAGTGTAATAATCGTTGATTCATAAGTTTCTCTATTATCTTTGAAATTGCAGGTAGTACTGATATGGGTCGATAATTATTGACATCATCTCTCTCACCTCCCTTGTACACCGGGGTGACAATAGCTTGCTTGAGTTCGGACGGGAAGACTCCGTTAGAAAAACATAGATTAGCCAATCTGGTTATGATTGGGACAACAACAGGCCTGGCAAGTTTCAAAAAGGTGGTGGGAATATTGTCCCAACCAGGTGCACTGTCACTTTTTAAACTCATCAAAATGGTGTCAACCTCTTGAGGGCCCGTGTCTAGGAGTACAAAAGAAGAGGAAATACTTAGCACTGAGTCGGCTACGTTAGGGCTGGGGTTATAAGGGGGGTCAGGGGCAATGGCTTCAGCTAGTTTCTTGCCTACAGTTGCAAAATAAGAGTTTACATTATTTATGGCATTAATGGGAGTTGTTTTGGTGTTTAGTAATTCTGTGCCATGGTTTTCTTTTGGTTTATAGTTTGTAATTTTTTTAATTGTCTTCCACAATACTTTAGGATTTTTAGTCGATTTAGCTAGTTGGTCTCTCTCATATTTACGTTTTAGTTTCCTTATGAGATTGTTACAGAAGTTGCGGTATCTTCTGAACGTGATCTTCAGGATCTCATTATCAGGGTCAGAGCGAGTTTTGAGTCTCATTTGATTTCTGTTTTTTATACATTTAAGAATACCTGGGGTAATCCAGGGTTTAATCATCTTTTTGTTCCTAGGTGCCTTTTTAACAGATGTGCTCTCTTTTAGTGATTTAATGAGGCATTCTAGGAGCTTTTGTATAACGAAGTGGGGGTCGTCACTAAATAAGAGTGGGTGTAAGTTTGTCTCAAGTAAACTACGGAGGGCATGAGAGTAGTCAAAACTATTTGTTGTAACCGGGATTTTTTCTTTTGCAGTATTATAAAGGGCCAAGAATATTGTTAAATGGTCAGTAATTGTCGTGTTGATTACTGCTGTGCAAGCTGTGATTTGATTTAGTTTAATTTTTAACATAAAATGGTCTAAGCAGCTGTTTTCCCTTGTAGGAAATGTGTGACCTGGAAGAAAACCAAAGGTGGATAACATATTTAAATAGTTATTTCTGTTTGTTCGATCAAGAGAGGTTTCCTGTGGGCGTTGTATAAGGTTGATATTTATGTCTCCTGTGATTACTATGGTATTAAAGGTTTTAATGGTTTCTAGATGTACACAGAGAGAGTCTATAAATTTAGTAGCATTTGTGTTAGATGGGGATCGATATATACCAATTATTATAGCATTATCTAATTTTATTTGTATGCAGGATGCTTGGTCAAGTTTAATTTCACGTGTAATGGCATCAAATCTACAGCTCGCATAGACAACCACACCGTCATTTTGGTTATAGTAGTTAGTGGTGGCAAATGAAGTGTAGTTAGGGATGTTGGGCACAGGCCTGGATTTATTTAGTCTACACTCAGTAAGTACCATGATATCAACACAAAAGTCTAGTTGAGATAGTGTAACTTGAAGGTTGTCTAGGTTGCTATATATGCTTCGTATGTTTTGAGATAATATTCGAAGAGTTCGATCATTTTTTTACTAGAGGGATATACTTAGTTAAATTCTGAATATCACATTCGAAAGAGCCAACAACTTCCGTACAGTCGATGTCATTTATAGTTGCCAACTGACTATCCATTATTTTTGTGAAAGAAAGGAGTACGGGTGTGTAGCAAGTGGATGTACATGTATTTAAATGAGAGCATAAGCAGTTTGAATTTTTGAGGTGTAGGACCAGGAGAGTATGGATTGTCGGAATTAAGTTGTAGCTGAGGGCCGGTAAATGCAGAAAGTATCCCCGTCATAGGATGATGCTTGCGGTTACTAAGGAAGTATGAAACAACGGTATGTATTAGTCTTAGGTGAGTATAGAGGTAAGTGTAATATTTGTTTGTGTGCATGTGGAGTGTGGGTGTGGGTGTAAGTATAATAGTTGGTGTGTTTTTAACGTAATTCTTGCGGTTGAATAGTAAAAATCTCATAAATTATTGGGCCTATTAGTAAGTCATGTAGCATTTTAAAATCATCATTAGATGGGTGTACAGTCGAGGTTGAACGAATACGTATTTAAATATTGGACATAAATATCATAAATATCTGTACAGGACTATATTGTCGAAGTCATAAAGGCGTGTACAGATATTTATTTATTTATTTATTTTATTTATTTATTATTATCCACACTTACAACTATTTTTACAGGCATCGAACCTAAGACAACAGTGTAACTATTTTATAATACCTATAACATTTTTTTTACGTAGTACTCTTATAACATATTACGAGCAATGCTGCCTTTGTGAATTCATTCAGAGAACACGAAAACAAATCAATATTTTCCGCTATGAGATTGAGGGTACGCGCTGCTCGCGTCATCGGTGCCCTACCAAGCAGGTTGGTGCGCCCGCGCGGCTCGGCTAGCAGCCGCGGCCGGAGTCTACGCCACACGTACCTATCGGGAACACACACACTCACACCACTCAATACCAGGCTGTTGTATATTTTACCCCGAAGTAATTTAAAAATGTAGGTGGCCAGGCACAGCTCTCTGCGCACCCGCAGCTGGTTGTACCCTACCATGCCCAGTACAAATAGAGTTGGATACATTAGTGGGTAAAATGGGTATACCCCGTACTTCCTCCAATACAGAAATCGTACGAATTTATTTTGGATACGCTCCACCATAAGGTGATATTTGGTTTCATGCGGATCCCAGATGATTGCATTGCATTCGAGACCACTTCGGACCAACGCGTTGTATAATGCGATAATCGCTCCAATATTTGTAAAGCCATGGGAACGACGCAGAACAAATCCCAGAGTTCTATACGCCTTCTTACAAATATTGACGATGTGATCCCGGAATCTCAAATCAGATGTGAATTTGACTCCCAAATCTTTAACCTCTGACACTCTTTTTAATTTCATGGCATTTATTTCGTAGTCATGAAGAATGGGATAGTGCTTTCGAGTAAACGTTATAGTAACGCATTTCGACGTATTGAAAAATAACTTATTCGCTTCGCTCCATGAGACCACACTATCTATATCGGTTTGAAATCTTGCACAGTCTGCCGTATTATTAATAGGTAGATACATTTTTAGATCGTCGGCAAATAGTAAGCAACCTGAATTTTTAACAACCTGAGGTAAGTCATTGACCATAATTATAAATTCCAATGGGCCAAGGTTACTTCCCTGACTTACTCCAGACCTCACGAAATATGGTTCTGATCTACATCCCTCGTAATCTACAAACTGCCGTCTGTCGCACATGTAACTTGCAAAAAAAATTCAACAGATGAGGGGTAAATCCTATACCGGCTAGTTTTTTGAGCAGGATATCATTATCCACGACATCAAATGCTTTACGAAAATCAAAGTAAGCGGCGTCGACCTGCCCTCCACCATCCACTTCCGGAATAATCTGTGTTACATAACTTAGCAAGTTACTGGTTGTACTACAACCCGGCCGGAAACCATGTTGTGCATCTGACAATTTAGAGCGTAATTGTTCGTAAATAATAGTCTGCAACGCTGATTCGAACGCTTTAGCAGGAGTAGACAACACTGCTACCGGCCTGTATCCCTCGACACCTTCACCTCCCCCACCTTTCGGTACTGGGACTACCCGGGTCGTTTTCCACAAGTCCGGAAATACTTCACAGTCCAAGCACATATTGTATACATGTAACAATGGTTCGGCCAACACAAATCGACAGTCTCTAAATATAAAAGCAGGTATTCCATCTGGTCCAGCAGAACGCTTCGCTTTGAGATTCGCAAGTGCTCGCATCACATCACCCAGATGCAACTTGTCCAACTGTACTCGCGCTGAGTCAACCACGCATGGTGCCTCTGTCACGGCTGTACTCACATTTAGTTCAGCTGCAGCAGTTATGTACGTATTTGTTCACCCTCGACTGTACGTGTGTTGCATGACGCCAATTTAGCGTGGTATTTTTTTTCATAGCGTACGGCGAAAAAAAATCTAACAAGTGGCTTTTAAGTCTTTTCCAGATAAGTAGGATCGAATATTAAACAAAAATACTGTGTGAAAGTCTTGCGTATAAGGGATATTTGACAAAAACAAGATATAAAAACACATTTTTTAATACAGTTGCTCAAAAAGTGGTACTTTTTGTAGCTGCAAATCGTGCGCAAAGTAGTATTTTGCGCACTAGTGCTTTTTACTTTTCCACGTGTATCGAACGACGTTTTTTAATACAGTTTCGAAAAAATAAGAAAAACAACAATGAAGGAATTTGAAACTTTTATATTATTAATTCTGTAACATCATTGTAATACAGTTGAAAAAAAAAGAGTTGTACAAAAAAAAAAATTTTTTGAATACTGTTCTTACTTGTTGTTTTTCTTATTTTTTCGCAACTGTATTAAAAAACGTCGTTCGATACACGTGCGGAAATGTCATTCTTCACTCGTCCCGAGTCTTACCACTCGCCTACGGCTCGTGGCAAGATATCTCTGCACTCGTGAAGTAATGACATACTTTCCGCACTAGCATCGAAATGTACTATTGTAGCTTTAGCAAAAATTACAATAAAAATGATTATTCTGAGAGTTATTTCCACGGATTATCATCGGTTTAAGGGACAACCCGTAGATTAGGTATTGTTACTTTTCATAAAAAGTATTTCAGAAGACATAAGTAGGATAAACAAATCGGCTACCAACCGTCGTATAACTACACTAAAACTACTACTATTCAATTTATTACTAGCATCGTATTGTTTCTCTTTTCGGCCCACTTCGCAGCTGTAATTGATATCCAGAACATTTGAATGCGGAAAAGATATTCCCATCGTTAGACTCGGAGGCCATCAAAAAAAATCATGGCATCATTAATCGTCAATCGGTGCTATACAGGATCTAATTAAAATATGTGAGCGGTACGCGAGGACTCATGGCCTAAGGTACAATACCTCGAAGAGTGAGTTACTGGTATTCAAGGCAGGTGCAAAGTGTTATCCACATCTTCCCCAAGTCAAGCTTGATGGCACTCCTCTAAAGGTAGTTGACGAGTTTAAATACCTGGGCCATTGGGTTACCGCGTCACTTAGCGACAAAAAGGATATCGAGAGGGAGCGTAGGGCGCTGGCGGTTAGAAGTAATATGTTGATCCGTAGGTTTGCTCGGTGTACTAAAAACGTGAAAATCACTCTGTTTAAGGCCTATTGCCAGTCATTTTACACCTGCAGCCTATGGATCAATTATACTCAAAAAGCTTACAGCGCCCTGCGCGTCCAGTATAACAACGCTTTCAGGATGCTGTTGGGGCTGCCGAAACATTGCAGCGCGTCAGGAATGTTCGCGGAGGCGCGCACGGATGGATTTCACGCAATATTGCGAAAACGTGTTGCATCTCTGCAGAGACGTATCGGCCTTAGCCCCAACAGCCTCCTGGAGACAGTGGCAGAAAGGAACGATGGCCCATTTCTGTATCACTGGAATAAATTGCATGTGATATCCTTGTAGCCAAGCATGCCTTTTAGTTTGTCATATATGTATTAATGTTTAATATAAGTGGATAATTTTGTAAAGTGTACTAACATTACATTTAAGTTATTTATTGTAATTAACCAAATATGGATTTATTCCGAAATAAAATTATTGATTGATTGATTGATTAATTATTTTTGTTTACTGTTTTATGATTGATAATATATTGTCTGTCAGTCTAAGTCTGAACACAAATGAGTAAAATGTGTTTGTATCGTAATAACGATTTTTGTTATCATTTGCGCCATTTTTGTCGCGTATAAAATATTATTTTTGTACGTATAATAACTATCCAGCATGTCTCTGACCTTAGGGCTTTAAATGAAAATAATATCGATTAGGTATGTTCCTGAAATTGAATCACTTTTGTACCGCAACTTTGTAAAACAACTATTATTTCTATAATTTATTAGTGTTTAAGATTTCTAAAGTTTTGGAATAAACAGAAATCGGTTTAAGCGCTAACAACTCTTGATTATTTCAATAAACTCACTCAAAATAGTCCTCATTGTTTTTGACATGCGTGTCAAAACGTATTTTGTAATTTAAAAAATATATTTTATCGACGATATAAACCATTGGATGGACATGATACTAAAGCTAAATGGTATGGAAAAAAAACTAGACTAAAATTGACAATCACCGTCACATAAAGTCTAAATTTAACGACTGTAATTTGGAATATAAATGCATGTTTTACTAAGGGGTCCTAGTAACATTGTTATTCGTACAAAGTATACACAAACATAACCTACCTGGAATTGTCTGAAATCCTCTTGCATTTCACTTAATTCTACACAAATAACAGGATCCCTCCGTTTCTTAGAACTTAACCCTGTTTACCTGCGTAACTTTGAGGCAATTCCAAAGTAGACATTGACATTTCAACTGCTAAATTTATACTGAATGACGTTCTCTCTTCCACGCTTGCTTAGCCAAATACGCAAGAACGGGATGAACGTTAGCAATTTAATCATAATGATATATTATTGGTCTCCTATTTTTATATCTGTTGTTAAACTGTTTTGTTAGCTGTTGGTTTTCCAATAAATAAATATTTGAAGCGTTTGAAATAGCTTCACTAAACAAATACCACTTCTAAAGCGCTATAATATTTTTCACATTGTAACCAAATTGTAGAAGCAATATCAACCCGACCAGAGAGCCTTCATTTCCTTCAAGTAGTTTCTACGAAAATAAACTCTATGTTATTAATCTGAAGGTTGAATATGGACATCTTTCGGAATAACATTCAAGCAATTTAAGGTTTAAATTTGAAGGATACTTCATTGAATGAAGAAAACGTTTACATCGTCAATGAATGGGGACCTTTCTGTAGTGGATTTGAAAGGACGGACTTTGTTAATTCAATTAAGTATCTTTGAGTTAACAGAGTTTTTTTTTTAGATTATGTTTACTGAGCATGCTCTTTGTTTTGTTACTTGTGGACTGTAACAGTTAGGAGATAATGCCTGACAAGTTACTTTATAACCCTGACATACTGGCGCTTCAAGCGACTTACTTAAGATTGATTGAATCAGGCGTTACTTTTTAGAAGTCCATTACTTACTTAAGCTCCAATGTCTCCTAGATGGGGCGTCCACAGTGACTTTATGCAGATCGGTCGGGGGGGGGGGGGGGGGGGGGGGTGTTAGGGCATTAGGTACCCGTGAAAAGCAAATGAAAACCATCTGCTGCTGTGTTTTGTAGTGAAACACCGATTCAAGCAGAGCCCTAGCCAGCCCGAGTCCTCCACGTTCCCGCGTCCACCCTGCGAACTGCTGCGACCACGCAAATGCGTGTCCACTGCCACAGAGTGGCAGCTGAGCTGTGGAGGCAGGGCAAAAGGCGAACATTCTGCACCTCAAAACAGAATTGTATTTACTAATAACTACATTTGTAACATTTGCAGAATATCCGTTTCCTGAAATACCCAGTTCTGAAAACCTCTCTACGTTTTTCAACATTAAATGAACTACGCAAAATAAAACCCAAAATTTTCATGATAATCTGATTTTAAAATGAAACAAAAGCTCAAACGTGCTGAAATGTAAAATACAGCAGACAATTCAGTTGCAACATGATTTCCCTACACCCTCGTTCCGAGAATTTCTTGGTCGTATCTAACTTAAACAAGTCCCTGGTGCTTAGAGCTTTAAGTTTGCTCGAAAAGCTCATAGTGGGGCAGACTGCTGGAACAAATTGTCATAAATGTGGACACTCCGGACAAAAGCACCAATTTTTTTTCACGTACTAGTGAGGTACATAGCTTTAAGTTTTTGATAGGAACCAACTCCTCCGACGACCATCTTTTTTTATGGGGGTCATTTTGAATTATAGGTACGAGTATATTATTAATATCTCGGGTTCTAAATCACTTAGAATCACAAACTTGGTGTCTAAGTATACATATTTGGGGTCAGGGAATTCAACTAGATATTTTTTAAGGTCGCATTCCCAAAGGCTACCAAACGGAACCCTGTTACTAAGCCTAGCTCGACTGTTAAAATTCTCACAGAGTTTTATTTCTATTGCTGTTATAACTACAATTAATAAATATAAAAAAAATATTAAAAATTTAACTGTGCTCCCATACATTAAAAGTCATTTAAGGCGTTTTATTTTCTCACCCATTACAAACAATCTATCTCTAGAACCGTAATAGATAGACACTTAAAATGTTTGTAGACTATGTATAACTATATCTACTATAATAACAAATAATAAAAGTAAACTAAAATTAACAGTCTAGCTATTCCTGACACGCAGGCCGACGGACCCACAGCGTTGGTTTGGTAACGGGTTCCGTATGGTATCCTTTGGGAACTCGACCCTAAAAATATCTATTTGAATTCCCTGACCCCACATATGTATATTTAGACACCAAGTTTGTGATTCTAAGTGATTTAGAACCCGAGATATTAATAATATACCTATAATTCAAAATGAACCCCATAAAAAAAAGATGGCCGACGGAGGAGTTGGTTCCTATCAAAAACTTAAAGCTATTTACCTAACTAGTACCTGAAAAAAATGTGGTGTTTTTGTGCGGCGTGTCCACATTATCACCTGAAACTGCCCTACTATCATGTGTGCGAGTAAATTTAATAGCCGCAATGGCGCCTACAAACTGCATACGTCGTAACGTATCTTTTAAGATTCCTGTGAACTATTTTAGATGCTTCGAGTTAGTTCATAATATTATGTTATGGATCTATTGAAATGTTTTTCAAAGTCATCGCAAGCTTAGGACTTATCCAGAGTCCCCTTGAAATAAAGTTTAGAACCGTGATTGAAACCAGATCACAATCCTAAATTATTGTCGAGCATGTTTAAAGATGAAAAATATATTAAATCACCCCTGACACGACAAATTACTATAGCTCAGAACCACCTCAACAAACAAACCTTTTAGTAAAAAAAAACCACCACCACCACCAGACACGCTCAGTGTAGGGTTCCGTAGTTTTTCGTCCGTCACAGTAAGTGTGTGAAATTATTTTGTAATATTTTTCAAAAACTATTCAACCTATCAAGTTCAAAATAATTTTCCTTGAAAGTTTTTATAAAGTTCTACTTTTGAGATTATTTCATATTTTTCAAACTTATGGTTCAAAAGTTAGAGGGGGGGGGGCACATTTTCTTTTACTTCTGGAGTGATTATCTCCGAAAATATTAACATTATCAAAAAATGGCCTTTTTAAATACCTATCCAACAATATATCACACGTTAGGGTTAAAATGAAAAAAAAAACACTCCCCACGTTACGCATAGGGGAGGTACCCTAATAAAAAAAAACACTTTATTTTACCACTTTGTCGGTGTGATTGATATACATATTAGTACCAAAGAGCGTAGCCGTGTTTTCAAGGAAAATCGGCCCTTCGACCAAATGTTTACTGTATTTTTTTTATTAAAAGCCCTCATGGCAAATATTATTGCCTGTGAGTTTCAGCTTCCTATCTTTGTTATTTTCTGAGATATGATTTTTATTATAATGCGATTTACGTAAACTTTTGGTACAGTAATCTATATATAGAAACTCACGTATTCTTTAAATAATATTTTATTTTTTCAAAATAAATCTCGGATAAATGTAGGAAATAAAACTTAAGTATTTTTTTTCTGGCTTTCTAGAAAAGCGACACCAACAGAACACATCTTCGTTAGGTAATTGCTTATATAAAGATCTGCAATGTGTATTTTTTTCAAAATAATCCAGTTGGTACTTCATACTAGAAAATGGAAAATTAAAGGATAAGGTATACCCATTCCAGATATTTTAGTCGCAAAAGAGATTATGCACATTGCAACCTCTTTATTTTTAACGTTATAGGTACAGTCAAGTGCATTAATATTATGTACGTTCCCAGAGCTTCAAATATATCTGTACTATCGATTAGTCATAAATATCCATGCGACGATTCGATCTGAAATATGTATACATGTATCGAGTCATTAATATCTGTACGCTGATACGTTCATAAATATCTGTACAATGAAAGACAATTATATGTAGACAAACACGCAGCCATAAATATATGTACACATGTTTGTCATATACTTGTGAACAAAGCAGAGGTCGATATTATATACACACTTAAATATCATATACATGTGAACAAATCAGAAGTCAAAAATATCTATACACGGTCAAGGGTGAACGGATATGTACAGTCACCAGCATAAATATATGATTATGGGCAGCGCTGCAAAAATATCCGATCATCAATTGAAGTCGTTATTATATATGACGAAACATCGTCGGTAAAAATATGTGATGATTTACAGCCCGCATAATAATCATTTGCCTGTAACAGCATAAATATCGGATCAGACTGAATATAAATATCCGATACTTCACAAAATCTCAGACTATAAAAGCATAACTATCGAATCACATAATTATGGATTGCAAAAACATCTGATACGAATTGTCAGTAAAAAATATCTCAACATTCTGCAAAAATAAGCTTTATTAGGTCTGACATATACGGTCGTAATTTGAACAAAGCTATTTGACGCTTCTCGAAAAGAGTAGTAACCTGTCATTCTAATGAGAGTTTGACAGAATTGATAATAAGTCGAAATTGCCAGATGGGCCTAACATTGCGTTTCTAAGCTCTATATTTACAAGGCGACATTGAATTGATTGACAGCTAGTCCCTCATGTAATTTGGTCTCTAGAATTGTAGCAGATATATGGGTATTCGGTGGTGCAATTTATACTGGGCTTTATATAAATGCAGCTAGTAGTCTAAGAGCTTTGTGGATTCCTCCCCAGTAGTAAAAATTACAAAATGGTTTGACTCGCCGTCTTTAATTATGATTTGAACCTGAACTTCGTAAAATTAAACTATACAATTTTTTTTATAAAGTTAATTGTTTAATTGATTGCTGGTCGAGAAGTTCTAGCACTAAATAAAATAAGATTGATGTTTAAAAAACCACCTTGAACATGGTTAGATAAGCTGTGTTTCACGAGTTTTTTTTCGAGGCAAAGATAAATTTTGGAATTTAAAGTCGCTATTCTGGATAACGATATACTTACACCAGCCAAAGTAGATGTAAATTTATTTATATCAAAAAAAAAAAAGGATATTTTTAAACGGTAAAGTCCTGACTGACTGACTCACTCACTTAAATCAACGGCCAGCCCAAACCGTTGAACGTAGAAAGCTGATTTTTTCACAATAGGTAGTTTTATATAACAAGTAAAATAAGAAGGCATTTTTTGGAAATTCCATACCTAAAGGGGTTAAATTGGGGTGCAAAGTTAGTATGGGGGAAACTTGTTTTTGAGCTAGAGACTTAAAACTTTGTAGAAAGATTACTTGTAGAAATAAAAATAAACTCCTTTGAGCGTTTTGGAAAATTTCACCTCTAAGGGGGTTAAAAGGGGGTGCACCATTTGCATGGAGGGAACATTTGTTTTTGGCTAGAGGCTTGAAACTTTGTAGAAAGATTACTTATTAGAATACACATTAAGTACTTTCAGCGTTTTGGTAAATTACACCCCTAAGGGGTTAAAAAGGGGGTGCAATGTTTGTATTGTGGGATTTTTTTTATTTGCTCGAGTCTGGAAACTTTGTACAAAAGATTACTTATTAGAATACAAATAAAGCACTTTCAGTGTTATGGAAAATTACGCCCCTAAGGGGGTTAAAAAGGGGAGCAAAGTTTTCGTAGGGGAACTTCTTTTTTTGAGTTAGAGACTTGAAACTTCGTAGATAGATTGCTTATTTAAATACAAAAAAGTGCTTTCAGCGTTTGTTGAAATTCATCCCCTAAAGGGGTTAAAAGGGGGTGCAACATTTGTATAAAGGGAACATTTGTTTTTGGCTAGAGACTTCAAACTTTGTAGAAAGATTATTTATTAGAACACAAATAGGTAATGTTCACCATTCCGTCCCTAAGGGGGTTCAAAAGGGGTGCAACGTTTGTAAAAAGCGATTTTTTTTGCTAGAGACTTGAAACTTACCTAGTAAATACAAAAAAAAAACTAATTCCAGCATTTTGGAAAATACCATTCCTAAGGGGTGCCATGTTTGTATGAGGAAAACTTTCTTTTTGAGTTAGAGACTTTAAAGTTTGTAGAAAGAGTATATATACAGTGTGTAAAACTAATACGGGCGAATCTCTTAACGGTGGTTAGTATACACACTCGCGTTAAAGGCTCGTTGACAGTTAGTTACTTTCAAAAGCTCATATCGCGTATGAAATGTCATCCATGTTTACATTGCCATTGCTGCTGATAGATATTTCAAAAATTAATTATGGGGCACTGTTAAGTGTAACTTAGAAAAACATCTTAATTAACGATTACACTAATGAGTCCTACGTCTGGTTTAATTTATCGCCCGTATTTGATTTACGCACTGTAGATTACTTATTAGAACACAAATAAAGTACTTTCAGCGTTTTGGGAAATTCCGCCCCTAAGGGGGTTAAAAGGGGGCGCAATGTTTGTATAAAGGGATTTTTTTTGCTAGAGACTTGAAACTTTGTAGAAACATTACCTATTTAATACAAAAAAACTACTTTAAGCAAGATGGAAAAGACTATTCCTAAGGAGGTTAAAAAGGGGTGCAATTTTTGTAAAAGGGAAGCTTTCTTTTTGAGTTAGAGGATTGAAAGTTTGTAGAAAGATTGCTTATTTAAATACAAAACAAGTGCTTTTATCTTTTGTTGAAATTCATCTCCTAAAGGGGTTATAAGGTGGTTCAAAGTTTGTATGGAGAGCAAGACATTTTTAAAGTAAAGTGTTACTTCGGGTTTAAACTGTTTGTTTAAAGATTAGAAATCTAATTTCAGCGTGTTTTGAAATTCATCGATCAAGTTAAAAGGGTGCTTAAAGTTTTTATCAAGAGCAAGATATTTAAAAAATAATTATGTGTGTACAAACGCCAACACAGTTAACTGACCATTCGAAACCCTTATTAGTCTTATTACAATGCATATTAAGTGCACGGATGGTTAGTTAACTGTGATGGCGATGGTAATACACTCAGTTACTTATCTCAATGGTATATGACGAATAATTGTAGATATGGCACGGGCTTGACTTTCAGACACATGTACAGTCTGGGGTTGTAACTTACGAACATAAATAAGGACATAAATATCTGTACACGCCTTTATGACACTGACAATAGAGTTCTGTACAGATATTTATATACGTATCCGTTCACCCTTGACTGTAGGTAGGTATATAAATTTTTGTCTGGCTTTTTGCTCATATGTTTACATTAACAGAAATGTGTCTAGATATTTTTGACTTCTGATTTGTTCACATGTATATGATATTTAAGTGTGTATATAATATCGACCTCTGCTTTGTTCACAAGTATATGACAAACATGTGTACATATATTTATGGCTGCGTGTTTGTCTACATATAATTGTCTTTCATTGTACAGATATTTATGAACGTATCAGCGTACAGATATTAATGACTCGATACATGTATACATATTTCAGATCGAATCGTCGCATGGATATTTATGTATGACTGATCGATAGTACAGATATATTTGAAGCTCTGGGAACGTACATATATTTATGCCCTTGACTGTACTGGCAGATTGCATTCTTAAGAGTATTTATTACGTATGTCAATGTCAAACTGTAATGATTGCACGTAATACCCTTTAAAATGCAATCTGCCAGTACCTATAACGTTAACAATAAAGAGGTTGCAATGTGCATAATCTCTTTTGCGACTAAAATATCTGGTATGGGTATACCTACCTTATCCTTTAATTTTCCATTTTCTAGTATGAAGTACCAACTGGATTATTTTGAAAAAAATGTCTTGTAATAAATAGGGTAGATAGAAGACATAATAATAAAGCTGTCATACAAATATCGCGTCCTACTACGGCGGAACATAGAAGAAAAAAAATAAAAACCAAAATAAATAAAATCATTAATATCTTTGTAACAAATGTACCTAGAGAGGTCGTAATTGCCTCTAAATGTAATTTTGGAGGGTTTATTCAACACTTTTAACAAACAGATAAGTTTAATTAATAATTTGCAATTTATCAATGTTTTTCGTAATATCCGGGTGACAGAAACAAGATTTTCAAAAAATTATTTCTCAAAAACTACGCATATTAGAAACGCGGGAGTTTTAGTCTCACATTTGTAATGATCTAAACTACAGTAATTTGTAATAAAACGGGGATGTCACTTTTTCGGCTTCTATAAAACACTGTGCGAAAGTTGGCCTTTCAAAGCACATTTTTAAGTTGGCCTTCTTAGCCGTGATAATTTTCTTTTTAGATTTATTTTATGTACGATCGGCCAAGAAAGTGTTCTACCAGTGGTACTTTAAGATCTAACTGTCGCTAAGGTTACTGTCATAATATTATCGCAAGTGGAAATCGACCTTGTTGTTTCATGACGTTCAAATGAACCTCAACCGTAGGGTGGTAGACCATATTTTTGGCCGACTGTCCTACCTACAAGCTATTTAACGATATCCTACACTATGGGTTTACCAAGAAAAAATATAAATCCCCACTTTAGGTGTAGGCAAGGAACCTTAAAAATCTGAAATTCAAGATTCTACAATTTTGTTGGCGTAATTTATGTATATACTAACTAATGCCAAATTACAGTTTTCAAGTAGTAAGGGTCACTAAGCTAAGCCGCAGAAGGCCGGACAGACGAACAGACGGACATGTCGAAATTATAAAGGTTCCTTGTTGACTACGGAACCCCAAAAAGTAAACGCTACTCTACCTCTAATTGATATTGAAAATGTGAGAGGGAAACTATTTATGCAATACTTCAAAAAGGATGTTGTGAGAGGACATATTTATTGCAATAAATATTTTTTCAACCATTGAATCATGCGGTTATATTTAACTTGATTTTACTGTAGCTTTGAAAGCTTATCGGCTTAATAAATTTATTCATGACAAACACTGTATTTTATCTGTCACTAATTAAAAGCTAACAGCTCGGTCTATTTATTCCATTCGCTTATAACGACTATTTTTACTGAATCTGACCTGCCTCCTATGATTTCCTCGCTAATTACTTAAATCCCTTTATATGTCCGGAAAGGCGGATAAAATGTCACACGCACTCTGAGAGCTCATTAGCTGTGGTAGAAATAACCTTCCAAATATCCAAAATCTCTTTTATATCCCTTTGAAATTCCAACCTTATGCCCGCGCATGAGGATCTTATTTTGAATTACAGGATCGTGTGACACGCGAGTGTCGAAAAGTGATTCAAAGGTCGGGTACTACCCGGGGTCCGATTCTGAATCCAGTGATAAAGAGCAGGGTGTTCCTAATCCGAGCTTTTCGGAAAAATGGCGCTCGCCTTTTGTAGCGACTATGCGTCCACTGAATGGCTTTGAACGTGAATAATGGAACACAGCCGAAATGTAAGGAAGTAAGTACGGCACTTTGAAAAGCTTTAAAATTTCTTACTCAGGTCATATTGAAAGTTTTAAGGCAATTTTATTTTGGGTCCACTTTGTACTTCTTGATACTGACTATAAATTCAGGACACGGGAGCATTGTTGCGTTTGGTTTTAATTAACACGTGTTCACGTTTTTAGGGTTTCGTACTCAAAGAGTAAAACGGGACCCTATTACTAAGACTCCGCTGTCTGTCTGTCTGTCTGTCTGTCTGTCTGTCTGTCTGTCTGTCTGTCTGTCTGTCTGTCTGTCTGGCTGTCTGTCTGTCTGTCTGTCTGTCTGTCTGTCTGTCTGTCTGTCTGTCTGTATGTCTGTATCTCACTGATACCGTGATAGGTACAGTTGAAATTTTCACAGATGATGTATTTCTGTTGCCGCTATAACAACAAATACTAACAACAGAATAAAATAAATGTTTTACAGATAATGATACGGAACCCTTCGTGCGCGAGTCCGACTCGCACTTGGGCGGCTTTTTGCTATATGAAATACATCTATGAATGTTTATAACCTACCACCGGTTCTTAAAAAATAAACTTCGGTCACAAAAAGACCTGGCGTAAAAAAACTCGGCGAGGTATTATTATTTCAAAATAGTAGGAGTACAATTACATTGTATATTTATATTTATTTATATTTCTGAAGCATAATATATTATGTTTTTATATTGCAGCCATAATTATAACATAGTTTGTACGCCGAAAGGCAAACCATGAAAGACATCGTTTTAACGATGACAGCTAAGTAAATATATGTACTTTTACTAATGTTTGCACAAATAAATTATCTTTAGCTTTTTATCTTTATCAAGATCTTTTAATAAAGTTAAGTGTCACCGGTTTTCTCCACTGGCTAAGTAAGTATCGCATGGATAGATATAGTCATTGTTTTCGGGTCTCGTAGATTGCCATCGAATTTATGATTACACTGTTACTGGATCGGCCGTTCGATGCACTTGGGATCAAAGTGTGATGCCATTCAAAGACTCCACATTTGACACAACATGAAGAAACAGGCCACGGCAGTCCGCTGGATGCGGGTGGCGTAGGACCGGTCATAGTTGCACTATTTTGGAGAGGCCTATGTTCAGCAGTGGACTGAAAAGTTACGACCCCTCCTACAAGCTGAATGGGGTAGCCCTGCTCCAAAATCGTTCCATTAGCGTCTAAACTGTAACGTTTAAAGACAGCTGGTGTAGACCGTTAGATATCTAAATGGACTGGACGCACCAACGCGCCATCCGGATGGAACGATCGTGAATGTCAAAATTCAATGTTAGAACAGTTTTCATTATATCAGCCGGAAGACGTGCACTACTGAACATACATAGGTCTCCTCCAAAGAGTTTCACATCCAGAGGACTCTCACGACCTTAACAAGGTCATCAATCCACCTTGTGGGTTACAACAATATTACGTCCACGTATGCATCTGTTTGTCTCAGAGAAAAAAGGCGCGGTGCGGCGCTTACCAGGATGCTCAGTTTACTGATGTACTCACCACATAGTGGAATCAAACTCCTGCTGCCTACAGCTTTGAGCAGTCGCAAACTGGAGAACAGGACCTACTGCCTCGATCCACACGTCTACAATTATAGGTTCTACGTGATCCACCTGGAGAAAAATTTAGCGTGACGGTGGTAAAAAGCTACTGAAAATTGGTATAGATATGACAATTGATGATCTTATTACAGAACTGAAACCAAAAAGGCGTAAGTCAAGTTAAAGGGGCAGTTTTGGAGGTAATAATCGGTCAAGATATTTTATTTATATAACTTTACAATAAACTATTAAACGACACTTACCATGAGCATGATCTGATCGTAGTAGAGTCCCAAGCAGTCTGCATACACCTGTACCAGTATGTCCACGCTCTGGCCGGCGGTGCAGATGCCTTTAGCGGGGGAACATTGAATGATGACTCCCGGTGGACGCACGTCGCCCGCCCATCGGTCTTTTCCTGCCAATATTATTGAAAATTATTAGTATGCCATTGCCTAAATTAACACTAGAAAACTAGGTGTATAAATCGAAAACCGAAGAGTACTGTTGGGACATCTGCTAAAACAAGCCTCTTTTTTAAGACTATAGAAGAAGGAAAGATTGGAAGAATGAAAGGCAGAGGAAGGCCAAGAAGGAAATGCGGATCAAATATAAAAGAAAATTAAGGGCATGTCATTCCAGAAAGTAAATGAAATGACAGATTACAGAAACGGTTGAAAATTGCACCACTGAAAAGAATGTTACTCTGAATTAGAGATTATGATATTGACCTGTAAAATATGACCTTTATCTCCACTTATAATAAATCTCTAAATTAAAAAAAGAATCAGCCAGTTTGAAACTAAGCTTTGCGCGGTTCGAATGTTCTCAGCATCCCATGAACGGAAAAATATGAAACATTTTATATAGGTACATTATTATTCTAGCTGCAACTTAGGATAGTTTTTATCCGACTGCGACAGTTAATTAATTTTCCGAAATATACGACTTCATTTAATTTTTCATTTATTTTTATTGAAATCAAACGCTGCTCCAACTGTCAGCTATAAGAACCGTCCAATTTTCGTCAAAATGGCGGAATTGCTTTGCCTTTCACTTATTAATAATTTAAATCCCGTCTACGATAGACCTTTACGAGACAAATGCTAAAATATAAACCATAAAAAAATATTCGATTCTGATATGAGAACTTATATGCGCAAATGTCGTTTTATGTCGTAATTTCAATAAATGAAATCAACAAATTTGAACAATATAATTAACACGAATTTGTTTTTTTTGAATGACAATGGCACGCGCTCGGCGCATTCAGCCAAAGTACCTGCGGCGCTACCACGAAAACCGATACTCAATGTTCATATATTTGCATCCCTGTCACTCGAGTATGGTTAGTGCGATAGAGATAGAGATACCCGAATATTTTCGAATTCCGAAGTTCGTGGTTATAGCTCAGGAATCGAAAATATGGTAAATAATCATAATGTATTTTCTCGAAAAAGAATTTAAAATAAATATAGTCAAATGGAGAAAAAACAAAGCAAGAGGTTATATAGGTAATGATTAAGTTATAAGAGTCCAAAGTTTTAAGAGGGGGTATGTTCTGTCCCTTTTCCGCAAAACGCACCTTCATATGAAACGATTGTTTTTTACTATGACGCTCGAGTATATTGACGTCACAGTCCCTCATCGTTTTCTCACTCTAACAAGCGACATTAAAACGGATACTGTAGCTTCATAATTTTTTGAGATATTTGAATGGGAGTTTCATTACGTACGAATACGTATTGCCACCGTATAACAATGCATACGGAAAAAGAATGTGGGAGTATTTGTTACCTTACATATTAAACGAATGGCCAAATGATGTTTTCCAGAAACTTATTCATAATACTCACAAAATAAAAATCATCACAAAAAATATGTACTTGCCAACTACCGATGCGCGCACGAGCGTAGCACAAATTATGTAAAACTACCCTTTTCTTAGCTATCAATTGTAAACGAGCGACAACGGCGACAGATAAACCGTACGCGGTTTTCGTTCGCTGTTCAAATAATGTGTAAATAGTTTATAAGTATTTTGGATAAATAAAAAAAAAAAAAAAAAAAAAAAATTATCTTCTATCTATTTATACATAATAAATGCCTATGTCCTGACTGACTTATTCACTCACTCACTCACTCACTCACTCACTCACTCATCAACGCACAGCCGAAACTACTAATCTTAGAGAGTTGATTTTTGCACAGTATGTTGCTTTTATAACGTGGGCTAGGGATAAAAAGAGATTTTTGAAAATTCTACCCCTAAGCGGGTAAAATGGGGGTGCAAAGTTTGTATGGGAGAACCTTTTTTTTTTGAGCTATAGACTTAAACTTTGTAGAAAAATTAGTTATTAGAATACAAATGAAACACTTTCAGCGTTTTGGAAAATTCCACCCCTACGGGGGTAAAATAGGGGTGCAAGGTTTGTATGGCGGAAACATTTTTTTTTTAAATATAGACTTAAAACTTTGTAGAAAGATCAGTCATTAGAATACAAATAAAGAACTTTCAGGGTTTTAGAAAATTCTACCCCTAAAGGGGTAAAATAGAGTGCAAAGTTTGTATGGGAAAAACTACTTTTTTTAAAATAGAGACTTAAAACTTTGTAGAGAAATTATTCATTAGAGTACAAATAAAGTACCTAGATTCAGTGTTTTAAAAAAATTTACCCCTAAGGGGTTTTTATAGGGGTGCAAATTTTGTATGGGGGAAACAATATTTTTTTTAAATAGAGACTTAAAACTTTGTAGAAAGATTAGTCATCAGAATACAAATTAAGTACTTTCAGCGTTTTAGAAAATTCTACCCCTAAAAATAGGGGGCTAAAATAGGGGTGCAAAGTTTGTATGTGGGAAACTATTTTTTTTAGCTAGAGTCCTAAAACTTTGTAGAAAGATTATTTAAATACAAAGAAAGTACTTTCAGCGTTTTGGAAAATTTCTCCCCTAAGGGGGTAAAATAGGGTGCAAAGTTTGTATGGGAAAAACATATTTTTTTTTAATAGAGACTTAAAATTTTGACGAAAAATTACTTATTAGAACATGAAAAATACTACATTCGGCGTTTTACAAAAATCATTCCCTAAGGGGGTTAAAAAAGGGTGCAAGGTTTGTATGGGGAACACTTTTTCTGAGCTAGACACTTAAAACTTTGTAGAAAGATTACTTATAAAAATACAAAAAAAAAAGACTTTCAGCGTTTTGAAAAAATCTATCCCTAAGAGGGATAAAAAGGGGTGCAAAGTTTTTATCAGGGAAAGTTTATGTTTTTGAGTTAGAGACTTGAAACTTTGTAGAAAGATTACTTATTAAAATACAAAAAAAGAACACAAATCGTTTTAGAAAATTCCACCCCTAATAGGGTTAAAAAGGCGAGCAAGTTTTGCATGGGCAACACTTTTTTTTGAGTTAGACTTAAAACTTTGCAAAAAGATTACTTATTAGAATACTAAAAAAGAACTTTCAGCGTTTTAGAAAACTCCATCCCTAAGGGGATCCTTAAGATCCTTAAGAAGGGTAGCCAGTGTTGTGTGGGAAAAACTTTTTTTTTACTAGACTTAAAACTATTCAAAATGTTACTTATTAAAATTAATAATAAAGTACTTTCAGAGTTTTAGAAAATTCCACCCCTAAGGGGGTTAAGAAAGCTTTGTATGGGCAACACTTTTTTTGAGCTAGAGACTTAAAAGTTTACGAAAAAAGTTCTTTCAGCGATTAGAAAAATTCAACCTCTAAGGGGGTTTAAAAGGGGGTTCTAATTTTAAATGGCGAGCAATAAAATTTTAAAGTGTGAGTAAGAGATTTTTAACTTCGGTCTTATTCTGTACGTTAAAAGACTACAAAACTGATTTCAGAGTTTTTCCAAATTCATCCCCTAAGAGTGTTAAAATTGGTTCAAAGTTTGAGTATTTCAAGGCATTTTTAAAGTATGAGATTTTTAACTTTGGTTTTAGACTGTTTGTTCACAAACTAGAAAATGAACATCAACTTTTTTTTTAATTATCCCCTAAAAGAGGGTTCAAATTTTGTATTGAGAGAAATCATTTTTAAAAGACGATAAAATGTTCTACGCGGACGAAGTCGCGGGCAACAGCTAGTAAAGTTATGAATCTGAAAGAAGAAAAAAGCACAAAGTAAATTCTATTCAGCTGCAGAGCAGAGCTGACCTATATCAAGGAGTTGAATGGTGCAAAGCCCCAAATGAAATAAGAAAAGGCAATGAAAAACAAGAAAAGTTTTCTTCCACACTAATTTTATAAATAGGCAATGTCTGTGAGGTTGTAAGTTTGTATGTAAGGGGCAATCTCCAAAACAACTCATCCAATTTCATAAATTCTTTAAACAGTATAAATAATGGACCTTCCTGGTGGACTATATATATTTTTTTTTTTTTTTTTTTATTCTCTCTTTAAGGCTTATAGCTAAATTTACATAGGTACAATTAATCTGCCAAACCACAATGCGGTTTGTTGGCAAACAACGCTCCTAATTGATTTTACATTTTATTAGCTAAAAGCTGTATGAATAGTAATATATATGTACGGTATTACTTATGCTAGATACAATTAAAGGAATCTATAAAGTTACTTAAGATAGCTGAACCCCGGCTTTGCTTGCGCTCCGAGTAATACGAGGGTAGAGTCGTGCGGGCAGCTACATTAAAATAAATAAACGTTTTTTGTAGCTCAGCTGGAAAGGGTTAATACAATAAATGGTAGTCCCATTAGTCTTACGGTGTTATAATTTTAGTAGTCATTAAAAAGTGGTGAAAAATATGTAAATTGACAGACACCTGGCGTGTGTCATTAGGTTTAATTATACTACAGCGGAGTTAGAAAATTGGCAATCTCATAAACTATTCCCTCAGCTAAAATTACTATTTATATCTCGTCTTAGCTACTTATCAATGTTTTTGAAATCTGTAAAAGTAATACAAACAATTTATTATATTTTTAAATTAAGCCTTGTACACTAAGACTAAGGATCGTCTTTAGCAAAAACAAACGGATTCTAAAGATCTTCTCAAATGGTAGGTTTTGTTGGAAAAGCAGTTTCTGTTTGTTTTTAGTAAACAGAGTGCTATCGGGATTAACACATCAGTTTTTGTTACGTTCTTTCATTATTTTGAAAGAACGTCTGGTGGTCTATCTGACTTGACGTATTCTTATGACTTTTGTTTTGCACTCAATCTGAAACGCAGGGCTTGAAATACCGGTACCTATTTTCTGGAACCGGTATCGGGGCCTTGAACCAGAGACCGGTAATAGACTTGGTGTCGGTACCAAGGGTTGATGAAATTTACCGGTTTTCAGCAATAAATACCGATACTCGAAAATAATCACGGAACTAAATCACTTCTCGCGCACCACCGGCTCGGCTGGCAACGCCGCCGTACCTAGAGCCGTACGCCGCGCTCTTTTTATGTAGGTGCCGCCGTCGCCGCGCCGCCGCGCACTCACACGAAACGGCAACGTCGCATACACGATTGGGAACTTTTATAAAGATGCAGTATCTTTCGGTGCTTATACCAGTATTTTCCTTTACCGGTTCTCTGGGACCAAACCGAAGAAAATCTATAAATACCGGTATGTTAAAGGTATTTTCGGTACCGGTTCCAAACCCTGCTGACACGTGAGGCTTGGCGCACGTAGAAACGAGCGGTAACAAAATGTTATACCAATATCATACCAATACGTCGAGTCAGATAAGTATATCTCTAGGTAATTTTTCTACTAAGTCGGTCCTTAAGTTCTGTCACAAATGTTTCGCCGCATAGCAAATAATACCAAGAATGTTTTTATTCAATGCTTTATAATATGGTTTGATAGCTCATTAAATACTGATATTTTTTTGTAAATATCATGTCACTTTCAGATGATATTATGTGGATCGGAACCATATTATAAATTTTGGGGCCAATGATACTGAGCGACTTTCAGCACTTGGCTAGTCGCCGCATAGGAGCGAGCAGCAATGGCCGTCTACGGTTATTACCTTCACGGTTAGAGTTCGTCTTATACTGTGCGAGATTTGACCTAACATATTGGCACGCTGCGATAGATCAACCACAGGCAGGCCCAAGTGGGCCTTGCTTTGACTTGCAATTACATGTATCAGGTACCCCACTAAAATATTTTTTTTTAGTAATTTCATTACATAACTTTGTAGCGGCTAACAAAATACACCTACCCTCCAAATTTTATTCAAATATACCTTATACTTTTCGAGTAAAATGCCTGTGACATACCTACGGACAGATGGATAGATGGGCAGACATGACGAAACTATAAGGGTTTCATTTTTGCCATTTTGGCTACGGAACCCTAAAAGGCCCTCTAAGCATTGTACCCAAATACGCTGGCGGTATTTCCTCATTGAACTGCAATGCTGATGCGTTGCACGTGAAAACCGCCAGCTCTTTGATTACCAGTCATGATGATACTAATACTGAAATAACTCTCGATTCTGTAAATTCCTACAATTAAGGAGCTAAAACCTATAGTTATATAAAAAAAATTAAACGCAGTAGCTTCAAAACCACTATCTTGAAATAACTTACAAAGTTGAATTGTTATGTATTGGTACTCATTAGACGCATGATTTCATGTTCTTTAATTTCGTAGTGAGTAACTTTTCACTAGGATGCACCGTATAGAATCTACCAGTGAGAAACCAAAAAAAGTCCCAAAATTTCGAGGATTTATGGCTGCCAAAAGTTGTCCCAAGATATCTCGTGTAACCATTTTTGATATTTACTCGGTTGTATCGATGTTAACAATATAAAAAAAAACTTCTACGCCATCTTTTGCAACGTAACCTCCCGTGCTTTGAACCTCTACAGACGGGCCTATTATATCACTTTGACTTTAGTAAGGTAAAGTACTGCTCTGAATATCAGTAAGCTCAAACAAGTTCAAACGTTTTTACCGCTTCGTTGCTCGAGATAAACATCAGAATATTATCATATTTAAGTACTCTACGGCATATGTGTAATTGTGTATGTATTAAAAATGCGCTTTATGCACCAATATAACGGTACAAAATCCTTCAGCGGTCAACATGGACTGTCCACAATGACCATAAATGCGGTATTCCCTCGACACGTTTTTGGGATTAACCTTCTTTATCTGTGCATGTGGTGATCTTCTTTAAGTGATGAGGCACTTAACTGTTAAGTGAAAATGTAATTACTAACATGTATCATTGTATTTATTGTTGACGGTCCAAAAAATAAAATAAATAAAAAAAAATAAAAATCATGAACTGTGATTTCCGTAAGGTTCATAATGCAGTAGCGATAATAATAAAAATTGTTTTTGCTGCCTTAATGGTGATTGTTATGGCATGTTCGTTATTATGAAGTTTCTTGTAGTTTCCCTCATTTTTATAACACGAGACCATTGTGATGAAAACCACTGCAGCACTGGTGTCCTGAATTATTAGGTACATTAATAATGTGAAATGGGTGTACGAATCTGAGGTCAAGCGGCTTGCCGGTTTTAACATAATTACCCGACTGCCGAAGGAGAGAGGGTTATGTTTTTCGAGCGTATGTATGTAAGTATGTATGTATGTGTGGGTATGTCTTATTTTTTGACACGCCCTGTAGCCTAAACCGTTTGACGGATTTCTACATGTGAGAAAGCAGTTGGGTTATTCGAAAAATGTTTTGATTTCACTTGTTAATATTAAGAACATGCGTGGCGTTTTTTAATGCATGTTCGTTTATACCATATTACTGAACCAGTATCCTTTTTTAATGCCATATTGAACAGTCCCCAAGTACACACAATCAATAGGGACCTAACTTAAGCTTTTTACATATTTATATAATTTAATGAGATTTTGTATTTATAACTATTTTCGAATAATCTTGATCATTAAAAAAGCGTTAAATTGAATTGCTTAAAACTTAGGGCGAGTTACATCAACCACACTTTAGACATCAGTTACACGCTAATTCTGGGGGCCGATTTTTGACTTTCGAGCGCTCGAAAATTCAAGGAAAGTAAATACGATTGTAGTGTCAAAATTGCAAACAGTTACTTTCTACGGATATAATTGAATACCAGTGGTCAATACCACTCGTTTTTCAATTATCTATCGCTATTTCAAAATAGCATTTCAAATTTTTTTACCGTTCTCGAGTGGAAGAGTCGAGCGCTCGAAAGTCAAAAATCGGTCCCCTGGCTGCAGTTCAGACCATCATTCTGGTCAGACTGACGAGAGAATTATCGTGTAATCCTCAGACTGACGGAATTATGGTTTTCTGTCATTCACAAGGGTGACATGATAATTCTCCCATCAGTCTGATCAGAATGATGGACTGGACTGAAACCAGAATTAGCGTGTAACCGATGTCTTACAGGCCGTTAAAGATTAAACATGGCGTCGACAGCTCATATCCCATAGTAAACTGGCAACTTTCCAAACTATTAGATTTTAACGGACGTAACTAACGATTGCACAAACGTGGTCTTGGTCAAAAGTATTTTTATACCAAATTTCATCTCAATCGGTTCAGCGGTTTAAGCATGAAAAGGTAACAGACAGACAGAGTTACTTTCGCATTCGTAATATTAGTATGGATTGTATGAAGGAAAGGGTATAGATGCATGTAGGCTTTTTTCAGTATTATTTTGCATATTTTCATATCACACGGCCGTAAGGACCTTTTCTACTAAACCGTAGGATTAAATTAACTGACTTGTAATTTAAACATTTTATATTAAAAATGAAAATACTTCAACAAAATGTTACATCTAATAGTTTTCAAAATAGCCATAACAAAACGTCTTTTTTACCCCGTTTTAGAAAACATCTTTAAAACTAAGGCCGCCATAAGGTACCTTTACCCTTGGAACGTCACATACTTATGTAATGTTCATATTGTATAAAGAAGCGTCAGTTCTTAGAGTTCGTCAACTTTTTATCTTAAAAGCTGTTACAGAATCTCATCAGATTGCACTAGCGGAAACTGATCATGCAAAGCGCCGACAGAAACGCCTAAACCACATGGTCATTCGCACCCCTCATGTAAAATCTGCTTTTGGTAGGCGACTTCCCTACTATCTGCACCCTACGATATACAACAGGGTGTCCCGAGCGTGTTCCATCGACGACTTCACCAGATATATACTCAAAGACAAAATAAAGAAATGGCTTATGTCTCTTACTTATGAACAATCCGAGGACATTATTAAAACCTAGCTCGAAGTACAAACACACACATACACACACTCACACACACACACAAACACACACACACACAGACAGAGACACACAGACACTCAAACACACACACACACGCACACATTCACACTCACACACTTATCTTATTATTTTAGATTTAATATTTTCTTAGCACGGTCATCTTGTTCCTTTATTTTAAATTATACTTGTAAAATCTGTACTCTCGGCTCCCAAGATACAGGCTGTGCCTAGTTTGGGGCTGACGGATATCTTTCTCTGTTTGTTAAAAATGTGTATGTTAACAGAATAGTTTAATTTAATCGCATGTAACGTTGTTATGGTAAATAAATAATTTGTATTTGTATTCCCCAGGACTCCCCATTACCGCTATACCGTAAATGGGTTCAATCCAAATTTTCACCCCCTATTTCACCTCCTTAGAGGATGATTTTCGGGTTAAAAACTATCCGTTGTCATTCTCCAGGACTCAAACTATCTCTATACCGAATTTCATCTAAATGGGCTACATCCAAATTTTCACCCCCATTTCACCCCCTTAGGGGATGATTTCTGGAATAGAAACTATTATATGTCCTTTTCCAGGACTTAAACTATCTTTCAACCAAATTTTATCAAAGTGTGTCACAAACAAATTTCCACCTCCAATTACACCCCCTTAGGGGATGATTTTCGGGAGAAAAACTATCCTATGTCCTTCCTTAACTATGGTTATACCGTAAATGGGTTCAATCCAAATGTTCATCCACCATTTCTCACCCCCTTAGGGGATGATTTCCTCCTTTTATGTGTTCCGGAATAAAAAATATTCTATGTTCTTTCTCTACCTCTCTCTATACCAAATTTCATCTAAATGGGTTCTATTCAAATCTTCAACCCTCATTTCACCACCTCAGAAAATGATTTTTCGGGATAAAAACTATGCATTGTCCTTCTCTAGGACTCCTTCTATCTATTTACCAAATTTCATCTAAATGGGTTTTATCCAAATTTTCACCCCCTATTTTATCCCTGAGGGGATGACTTTCGGGATTAAAACAATCCGTTGTCATACTCCGGGACTCAAACTATCTTTATACCAAATTTCATCAAACTGGGTCACAACAAATTTTCACCCCCAATTACACCCCCTTATGGGATGATTTTTAGGAGTAAACTATCCTATGTCCTTCCCTAAGACTCCAACTCGCTACCTATACCGTAAATAGGTTCCATCCAAATTTTCATACCCCATTTCACCCCCTTTAGAGGTGATTTCTGGAGTAAAAATTATATTAAGTCCTTCCCCAGGACTCTGAACTATCTCCATACCAAATTTCATCTAAATCGGTTCTATCCAAATTTTCACCCCTCATTTCACCCCCTCAGGAGATGATTTAGGATAAAAACTATGCATTGTCCTTCTCTGGGACTCCTTTTATCTCTATACCAAATTTTAACTAAATGGGATTTATCCACATTTACATCCCTATTTCATACCCTTGGGGGATGATTTTCGGGATTCAAACTATCCATTGTCATTCTCCGGGACTCAAACTATATCTATACCAAATTTGATCTAAACGGAGTCCATCCAAAATTTCACCCCCCCATTTCACCCCCTCAGGGAAAGATTTCCGGAATAAAAACTATCCAATGTCCTTCCCCAGAACTTAAACTACCTCTAAACCAAATTTCATCAAAATGGGTTACATCCAATTTTTCACCCCCCCATTTTACCCCCTAAAGGGAAAATTTTCGGGATCAAACTTATCCTTTAACCTTCTCCGGGACTCAAACTAATCATATACCAAATTTCATCCAAATCGGTGCAGCGGTTTAAGTAGCTCCATACAAATTTCCACCCCCCATTTCATCCCCTTAGGGGTTGATTTTAAGGATAAAAACTAGCCTAAGTCCTTCCCCAAGACTCAAACTATCTCTATACCAAATTTCATTTTAATCGGTTCAGCCGTTTTCACGTAATGCGCGGTCACATAAACAGACAAACAGATAAACAGACAAACAGATAAACAGATAAACAGATAAACAGATAAACAGATAAACAGATAAACAGATAAACAGATAAACAGATAAACAGACAAACAGACAAAAAATCTAAAAACTGTTGGAACGTGTTCTGTTATCGATTCTAAGTATCCCTAGCCAATTTTTTTTCGAATATCTTCCATGTACAGACTTTCGATCCTCTTCAGCTATATTATATGTATAGATGGAGAAACGAGCTTGCCGGGGACTCTTAAAACTCAAATAGTCGACGTAGCTCGTATCTGCGGCATGCAGAGTGAGCTGTGGGCCAAGTTTACCACTGACTGGCAGCCGGACAGATCGGAACGGAGACGTGGCAGACCTCATCGGCGATGGGGTGACGATCTAGAGTATTTCGTCGGGTGACAAGCAAAACTCACTAAGTAACAAATACCTACTTAAATCAAAGGTCGTATCTCGATATCGACTACGTACCGAGATACGAGGTTTTGAAAAGCAGTGACATTTTGGTAGTGACTTTTGCTTGTCAACCGACGATTTATAACCCTCGACGCAAAAAGAAAATATTTTTATAGATAAATTAATCTATAAAAAGATATATAATTATATATATATATCTTAATTTTAACACCACGGGAATACACCGTTACCCTGCACTTGCACTTATGATTTACTGCATTCGTAACGCGAATAGAGTATAGTCTTATTCGTGAATAAATTAACCTGAATCTGTTGGTCAGTATCGGGAGGATCCGAAAACGTATTTTTGCCCAGCAGTGGGACACTACTAACTTACGATTACCGGCCGACCTTTATTAGTCATCATATCACCGGAAAGACCCCTCAAAGATTGCCACAATGACCCGTTGTGCTCCACTAGTATCATCATCATCATCATATCAGCCGAAAGACGTCCACTGCTGTTCATAGGCCTCCCACAATTGCCATCATTCGTATCTTTCGAGTATTCGAGTATTGTAATACTGCAGAATACTTGCAGCTTTCTACCATTTTAAAGAAAATTTGGTTCAGTGCCTCCCTTTACTGTGCTAAATTAAGTCTTCACTGAAAGAAGTAATTTACTGGATTTTTCACTACAATCACACCATTCCGCTTCGTATTTAAATGTTTCTCTTTAACTAATTTATTTAATTTGAGTCGGATACCAAAGAGAGTAGTATAAAGCGAACAACAAGCAAAAAAGTTTAGAAGTAAATGTGCAGGAACTTAATGTTAGAGTGGAATAGTTAATCTATGTTCTATCTGATACACCTACAGTTTTATTTTTCAAGTCACAGTCATATACCTTTTAAAAAAGGTACAGTCATTGGCATTAATATCTACCATACCAAAGCGGGCAAAAATTATCCGAAAAACGGCCCTAGAAATAAAGTCGCTAGTATCTATATCATCATCGTTGATAGTTGTGCCTGTACTTATTAGATTTTAATGTAGACACTTACCAGTGTGCAATGCTTATAAAGGGTAGTTGAACAAGCGAGCGAAGCGAAGGAAGTTTTCCGTTTCAGCTTGGGCTGAAATTCTTTCGTATGCCCGGAGTCTGTCCGGCTGTTCTCCTATAAGGGTCCTATTTCCCAACCGAATCTCGTGAAATTGTGTGAACAGGTTAGTTATAATTTATATTAGATTTATTTGTCATTCAGTTTTTCGAAATGTAATTATTATTTTTCTTCAAAAAGGACATGCTCGCGAAAACCCCTTAAGCCTATCGATTTCGTAACCGTATGCATTTTCTTTTCTTATGATAGGGTTACGCTATCGTTATGGTTAGCATATCGGTCATGGTATAAAATAAAAACCTTACCGGATGAGAATCAAACCCGTTCAATATTGTCAATAAATTGAAGTTTGGTTTATTACGGAAATTTATAGCGCTGGTTGCAAAGAACTATTGTTTCATCTAAATGGGTTTCATCAAAATTTTTACTATTTCAGCCCCTTAGGCCCGAAGGAAAATTTTTCGGGATAAAAACTATCCGTTGTCATTGTCCGAGCTCAGACTATCTCTATACCAAATATCATCCAAACGGGTTCCATCCAAATTTTCACCCCCCATTTCACGCCCTTAGGGGATAATTTTCGGAATTAAAACTATCCTATGTCCTTTCCTAGGACTCAAACGATCTCTATACCAAATTGTATTCAAATGGGTTCCATACGAATTTTCACCCATAATTTCACCCCCTTAGGAGATGATTTCCACGATATAAACTATACGTTGTCATTTTCCGGGCTCAGACTATCAAATTTCATCTACACAGGTTCCATCTTAATTTTCACCCCCATTTCAACCCCTTAGGGGATGATTTTCGGGATAAAAAGTATCCGTTGTCATTGTCCAAGCTCAGACTATCTCTATACCAAATTTCATCCAAACGGGTTCCATCCAAATTTTCACCCCCCATTTCATCCCCTTAGGGGATTCCGGAATTAAAACTATCCTTTGTCCTTTCCTAGGACTCAAACTATCTCTACCAAATTGTATTCAAATGGGTTCCATACGAATTTTCACCCCTAATTTCACCCCCTTAGGAGATGATTTCCACGATATAAACTACCCGTTGTCATTTTCCGGGCTCAGACTATCTATATACCAAATTTCATCTTAACGGGTTCCATCCAACATTTCACCCCCCCCCCCCATTTCAACCCCTTAGGGGGTGATTTCCGGAATTAAAACTATCCTTTTTCCTTTCGTAGGACTCAAACTATCTCTATACCAAATTATATTCAAATGGGTTCCATACGAATTTTTACCCTTAATTTCACCCCCTTAGGAGATGATTTCCACGATATAAACTATCCTATGTCCTTTCCCAGGACTCAAACTATCTCGAAACCAAATTTCATTAAAATGGGCTACAACAAAATTTTTACCTCCTTAGGGGATGATTTCTGGGACGAAACCTATCTTATGTCCTGCCCCGGGACTCAAAATATTTATATACCAAATCTGGGCAGCGGTTTAAGTAGCTCCATACAAATTTCCACCCCCAATCTCAACCCCTAAGGGGCTGATTTTCGGGATAAAAACTACCCTTTGTTCTTCCTCGAGACTCAAATTATCTCTATACCAAATTTCATCTAAATCGGTTCAGCGGTTTAGGCGTGAAGAGGTAAATTACATATTATTCGTGGGTTACTCGTGGATTTATTCGCGAATAAATTATTCGCGAATAAATCCACGACTAACCCATCTCTGCTTGCCTTACATAATATTATTTCTAATTCAATATTCTGTGTAACTGTTATGTTATTTTATGGAACAATTTTTTTTTTGATATTTTAACGTGAGATAAAACTAATACAATCTTTTTTGTTTTCTTTTGTATGATATGTCTACGTATATCCGCATAGATTGAGTGCAATTTATTCGAAATTGAAGTCCCATGCAAGTTCCCCATTGATGCATGGAACCCTGTATCATCGATTCGGATATTGAATACGCTGTTTACTATAAGTAAAAACTTTGTATTTATCTAGGGACCCATCGCATGCCGGTTTACTCACAGACTCGGGTTTAGACCCTTTCGGACCATTTGTTTGTGAACTATTAATAGACAAACTTTGAATCCCTACACTTTGTAAACGTTTTTTTTTGTTGTTTCATATTTTTACCAGCCGCCCGAGCGGCTCCACTAGCTTACCTATTACAATAAAAAAACTGACGGAGCTGCTAGATAAAATAAATCCTTGCTGAAGGTAATAATTTGCAAGATGAATAAGAAGAAGATGCAATATTTATTCAAACCGGATTATTAATTTCGGAGATAAAATACAAACTCCCAGGCTTACCGATTTTTAACCCCCGACGCAAGAAGAGGGGTGTTATAAGTTTGACGTGTCTGTGTATCTGTTTGTCTTTGTGTTTGTGTATACGTGTGCCTGTGTGTCTGTGGCATCGTAGCTTTAAAACGACTGGACCGATTTTAATGCGGTTTTTTATCCGAAAGCTGACGTGGTGATGGTTCTTCGCTACGTTGACAAGATGGTTCTTCGCTACGTTGACGAGATGGTTCTTCGCTACGTTGTTACAAAATCGGTTAAGCCGGCTTTGAGATATTGAACTTTGAAATTAAAATATCGGGGGTTTTTCAACCAAGAAAATTAAAGTTGTTAATTATTACTGTATAATATTAGTAACGATTGATTTATGGAAACATAAAAACCAATTAATATTGTAATTAAATTAAAGATCCCTTATAGGGATAACTTCGTCTGTGTAGTCAGGGGTATTTATATACGTACATAATTGTGTACAGATATTTATGTTTTTTTTTTATGTACGTATTTTAATACCCCTGACTGTACATTGATCTAATGTACAGAAAATACACTACCTACTGTTATTTTTAAAAACAATATGAGTAACTCGTGAAGTTTAAAATTTTATCCAAAGAATCTTCAATTGAAATATTTTCTTTAAAATAAAGCAGTAACTACATTGACGTACCATAAAGTAAATAGACTCACAATGCCGAACAAACATGTCTAGAAATGTGCCCCAAAATGACAACTCTATAGCTATATTTCAGTAGTTGCTAAATGCGTTAACTTATAACCTGCATCAAGATATGGTTCATAAAAAAACAACTCAGTTTTTTATACTTTAAGCACCATATTAGCAAATCAACATCAACAGATAAAATACTTTTTAGTTTATTGAGATTTTATCATAATGTGACTTAACTGCTCACGTCAAAACTAAATAGCGAATGAATGGAGTCGCGTTGTAAAATTGTTTTATGTAGGAATTTAAACATCTTTATTTTACAAGTGGGGAAAAAACAGTTTCAAATTTCCAAATGATGTGTTGATATTGGATTATACAATTATATTACAGTAAATCAAGAGACCGCAGTAAGCTCAATTCTCCATACAAACGTAGTTACGCTCTCATTCTAAAACGACTAGCTAGTTTGCTCTAAAACTTTGTACTTAGAATACCGTCCAGGTCTTTAATTAGTTTATGTAGCTTCAGTACCATAGTAAAAAAAACCAGAAAATTTTAGTTTTTCATACCAAACTTGTTTTTTCTGTATTTTGTTTGTTTTATAAACTGGATCCTTGTGAACTAATTAGTTATGCCTGACAAATTATTGGAAAGAATTGAAATCAAAATATGTAACGGAAAGAAATGGACTCGTTAGTCCATTTCTTTCCATGATAGGTGTGGCAGTTTTAGTTGGCTGTTTAATCCATTTTTTGTCGTATATATTATCCGAAGCAGGAAAATGAGTCGAACAAATGATGCGCGAATAGAATAGAATAGAAAGTCCTTTATTGTTTTTATTTTCGGTGTTACAATCATGTTCGCTAAACGGGTGTGTCCTTAATGGAATATGACTTAAAGATCTGTACATTTATTTTATATTGTTGTTTTTCTTCGCTTTTTATTTTAAAGTCGTTTGGTTTAAATAAATCGTCTCAACTGTAGCGTACTATGACTGCAGCCCATTTTGCATGTCGCTGAAGATTTCTTGGAAATCTTAAATATGAAAACCATATAACGTAGGTAACAACGTCATAAAAAAAGTACCTAATACCGACTCCTTAGATTTATGTTCTGCGACGTATGTCATTTGAACTAACAAACCTAATTATTTAAAACATGTTTAAAACTATTCAATTACAACGAGTTTACACAAATTTCGTTACGTTATCAAGATAACTTACTGGAATAAACATATCCCATCTTTTTGTCTTGTTTTTTTGTTGGTATTTACGCAGTTTTTGACTGAACATTTAGACATATCTGACAACCAACAAGTCTCACGGTCGAAACCAGACTAAACGCAAAAGAGCCGGCCAATTCCATCAGTCGGTTCTTTTGGACTGCCATTTTTTTCGGCTGATTGTGTATACATATACTAAATCAATGAGTAACTATGGAAAAAAAATAAAAGAATAGATCGCTTAATACTTCCGGCGATCACTTTCCGGGTTCATTCAAACTTTTCCTATAACAAGAAACAAGAAAATAACAAGAAAATCTTTCATAATAACGGCAAAAGTATCTCAACAAAAGGACCATAATTTACGTAATATCCATTTACTGTTTACTGCTATTTCAGCTTGGTAAAAAAACGTGTTTACATCCATTCCACGCATGATACGCAAGAAGTAAATACACGTCGCTGCAGCAGAGACTCAGGAGTCACAACAGCATTCTAAAAGTGACTGAGGATAGAATATGCAATCTGAAAGTGATTGCGGAGAGAATGTGCATTCTGAAACTCAGACCAAGGAAAATTTCTTGCTTTCTTAGTCTAAGTTCAAAAAGTGATTGCGGAGAGAATGGGCATACTGAAAGTGATTGCGGAGAGAATGTGCATTCTGAAAGTGATTGCGGACAGAATGTGCATTCTGAAAGTGATTGCAGACAGAACTCTGTCCACATGAAAGTCGTTTATATATATTGTAGCTCCATACAATTTTTCATCCCCCATTTCACTCCCTCAAGGGTTCATTTCCGGGATAAAAACTATCCTCTGACCTTCCTCGGGATTCAAACTATCTCCATACCAAATTTTATTTAAATCGGTCAGCGTTTAAGCGTGAAGAGGTAACAGACAGACAGAGAGACAAATATACAGGCAGACAGTCAGACAGACAGACGCACTTATTATAGTATGGATAATAGCTGCCCGCGTGGCTCTGCTGCTGGCGTATACTAGTATAGTCGTGAAATACATTTTCGGATAAGTAGTTCCGTAGATTACTCCCTTCCCTACGTACATACAAACTTACAAAACTGCAATCCCACCGACTTTTCGTCTTTATAATACTAGTATTAGTAAGAACCTATAGACATGTTATCATCATCCTCCTAGCGTTAATATTCCCGGTTGTGCCCCTAAAGGAGCCCGGGGTCCGCTCACATGTTATATGGGTTACTAATTAAATCCATAATTTAATTTGCCAAAATTGTAACGTTTGCCATACAAATCATCTGCCCTTAGGTGTTTCTCAGAAACTGTCAACTTTTCAGGATTTTTATAAAACAACCCTAACCTATTCTATACAAAGTGCATATATTTTCTGAAAATGTTATGGTTTCATAGAAAATCAATTTTATGGGAAATTAAATTATGGAACTCGTTGGTATCCGAGATACCAACGAGTTCCATAATTTGCTTCGATAACTTATTACAAACAATTAAGTAGAACCCGATTACTTGAGATTAAAACATCAATGAAGTGCTTAGTTTGGTGGAATCCCATTTCGCACTTTATCATTTTTTGAATCTGTCTTCTAAATGAGTTTTATATCCAAACCATTCAGATATCGACACAGAGAATCGGATTTGGGATGTGGAATCCATAAATCCTTCACGATATTGCCTGTTAGGGCTGTCCATGCCGTTAGCAGCTCAGGGTTGTCAACCGCGGAAATATAGTTTACGTCACACTTGGCCAATAAGTAGCAATTACCGCAAGCTACGCGCTAGGGAGAGACGTAAAATGTAGAACTTACCACGGGCGGTAATAAGGAAAGCCTCAGATCGCATATTTATCGCCCTTGCCAGGCTCGGGCATCAAATACTTCCGATCTTAGATATTCTTTGTTTTAACGCCCTAGGTAAGTAATGTAGTATAACTCCGTCTTGCGTTAATGTGTTTGTGTATCCAAGTGAGTAAGCGGAACAATTTGATATTGAAATGCGCGATGCAAGAGATCAGACTGATTATGCGGTCGCAGCAACTATATGTAAAAATTAAATCGTTTCCGTAATCAGTAGGTACATATTGTACGTCTGATGGTATGTATGGGATAAAATCAAGAAAGGTCTAATTTTGAAGCAGGTATCCATAGACGTCGATTTAATTTTTGGAATCCCATGGCCGGCAGTGCTTTTTTCTGAGATTTGGTTGTATTTTTTATATACTAGTGTTTATAAAACAAATGAAAAAAAAAATACCTAGGTTTTTTTAATGAAAATACTAACACATATTACAGACAGAATGCTTGTTCGATTGCTAAGTGCATACCGGACATAGCGAATATCTTAATAATTATAACAAACGTTAAACTGTTAATTACGTACTCAGTCTTCATCTGTCACATTTCATTTCATTTCACTGTTCACTAACTTCTGTGACACGCGGTACATTAATTAGAGATCCCCTATAATTAAATAAAAAACAAAGTTAAAGGTTGCTTAAAAGGTGGCAACCCTAAGCCTTCACACGACCCGTCCAGTTTAATTATGCGGAACGATTCCATAGGCTTCTTTCAAATTATATTCGTTCGTTTGAGGTTTTTTTTAACGACGTACTCTCTATCTTGGTTTAGATTAAAGTTAAACAATCTCAATTTCATTGAGATCAAATGTCATACTGTACCTCTACAGTTCAATTCGAAAATATGTGCACTTCGTCTCGTACTCAAGGGAATTTTTCTCCTCCGCTACCTATATTTCGCCACGCCGCGCCGTCGAACGCCACTCTATCCGTAGCCACCTACTCATTCTACAATAAGGAAGGTCGGTCGGTATGACGACGAGCGAAGCGAGGAGGGGTGCTATGTAGAACAACGACCATACAGCGCGCGAGCCGAGCGAGCGAAGCGAGCGTTCCGCGGTAGCGGCCGGCGAAGCGCCAGAACCGATAATTTTTAGTAGGTAATACTTAGACATTAATGTATTTATTTTAAGTAAGTAGATCAAGTACCTACATAAGTTCCTTGCGCTTGCGTACGGACGTCTTTATTTCCCACTTTTACCGCGTACCTAAATCGTAGGATTAACCGCACTTCGGGCTATTACAGTAACGTATAAAATTATTGAACCTGCCCACAAAATTTCACGCGAATCGATTGAGAAACGCGACCTGTAGAGAAGAACAGCCGGACAATCGGACATCCGGACATATGAAAGAATTTTGACCAAAGCTGAAAAAGACGTTTGTTTCGCTCGCTCGTTCAACAACATAAGAATTGACCTAACTAACTGATATACGTATCATTTAATCGCGTTTGCCAAACTACCAGTGACGCAGTTGAGGCAAACTGCTGAGCCAATGGAACCCATGCCAGAATAATGATGAGCCTACGCGCTGGCAGTTTAAAACACATTAAGTTAGTAAATTGAAGTAATTTTTCATATTTATGGCGGATTCATATACTCGTACACTTGCAGATTTACGGTTCTGAATATGAAGGAACTGAAGACTTTAATGATATTTGTATATTTTGTTACTGCTTTAAATAAAAATGTTTAAAATACGTTTGTTTATAATGCTTACGTAAAAGCAAACCAGTAGATCCGAAGACAACATTTTATTATGTACCAACTTAACTTTGCGTGATCGAATATCAAACGTCCAAACAACAAAACTTTCACAATACAATATTTTATTCATCATCATCTTCATCATATCAGCCGAAAGACTTCCACTGCTAGCTGGACATAGGCCTCCCACAAAGAGAGCTACAATGACCAGTCTTGCGCCACCCGCATCCAGCGGACTCCTCCTATATTTTTATTGATAAAGTAGTGTTTAGTTAAAATCTCAACTAGTACCTTAACCATCATTAACATTTTTGCATTCTTACAAAATTTAAGAAAAATGGGAAATGGATGAAAATTTTAGAAGTGCCTGATTATTTTTTTGGTGATAGGAATAACCTTTCTTAGCAACAGAAAAAAAATGCAGACTTTTTAAGCTGCGTAAATTATTTTAAAATAATATAAACAGTTTCCTCACTTACGTTTTGGGTTTAGGACGGCGAATGAGACACTTTACTTGATCCTTCTCATATTACAAAAAATATTTTAAATATCTGACCCTGGCAATGACAAATATAGCTGCTGCAGCTGTCAATATCATTGCCAGTGTCAGTTTACCACGGATTTTTAAGATATTATTTTGTAATATGAGACGGATCAAGCAAAGTGTTTTATTCGCCGTCCTAAACCCAAAACGTAAGTGAGGAAACTGTTAATATTTTACAAAAATAATTGACGCAGCTTCAGCTGCTTTTCAAAGTCTGCAACTTATTTCTAGTGCTAAGAAAGGTTATTCCTATCACCAAAAAAAATATCAGGCACTTCTAAAATTTTCATCCATTCCCGATTAGAAGACAATACAACGGCGCAAAACTTTTAATCTTTAACTGTTAAAAGTTTTCTTATACCTAATAAAACACTTTCCAGGCGATAAGCAAGCTGAGACCGAGCCAGGTCTTAATAACTTTAATGTTCTTAATACTCCCAGTCAGTAAAGTCATAATTGACAATTTATTTGCATAATTTCCGAATTGGGAGGATAGTCAGTAGAGAGAATGGTTACTGGTATGAGAGAGACGGTATAAGGATTTTGTACTACACGCCAGCATTCAGCCAGCGATCATTTTATACTACACGCTAGCATTCAGCCAGCGATCATTTTTTACGTCTACACGCCAGCATTCAGCCAACGATCATTTTATACTACACGCCAGCATTCAGCCAGCGATCATTTTATACGTCTACACGCCAGCATTCAGCCAACGATAATTTTATTTTTTAGGCCAGCATTCAACCAGCGATCATTTTAGCGACATTCATCCCAATGTGACAGTTCTTACACTAATAATTCTACAGGGTGGGCGCTGTAACAGGGGCAAATATTCAAATGGACGCTTCCTTAGAGCATCTGCAGTAACCCCTTGTATATCATTTGCTTAATTTTTTTTTATTCAGAGAAATTTGACCTCTAAGTAATGTATCTTGGCACCACGAGATCATAGCACAGCAGTGAATGCAGATTTTGAGGTTACTTCATGTACAATGATCCATAATAATTATTGAATTTTAGTTTTTAAAAGATATTTTTGTGATTTCTTAATTTTTTTTTGTTGAATAAAAAGTTCTTTACAGCATTTCAGAGGAGTAAAAAAATACACGTATATTTATTTTGTAGAAATTAATCTAAATCTTCGTCTTAATCTTAGTTTTTCAATGAATACCACTCGGAAATAATAATATTGTTCACAAGCTTAATACCTTACTGTTTAATTTTTTGCTCCTGTTAGTACAGCTTAAAGGCTTTACCTATAGCTTAAAGAGCCACTAGTTTCACTTAGCATCAGGTAAGCAATCCTATTGAACAAAGGCCGATCAGAGCTTTAATGACCTGGCGTGCCGTCGATCGTAAATTATTTTATCGTGATTACTGGAGGGTTAAGACTCAGTTAGTACAATCAGCAACGTTATTGAACAAAATACTTAAATCTCGCTTATGACTGATATGGCATCGAGTAAATCCGCTTAACTAAGTTTCTGTAGGGTATCGGGTGGAAAAAAAAATATAGAGTTCACTTTTCTTTTTTATTTTATTTAATTTGTTACATCAGACATGACACACTACTAAGGCCCGGATGTATACAACTGCGTTAGACTCAATGGAAATTTCAGATGAAATGTACATTTTTTGACATTAGTTACCGAACTACCTACTTACCGACAAGGTCTAACGGATCTTTATAAAGCCGGAAGTAAGGTGGGTTTCAGACAGTTGGTAATAGCTAGTAACGTCTGAAAAAATCAGATTGTATGGACAGTTTGACAGTTTTTCTGCCAGCACTTTATTTAATGTTTAACGGTCTGTAAAAGGTGGTTGATGCAACTCCCCTTAATACGAGTATGAAAATTTCTTATGTCTAAGACAGAACAGCGTATGATTAGTTATAGTGGACTGGGGTTAGCTAGCACACATGTATGGACCTGTGTACGGAATCCTTAAAATGGAATAACTAATTTACTTAGGTCTTTCTAATTCTTTCTAAACATGAGACCTAAAATAATTTGCCATAAATGTAAAAATATTTGTATACAAAGTATATTATATATATTTGTGTGCATTATGCCAACGCGTAATTGAGGCCCTCGAAAGTACGATTCCAGCTATTGTACATTGGGCTGAGGCTTAACACAGTGCTATTAACGTCTACTTCGAAGAAATTGCATATAATTTCAATATTAAATCAAAATTAAGTATCTAATTACTGATAAAAATACTAAACAAAAAACAGTAAGGGAGCAGCGGCGTCCCCCGATGCGAGCGCGCCGGGCTTGTGAATGTTCGAATCGCTGTTCAAACTGTCCAACAATAACATTGTTGGACAGTTTGAATTCATAGATGGTCTGTTCGTGTGATGTCCAACTAACCCCAGCTTTAAAGCCTGAATTCTAACCATCACTTGCCACATTTCCAAGCAGTGGCGTGAAAAGTACCTACATATTACAAAGTAGATGCTACAATATGTATAGGGACTGCAAAACTATTAGCTGACAGTACTAGTAGAGTCAAAGAAAATGCCATAATAGTCTTGTAAAGAGAAAGCAAAACTATTTGAAACTAAATTCGTGCTGCACACTTTATCACTTTTGCTTCATATTTGAGTTTAACTGTACAGGATATTAATTAAACATTTCCCTATCACAAACTTCTTCAATACATTGAAAATTTGCGGCGATCGTTCCTTGGGGATAAGGAATGTCCCGATACACACACCTTTATCGGGACATTTTAGTCAAAATGATGACTCCATCTAGCACAATGTTCTATCTTCAATATTAAAGGCAATTTTTCTTCATGGCGAATAACCGTGGGACACCCTGTATACCCATAATTACTATAATTAAATTTAAAGGTACTGTCGACGTCAATGACATTTTTTAATTTAGTTATTATTGTATGTAAATAAGTAAGTACAAAAGCGTAAGCATATCTTTGACGTTGAGCTTACCTGTGTTGTTACTGTACTAAGTTTCTCAAAGTACCTATAACTACAGTCTCCGGCATCAATATATGATGGAACAAAGACCGCAAAAATATCTGATGACAACTCTATTCCTATAGCCGTTAGAGCATGTCAGATATTTTTGCGGCCTTTGATCCATCATATATTATATTGATGCCGGTGACTGGTACGTGCAAAATCGTCAATATCATTAGATATGCCAATTTATATAATCTAGCCTAGCCTATTCAATACGAATATTATAAAGATACAGGTATGTGAGGTTGTAACTTTGTCAGTTTTTTCATGTCGGGAGTAATCTCCGGAACCACTTATCAGATTTCAAAGATTCTTTCAGTTGTGTATAGATTGGACTTTCAAAATGGTCATTGAATATAATTCATCCTGCAGCTTTGCTTTCGTTCTGTGCAGCGAGCGAAGCCGTGCAGGCAGCTAGTCCATAATCTGTTATCTTACCATAACGGTCACGTAATCTCATTCAACAGAAAGTTCCAGGCTTTAACGAGCTTTAAGCGTCAGTCGTTAGAATCACGCAATCACAATAAAATGGAAGATAATCGCCGTTATGCCTCGCTTTACAGACACGTAATAATATAACGGTCCGGATGAACGAGTTAATGATACCCTCAAATGATTCTCTCACAAATTTGATCCATTAAAGCAAATTAAGTTTTGATTTCAATATAACAATGATTGGATCGAAATGTTAGTCCTTACTTACACAGGTAATAGTCAACGTCAAAAATATGTTTACACTTTTGCACCTTACTCCATTGTATTAAGGTGCAAAAGTGTAAACATCTTTGACGTCGACTGTACATACGAACAGTGCCAGTTAGAGTATTCCACTTGTCCAAGATCTTTGTCCAATGTATAATATAACGTCAAAGAAATTTGATCAAAATTGAATATAGAAATTAGACAAAATAAGTAACCTTTTTCTGTTACTCCTCGACTGGTGATGTGAATTTATTCAGTGTTTCAAAGATGCCTGCGAAAATTAGAAGATATTTCAATATTCCCGGAATGGGATGGAAGCACGAACTTAACACTTTCTTGTCGTTTACTTTGATAAACTTATTCTATTACTAATCAACCGAACCGGCAATAAGGAGATTACTACTCAGCTCTAATAATAACTTCCTTTCGTCCCTGTTTGAACTTTTGAAGCCCAAAGTTTTCTCGGAAGCCGTGCGTCAGCGAGCTAGGCAGATAATTTCCCTCCGGATGGCCGTAAAGTAAAGTTTTCCATCCTGCGTCATGAAGATGATAGTCATTTGTCAACGATATTTTTGCAGCAGTTTTTGCCGTTTAAAGTTTTGACTAACGATTGGCTCCGTGCTTCGTACAGTTAGGTACAGTATACGGATGAACGTTAGGGATTGCTAAAGTTCTTGCGGGAGACTTTTTAGCAATTTTAGCAGAATACTACTCGCATTACTTTATTGAACCGCTTCAACCAAGGGTTTATAAAGGTATGCATAAAAAATTAATATCTCTCTCAATTCGCGATATTTATACGGTAACGATTCCAAGATTGAATTTAAACAATGATGCTAAAATATTAGACGCGTTGGTTATTGATACAATATAATATCGATATAAATGTATGAAAACAATACCGGTAAACGGTCTCCGGCTTCAACCTATCTGACTAAAGCGCATAATCTTAGAATACTTAAGCCTGGATAATTAACATTTTCTTCAGATGTAACTGCGCAGATAAAACGTATGAAACCATGCCTGTAAGCAGTAAATTTCACGATGGCAAAGTTAACACTCCGTCTATTATAAGCGTCAAATTCACATAAGTATTAGGATTATTAATGAAACCTACATGTTGTGTACCCTCACACCCACCCGAGTCTGATATGGGTCATGCAGAGTTTAAGGTTCGCGTGTCTTCTCTGTGCCAAAGATAAGGGGCTATAAAGCTTAATTTTTGGTTGGACTCTTAACCCCAGCCCTGCTTAAACACAAACCTGTGCCCCACATTTGAATCTATTTTTTTACATCTCAAAGGCATAATTTGATGGAACAATTTTCACATCCACATACGATACTTTATAATTATGATTTTACGAAATGAAAAACATTTTTATAGGAATGGAAGTTCTTACCACATTTAAAGACGACTTTTGTTTCAGTCATATGCGTGAATCGACTTTTTTTCTGCCACTCGTTGAAATGGTTGTTTGTGTCTCCAGGGTCACTTATTAAAACTGCGTTTTTATGGACTTACTCGTAAATCTAATAAATATGGAATTATCTCGTCCAGATCACCCCCTTTTTAACCGATTTCAAAAAAAGGAGGAGGTTATATGTTCCACTGTATATTTTTTTATGTATGTATGTTCATCGATTTCTTTGTCAAATGTGGACCGATTTCCAATTTTTTTTATTTGAAAGGGTATACTCCTGAGTTTGTCCCATTGTCACCAAGTCAGGATCTGATGATCGGATCCCAAGGAAATTGAGTGATTTCAGTATTTTCTAATGTAAATCGTGTATTTACCCTCGGAAATCGCAATTGTGGTGAAGTGGATCTGATGATGAAGACCACAGATGACTCTTGGAACTCCTCAAAGATGTAAAGTACGTCAAAGATTCTGACATGATTGCGGTGAAGTACCAACCAATGAAGTGTTAATTCTGAGATCCTTGAGGAATCGACGCATTTGCTCTCGGAAAGCAGTTCATGTGATAAATTGGAAAGGAAATGTGGAAACTTTCATGTAAGTACCTATGTGGTTTGGCGAATCACTGAATTAAAGTCGGTTTAAACTTAGTTTTTAAAGTAAATTATGATGGATCGTCATCTAGGCATGTTAAAAATCCATGTTGTAATAACTTTCTCTAAGGAACTCTGTCATATTGTCTTCTGGATAAATTGAAAGCATAAAAACAAAAAAAAATAGTGATGTCATCTCAGACTACGAACACGCGTTAATATCAATAATTTTAACAGATTTTCACAGTCATGAAATTTCATTTCAATTTCATGTTTGTGCCCGACAATCTTTGGTCTCTAGGCGGCCTAAGATTTTACCCTATATCAAACCGTTCTAACTTGGGAAATACAGAAATTGTTTCTATAGTTTCTAGACTGTCTTAAACCGAATGTTTAAGACCAACAGCTTAATTTTCAACTGGAAATTAAACTTTAATACGTATCAAATAAGGATGAAATTTCATCGTGTACTGTTTCGACTTGTCTTTATCGTGTACCGTTGAAGTTAGAATGTTCATGTTTCGGAGATGTAAATAGTTAGAAATTCGAACTACCCAGGGCCCTAGGCCCAGGCCCTTATTTCATATTGTTTAACAGTCGTTAGTACATGTTACGCTTAAATATAGGTAAGGGTTTGCCCAGAAATAATGCGATCGTTTATGAGGGAAGGGGGGCCGGAAAAATATCATGAATGATCATGATGGGAAAGAGGGGGAGTTAGAGGTTATTTCGTGTAATTTTTTTACACAGTGCAAAATTCAAAAACAACGAAATTACGTATGTAACAATTTTTGGCAGTTTTACTTACCTAGTCCCAAAAATATTAGTGATCTTGAATGGGGGGCATAGGCAAAATACATTTTATCACATGCACTCCTTATTGAACGCGCAAAGCTACATAACGTAACAGAGCAAATGTCATACAAATATCAAACCATAACCTTGAATTAGTCGAATAAGCCTCCTCTAGTCTAAACTAAACGGCTTAAAGGATTTCATCGCTTTTCATTTGTCTGTCAATCAGATTTGAATTATGAGGTTCCGCTGTGTTATGAGTTTATGAGTTATGTGCTAATTGTATTTCGAAACATCCTACAAAAATACTAAAATACCTACACAATATAATATTATACATGACAGCTAGGTGTAAATATATGATAACACAGCTTCTCTGGTGGAAACTCACCCTTATTATGTTGCAAAATAACTTTTTTTTTAAGATTTCCCGAAAAAAAATCTTAATATAACATCAGTTGGTGCGCAGAAATTAAGACTCCTTGTAAGATCGACGCCAAGATCTGGTCTTATAAAATAGTAATTACGAAGAATTCGTAAGACTTTTGTTCTAAAGTGATATTCATATTATTGGCCTATCCTGTAGCTTATATGATTCGAGCTCTGTCAGGTTAGAGTAATATTATAGTATTTTATGCAACTGTTGTATAAGAAGGGTCTTAAAACGCGAGTGGCGTGGGATGCGATGCGAGCCTTGGCGAGCATCGCAATTACAGACGCCACGAGCGTTTTTAGACCAGTTATACCTACACCGTTGCAAACAATACTTTTTCTACGACAAATTTTAAATAAATAGCAGACTACAGAATAGTTAAACTTTTCAGGCAGCAAGTTTTCTATTCGTACTTTTGCTACTCACGCATTTTCTTCAGGAGTGCAGTTATTAATTTCTTCAACCATTTTAAAAGGAACGTACATTTTTGTCTTCACAAACACGAAACAAATCTTAATAGTTCAGGACTAATAGTTTATCATCTTTCGTCTTTTCATTTTGAACTGTATTTTGGTGGGAAATCAGAAATGTGACACCTTTTACTTATGGTTTGTTTTGTTTTAAATTTGTGTGCACTTGCCATCCGAACCAAACCGAATCCGGACCCGGACCGAATTCGAACTGTTTATTTTTATAAATCGTCGGGTGACAAGCAAAAGTCACTACCAAAATTGTCACTGCTCTTCAAAACGTCGTATCTCGGGCCGTAGTCGATATCGAGATACGACCTTTGATTGAAGTAGGTATTTGTTATTTAGTGAGTTTTGCTTGTCACCCGACGAAATAATACCAATAATTTATAAAACATGTAATTTAACACACAATAGATGATGATTTTAGTAAATAATTGACACAGCCCGGATTTTTCACGGCAAAACAAAACACTATCGAAATCTAGCCAGTGATAGAAACATTATTTTATCGATATCGAGTATTATTAGGTATAAAGATATAAAAATAACATGCCGATATATTTTATCATTATTGACAATTTTCAGTGTACAACCTTTTTATATTTTTTAATAAAAAAACTAGAAGTAATATCCTCTTCAATAGAACAATTGCAATGTTCGCCTTTGTCCATTGCAGAATCCTTCCTCATTCTGGATACTGTTCGTTGCTACGTTAATTGGAGTGATACGCAAATTTGAAGCTGTGCTCGAACGAAATCTTGATAATGAAAATTTAAGAAAAATATCTGAAAATATTACCCAAACTGAAAATGAATTTTATAAATTTGCTTGAACATACATTTAGTATACATAAATGGCTTAAAGCCTTGGTCAGACACACGGCGCGATATCTCCGTACAAACCGCTAGCGTGGTCAAACAGGCCATGTATGGAAATATCGCGCCGCGGTCGCGCCGCGCGACTGCGGCGCTCGCTGCGTCGCGCCGTGTGTCTGACCAAGGCAAAACGAAACTGTTTACTCCTAGATAATGTTGAAAAACTAATAATTATCCATTATCACTATTACACAAATAAAATGCCATGTGCTGCTGTGTGTTCTGACGTGGATTACGAAGAAGAAATTGCATCTGTTTCTAATATATAATTTCATACAAACTTAATAAAATATCATAAAAATCCGTAGTAAACTGACACTGGCAATGATATTGACAGCTGCAGCAGCTATATTGGTCATTGCCAGGGTCAGATATTTAAAATATTTTTTGTAATATGAGACGGATCAAGGAAAGTGTCTCATTCGCCGTCCTAACCACAAAACGTAAGTGAGGAAACTGTTTATATTTTTCAAAAATAATTGACGCAGCTGACAAGTCTGCAACTTTTTTCTGGTGCTAAGGAAGGTTATTCCTATCACCAAAAAAATTATCAGGCATTTCTAAAATTTTCATCCATTCCCCATTAGCGATATCGATAAAATAATGTTTCAACCACTGGCTAGATTATGATAGTGTTTTGCTTTGCCGTGAAAAATCCGGGCTCTGATAATTGATAATATACAAATGTTAAATCGTAAATAAATACTTACATTTCGAAATATTTGTTTATGAAGTTGGCACTACTGCAATATAGCGGCCGATTTAAATAAAGTTAAACAGTGATTTTATGAAAAATGTATGAACCAAAAAAGTACGCTAAACGTTTTTAAGTACATTTTTGGGCCATAGAGCATAGAGTTTTTCGACGACTTATTAGTGGAGTCATTGTATTTGAGCTACAGCCTATATAAATGACAGATAACGGTACAGGAGTAGAAAAAAAATCTTTAATAACGTCCACATAGCATAAAATAATTATACATTTTAGATAATGACGAAAACGTACGATACGACTCACTTTGCAATAATGTTTCAAATAATGTTAATAGCCATGTTAAATAGGGAGCTTGCATCTTTTTATTTTATTACGAAAATCAAAAGTATAATCCAGCATTAAAACAACTGTAGCACTAAAACTTTCTTATGATTAATTTTTCTGATGTTATATGCATCAGCACGCGCCAGCACCCCTCGAAAACGCTTTATATTAAACTGGCTTATGCTATGACGTCCAACATTATTCTCGGCGCGTTTACTATGGAGTATTAATTTGCAATTATCTCAACAACATTTGCGTTTAAGTCTATACTTGTCATACACAATATCATGTCTAATTCAATATTATGTGTAACTGTTATGTTATTTTATCGAAAAAAAATTTTTTTTTTCGTCATTTAAACGTGAGATAAAACTAATACCTACAATCGTTTTTAGGGTTCCGTACTCAAAGAGTAAAACGGGACCCTATTACTAAGACTCCGCTGTCCGTCCGTCCGTCCGTCCGTCCGTCCGTCTGTCTGTCACCAGACTGTATCTCACTGATACCGTGATAGTTCCAGCTGAAATTTTCACAGATGATGTATTTCTGTTGCCGCTATAACAACAAATACTAAAAACACAGAATAAAATAGTTTTTTTATAGATAATGGTACGGAGCCCTTCGTGCGCGAGTCCGACTCGCACTTGGCCGGTTTTTATTTTCTTGTTTTTCTTCTGTATGAGATTTCTACGTATATCCGCATCAATTGAGTGCAATTTATTCGAAATTGAAGTCCCATGCAAGTTCCCCATTAAATCCTGCCCGCACCATATCATATTAATTTCAATGAGGACAAACACAAAATGCACGGTGTACAAAATGTTTGTTGACGTAAAACAATGTCGTATATCCAGCGAAACAGGTCATGATTTCAAACAACAAATATGGTTGACATTATTTTATGTGGCCGAGTTTGGAATTGGAATTTTCTACTTTGGAAGGTAGAGTTGCTTTTTGAATGGACTAACTGTGATTAAAAATTCAAATAATCTCAAGCCTGTTTGTAATTTTGATACTATGGCAACGTAAATTAAATTGTAGTAAAATTTTGCAACATGACTATGGTAATAATTCCTTTAATAATTCAGATTGTTATTTGAATTACACATGATTGAGTCAATCGATATCGATATAGTTTTAGTTTAGACGATAGGGTTGTGGTTGTAGCTGTCTAGACGATCGGTTAGGCTAGTGGGTAGTGACGCTGCCTATGAAGCTGAAGGTCCTGGGTTCGAGTCCGTAAGGGCGAATATTTGTGACGAGCATGAATATTTAATTGTGAACCTTGGATGTTTTCTATGTATTTAAGTATTTATATGTAGGTATTAAATATATCGTGTGCTAGTACCCATAACCAAGCCTTATTGTGCTTACTATTTACCTATGTAGTTCGATTTGTGTAAGATTGTCCCTTCATATTTTTTTTTATTTATGTAGTACTACTACTATTTATAGCTCAAAACATACACCGTCGTTCAATACGTTATTTTGTAAAAACGATGTCTGTCTTACTAATGTAAAGAATTTTTCTTCGTACTTCACAAATTTTAATATTTATTGAAATCTTCTTTGTTGCTCGGTTTGAATTCACTGCAAATTATGTCACACCCAGTTTAAAATGAGGCTTCTGCTATGCTACGAATAGCACTTAAATAAATTACTGCAGAGGCCGTGAAGTAAAGCCCGGTTTAGACAAAGCCAGCGCTGGCTTGTTATTGTATGTAAAGCACTGGCTGCCAGCACACTGGCGGGAATAGAGCGTCAGCCTATTCTTCGTCTAAACCTAGCTTAAGGGATTGCTGGACGAGTTTGGGGTTCAAAAGAAGAAATGTATATAGAACTTATTCCCGTTATCACACATCTAGTAAATCTTTGTTTTAGCCAGGGAGTTTTCCCAGTTTCTTTAAAACAATCTTTAATTACCCCCGTGTACAAGAGTGGGAATAAGGACGATGTCAGTAACTACAGGCCAATCTCAGTTCTCCCTGCCAACTTTATTCCTGATGTACATCAACGACCTATGCGACATGTCTATCCCAAACGCAAAACTGTTCTCGTATGCTGACGATACTGCGGTGTTGTTTACTGGTAAATCATGGAACGAAGTGAAATCTAGTGCTGAAACGGGGAAAATAGCTCTTATCTCAGAGTGGCTTAAATTTAATCTTCTATCACTAAATACAGATAAGACGAAATATATATATTATGTTTTAGTATCACTAACAGTACACAACCTAAATCCGACTTGCAACTCAAAATCCATTCATGTGAACCTCCAGTTCCAAACACTTTTAATTATTGTAGATGCCCTAATATTGAAAAAGTTTCCCAAACAAAGTATCTAGGAGTTTCAGTAGACTTTACACTTAGACCAAGTCATCAGTAGGGTCAGGATTGCCAGCCACTTCATTAAATATTGAGTAAAGTCCCCCTTACAATGTTACGCCAGCCACCCGAACATGTGGTACGCAGTCCGTACAACAGATGGCGCCACTCATCTCCACTTATAATAAATCTCTAAATTAAAAAAAGAATCAGCCAGTTTGAAACTAAGCTTTGCGCGGTTCGAATGTTCTCAGCATCCCATGAACGGAAAAATATGAAACATTTTATATAGGTACATTATTATTCTAGCTGCAACTTAGGATAGTTTTTATCCGACTGCGACAGTTAATTAATTTTCCGAAATATACGACTTCATTTAATTTTTCATTTATTTTTATTGAAATCAAACGCTGCTCCAACTGTCAGCTATAAGAACCGTCCAATTTTCGTCAAAATGGCGGAATTGCTTTGCCTTTCACTTATTAATAATTTAAATCCCGTCTACGATAGACCTTTACGAGACAAATGCTAAAATATAAACCATAAAAAAATATTCGATTTTGATATGAGAACTTATATGCGCAAATGTCGTTTTATGTCGTAATTTCAATAAATGAAATCAACAAATTTGAACAATATAATTAACACGAATTTGTTTTTTTTTTAATGACAATGGCACGCGCTCGGCGCATTCAGCCAAAGTACCTGCGGCGCTACCACGAAAACCGATACTCAATGTTCATATATTTGCATCCCTGTCACTCGAGTATGGTTAGTGCGATAGAGATAGAGATACCCGAATATTTTTGAATTCCGAAGTTCGTGGTTATAGCTCAGGAATCGAAAATATGGTAAATAATCATACTGTATTTTCTCGAAAAAGAATTTAAAATAAATATAGTCAAATGGAGAAAAAAACAAAGCAAGAGGTTATATAGGTAATGATTAAGTTATAAGAGTCCAAAGTTTTAAGAGGGGGTATGTTCTGTCCCTTTTCCGCAAAACGCACCTTCATATGAAACGATTGTTTTTAACTATGACGCTCGAGTATATTGACGTCACAGTCCCTCATCGTTTTCTCACACTAACAAGCGACATTAAAACGGATGTAGCTTCATAATTTTTTGAGATATTTGAATGGGAGTTTCATTATCTTCTATTTATTTATACATAATAAATGCCTATGTCCTGACTGACTTATTCACTCAATCACTCACTCACTCACTCATCAACGCACAGCCGAAACTACTAATCTTAGAGAGTTGATTTTTGCACAGTATGTTGCTTTTATAACGTGGGCTAGGGATAAAAAGGGATTTTTGAAAATTCTGCCCCTAAGGGGGTAAAATTGGGGTGCAAAGTTTGATAGACTTAAACTTTGTAGAAAAATTAGTTATTAGAATACAAATTAAAAACTTTCAGCGTTTTGGAAAATTCAACCCCTACGGGGGTAAAATAGGGGTGCAAGGTTTGTATGGGGGAAACATTTTTTTTTAAAATAGAGACTTAAAACTTTGTAGAAAGATCAGTCATTAGAATACAAATAAAGAACTTTCAGGGTTTTAGAAAATTCTACCCCTAAAGGGGTAAAATAGAGTGCAAAGTTTGTATGGGAAAAACTACTTTTTTTTAAATAGAGACTTAAAACTTTGTAGAGAAATTATTCATTAGAATACAAAATAAAGTACCTAGATTCAGTGTTTTAAAAAAATCTACCCCTAAGGGGGTAAAATAGGGGTGCAAATTTTGTATGGGGGAAACAATATTTTTTTTAAATAGAGACTTAAAACTTTGTAGAAAGATTAGTCATCAGAATACAAATTAAGTACTTTCAGCGTTTTAGAAAATTCTACCCCTAAAAATAGGGGGCTAAAATAGGGGTGCAAAGTTTGTATGTGGGAAACTATTTTTTTTAGCTAGAGTCCTAAAACTTTGTAGAAAGATTATTTAAATACAAAGAAAGTACTTTCAGTGTTTTGGAAAATTTCACCCCTAAGGGGGTAAAATATGGTGCAAAGTTTGTATGGGAAAAACATATTTTTTTTAATAGAGACTTAAAATTTTGACGAAAAATTACTTATTAGAACATGAAAAATACTACATTCGGCGTTTTACAAAAATCCTCCCCTAAGGGGGTTAAAAAAAGGGTGCAAGGTTTGTATGGGGAACACTTTTTCTGAGCTAGACACTTAAAACTTTGTAGAAAGATTACTTATAAAAATACAAAAAAAAAGACTTTCAGCGTTTTGAAAAAATCTATCCCTAAGGGGGATAAAAAGGGGTGCAAAGTTTTTATCAGGGAAAGTTTATGTTTTTGAGTTAGAGACTTGAAACTTTGTAGAAAGATTACTTATTAAAATACAAAAAAAGAACACAAATCGTTTTAGAAAATTCCACCCCTAATAGGGTTAAAAAGGAGAGCAAGCTTTGCATGGGCAACACTTTTTTTTGAGTTAGACTTAAAACTTTGCAAAAAGATTACTTATTAGAATACTAAAAAAGAACTTTCAGCGTTTTAGAAAACTCCATCCCTGAGGGGATCCTTAAGATCCTTAAGAAGGGTAGCCAGTGTTGTGTGGGAAAAACTTTTTTTTTTACTAGACTTAAAACTATTCAAAATGTTACTTATTAAAATTAATAATAAAGTACTTTCAGAGTTTTAGAAAATTCCACCCCTAAGGGGGTTAAGAAAGCTTTGTATGGGCAACACTTTTTTTGAGCTAGAGACTTAAAAGTTTACGAAAAAAGTTCTTTCAGCGATTAGAAAAATTCAACCTCTAAGGGGGTTTAAAAGGGGGTTCAAATTTTAAATGGCGAGCAATAAAATTTTAAAGTGTGAGTAAGAGATTTTTAACTTCGGTCTTATTCTGTACGTTAAAAGACTACAAAACTGATTTCAGAGTTTTTCCAAATTCATCCCCTAAGAGTGTTAAAATTGGTTCAAAGTTTGAGTATTTCAAGGCATTTTTAAAGTATGAGATTTTTAACTTTGGTTTTAGACTGTTTGTTCACAAACTAGAAAATTAACATCAACTTTTTTTTTAATTATCCCCTAAAAGAGGGTTCAAATTTTGTATTGAGAGAAATCATTTTCTAAGACGATAAAAAGTTCTACGCGGACGAAGTCGCGGGCAACAGCTAGTTTTTAATAAGGACAGATTTCAAGTGAATTGTTCGGATAGGCGTATCTTTACACTTTATACATCTATGCTTATTACCAATAATTTATGACTTATACTCATGTTAACGATGTAGAACTACCGACTTTGCCTACGCCTAATATGCTCGTACTAGCTGTAGCAAACTAGCTACCAAGTGGAGTATAGCTACGTTTTGATTTGTAATCTGTATATAGCTTCATGGCTATGCTTTAAAATATCATAAAAATACAGACTACCATAATAAAAAAAACCGCCAAATGCGAGTCGGACTCGCGCACGAAGGGTTCCGTACCATTCTCTATAAAAACGGCAAAATAATCACGTTTGTTGTATGGGAGACTTCTGTAGCCTAGTTGGTCGTGACCCTGCCTACGAAGCCAGACGTCCTGGGTTTGAATCCTGGTCATGGATGTATTCTATGTATTTAAGTATTTATTTATCTATATAAGTATGTTTATCGTCGTTTAGTACCCATAATACAAGCTTAGCTTAGTTCGGGACTAAGCCGTTTTGTGTAAGATTGTAAAAGAAAAAAAAACCGGCCAAGTGCGAGTTGGACTCGCGCACGAAGGGTTCCGTACCATTGTCTATAAAAATATTTATTTTATTCTGTTTTTAGTATTTGTAATTTTCAACTGGAACTATCACGGTATCAGTGAGATACAGCCTGGTGACAGGCAGACAGACAGACAGCCAGACAGACAGACATACAGACAGACAAACAGACAGACAGACAGACAGACAGACAAACAGACTGACAGACATACATACAGACAGACGGACAGCGGAGTCTTAGTAATAGGGTCCCGTTTTACTCTTTGAGTACGGAACCCTAAAAACGAGACAATACTTCATAATCTGCCATCTCAAGCACAAACCTCTACATCCTTAGATCTCAAGTGACGCAGTTTCACCACAAAGTTATGCCTTTTGTGTTCAGCGCAATAAGTTACTTCACTCGACAACAAGTTCCCGAGTTGCCTGAGGATATAACTTTAAACACTTTATCTCATCACAGTGAAGAAAGAAAAGTAAGTCAGCAGTATTCTTAAATAATTGTTAGCTAACACAGCTAGTGACCACTGTAAAGATTGGTGAGAGCTCAAGCACGTTTCGCTGGCGCTGTCACCCCTCACGCACCGTGAAGCTATCGCAGGAATTCACTAAGTTATACGATATGCCTAAAGTAAATACTGACATATCAAAGGTCGTTAAATTTAATGGGACTGTGATTGAGTGCACATGCTGAGGCGGAAAGAAAATATATATTTAAAAATTATAATAATCATAGATGATTTGGTATTTTGAATATAATATTTGGGGTTAAGCTGAATGAATTAATAAAAACTATTCCAAGGTTGGGTCTTTATTTTGCTTGTGTTTCTTTTACAGGCTGTGGTTTATGAGAATCAAAGAAGCGCTTACAATACATTACTTGGAGGTCATAACTTTAGATCAAAATATCTCCGAATCCAAAAAAATATAAAATGATTGGGGACACAAGGGGTTACTGCAAATGCTTTTGAATATTTGCTCCTATTACCAGGGCCACACCCTGTATAGGTAGCCTATGTACATACAGAAAGTTGGCTAAAAGTACATCACATTCAATTCAATTTGTTTAATAACGTCTATAATTTTTTTTACATTTCGGAACTTATGTTATGCATGTTTACCGGTATGTTATACATTGGATCCGCGAACGGTGTTGAAAAAAAATTTTATTAGCCATTTTCAAGAAGGACTTACTTTTTAAACGAACTATGAACACAAGTTAAGGAGAGGCACAAGTTTCAGATGGCATGTGGGTAACATTTGAGAAAGATACTTGTTGATAAACTTATGCGAAGCCTGGCATCAAGTTACCGAGTTCTTATTCTTCTTAAATTTGAAAATTATCATATTGATATGACATGGTTTTGTATTGCACACGTAAGTAAACGTGTTTGGATATTTGGCACGCAAGTAGTTTGTAACCTAGAACCTCCTCATATCAATCGAAAGACTGTCCGCTGCTGGACATAAGCCTACCCCAAAGAGTGCCACAATAACCGGTCCTGCGCCACCCGCGACCTTTACCAGGTCATGAGTCCACCTTGTGGGGTGCGCCCCACATTCTGCGCCTTCTGGTACGTCGTCGCCACTCGAAAACCTTTCCGCCCCAACGGCCGTCGGTCGTACGTGCAATATGACCTAGAAGCTTAGATCATATTTGTACAAGAAATCATACTTCAGAGGAGGAAATCAGGGGTTGACGTTGGGACGGACGAAGAGTAAAGGGTAAAAATCTGTGAGTAAAAACCTATCACTGGCTCATCGTATGACTAACTTGAAACTGGCGGCGTTGAAATACTTGGAGCGGGTGTGATAAGCCTGTCAGTTACTGATTACCAACGCGAACCGGACAGCTAATGATCCAAAGTTAAATTGTTGCCTCGTTGAATTCCCAAGGGCTCACCTGGTCTTATTTCGATCGACCAAAACATCAAAGGCATGAGGTCGCTCAGTGAAGCCTGTGGTGGACACCAGGAGGATTTTGTGTCGGAATCAGGCCGGCTGGATCCCTAGCTGGCATACCTAACGCACAATGGTCCGACTTTTACGCACTAAGATGTTGTGGTCTCCTTCATAACCATAACACCAAATAGGTAGGTACTTACTAAAAACCAGCGCATCTTTTTTGGCTTCAGGATTCCTGTGCCGCGGCCAGCGACGCACCACCACGCGCCATCTTGCTGTCATCTTGCCCTCATTGCGTAAAGTAAGTCTTCGAGTTTTCACTATAGTTGTGAAAAAATAAAACAAATGAATAGACATAATTGTATTTGTTTTCATTAAGATTTTTTGGATTTGAACCATCATCAACATCATCATCATATCAGCCGAAAGACGTCCACTGCTGGACATAGGCCTCCCCCAAAGAGTTCCAAAAAGACCGGTACTGCGCCACTCGCATCCAGCGGACTCCCGTCATCAGTCAAGTCCTCCTTGTGGGAGGCCTAACAACGCCGCGCCTTCCGGTACGTGGTCGCCACTCGAGAACCTTTCCGCCGCAACGGCCATCAGTTCTACGTGCAATGTATGGCCCACTGCCACTTAAGTTTAGCGATTCGGAGGGCTATATCGATTACCTTGGTTCTGCTGCGGATAGCCTCATTTCTGATGCGATCACGCAGAGAAACTCCCAACATAGCCCTCTCCATTGCCCTTTGGGTGACTTTGAGCCTTTTCATGAGGCCCATTGTAAGCGACCAGACTTGAATAACAAATGATAATGTAGTGTTCGTTATTTTGTGCCATATTTAATTTGACACGGGATAAGAAAATATTTATTAGCTTTGGGATGCTCAATGCTCAGTCAAATATAAAATTATTTTCTAGTGGAAAACACGAAATAATGTCGCATAAGATTAGATCTGAAATAAGGGTGCAGTCGTGCCTGTCATTAAGATTTTTATTTGATTTAAATTCTAGGGTTTTTATTACACTAAATACGATTAGTGTAGGTATATAAGTAGCTATCTCGCAAGCAAGATAAACTACCCATTTCTTTCTAAGTGTTGTGATTAGAAGGAGACTGATTGTATATATCTCACGCGGTCTTGAACTAGCCGTGCAGGGCGTTGCAGAGCGTGGAAACTTGACCAAACTCAAACATGATATAATATGGCAAAGTATCGGAATTCGGAGTTTTTACGAACGAGAGTGCGAGTTTTACACGTGCACGCTTCACTCGGCCCGCTACTCATCGCCTATTCATAAACGAAACCTTAGTTAAATAAGTTCCAAACTGCTCCTTCGGGCTTGACAACTAGGACATCTTGACCCGTTGTGACTACTACTTACTTAACCAAGGATTCACTAAAAAATTAATGGCCCCGACACTAAGAGCGGTTATATACATCATGACTTTTTGTTCCGATACAACCGCTATAATGTCACGATACAGTATCGATCCAGATGAATTAATATAGTTTGTGTCGCGCGTTCTAGAGACGCGCGTTTGTCTACCTCTACTTTGTATCGCTGCAAAAAGTCACCGTGTGTAACCGCCCTAATTTCCACCGATGTCAGGCAACCGCAGGACAATTTGTCTCTTAATGAATTCCTGACTTAAGAAGAACTTAGAAAAATACTGTAGATCATACCCGTTCTTAAAGGCACGTTTCTAAACTGAAGGCAGCTTGGTTCTTCATGTTCTGGGACTATTGCCTTACTCTTGCCGAAACACGCACACACCCTTGTCAATGTAGGAGGCGTAGTCACTGTTGTAAGAAAAAGCGGTAACAGACGGAGGTCCAATATAATTGCCTAAACTTGAAATCCTAATTCAAGTCCAACGTGGGTTGCCACTAAAATAAAATATGTTTACGGTGGTATATTTTCACTTTTTAAAAGGCCGCATTTTTACGATTTAAATAAACAAGTTTATTCAACTTGTTAACACAAATACAAGATGTTGTTGCGAACGCAACTCTTTTTTGTGTATAAACTTAATTATAGGTATCTATTTCATTAGCAGTAGCAAAACGCGCCCGTCAGGCACGGTTTGCATGAGGGGGGCTTTGAATGCGCCAATCATGGTGCTACACATGTGTGGGTTTATCCCTACCTAAAGCAACTAAAGATCTCACTGGTCACTTACTTTGACGTACCTTATATACCACCACTTCTGTAACTATCTAAACGGCCACACTCTCCTTGCTTTTAATCAGAGCCTATATAATTGTACATTATATTACAGTCAAACTTTTATCGAAGTTTTATTTAAAGTCGTCGAGCGAATAACACCACTAGACCAATCAAATTAGCTTACCCTGGACATAATTCGTAAACTCGTTGTTTTTATTGTTTTATCGGATTTTACTATTCAGTATCAAATATTAATGAAATATATTAAGTAAAAAAACCGCGATCGTAACCGTAGTTAAAAAAAACACGAGTTAACGTACACTACCTAACTTTTTCCTAAAAGTAAAAAAGGTAACCAAGTACCTTGTTAGTATAACTTTGAGGTGCATTCAAATTCGATCACTTAATAGCAAAATTAAACTGATATCAAATTCGCATATACGTTTTTTTTCACAGTTTTCCTCTGATCTCATTATCTAGACAAGCCAAAATGGTAACTATGATGTTTTTATCGGTTTAAGGTATATTGCGTCTTTTTAGACATTTAAGACAATAATTAAACATTTATTTTTAACGTTTTAATAATAATGTATTTCTCAGTAATTATAAATAGTAACTATGAATTTTTTGTTTACTAATAGCCTTTTCTCAAACATGCTCGGAAATGTATGCGTTAATGTCACGAAATCAAGACATGAAGTTTCATGTTTATGGCTCCCTACATTACTTCTTGGCCTAGGCCAAGAAGTAATGTATGAAAACCCTAACTAAAAACATTATTGGCCGCTACTCTAACTTTTTAAATTTGCTTACTAATATTAAACAGACAAAGGGAAAATTACATACTGCCAACCACTACTAGGTAGGTGCTCTTTTTTAATTGTTTTGTTTTTAATTTTTTTGTTTTTTAATGTTCGTGATTTTAGTGATCGTTTATAATCGGTCGGTCGGTCGGTCGGTCGGTCGGTCGGTCGGTCGGTCGGTAGGTAGATCGGTCGGTCGGTAGGTAGATCGGTCGGTCGGTCGGTCGGTCGGTCGGTCGGTCGGTCGGTCGGTCGGTCGGTCGGTCGGTCGGTCGGTCGGTCGGTCGGTCGGTCGGTCGGTCGGTCGGTCGGTCGGTCGGTCGGTCGGTCGGTCGGTCGGTCGGTCGGTCGGTCGGTCGGTCGGTCGGTCGGTAGGTAGGTAGGTCGGTAGGTAGATCGGTCGGTCGGTCGGTCGGTCGGTCGGTCGGTCGGTCGGTCGGTCGGTCGGTCGGTCGGTCGGTCGGTCGGTCGGTCGGTCGGTCGGTCGGTCGGTCGGTCGGTCGGTCGGTCGGTCGGTCGGTCGGTCGGTCGGTCGGTAGGTAGGTAGGTCGGTCGGTCGGTCGGTCGGTAGGTCGGTCGGTCGGTCGGTCGGTCGGTCGGTCGGTCGGTCGGTCGGTCGGTTATTATTTCCTCACATCGTTTGAGAAAAGCACTATACAAGCCTCGGCCGGAACAGGGATTGGTGGACTCGTTGTATCCGGCCTCGTCTACGACTCGGCCGTCTAGCCCAAACTCGTCCATCAATCCCTTACTTCACGGCCTTTGCAGTAATGTACTATTTGTGTACGATAATCATGTGTTCGTCAAAATTAAGCATGTTAATTTCACGCTTAAGAAATTGAAAATTTAATTGAAAATACTCGCGACCTTGTCGTGGAGTCAGATGCATGCGGTGGGTGCGAGGCGGGGAGAGAGTGGGGCGCCAGCGGGCGAGCGCACGGCGAACTCGTCTTAACGAGTTTATTTCAATTACGTGTTTTGCACCGACCGCGCCGTGTACAAATAAAACAAATATAACGGAATATCCTAATTGTAGGATTTTTAGCTCTAATGAAAAATCACAGTTTGTCCCTTACGCCCTTTGAAAACTCTGGTCCAAAGGGCGTAAGGAACGATTGATTTGCTTTTATCATCGAAAACAAAAGTAAACTCTTAACTGTTAAGTAAATGAAAGAGATGATGCCATGATCGTGGTAAGCATAAAAAAAAACCGGTCAAGTGCGAGTCAGACTCGCACACCGAGGGTTCCGGACCACCCCGTACAATAGAAACAGGTCCACTATAAACTGACACTCACTAAGTATGTATTTACATACTTAGTGCGTGTCAGTTTATACTGGACATCAAATTTTCAGTGATGTAACTAAAAATTTACGGTTTTCACAATTTTTCCTTTATTTGTGCTATAAATACTTCGTACCAAATTTCAAGATTCAGAGTTCACGGGATATGGGCATGGGCATTTCGTCCCTTACGCCCTTTGAGCCTACGGTAGTCGATATCCTTATTGGCAAAATTGAGCCGACACAGTTGGCCAGAACGCCAAAAAAAAAGAGAAGATATGCTTATCCACCCAGAGATGGGATAAATTTATTCAAATACGAATAACGTTTAAGAATAAATAGGATTATTCGCGAATGACGAATAAATATTTCGAATAATTATTCGCCAATATTTATTCGCGAATAACTTCTTAATTCCGAATCATTCGTAATGCTTTTCGGGAATAATATTTTGAACGAATATTGTAGGAATGCTTTGTAATAGAATATATCTCAAAAACGTAATATTTTCCTACAGACAGAACAGTGATACCTAGTTTCTAAATTTGTTAGAAAAAGGTTACCGCTTCATCAAGAGTACCAAGTAACATCGCCGTGCATGGTGAAACGGATATTAATTGTAATTATTTCACCTGTTTTATTTTTACTATTTCGGCTTTACCACGGGTGAAAAAAAAACCGGTCAAGTGCGAGTCAGACTCGCGCACCGAGGGTTCCGGACCACCCCGTACAATAAAACCAAGTCCACTATAAACTGACACTCACTAAGTATGTATTCACATACTTAGTACGTGTCAGTATATACTGGACATTAAATTGTCAGTGATGTAACTAAAAATTTACGGTTTTCGCTATCTTTCCTTTATCTGTGCTATAGGGCGTTGCTTCCCACCAAATTTCAAGTTTCTGAGTTCACGGGAAGTAGGTTTTGATTCCCTTGCGGGTTTCGAAAACTTGCGGAAATTTGCGGCATAAACGGCTGTATCTTTTGATTGTGTTGGCTTAGAAGTTAGATTTTTAACAACTCCAAGAGACAGTAAACCTGAGTATTTGATATAAATTTCAGCTTAATTCATTTATTTGTTGCAGTATGGGTCTTACAAGATGTTACATATAAAAACAGTTCCAGCATAACCCTGTTTGGGCACAGCAACATTAATATAAAAAATATTAATTCTAAAATAATGCATGCACACACTATGCACAGGAATTCAAACTTTAAATGATTGATACCTCCACGCGTTCCTGAGAAAAAGGGTATTGACAGACGGACGGACGGACAACAAAGTGATCCTATAAGGGTTCCGTTTTTCCATTTCGAGGCACGGAACCCTAAAAACACACAGATCAGAATATAACATGATTAAGTACATACAATGTACAATTACAGGTATATAGTTGAACAATCTTACATGCGTAATCGCCTCTAATAACATACATTGATCCAATTACAGACAGTGGCTGTCCATAAATTACGTCATTTCAAAACTGGGGGGGGGGGGGGGGGGGGTCTATTGGATGACGGTAGTCAGGATGATGATAGGAGGGGGGGCCAAGAATTGACAAAAAACAACCGGCCAAGTCCTGAGTCATGGATGTTTTCTGTGTATTTAAGAATTTATTTATCTATATAAGTATGTTTATCGTTCGTCTAGTACCCATAATACAAGCTTTGCTTAGTTTGGGACTAAGCCGATTTGTGTAAGATTGTAAAAGAAAAAAAAAACTGGTTTTTAGTATTTGTTGTTACAGCGGCAACAGAAATACATCATCTGTGAAAATTTCAGCTGTCAAACTATCACTGTTGTTGAGACACAGCCTGGTGACAGACAGACAGACAGACTGACAGACAGACAGACAGACGGACAGCGGAGTCTTAGTAATAGTGTCCCGTTTTACTCCTTGAGTACGGAACCCTAAAAAAACAATGGTTCAGTTTCAATTGTTTTTTCGAGTTGTTGAGTCGCCGCTGAAGATGAAATTGTCCCGTAAAAAAATATTACGACTTTCAAAGTGGATTAACACAAAAACAATGTGGAGACCGGATGATTGCTGCTTTTAATAATGAAACACCTTCAAAGACGACAATATACAGGTGGTATTCAGAATTTCAAACGTGGCCGAGTATCCCTCACGGACGACGCGCGTGAAGGTCAACCAAAATCGGCAGTTACGCAAGAAAACGTCCACCTTGTGAGTCAGCTGATAAAAGAAGACAGGCATGTGACATATCGGGAAATTCAGGAGTCTTTGCGGATTGGAATGAGTCAGATACAAATTATTTTACAGGAAGAATTAGGCGTGCGAAAGTTGTTTTCCCGTTGGATCCCGCACTTATTGTCTGACGAGCAGAAAACGACTCGTGTCAATTGGTGCCGCAAAACATTGAATAAATTCAACGGAGGATGCTCAAATGCAGTTTTTAGTGTCGTATCAGGTGACGAGTCGTAGATATCATATGAGCCTGAAACTAAAAACCAATCTCGAGTATGGGGTAACGAAGACGAGCTTCAAGCCAACAAAAGTTATTCGCTCTCGCAGCAAGGCCAAGAAGATGGTGGCTATGTTTGTCTCTAAATCGGGTCACGTGGCTACTATTCCACTTGAAGATCGTAGAACGGTCAAAGCCGATTGGTATACAAGTATTTGTTTGCCGATTGTCTTTGCTGAACTTAGGAAAAAAGGCATAGTCGCCGCATCATCCTTCACCACGACAATGCCAGCCCTCACACCGCTCGTAAAACAAATGAGTACCTGGAAGGTGAAAAAGTCGAACTACTGGACCATCCTCCATACAGCCCTGACCTAAGTCCCAACGACTTTTGCATATTCCCAAAATCAAGGATAAATTGCGTGGTGGGCGCGGTGTTTCGGCGGCCGGCAGAAGCAGTGGAGGCTTTTAAAATTTTTAACGACTGGTTTGAACGCATGAAAAAGTGCATAAAATATAAAAGAGAATACTTTGAAAAACAATAAAAATACTGAAATCAATGTAACTGCATATTTTTTTATATTCCCGAAACTTTCAGTTTGACCCTCGTAGTGACCCTGCCTGCGTAGCCGGAGGTCCCGGGTTCGAATCCCGGTAAGGGCATTTATTTGTGTGATGAGCACAAATATGTGCTCCTGAGTCATGGATGTTTTCTATGTATTTATTTATCTATATAAGTATGTTTATCGTCGTCTAGTACCCATAGTAGTTTGCTTAGTTTGGGACTAGATCGATTTTTGTAAGATTGTATAAGAAAAAAAAAGAAAATAAAAAATCTGTTTTTTAGTATTTATTGTTATAGCGGCAACAGAAATACATCACCTGTGAAAATTTCAACTGTCTACCTATCACGGTTCGTGAGATACAACCTGGTGACAGACGGACAGACAGACAGACAGACTGACGGACAGCGGAATCTTAGTAATAGGGTCCCGTTTTACTCTTTGAGTACGGAACCCTAAAAACGATGACGTAATATATGGACAAGCCCACACACATGACATATTTAAACAAACCTGTTAAATGCCCCAAGAAGCGACTCATTTAACTCACAAAAATATTGTTAATTAGTAGAAAAGGGTATTAATACTTGAAAATAGGTACACTTGTAGTGATCATGTTAAATTCGTGTACGTGTTACAACGAGCAACCGCATCCTTAAATATTATTCGTGGATTTATTGGAATGAAATGAGAATAAATCATTCGTCATTCGAAAGTGTAGACGAATAAATTATTCGCGAATAAATGTTTATTCGAATAATTATTCGAATAAGGATCATTCCAACAATGCCCCTTTCTGCACCCACACAAGTTACATATTTTATTTAAATAATTCTATACAGAAGACTGAGTGCTTATAAATAGGTAATCGACATTCCACGACAATTATGTCTCATGCTGAACAATTTAATTATTATCGATCTAATGAACACAATATTTCAATAAATCTCCACCCTAGCCGAACCGTGGTAAACGCCACGTTTGTCTTTATAAATGTTTGACAGTCATTGACCTATCCATAATAAATGAAGGCCGAAACGCATTGACAGCGGTGGCGAAGCGGCGGCGCGGCGCAGTGTAGAGGTGGTACCGGCTGTATTGTTCGATCTAATAAAGCAGGGAAAAAGCGTTCGGATCCTTTCATATTAGCTCGAACATTACAAGTACCGCCTCCGCGCCACCCCGCGCCGCTTCGCCACCGCTGTCAGTGCGTTTCGGCCTTGAATGCCTGCGACTCGCGACAGCACGGTCGGTAGTTGAGACGCAAAGCAATGATGGCCTTATTCTGCAAGAAATAAGGTTCATATTAAAACTTTAGTACGAAAAAATATGAATTAATTAATAATCGTGGATATTTTTTGTTTAATTTGTTTCTTATAGTACTAATAATATGTTGACAGCATAAATCAAACACTTTCCAAGTAGTTATGTATTTTGGTTTTCCAAAAACTAACAATATTTGTGATTTTAGAAATCCGCAAAGAGAATCTGTTTAATTTTTAATAATTTATCAACACACATAATATACTATTCAGAATAATTTGTTAAATTGCAGTTATCTATAATTTCTGGTAAGATAATCCAGAAAATGTGTAACTCACTGAACTTTCTTTATTATTGATAGTCCCGGTTGATTAATTAGATTAATTTTGATTTCTTTAACTGGAATGCAAGCGTCATATCATAATAGAGGCACTTTTACAAAGTTAGACATAGACATAGACATAGACATCCTTTATTGGTAATAAGGTATTACAAGTCATGTTTACAATCAAAATAGAACATTCATTTGTAAATTAAATTAACAAGATTATTAGTTATTATATTATATATTATTATACATTACATATTATGCTGCACTTATGAAATCAGAATTTGTTAAAAATTTAGATTTTTGGTTTTTTTACAATGACGCGGAACCCTAAAATGTTTAATTCTTTTTATTTTAACTATAACTAACAATACTTTACATCATAGAAAAAGAAAATTACAGTTATCGAATTATGTCCGGGTTTAGCTAATTTGATTGGTCTACACCGGCATCGGCGCAAACAAATGTCCTGTTAAATATTTAACCATAGAAGATTTTCGGTAGATTTCAGGTATAAATAACATTTGGTCCGATTTATAAACAATAGTCGTGAACAACGTTAGATGCAATTTAAATATTATGCCATGCGTTTAGCTATTCGACAAAATAACAGGCCAAAAGTGTGTAGCTCACTTTATAATCACAATCATCCGTCATATTTATTTAGGTGATAATGATAAAAAAATACTCTCTGACCTCCGCCATTTTAACACACTAGGTAAGTATATCTAAAAGGATGACCAAATAATTTTGTTTGGGATATTTTAATGTTTTTGAACGATATCAGGTAGAAAAAACATTCACTTTTTAAAAATACGCATTGTTAAATGTAACTTTTTTGATATTGAAAATGTTGGCCATAGCTACAAATATTTACTATTATTTGATGATCAATGCAAAAAGGTCGGCTACATCTGAAAATGTTCGATTGACAATGACATTAGTGATTTTGACACCTAATGACAGTGACTTATCTATCGTAGTTTTTTTGGTCTTGAATTAGGTTTTCGAGTTTAAACTAAAGAAGGCCTCCTTTCTGCGCAGATGATATTTATTAATTGAAATCAGGCAACAAAGGCCCATATTACTCATACCTTAAAAACTAACATACAACAATAAAAACTTATTAAAAACTACATTAAACACTTTACTACTGCGATGTATTGCGCAATTTCGTGGTGCCAGGTAACCAACCGCGGAAACGACTAAACTTGACTTCCTTCGGTCAAAATGATTTCCTAGTGAAGGTGTGAAGTGAAGGAGATGGTCTGTTAGAATACTCGCTACAAAGGAATTCAAATTCACGTTAATATTAAACAAGTTACTATCAAGGAAAGTCTGGAGAGTCGCTTTGGTTTAAATGACGGTAGGAACGATTTCAAGAACCTCAGGCTGAGTTTGCAAGAGAAGAATTAAAGAACTGTACCGATATTCGAAACCTAAGTATATAATTGAGAGTGGCAACACTGTTCCTTCTGATCGGTCGTTTGTTTACTATACCCGTCCCTTTCTACCATGCACTACATCCGTCTCCCTCGCACATTTCCCCTTCCACCATAGGTAGTCGCTTTTTAAATTGAATCCCGGTTTAGCTACCTATTTAGGAAAAACAGTTTCTAACGGCTTTTGCCGTTCGAAATATAAACTTAAAATTTAACTTGTCTCTTTGTATTATCTAAATAGCAAATGGAAGATTTAAATCCAGACCCGGGAGCCATGCAATATTTAGTGCTGGAACCTTTGACGGTTAATAGCGAATCTGCACCCCAGGGGCATTCCGCTATGAGTTCAGATCGTATGATGGCTCAACCGTCTCGCAAGCGCAACGCCTCGCCAACACCTGGGCCTAGCAATAAAAAGGCGGCTATATCTCAAAATGAGGTTGTACTAAATAGTCTGGTACAACAGGTGAGTCAGATTCAAAATGTGTTGCAACAATTAACGTCTAATAGTTCATACGAATCAATGACACAAGATCAGGTCCCTTATAACGCTCATGCAGACGCTGATCAAGATGAGCTTTGCTTAGACACAAGCGGCGAACTATTCAGAGAGGAAACCGATCATTCCGCGCAGGAAGATTTCTCCTTGAACGTTCACACAGTTTTAAAGGAACCCGCTATCTTAAAGTCAGATGCCTCCCGCTTAAATAAACTAAAATCAATCCAACATTTTGAAACCCAGGACTGGTCTGACGTCCGTTATTCGGAAACTCAAAAAAGATTTTGCTCGACCCCCGGGTTCACTGATCTTGAATGTAATGATGAAATTAAGCCCTACGATAAAGTCAATCACCTAGGTGTTACTGAAAAAGGTTTTGCCGCTATTACCCAAGGGTTAATAAAACAACAGGAATCCGTAGAAAAAGGTATCAGATCCCTTTTAGCCTGGTTAAAAACCACCGAAGTCGTTGATTTAGCTACCATAGAAAACAAAATTAAAGAAACTTTTTCTGACGACTTTCAAACCATTTCAAATGACCTGTTACAAATGACATGTGGTCACCGCGCTGACTTAGTACAGCAGCGACGAGATGCAATTTTACGCTCAGTAAAAGATAAATTTATTAAAGCTAGCCTTCGTAAAGTACCCCCGACTTGCGAGTTCTTGTTCAACCCACAAATGTTTTCATCGATAATTGAAAAAGCAGGAGGTATGACCAAAATCTTTTGGCCCATAAAACCGAGTACTAGTAAAGCGACAACTGGTACCACTAGTTCCAACTCAGGCAAACAGTCGAAAATGTCAGCGCATGGCTATAATGACGGTAGTTTGCCCAGTACATCACAAAATAATGTGAGACAAATGGCTCCAGCGCATGGATTGCCTTATTACCCATATATGTTGCCTCCTGCGCAGGGAGTGCCACTTTATAATCCGACAACCATGCCCATGCCTTTTCGACCCGCGCAGGGTCAGTCATTTCGGGCTAAGGCCCCCCGTAATAGCAACATCAGGCATAATAGAGGAGGCTCGTCCAACAGAGGACGTTCAAAAGGGAAGTTCTGACTCGAATTTCCGAGCAGGGTGCCTACAACATCATTTTGCAGTATGGGAGTCCTTACAGGCCCCCATTCATATAACGAGAATCATAAAAGAGGGATACCGCATCCCATTCTCATCAAAACCCCCACTAATCATGCCACAGTTGGCACATCACAAATTGGTAACAGTGCCTTACTCCAAGGAAATGGAGACACAAATACGGTCTCTAAAAGCTATGGGAGTCCTGGAGAGTGCGCAACTTTCGCCAAGCTTCCTGTCAAGTTTATTTCGCAGGCAGAAGGACGATGGCACATTTCGGCCTGTGTTCAATCTAAAATGCCTCAACAAATTCATTCATATAAGCAAACTTAGATTAATAAATCAACAAAAGGTGCCGTCATTCCTCCAACCCAACGATTGGTTGACAAAAATAGACGTGTCCAATGCATATTTTCATGTACCGGTCGCGCCGGGACACCGGAGATTCTTGAGGCTAGTTTTCCAAAACGAACTACTGCAGATGACTTGTTTACCGATGGGATTGGCAACGGCGCCAAAAGTGTTTGCAACATTCACCAATTGGATAGCCCAGCTCATCCGGAGCAAAGGTATACGCACTCTGATATACCTAGACGATTTCTTTCTTGCAAACCAAAGTCAGGGCACTATGAAAATGCAAACGGATTACGCAATACACCTACTGGAATACTTGGGAGGGCAAGTAAACTTCAAAAAATCAGTATTACTGCCTCAAGTCCCAAATAGAGTACTTAGGCATAGTGTGGGACCCTCTGAACAATGCCAACTATTTACCAACTCAGAAAATTCTGAAGATACAGGAAAAAGTTCATTCAGCCCTCAGGTTGAAAGCATTATCTCTAAGGGAACAAAGCCTGATAGGAGTGCTCAACTTTGCAAGCATCGTAGTACAATACGGACGCCTGTACTTCCGAAAGTTATTACAATTCTCCAACAAAATTCTAAACGAGGACCCCTCAAAAGTACAAACTCTACCGACGGACACATTGTGCGGCCTAATGTGGTGGAGCCGTCACCGTCAATTTCACTCTTTGTTACACCCCCAAGGTGTCAAACATTACCTGTCAACCGATGCGTCAGGGTTAGCGATATTGGAAGTGCTAAAAAGCCAGTACCAACTTGTTGCGGATACCACAGTCTCCATACAATCCGACAACAGAACGGTTCTTTCCTATCTGCGGAACGAAGGAGGGACGAAATCGGAGTCGTTGATGGACCTAACATATCAAATATTCCATATCCTTCAGACTTACAATATACAACTCAATGTACACCACATACCAGGCAAGTACAACACGGAAGCAGACCATCTGTCACGAGGGTCGGCACACCCAGAGGGGCATCTCCTGTCAAGTATAACCAAGATTATTTTCGACAAGTGGGGAGTCCCACTAATAGACCTCTTTGCCTCGCAAAGAGCCCACGTTGTGGAACAATACGCAACACTAGATGCGACAGACGAGAACGCGGAATTTGTGGATGCGTTCTCCCAACAATGGACATACAAACTGGCATGGATATTCCCACCGCCTTCCCTAATACCAAGAGTCCTGTCACACCTAAACAATGCGAAAGGAATATATCTATTAATAGCTCCTCGCTGGGAGAAAGCCTATTGGAGGCCAGACTTGAAAAGCCGGGCAATAGCGGCACCCTTCACAGGGTACAACATATCACAAGTGTTAATCGACATGAACACAAACAAACCTCCAGCGAAAGCAGAAGACCTGCACCTCGAGGTATGGAAGTTTGGGGGTGGAGTAAAACACTAACTACATGGACACCCGAACAACTGGACCTACTTGAGTCAAGCTGGCGGGACTCTACAAAAAAGTCTTATAATGCAGCCTGGCGGCGATGGGGCACATGGTGCTCTCAAAATAAGGTGAGTTGTCATACTCCTTCTGGTTCAGACCTAGCTAAATTCTTGTCAGACCTCTATCTGAAATCCCGACTAGCCTATAACACCATATTGTTTCATAGATCTGTGGTTGCAACTCTATGTAACCCTGATAGTCGGGATACCCTTAGTACACACCCCCTAGTTATTCGGATCTTGAAGTCAGTAGCTAATAAAAATCCCAAAACACCCAAACCTCCCATCTGGGATGTGGACAATCTTTCAAATTGGCTCAGGCAAAATGTTAACTGTGATACTACTCTGTTTGATTGCTCACGAAGAACGGCATGTATTCTTTTATTATGCTCAGGGCGGAGAGTACATGATTTGACCCTTCTGTCCATTGAACCAAAGCATTTCACAATGTCTGACAATGAAATAATATTCTGGCCTCTGTTTGGTTCTAAAACAGATAGCTACAACTATAGACAGTCAGGGTGGAAACTAAGATCTAACCCTGAAGATCAGTCAATTGATCCAGTCTTCTGGGTTAAATCTCTCATTAATTTGTCTAAGGACAGAAGGGACACTTGCAAATGTAACAACCTCTTTCTAACTGTACGTGGCCCTCCTAAAAAAGCATCGAGAACAGTGATTGCAAACTGGATTAAAACCTTATTACAGGATGCCGGCATCACAGCCTCAGCTGGCAGTATGAGGTCAGCTGTAGCCTCTAAAAATTGGATCAATAATTTCACCCTCGAGGACATACTTGCACGAGGGAATTGGAGATCAGGACAAACTTTTTCAAGATTCTACAAGAAAGAAGTTACTAATCAACAGAACATTGATTCTGTTCAAAACTTATTTCTACCTGTTGATTAAATTTTATAAACAATCATCTCAAAGTAAGAGTAATATTATAATATATGATTACATTGATTACCTATTGGATGGTAGGCAGGTGTCATATTGTTTATCAAATTATTTAACTTGATTGTTAAGCTTTGTATCAGTAACAAGATTTTAGTAAGACTAGATAATTATATTAACCTGGCTTTGGTATCTAACTTGTATCAATACAAACATAATTGTCTTTATGTTGATTAATTACCTACTAATTCATTATTCTAATAATTAACTGTACCTATAAAGGTTATGCACTATAATAAATGTGTAAATAAAAACAACTCAATAATTGAAATATTTTTATTATTATAACCTTATCACACTATTTCATTAAATGGGTGATTGCTAACTTCTTCACTTGCAGCCTCCCACTTCTAGATAGATGTGGAATCCTTGCAGAGGAGTGACACAATAGTAAATGGTCTATGCTAAACTGGCCAACTTATTTCACCTCACTCTTACTTTTAGCTCACTTTTGATTAGTTTCCTTGTAAACAAATCAACTTCTTTTAGTAGTCATTATTATACTTTAGTACATGAAAGAAATTAAGAACTTTCACATAATTATATATATCCATCTCTAGCTCCCTCGACACAATTGCACTCTAACTTTTGCACTTGCATAAGGGCATAGAATCTATATATATATATATATATATATACTATAATAGATGAACTATTATAAATTATCACATTGGCATCCTACTCTTCCACCAGGCGATAACAAACACGTCTCAATTATATACTTAGGTTTCGAATATCGGTACAGTTCTTTAATGACGGCGTTTTACATAAAAATAAAACGCTAATTAAATAACTTACCATATTCGAAACCTAAAAGTTTTAAAACCTGCCTGGTATTATTATTAATAACAAATATTGAGACAATGAACATGAGATTCACTCAAACCCTGAAAGCGACTACCTATGGTGGAAGGGGAAATGTGCGAGGGAGACGGATGTAGTGCATGGTAGAAAGGGACGGGTATAGTAAACAAACGACCGATCAGAAGGAACAGTGTTGCCACTCTCAATTATATACTTAGGTTTCGAATATGGTAAGTTATTTAATTAGCGTTTTATTTTTATGTAAAACGCCGTCATTTTACAAATTTGAGTGATCTAAGCCCTCAGCCTTCGGCGTCGGGTTTCCAATACACTCTCGTAAAAATATCCGGACTGCAAATATTCAAGTTTGTTATTATTCTGGAATCGTAAGCGCACATACGCTACGATATCTGCTTACCATCGGGCAAGTCATATTTATGCTTGTTTGCCACCGTCGTAAAATAAATGTAGATACTTACATATTTCTGGTGTGGAGGGTACGGACGAAGGTGGATGAAGAGGCTTGGGCGGTGGTATGTATTTCAGCTCAAAGTGGCACTCGCATCTATTTTCTGTAATAAGAAGAAAAAACGAACTAACCAATTGGAATAGAAAGTTGGTACATTAGGGGGAAGTCTTCTATGAACTTTCTTTCTTATTCACTAATTTTTGCGGTGCCCAACAGGGTCAGATAAGTTTTATTCTTAATGCTTAGCAACTAAAACTTCAGTTTACCTAATACTTTGTAAACTAACGTAACATTGTGGAATGCAATAAATTATTGAGCAGGTATTGAGTATGTAGAAGGTGACCTCTGAAACAATTTATTCCGTTTTAAAAGTTCTTTCACTAGCATATAAAAAGGAACTTTGGCAAATACATAAATTAACTATATTCAATTGTATCACGTAGTTCTGCCTTGATTCGTGAATGCGTTATATTTTTGGAAAAATAAATAATATAAATTAAATTTCAATGACTTAGTATGTAAGACAATAATAATTATCACTTACTAGTTGACCCTTAATTGGTTCTCATGTGACACTGACAACTGTTAGATTAACGCCTATTGTATATGTATTGAACATGATCGCAATAAATAAATATAAAATATATATTAAATAACTCCAAGGACAATCTCACACAAATCAACCTAGCCCCAAACTAAGCAAAGATTTTGCTATATCATCATCATCATCATCATCATCATATCAGCCGAAAGACGTACACTGCTGGACATAGGCCTCCCCCAAAGAGTTCCAAAGTGACTGGTCCTGCGCCACCCGCATCCAGCGGGGTATTTGCTATATGTACTAAGCTTATTACGCTAGTTAACTTAAAGGGCTTGAAGTGTACTGTTACAAAACAGTGTATTTAGCTCTTGACCATGAAAATTAGAATCCTTGAAAAATACTTTCACAAGATTCGCAAATATGTTGTTATATTTGGCAATTGCCGAGCAACAGGACTGCTGCCAAACCTCTGCCAAACGAATGTACATGCGTTGACGAAAAAGTTTTAGAGATAAAGTTTATCAAGCTTTATCTTTTTCTGTGACTGTTTCTTTTATATCATGAAATATTCATTAAAACCAATGTCTTGCGTGTTGTCCTTTACTTGGTCGTAGGTCAGTATTGGGTAATTTAAAACATCGTCCATAAAAGTTCTTCGCAATAGCAAGATGGTTTATTTGAACTATATTATTCAACTAGTAAATGATAATTACTTTTCTTATAATAATAAGATATTCTGCGTTATCAGAATACTTTAGGACTTGATTTTTGTGAACTTTAAATAAAAGAGCGGTGGCAGCTGATAAAATAACTATGACAGATATATTTTCATAAAATTGCTTTTTTTAAACTTGTTAAGTTTCCAATATAGGTGCCTAGTTTCAAATAAAACTAAAGACTAACTTTTAAATTGTTACAAAAAGTGACAAGAGACTACCTTTAAAATAAAACACTTTGGTATTCGTTGAAGTAAACAACGAAATCTTAGGAAATGTCTAAACATTTGAGAACCTTTTGATGAAACCGTTGTTTGTTGCCGATTTTTTTTATTACAACACATTCAGGACACGTATTTGGAAAATACAAATGAATTGCAAATGAAGGTTTGGGTAAATCTCTGTGTCTACGGCATTTCAAATTGAGTTAAACCAAATTTAAAGTAGGTATATGCTTAAAATAATGTATGAAGAGTAATTCATGTGTACATTTAGAACTGATAATTTAATACAATTCACCCTCTTTTTCTCATCTCAGTGTTATCATCATATTGTGGTAAGTATCGTTATTCCTCTGGGATAAAGTAATTTATCCAGAGCTTTTCAAAATTATCTGTGTTCTTAAATTGTGCCAAGTGGCATCCCCTAATTAAAACCTTGGGAGAAACCGAGCAAATTTTACAAGACATACTACAAGCACCCCAAAAGTACAATGTGAAATTAGGTTAGTTTTAGTTATTATTGTATTTGTATTAAGGCTGTAATAAGAAAAAGCCAAAAGTATTTCACGAAAACAATTTGTTCATTTATTTGTTCAGCTGTAACGATTTCGATGAGATTAACAATACAAGAAACGATACGAATTCATCCAATTTAAGCGAAAATTTGCAATTTTTTTTGAGAAAACAAGCAACACACCTATTTTTCTATACAACCACGGTGGCAAACAAGCTTACGGCCTGCCTGATGTTAAGCTGGTACCGTAGCCTATGGACACTTGTGACTCCAGAAGAATCACAAGCGCGTTGCCAACCCTTTATTCACTTGAGGATTCGCTATGTTAGCAGATAGAGAAATGCAGGTCCCTCACTCCCAACACAGCGCATCCTAGGGAGCTCTGATGACCTTACTCACCACCAGGAACACAAAACCACATGCGTCATATCATAGCATGTAATAATCTAGCAATACTATAAAGCAGTGCTACAGCTTACGGCCTTTTTATAAAAAAAAATTACTCCTAAAATTTCAGAAAATAATATGTTAACGAGCCACATTGGCCCTTGTAAAAATAAACTATGTATTTCGGCGAACATAATTTGATTTACAATTTTTTTTTTTAACTTACGAAGGATTAAGAATGCGATATTATCTTGAAATTTGCCTTTAACTGACTAAGAAAAAATTTAAAGTAAAATGTGTAATCTTGACAATTAGCTTAGGCAGCCGTCCATGCCTTAATAACCGCATACCTTTCATTTTTCATTTTCATAATTCATTTATTGTTTGCAAACCATGGTATTACAAGATATTACAAGGGTATAAAGTACAGCATGGACCCTGTTAGGGCAAAGCAAAACTTATAGTTATCTTAACCTATATAATAAAAATATCAAATACTAACATTTGCCATCGTAGCTTTTCATTTTTTCATGTTAACATAGGTATATGTATTTATTTGTTATTTCTAGGTTACATGTTCATATATTCTTTGAAGGTGTAAAAAGCTTGTAACAACAGGTTAATTTTTTAGTTTAGTAACAAATGAAGTGTACTTCTCTTCAGTTGATATGTGTCTCGGTAAGTTATTATATACTTTTATCGACATGGAATGTGGTCCCTGTGAGATCATTTAAATAAATAAATAAATAAATAAATATTATGGGACAATCTTACACAAATCAACCTAGGCCCACGGTAAGCTCAGTAAGGCTTGTGTTGTGGGTACTAGGCGATGATATATATAAAAGATACATACATATAGATACTTATATACATATATAATTTGAAGTTTGGATATAGTTGTTTGGATCAGATTCTTTCTGGGTCGCAAATTATGGATTCCTTTAATCATATCCTTAGTGTGGGTGTAAAGGTTAGGGTGTTTCCGCACGAATTTGCACGTCTCAAGAATATACAAGGATGTCAGTGTTAGTATGTTTAGTTCTACAAAATGAGGTCTACATGATTCGTCGTTTCGTATATTACTTAGGATCCTAATGCATCTTTTTTGAATTAAAATAACTTGGGAACATCAGTACTGTTGCCCCATAGAACAATTCCGTACTGTAACCATGCTTGGGCAAATGCATGATAAGCGGAAATTGCTGTTTTTAGATCGGCAGTTTTTTTTATTTCCCTCAGGGCATAGGTGAACTGGGATAGTTTTATGGCAATTTTATCTATGTGCCATTTCCATTTTAAATTTTGGTCCATTTGTATACCTAGCAAAGAACATGAATTGACTCCTTTCATTCTTGAGCCATTAAAAAACAGATCTGTTTGTAACGCAGGTTTTTGATGAGGCCTAAATTGAATTAAGTTTGTTTTTAACAAGTTTATTCGAAAATATGCTCATCTAGCCAGGCTGTCATTATATTTAAAGTAGACTCTAGTTTTTCAGTTAACTCTATCGTGTTCTGGCAGGGCAGAACTATAGATATATCATCCGCGTATAGAAAACATTCAGTGTCTGGGTTTTGAGTAGTTATTATTTCAGGAAGATCATTGATGTACAGTAGAAACAGGATACATCCAAGGACACTTCCTTGCGGAATAGAGCAGGTTGTTTGTAATTTTTGCGATCGCACCCTTGATACAGCGTTAGTTACAACATCGACGTAATCAACCTCAACCATTTGTTCACGCTTTTCTAAATAGGATGTAAACCAATCGTGAGCCAATCCACGAATGCCAATATCGAACAGTTTGTTTAAAAGAATATTATGTTGAACCGTATCGTAGGCCTTACTCAAGTCTATTAGAAGACCGAAAGGTTGTTGTTTAGTGTCTATTATTCTTAAAACTCCCTGTGTGAATTTAAAGACAGTTAGAGTAGTGGATCTTTGCTTCCTAAAGCCATATTGGCTGTCATTGATTATATTAAATTTATTACAAAAGGTTGTCAGTCGTTTAGTCATGACCGATTCGTATATTTTCGAAAAAGTGCTTAACAAGGCGATAGGGCGGTATTGTCCTGGGTCAGTCATGTCGCCTTTTTTAGGAATAGGTTTTATTAGCGTATGATGATTGCGAAATTGTAGTCAAAATTGACGTCAAAAATGCTTTCAATGCATAAGTATCATGGCACCCCATCATGACAGAGGTTAAAAACAAAAGTCCGGAACTATATCAATACCTTCTCCTCTGCTACGCAGACCCTTCCAAATTTATATACAGTTCCCATAAACTTTCTTCAGAGGTAGGCTGTTAGCAGGGCGATCCCCTCGGTACAGCAATTTTTAGCTTGGCTATAAATCCTATTATGCAAAATTTAAAATCGAAATTTAACGTTTGGTATTTGGATGACGGAACCCTGGGAGGCGATGTGGACACTGTGTTATCTGACTTATCATTATAACAAATTCCGAAAATATTGACTTCGAATAAAATCTTAGCAGAAATTAACTCTTTATTCAAGAATAGTCTTACGGTTTGGATGATTTAAAATTCAAATTGAATTATCTGTCACCCAGCATAAAAATAGTACCTAAGTCACTTTGCCTCCTGGGTTCTCCTTTCTTTGAATAATCTTTTTCTGATTAAATTACTGACTAGTATTATAGATAAATTAAAGAGAGCATGGAATTGCATATGTAGTAGTATTGTATGTTTACAGGCATTCTATATTTGAATTTTCTATTTTCTCGTACTATCAGCATAAAAAGAGGTTTGTTATATATTGAAGAAGTAAATACCAAAATAATGTCATTGTCAAATTGTGAATATTATTTACGTTGTGCATAAATTTTTACGTCTGATTTTATTGTATTCTCACAATTATCAGAATAATTTTGTGTTAGCCCGTACCACTAAGTGTAAGTTACATAATTTTCAAAAAATATGGCAGTGAGTAATTTTGGTCCGATTGAGAGATAAAGTAAGCAAATTATTTTATTAAATTAAGAGAAAATTATTATCCTTTTGTTGCAAACGGTACAACCACTACAAATGCAATTCCATGTTCTCGATAATTCATCTATAGTAATCTAAATTCCAAAGTCACGCAAATTGTTAACTCGAGATCAGTCATCAGTATGCTCTTGTTATTCTTAAATTTTGCCTTTTCGTTACTCAATTTACTTATGTGCTCCGCTGTTGCCCTTTTTGGAAACATCAAAATTTGCTTTTACCACTAGACGACTTACTCAAAACTAGTAACAAGAAATGATTTTAAATATTCAGCTCAATGAACCATCTTGGTTACAAGCATCCTTCCCTATACGGTTTGGAGTCTTTAAAACCCCTAAGGGCTCTGCCCACGAACTATGAGACTGTGGGCTTGGAGAATGCCAAGAATGCTTTTAAAATTGCTTGCCCGGGTAAAGATTTTCTAGATAACCAAAAATCTCAAAGGAGTTGGGACGAAATTTATTTCGATTTAACCTACAAATCGATGCTGAGCCACAGTCCAGGTCCAGAACGCGCAAGACTTTTGGCAGTCGGAGCCAGAAAGGCCGGGCATATAGCCACATGCCCATCTCTCTCCAAATACGGGTACCTTTCTGGATACGAACTCCCTTCAACCGGCAACTGATCAGCAGCTTGGGGTCACGGTATGCACTCCACACATAAGTATGTCCTTGTGGCACTGACGTGGACCGACTGGATCATCAACGGACTTTGTTGTCAAAAAAGTGCAGGCCGCTTTTCAAGACATGTGACACTAAATTACATAATTCACCGGTCTCTTGCCACCATCAATGTGCCTGCTCTTCTTGAGCCGCCTGGCATTGGCAGAGGTGATGGTGTGTCTCTGGTTCCGAGGAGGTTGGGACGGATGCTTGTGTGGGACGTTACCTGTGTCAACACACTGGCACCGTCCTACCTTCAACTGACTATTTCTAAAGCGAGTGCAGCGGCGAAAAACGCCGAACTTCTGAAATGTAATAAACATAGAGGCCTCGGCAGAGAGTACAACTTTGTACCCTTTATCGTCGAGACCCTCGGTCCGTGGGGTCCCAGTGCGCATAAGCAATTTGCGGAAATCGCGAAACGTCTGGTTGATGTACCTGGTGACCGAAGAGCTGGCGGCTTTCTCGCGCAACGTATCAGCATTGCAAGTCCGCAAGGAAATGCAACCAGCATCCTCGGTACAATGCCTCGAGGGTCTTTTTAAGATTTAACTTAAGTATTTTGTTTTCATTTAATTTAGTTAATGTTTTCAAAATCTATTCAAATAATTTATTACATAGGTAAATTAAATTAAAACTAAGTATAAAAAAAACCTAAATAAAAAACGAATTAAGAAACTACTTAAATAAATATTTACAAAATCTCAAAACTAAACTTAGAAACTAAAAAACATCTAAATAAGGCCCCCGCGGCATCGTGCCAAAGATGCTGGCAGCATTACCTCGCTGAATCGCAATGCTTAAGCGTTGAGCGAGGAAGCTGCCAGCTCTTTGGTCACCAGTTGTGTCGACAGTTAATGTTAATTATGATCTTGTATTTACCTTAGAAAATAAATGATTTCTTAATGAAGGAATATTAATTGAAATCTCGTCTTTCATATCCATTTGTGAATTCATTTCAAAAGCATTAATTTGAGTTTCGCTCATGAGACAAAATTAATTTTGTATCCAATTTAATCATAATTTTCATAATTTACGCCTACGAGTTCGCAGGATTCGCTTTTCAATAAAGACTGATTTAATTTGTTTGATCACTCTTCCGGGTCAAATGAATGGCTCCATTTCAGGAAACGCACGTCACACTCACAATTCGCTTTCCAATTTTATAACAATGTTCTTCAAGCCGATTAAACGATTATAATTTTATTAATAACTTTATTTCCTTTACATGATATTTTACAGTGAAATGCATTTTTTTTAAAACAAAGTACCAATCACCAATGTTAATTTGTAGCCGGGGATCATTTATTTTTCGACAAAAAAAGAATAACATACTAAGCTAAGAAAAGAAAAAATAATAAAAAACTAAAAAAAAATGGTAAATTAATTCCTTATGAGGTTTTTTTTTCAAGGAGATGTAAGACCAAAAAAATTAACAGAAGTCATTTATAAATTATTATAAATATTTTATTTCAGACATTTCAATATAAAATACAATGTGTCAATGACGAGCGCGCGAAACACTACCTATAATTTAAATTGGAATGCCAAACTTAGGTTAGTGTCTTATCGACTCCATGGACCGCAATATTCATGTACATATTGGAGTTAGATAGGGGCCGTGTTGGCTAATGCTCTCTTACATGTACTTTAGAACATACCTAAATGAGAGGTAGAGAGCGCACAAATTGATACGATTTCGATTTTATCTCAATACGTCAGTAATTCTTTTCGCAATGGACCCCAAGGAACTCATTCATCATCCCTATCTTTCTCTTCAGTCTTCTCCTTGTTTTCATCTTCAAAACAGTATTTGGTACCTACTGTTGTTAATACATTCATTATTAGCAATTATGTATTACCTAAATCAATTAGTACCTATTACTACGGATTCATCACCAATTTTAAATTTTAAGAAACAGCATGATTTAAAAAGTCCACGCACTATCATTCTTCTATAGAACGATTACATTATTTATTATCGGTTCTTGTAGATAACGCCCTCGTTTAGGCTGCAAGTTTAAGCCTCTCACAGACTGGCGCGGCCTGCGGTGGCGGTCAATATTAAACTTGACACTAATTGTGAAGTTACTATTATTGACCGCCACCGCAGGCCCCGCGTAAAACAATGAGATGCGTCACTCCTCGGAAATGGTTTTTTTTTGATAAATATCGATAAATATGCAAAGCTTATTATTCATATCTAACTGTTTGCTTGCATGAGATTTTAAATGATGTAAAGTACCGTAATGTAATTGTGATTTTTGTCGTTTAACACACGTATTTTTTGAGTTGCCTGAGGTATAAAAGGAAAATTAAGATCTCACGTGGGATTTACTTCTTCTACCCCTTAACGGCAGTGAGGGTAGTGGGTGGTCCCTCATAAGGGCGACTCCTAAATACCCCTTGGGCCTTCTCCGGGTCCGAGGGGAAGCGTAAACAAAATAAGTTCCTGTCAAAAAAAATATTTTTGGTACAAGTTTTTATTGCTGACTGTACTTTTCTACATACCATCATCAGCTACTCATTGAGACGATTCTAACGCGCCCAAACTCGATGGGGTTGGTCGTTTTATTGCGGAGTTAATCATAATATTGCATTGTCATGCGATATACATATGCTTGCAAAATTTCAGCTCAATTGGGTAACGGGAAGTGACTAAAAAATGGATTGCAAATTTTGACGGACAACTTACATACTTACATATTTACATACTTACATATATTATTTAAATACTTACATATTTACATATATTATTTAAATACTAACATACTTACATATTTACATACATACGAACAGTGCAAGTTAATATTAAAGCTTGTAAAAATCGGCACGAAGGGTTCCGTACCATTAATACCATTATCTATAAAAACGGCAAAAAAATTGCGTTTGTTGTTTATTAGTAGTATTTTGTTTTTAGTAGGTATTTGTTGTAAGCAGCAACAGAAATACATAATCTGTGAAAATTTCAACTCTCTGGCTATCACGGTTCTTGAAATACAGCCTGGTGACAGTGTGATATTAGAGGTTTTTAGGTGGAAGGTGTGGTACGTTGCCAATAAGTAGTCAGGTGAAGAGTGGCTTATAGAGTCCTTTATTTAATATATTACCTATCTATTTATACACGTTAGGTTGCGCTGAACAAGCAATATGCGTTTATGTAGCAGTAAACTATTGTGTTACTGCTAAACACTAAATGTGGCCAATCGCCATACTACAACAGAAAGACGGACGGACGGACGGTCGGACGGACGGACGGACGGACAGCGAAGTCTTAGTAATAGGGTCCCATTTTACTCTTTGAGTACGGAACCCTAAAAAAGGTATTTGGCTTCTGTCAAACAACAAAATGTAGAAGTAGAAGTAGAAAAGCTTTATTCAACATCACATTAAACGAAATTATAATTAAACATTTAAACATTAATACATGTGAACCTTAAGATTAGAATTAAAATATAAATTTAAAATTAATGTTACAATTATGATGTGTGTGTGTGTGTGTGATGTTAAAAAGAAGCTTGCCTCAGCATAATGTTACAGCGAGGTCACTGCAACGCTGGTTTTCAGGCAGACCCTGGTAACTATGTACATCCATTTTGAATTGCTCGCTGTTTGTCGGGAACGAAATGTCTCAGTTATTGTATGTGTGTGTGTATGTATATGTGTGCGTGTATTTGACTTGACTTCGAATACGAAGTGTGTGATGATATTGTTCAATAGGGATGAAATTTGAGTAATAATATTGTAAGTAGGTATGTTTGGATGTTCATACATAATAAACATATTTGGCCAATGGCATAATTGAAAGCAAATAATTTTATGTACAAGGTTTCCAGCACTTAGTGGCTGTGTATTTAAAACTTCCTCGGAATGCGGCGGTATGGTGACGTGGAAGTAGCAGTTCATGACATACTGATCTAATGCCGTGTGAGGAGGATGACCTGCTTGAGCGCCAGGTGAACTTTTTATGTAAATAGTCTGGCTCGGACGTTTTTACCACGCCAAACAACAAGGAAGATAGATGAAGTTCTCTTCGGTATGTCATTTTGAGAATACCTGCAGAGTTCAGATAAGGCGTCACGTGTGATCGGGGGGGGATACCGAAACAGTAGCGCGCACATGCGTCTTGCACCCTTTGCACTATTCGGTCCGTACAAGCCAATAACCGTGGGCCATATACCACATCCCCATAATCAAACCTTGAAAGTACCAGGGAATCGCATAACTTAACACGCAAATCTACACTAAGAAAGTCACGAATACGGTAAAGTACCCTAAGCCTGTAAAATGCAGCTTTGGCGACATTCGCTATATGACCCTCGAAACGCAATGACTCGTCCATTACAATGCCTAAATTGCGCGCCTCAGGTACTCGTTCTACTTCATCACCCGATATGATAACAACTGGTTTATGGTTATGTACCTTTTTAAGCTGGTTTTTAGAGCCGAAAATCATAAATTTAGATTTACTGGGATTTAGCACCAAAGAGTTAGAGTCGGACCTAGCTGCAATACTTTCCAAATCGTCGTTTAGTTTAGCAGTAGCCTCATCGGTATTAGCTGGATTAAATGATATATATATTTGAATATCGTCAGCATATAGGAGGACTTTACAATTTTTTATAACGTCTCTGATATCGGCTGTATATAATATGAATAGAAGCGGTCCCAGTATTGAGCCTTGCGGCACTCCTCTGGATACAGTCGATGGTTTTAATTTCACATATACACTACGATTGTCCTTAAGTTTAACGACTTGGCTGCGGCTATCAAGATAGTTGGAAAACCACGAGATTGTCCTCAACTCAAAGCCATAGTATTTCATTTTAGATAGCAATAATTTTGTATTAATGGCATCAAAAGCACGTGAGAAATCAAGAAGTGCCATTATCGTACCAAGACCCATATCCTGCGCTGATAAAATGTTGTCCTCCACATCCAGGAGTGCTGTTGTCGTGCTATGAGACTTGCGGAAACCGGATTGCAAAGTAGGAAGAACTTTATTACTCTCGAGAAATGTCGACAACTGTATGTACACTACCCATTTTAATATTTTAGACACAAGGAAGAATGCTTATTGGCCGTAAATCTTTCACATCAGTAATATTCAAACATCGGGGTTTTCGGAGCGGGAACGTTTGACATTAGCCAAAGAGTAGGTATTTACTTAAAAACAGATCGTACCCTAGTAGGTTTCTACCGAATGAATAATTGATTGAAAAATAAATAAAGATTAATCATACATATAGGTACATATTTTATATTGGTCATTCATTATCAACCTCTTCAGTTAAGTCTATTCATTTATAAGAAAATGCTTCATAGATATCGAGCGTCAAGATTGACATTGTATTAGACACCTATTGTCAACCGTTACCCTTGCTTGTCTAGTAGATAAACTTATATGCAATTGTATTTTAAAAAAACTGTAAATAATCAGTCAACACAAATATGCCTCCGAGAAAAAAAACTCGTTACGAGTTTATGCGTTCGTGGATAGAAAATAATCCAGAGATAGAGGTTCGAGATTCTTTATTATTTTGCACCAAGTGCAATGTGAGCTTCGCTCAAACGAAATCTGTGTAACGCGACATGTCGCATCTAATAAACATACAGGTATGAAATATGATTTCAATAGTGAGCTCTTGAAATTTGTTGTGGGCTGTAATATACCATGGACGCAGGTAAACAATCCGATATTTAAAGATTTTATCGAAAATTGTGTTACCGGTAAATTTGGAAAAACTGCAAAAGTTCCTTCGGAATGTCAACTGCGACGGGAATATTTAAATAAAGCTTACGATGAAAAAATGAATAAAATACGGAGCGAGCTAAAAAATGAATATATATATGTGAGTGTTGACGAAACCACGGATGATTATGGTCGTCAAATAGCTAACGTAATAGTGGGAGCATTACGTGATGATCACATTGGCACTCAACACTTGATATCCAGTAAACGGTTAGACAGCACGAACAATGTATCAATATCCAATACGGTCACAAGTGCTCTTGATGAATTATGGGGTGCTAACCATAATAATCACAATAAAGTACTTTTACTTTTAACTGACGGTGTGGGCTACATGCTAAAGGCTATAAGAAATTTAAAATGTATTTTTCCCAATCTTTTGCACGTCACATGTTTGGCTCATGGTTTAAATAGAGTGGCTGAACTAGTAAGAAAACTTTATCCAGATGTGAATGATTTAATCGCAAATGTTAAGAAGACATTTTTGAAATCTCCTAAAAGAATACAAAAGTTTAAAGAAATGCTCCCCGGAGTGCCTTTACCACCTCGACCAACAATTATTCGGTGGAGAACCTGGATAGAAGCTACACCTGGATACAGCAAACATTACGATGAAGTGAAACTTGTTCTAAATACATTCAGTCCCACCGAAGCCCAGAGTATTAGAAAGGCAAAAAGAGCGTTTGGAAATGCAAATATAAAAAGCGACTTAAATTTCATAGCAAATCATTTGATGACTATCCCAAATGCTATTAAAAAACTACAGGATGCGAAGCTGTCCATCAGCGATGGTTTAAAAATAGTTCATGAAACCTATAGAGATGTTTCCAAATTAAACATGAGCGTAAAAGGAAAACAGATTTATGATAAACTGAAGTTGGTGTTAAAGAAGAATTCTGGCTATAGCACACTAAAAATTATAAATGAGTTGGTACAAGGCAAAGAAATAGAACTTCAATCTCAAACTTCTCGTGCATCAATTGATTCCTACAAAAAATTTAAATATGCACGCACCTATTACAACTGTCGACGTGGAAAGATCATTTAGCTCCTTGAAATGGATATATATATATAAATACAGCAAGACGCCATAGATTAACTGTCCCAAATATAGAAAAAATATTAATAGTTTATTCTGAAAATCGTGTCAACTATTCAATTTACAGCAGGTAATTTATTAAAGTTATTTTTATTGTTACCTTATAAGTTATAAGACTTTTACGGAAATTAAAATAAAACTTTGTCACAGATTGTATACAACTCACAGATAGGTAGTTATTCATTAGGCATAATAAGATATTTTCTTAGACTAACATATCTGTTTATCTCTACTCTTTCTCAAATCATTCCCGCTCCGAAAACCCCGACGTCTGGACTAATATTACTCTTTTTAGGAAGAGGTGTTACCAATGCCACCTTCCAAGCATCAGGAAAGATCGAAGATGAGATGGATTTATTAATTATTGCAGTGATTGCGGCTAATTAATAAGGAAGAGTGAGAAGAAGCATATCTAGTGAGATACCATCATCGCCTAAAGCGGCAGATTTAAGAGATTGAATTATTTTAAGTACAACGCTTTCTTCTACTGTGGTTAATTGAAATACTGAGGTATGAAATTGATTATTTTCAAAGTGGTCGAGATACGATGGAGTAGCGACTGGGTTTCCTGCAACATTTAGAAAATGTGAGTTGATAAGGTCGGGGTCACATAAATGTGCTGGTATTTCTGAATCGTGTGAGTTCTGGGTTATTCTGACAGTGCGTTTAAGGTTGTTCCAGAGAGCTCGTGAGTTGTTAACGTTACGATTAATATGTTGGTTGAAATATGCACGTGTTTCATTAAATAAGGCTTTATTAACGCAGCCCTTCAACTCGCTGTAGTACTTCTTATGCTTGTCTAAACCTGTTGACTTAAATCTCTTATGTGCCTCATCACGCAAACGCATCATTTGTTTAATTGTGTGAGTTATCCAAGGATAGCTTCTCTCTCTAATAATAACTTGCTTCTCAGGTGCATATAAGTCGAACAGAGACAGAACTAAGCCATTAAAAGTAGTAACCATGTCATTTACTGTCGACAATAAGCAAATATCTTCTCACTGGATACTTTCAAGGGATCGATCGAAGATGATTAAGTCAATGTCTTTTAGTGGACGTAGAATAAGCTTTTGCGGCGCAGATTTAATTTTTTTGATGTTTATTTCACAAGATAGGAATGCATGGTGACTGAGAGTGGGTATATAGTCAACTTGGGTATTAAGAATGGCAGTGTTACTACAAATCACGTCTATTAATGTACTACTATGATTAGTGAAATAGGTAGTCGTATTGACATATTGTCTTAAGTCGAACTAGGTCAGTAATTGGTTCAATTTAATGGAGTTACCATCATTCATTAATAAATTTATATTGAAATCTCCCATTAAAACAATATAGTCGAAACGAGAGAAAGAGGATATTGTATCGGTCATATAAAAGTATCGACATTTAACCATAGTGGCCGGTAGGCTGTTCCAATTAATAACGATAATCCATTAATTGATATCCTAAGCCACATTTGTTCCACACCCGAGTCGGGGGGGTGGGGGCAGCGCCGCACTCAGAAGCCGAGTCCGCCACCGCGCTCGCGCACGTTGCGCGGCCGCGGGATGTGGCGAAGACGATAGTTCGGCACCACTGGCGCCCTTCCCTCCTCCCCTTCTCATAGCCAAGTTTCATTTATGGCCATAATGTCGACATTGCACCGTTCGACTGCAATTATAAATTCATTATGACTAATACCTAGAGAGCCCGCATTGAGTAGACCTAATTTCAAGTTTCTTTTGTTAAGCATGTCTGTTCCAAATAAATAGGTATGTTATAGTGTTGTCAAATAGGGAGACCCATATAGTACATAATAGTAAGAACTCTCTGGAAGGCCAATTAGTTTTATTTTGTAAATAAGATACATATATTATCACAGTGTTACCAAAATTGTAGGTTGTAATAAGTGTGTAGTTGTATAATAATATTGTAAATCGAATTATGTGTTTTACATACACAGTGTAGTTGAGTAAGTTTAATGAGCGTGTTTTGAATGTCATCATTACAAGAGACTACTAGTTTTAACATGGAAATAAACAACAACAAAAAAGGCACAATTGCATGTTTTAGGTCATAACAAAATAATGTGAGAATATGTTTTTTACCTGACATCAAAACAAAGAATAATACTATGCCCACATTTATTACAAACCAACCCGGTGTAATTGTGTATAACTTCACGATCAAATAGAAATATTCCCAAAAAATTTCGTTAGGTCTTCTTCAGATCGGATCCTATACGATGGGGTATTCGGCTGGCTATGTGTATTTTTAAAAGACAATAATTTATTTTGTTGCCTAGTTCACACACTAAAACCTAATTAAAATATTATCTCAACAGCGAGTCTAGATTTTCTTAATATTGTAGTTTTTGTGTGAAAAAAAGGTGTCGGTCTTTTAGATTGATCCATATTGACTCAATTTCTCACCTTGTATTTCGAACTAAATTATTAATATTTTGATTTACGACCAACCTAGACTCAAAACTGTAGTTTGGCAAGCAATCAACTATAAACTTTGTAGCTACCATTCATCTTCGGCACGATCAAATATTAACAAATAACCTAGAACAAGAACCTATTTCGTTATTGAGAAACCAACATCAAACAAGAGTTCAGAGTAAAATAATCCATTGGATTTTGAATACAAGCCTCAACTTCAGTTCTGATTTATAGTTTGAATGATTTACTGTAATATTCGAATTCGAATGAACGTTTATATTCGGTAGGTAAATCAACGATGACGTTAGTACCTTCATTGGACGGTTCATTAAAGTATTGATAACTAACTATACTTATACTCACATCATTTTATACCTGCAGCCTATGGATCAACTACACTCAAAAAGATTTCGGCGCCCTACGCGTCCAATATAATAACGGCGTGGATGCTGCTGGTGCTGCGCCGCCATTGCAGTGCATCAGGGATGTTTTGCGAGAGGCGCACGGATGGCTTCCAGGCCAAAATGCGTAAGCGCGTCGCGTCCTTGCTGAGGCGCGCTCGCGGCAGCCCAAACAGCCTCCTACAGACGGTGGCAGCGCGCCTTTTTTTTTTTTTTTTACGTTTGGGGAATGCTTTTTTGCACCGACGGCCTGTCGGAGGGGGGCCGGACGGGTGTGTGGGACTCCAGGGCAGAAGGCCCAGACGACCCACCAAACCCCCAACGATTGTCCAGCCATTTCGCTTACAAGGAGGGTCAAAGGTTCGCTGCGCGCCCCGCTCTACGTCTGCGGATATGGGGAGCAGAAGGGTCGTCCTCCCACGCTCTTTCCGCAGCCTCCTTCTGCGCCATTACGGACTTGCAGAAGGAGGCCATTGCTTCCCATGATCTCTCGCTGTCAAGCATCTTAGATACAATGGTTGGCAGCGAGAGGTCCCCACCCAATACATCGGATAAATTATGCCGCTGCGGCCCCCACGCCGAGCATACCTCCACTGTGTGGCGCACATCGTCTACTGCTGCGCCACAACCGTGGTAGCGGGGGCTTTCTTCTTGTCCGGCAACTAGGTGCAGGTACTCTCCAAAGCAACCGTGGCCTGTGAGGACCTGCACCAGGTGAAAACTTAATTCGCCGCGTTTGCGGTCGACCCACCTCTTGAACTGGGGCAAAATTGCCCCTATGGTTATTCTGCCGGCTGTGGACACCTCCAGGTTCACCCTCCACCTCGGGAGAAGGGCGGTCATAGCTGCATCCCGTAGCCCTTTTACCTCACGTTGATTGGGATGTTCTCCCCTGGCCCTCAGTTCCGCACGGTATCTAAATATCTCGGCCAGAACCTCTGCCTGCAGTTCCCAGGGCGGATCATTGGCCAGTAGTGTTGCCGCTGCCCAGAACACCGTGTCTTGTTTTTCGACGTGAGGGCTTCCATCCATACAGGCGCCCCATAGAGAGCCATACTCCGGACAACTCCAGAATATAAACGCCTGCTGGGGGAGTGATGACCTCCTTGGTTGGAAAGCAGCCTTCCCAGCGCTGCTGCAGCGCCTACCAGTTTAGGGGCCAGCCGAGTGAAGTGTGCACCGAAATTCCACCTGGCATCGAGGGTGAGGCCGAGGTACCTCATGTCGGTCCCTACCTCTATGGCTGTCCCCATAAGGGTTAACCGCGCCCCTCGTGGGGGACCTTTGCGTGGGCCGTGAAAGAGAACCACCTCCGTTTTTTCGACCGAGACTTTGAGTCCCAGGAGGTGGATCCTCTCGACGACTAGTGTTGCTGCTTCCTGCCCTAACCGCGCAGCCTCCTCGTAAGTCCTTCCCCGGGCTGTGACGAGCGTATCGTCCGCATAGCAGATCAAGCTGGTCCCAGGGAGCAGTGGGCCGCGCAGGAGCCAGTCAAAACCGACGTTCCACAGAACCGGTACCAACACAGAACCCTGTGGAACACCGCAACCCACATGTCGGTGGTGAAGCGTCTCATCAGAGCCCTCCCAGCGCACTACCCTGTCGCGGAGGTAGTCCCTCAACAACCGCCGAAGGTAGGTAGGCACTCTATGATAACGAAGCGCCTCCATTATTACTACCATTATTACTCTACTATTACATTATAAATACCATACTCGGGGGTTGAGTGTCCGATTGGATCCGGGAACAGTGCCGCAACGACCTGCTCCACCACGTCCGGATCCAAGAACTCCTTGGGTGGGATGCCTGCAACGCGGAGTTTTTTCCGCGCAGCACGGAAAGGCCGTCCCCATGGGTCCCGTAAGAGCTCCTCCCGAGCAGAGGCCTTTGCCTTGCTAATGGCCACCTGTAGTTTCTTTTTGGCTTCGCGGCAGGCACTCCAAAGTTGGGTCTCCACCTCAGTCACCTCTACGTCCCGTCGGTGGCGTTGTCGAAGGCAGCGTGTAAAAGCTCGTCTCGCTGCGTTAGCCCGCGCCCTGAGGTCGAAGATTTCTGCTGACCACCAGTAGACTTGTCGGCGTGGGGCGTGCCGTCTGGCTATCGGCATGACCGTGTCGCATACAACAGTTAAAGCCATGCGAAGGCGCTCAGCCAGGACGTCGATTTCGACACCATCAGTCACTGTCTCGCCATCCGTTGTTGTCCCGCGAGCCTGCCAGCGTTGTACTATTGCGGCCTCTTTGGCAAGTTCCCCGTCCAGCTTTGTGAAGTCAGTCCAGCGAGGAAAATTGCTGAGCCCTCTCGGAGGGGCTATTGGACCCGCGGTGGAGACCTTGAATCGAATGTAAAGGTGATCCGACTAGGTCTCCACCTCTTCCTCCACCCTCAAATTTTGGACCTTGCGCGCGACAGTGGGGGTGGCGAATGAAATATCCACCACGGACCCCCCCTGCTGGCGGACGCATGTTTGCGCAGACCCTTTGTTAAGAAGGGTCAAACTTGTTTGGATGGCCCAGATTTGGACCGCCCTGCGGCGGCCGTCACACACAGGGCTGCCCCATGCGCGTGACTTGGCGTTTAAGTCGCCAATAAAGATGATCGGCCTAGGCGCCGATCGTTCGACTACTTCTCTGACGGAGTCGAGGAACGTCTCGAACTCGGCCAGTGACCAGTTGGGAGAAAAGTACGCTCCCACTACGGCATACCCACCCCATTCCACCGCCACAAGTCCCGGGCCTCGTGCAATAGGCGAGAGAGGCAGACTAGTGTTTGGCCCCACAAGGACTGCTACCAAGCCGTTGATGTCCCCCATCCAGTTTGGTTGATCAGGGACTAAATACGGCTCACATGCTACCGCTATATCAATCTGCCATTGCGCCATGGACTGCAGAAGGAGATCTTGTGCTCCTGCGCAATGGTTCAAGTTCACCTGTAGGAAGCTGCTGTGTTGGGACAGATTCATTCCGACATTTTGTTAGCCTCCTCCTCTTGTCGCCCGACTGTGCGACTACCCTCCCCGTTCACGGTAGCTTGGGTCCTCGGGACCACTTTCCCTCGCACGTTTGGGGCGTGTCAGCTCCTACCACCTGCATTGGGACAAAATGCATAGGTAGGACGAACTGACCATGACATTTGTAATTTAATTTTTAGTAGTTGAAGTATTTGTAATAATAGTAATAATGTGTTTAGATTTTAATTTTAATATTATTTTGATTTGGTTTTAATAATTTGAATATTTGTATGGATCTTTGATCTAAAAAAAGCATTACAAAATTAAAAATTAAATATAAAATTACAACACACGGGAATTTTGATTAAAAAATACGTACCCAAATCGGTTCATCCGTTTTGGAAGCAACGATGCCATAGACAAACACATGAATAAAATGTAACTACATATAATCATAGAGAAAATATACAAAGAGGCAGCATCCCATACTGCGGTCGAATAGTTCTGAGAAACTGTAAGAGAGGTCGCCTGGAGCACCGCTGATGTCTATTAATATTTTACTTTATTCGAAATCTTAAATATTAACATTTACAAATATTAATTTTCACATAACTAACATTTTCAAATAAAAACAACCAGAAAAGGGCGTTAAAGGATCGTAAATCGAATCAAATTAATTTAGACAAGCATTTATTTGTGCGCCATCTAGTGAACTGCTTTACCTTTATTGCAGTTTAGCTCGTAAGTGGAAAAAAAATCAAAACGCGGGATTCTAGTACGATAATCGTCCATAGATGAAGGCATTCATTCACATATTTTTATTTTTGGTGGGCTATATATTTCTGAGGCTTTGGTATAGGTACCTATTGGTTTTTGAATATTTCAAAATTTTTAAATGTGAAATCCTTTCGAGGAAACAAATGTTTTTTTTTTAATTTGTTTTATTTATCGTCGTAATAAAGCCCTGGAAATATTTGAAAGGTTTGAATCTTATGCATTTTTATTTTATAAGTAGGTAGCTATTGTAACACACCAACATGGTCTGTAAACAATATAAAATCAAAATGCAAAAAAAAACATCTAACTGCAGGATTAGAACTCAGGACAACACATGACTCGGCAGTTATATTATAGGTACTACTAAACCACAGGGCCATCGTAACTGACGTCTGCTTAGACGAAATATTGAAACGCATTAGATACCTAGTTTAAGTTGGCAACTTCATTATTGCAAATCTTAACGCGCAATGCCAATAACGTTGTGATGGTCAAATCATGAGACAAACATGGCAAGTCTGCACTGTTTTCATGAATTGTCAAAACATTCTATTCAAATTTGTTTCGTGTGACAAGACCGTAAAGTTGATCTTCGCAAAGGGTATAGCCGTGTTTGGACGGCGAAACTGCCTTTGACGAGAAAATGGTTTTCCTTTTGCTCGGATAATTATCTTTATATACGTTGTAATTTCACTAAATATCAGCCCCAAAATCGTCGTAATTTTTGGGATAATTAAAAAAAAAGGAAAATCGTTATTATTTATTATCTACTAAAGTAGCAACCCGATTATTTTTTAATTTGTATTTATTATGTAGATAATAAAAACCTTTTATAAAAAAAATTACAATAAAATTTTATATTAAAGTTAAAAAAAAAAATGTTTTACTGGCAATGTGGCGACACCTTCCAATATTATAAACCATTTAATACTCTAACACATATATTTTTTCCAAAAAATATCACTCGGATCAACAGGTTAAAAAAAGCAAATTTGTAACCTCTCATACTCGTACATAGGTTTCCCTTTACTAGGTAGGGTAGACACAACACTCTTTACGTACTAAGTCATTGGAAATATAATTATTTAAGTTCTATAAATCGTTGCTGTTAAGACAAATACAAATCGTTTATTTGTTAGACTCTGATATTAAATATATATATTTTCTCAAAAATTGCCCGCAAAGTGAACATAACTCGCTACATATTGGAAGATAAAGTGAATAATTCAAGGCCAGATCAAAATTAAAAAATAAAAAACATTGCAGGCCGCCTGGAATGTTACATATAAATTCCTTTATTTGTCGAGTACCAAACTTTTTAAAAATTAGAAACTGTCATAAAAGACGGCACAGGTCGTATTCAGCCAAATCAACTCGTATTTTTCTGTTGCAAACGCGACATTTTTGTATGAGTGTCAAATAATTTGCATTTTTCGGTGGAAAAATACACTTGCGATTCTGTTTTCAAAAAAATATTATGACGTTTATTTTATGTAATTTGCAGTATCCTCAATTTGTATTTAATAATAAAGCTTTATTTCAATTTAGACTTTTATCCCCCCCATTTTAATCGGGCCCCTACTTTAGTAGATAATAAATAAAAACGATTTTCCTTTTTTTTTATTATCCCAAAAATTACGACGATTTTGGGGCTGATATTTGGTGAAATTATAACGTATATAAAGATTATTATCCAAGCAAAAGGAAAACCATTTTCTCGTCAAAGGCAGTTTCGCCATCCAAACACGGCTATACATACCCTTTATATTTTGTATACATATCTTCGTAGCAGTTACTGAATCTATAATTTTATTATTGACATTTTAGATGTCGCTAGTGTATTCGATAGTTCATAAAAGGCGTATTGATATAAGCGATATATATATTGGCGTCACCAATGTTTTTAACCAGTTAACTAACGCCCTCTAGTCGTCATTCCAATTAAGGTGGTTTTATTTTAATGTATGGCGTTGACATATTCTTCTTATAATGTATTTATGCTATAATTAAATGTTTTTTACTTGGTTAAACAAAATAGGTTGTTAAACTGTTTGTTTATTTTTTTTTAAATGTATTAATGTGTGTGTATGTTTAGTTTTGTGTTTATTGTATTTATTTTATTGTTGTAACTTGTGTTGTATGTATGTAGCAAACAAATTAATGATTTATGTATCTAAAAAAATCACAAATGTTGGCATATCGTAGTAAGTATACCTGTGACAGGAGATCTCACTACACAGACACACAGAACCACGGATAAATATCGGTTTTTTGGTTTGTTTCTGACGGTGGTTTTTTTTGCTGGGCATCTCTGTTGCAACTGCGATTGGACGACTAAGGGTCGAGTGTAAGAAAAAAAAAATTTAACTGTTTATTTCAGTAATTTAATTGTTACAAAAATGTCTACTAATTGCTTAGCGCAATCTAAATTTTTTAAGATTATTTGCTAAGCTTAGCTATAAATTATCTATCACATTTCTAAGTTTAATCTATATAACTTAACTTATTTATATAATATAAGTGTTCGCATAACAATATTTATTTATTTATTTTCTATTATTTTACTTATCACACATGATCTTCTTCAGGGTACATTTGATCTTCTGTGGTTTAAGAGAGTGATTGAGCGAGAGATGCCTGAAAGCACTATAAAATAATATCTTAAAGATTACTTAATCAGTGTAATAATGTTATTTGTGCCTCTCTGGCGTGAGCTCTTAAGGTACATATTTTAAGGTATAAATAAACAAATCAAATAAATCTACCGCAACCACTCATGATGAAGATTCCTGTTCGATTTGAAAGATGTCGAGCGATATTTGACCCATTTCATTATACCTATATTATAATTATTTATTATAGTTGTTAGGTACTGAAGTGTGGTTTGTTGCGGGGTGAACTAATAGAGATGAAATTCAGGAAATGAATGATTACTGTTTTATGAAATACCTACATGGGTTTTTATAGAGTCTGTGTGGCTCTGTGTGAGTTATATTCTCACGTAGTTTAGTTATACTGTTAATTACATTTGAGAGAGATAGATATAATGACAAAGTATCAGGTTTTATATGCAATAAAATAGATTCGTTGATTAGACATTAGATAAATCATATTGAGGTCATGTGTCGTCACACAATGCCACCCACACCGCAGCAGTACATTATGTACTAGGGTGGTATGCTAAGATGCAAATGAAGTTATTTTGAATGGTAAATCTTTACACACAATAAATTTCACTTTAGATTCGCTTAACAACTTTCTTAGTTCTAAGTTATTCGAACGCCCGTGGCCTGTAGCTCGCTCAACTTTTAATTAAATAAAGTTTTAACCGGGTCGGTAATCCGTTGAAAAACAGAATTTTAAATGGTTTGTAAGTTAGAATAATATCATTACATTAAATAGTTTCATTAAAATATATTAGGGTAAAACTAGACAGTAATAGAAACATTATAACGCAGGCCGGGAAGTAGCTTGATCATGTTTTTTATAAGGATGTTGACCAAATCATTAATATATTTTTTGACAATGTCGAGCTTAATATATTAATATATAAACCGAAGTAACGAAGCCCTTTCCATGATAAGAAAGTATGAATACAATAAAGTTTAATCATTAGATGTTCTTTTAATGACTGTTCCATAAAATTCCACGCTCGGCCTAGGCCAGCAATGTTGTACGATCGACCTCAAATACGTTATAATCAAGAATCAACATATTGTTTACATCCACTGTACTATGCGATCCAAATAACATTTATAGTATTTTCGAACGCCATCTTGTCTTACATTAGTTACATTACACGCCAACTTCAGACCTTACATGCTAGTAGGTATCTATTTTTTCTGTACAGTCGAGCGAGGTTGATGACATTAATATTTGTACACGCCTTTATGACATTGAAAGTAGAGTCCTGTACATATATTTATGTCCTTATTTATGTACGTATTCGTTTCCCCTCGACTTTACTTCCGACATTTTTTATTTGATTTTCTATTTCAAGTGTATTTCTCAAAATAATCGTGCCGTTACAAACATCTGGCAATGTTCAAATAACCTATGTGTGCCACAAATATCAGATATGTTTATTTGCGGAGATGAAATCAGAAACCGCGCAGTTCAGAGTCAACATAACGTGAGCACAAAACACAGTAAGTTTATACCAGATTTATTAAATTCTCGTTTTGGCTTATTTTTTCTTCGGCTGCGTATGTAACCAGTCGGTATAGAACCAGTCGTACGAAGCTAGTTGACATCCAAAAAAATGTTTTACCTTGAGACCCGTTGCGATCGCGAAATGCTAGTGAAGTTAAATAAATAAATAATTTATAAACATTGGGCAACAATACTACACCAAATGACTTAGACTAGACCCAAACTAGGCAACGCTTGTACTATTAGGCCAGTCCGTAGAGTATATCTTTGTTGCAAAAGGTGGTGTAGAATATTTTGTTTTTTAATATTGTTTACATCGATACAACCGAGCAAATATCAAAAATGGTTACACGAGAATCTTGGGACAACTTTTGGCAGCCACAAATTTGGGACTTTTTTTGGTTTATCACTCGTAGCGGTGCATTCTAGCAAAAAATTACAAACTAGGGAATTAAAGAACATGAAATTATGCGTCTAATGAGTACCAATACATATTAATTCAGTTCAGCGACATAGTAGAAAACCATGGTCGAAAACGAGGCTTTCCTCAAGTTTGTAAGTTATTTCAAGATAGTCGTTTTTAAGCTTCTGCGTTTCAATTTTGAATTTAACTATAGGTTTTAGCTCCTCAATTGTTGGAATTTACAGAATCGACAGTAATTTCAGCATTAGTATCATCATAACTGGTAATCGAAGAGCTGGCAGTTTTCTCGTGCAACGCATCAGCATTGCAGTTCAGTGAGGAAATACCGCTAGCATACTCGGTACACTGCCTAGAGGGCCTTTTTGGGTTCCGTAGCAAAAATGGCAAAAACGGAACCCTTATAGTTTCGTCATGAATGCCCGTCAATCCGTCTGTCCGTATGTCACAGGCATTTTACTCGAAAACTGTAAGGTGTATTTGTATAAAATTTAGAGGATACGTGTATTTTATTAGCCGCTACATAATTCTAAAATGAAATGACAACAAAAATATTCTTTTAGAGGTGCACTCCATACATATTAACTGCAAGTCAAAAAAAAATAAAAACGTCATATGTCCACGTGTGGCACATCAATCGATAGGTCTTTTAAAATAAATGTAAGGTTTTGCAGCAAGTTTTTCGATTAAGTGAAAATAGTCGGAGATAATCGCCCCGAAAGTCACTACATTTCCAGGATTTGTAGCTGCCAAAAGTTGTCCCGAGGTATTTTGTGTAACTATTTTTGATATTTGCTCGGTTGTATCCATATTACATGACATAAAAAATAAAATCTTCTACACCACCTTTTGCAAAGTACCCCGTACTTTGAACCTCTACTGACAGACGTAGGCGATTATCTCGGACTAATTTCACTTAATCGAAAAACTTGCTTGCTTGCTGAGCTTGCGGTTTTTTTTATCCGAAAGCTGACGTGATCGAGATGCTTCTTAGCTACTTGGTTTTTTGGTTGAAACCTGACCAGGCCCCGTAGCACGGATGTCACGGATGACCTTATCACGCGATAAGTGACGTGATAGAGCATCCGTCCCTGGCTGACACCGTTCGATAGAAGGAGACGACGCTCTTTTATTGTCACTTATCGCGTGATAAGGCCCATCCATCCTACGGGGCCAGCATACTGTAATAATAATAAGTTTGTAATATAAGTACTATTTAAAATACCAATTTGAATCTTTTTCACCATAATATATAGGTATATACCTTGTAACTGTAATATCATGTAAACCTAATGTTATCAGATAGATAAATATCACCAGACACATTTACCCACCTAGTACCACTGCCCTTTTTCGATCGTCTGCCTGAAACCACTCTTCAGGCGTAGTCGGTTTATTTTTGTCGTCCCATGGATGTACTTCCTCCTGTAAAAAGTATTTTAAATATAGAGAAAATATAGTGTATAGTCATAGACGAAAACAAAAAAGGTTTCCAATGGCTATATATATATATATTAAATCATAGAAAAGTGATGCAGGTGGTGTTATTGTTTATGGACGAAAGCCTTCAATTCTATAAGTTCCTTCAATCCATTTGATCAATAAAAACATAATAACACATAACCGTAGGCTTATTATATTGCTTCATTAAACCCGCTGAAATATTTGGTATATTAAAGACTCTTTTTTGAGATACGGATCTATCATACTAAATTAGAATTCGATTGTTATTTTGGTTTGCGAGCTCACTGTGATACTTAGGTTTAGCGTGCTTCAAGGCGAGCGAGCAAAAAATATCAAGCCGATTTCAAAACAATTATTTTTAGTTGAATGGAACCCTGGTTTGATAAATTAATTCTGATCTCGACTATAGGTACATTAGCTGAATTGGATTGTGGTTAAACTAATTTCATTATCCCAAGTGACGGGAATATTCGTCGAAGTATCAATATTAGTATGGACTAGTATGGATAATTCAAATACGATTAAATAGAATGTGCCAATAATTTTATTTTAAAGGACGAAACTTGCTTATCCTTAATTGAACTTTGAACACATGATATAGAAGGATTATTATCATACCCCGTAATCGAACCGGCAAATCTGTAGCAGATGTACATCAGGGTTGTCACTACCTAGATATGTATGTACTTGTACTACGAATACAAAAAAACACACATGTTATTGAACATATCTTTATTAACTAAACATCTTATTTACCTCCACAGAATTTTGAAATAAACTATGCTTCTGTATAATTACGTCCTTTAATGTAAATTTTGCAATCCTTTTAGGTGCTTTGTTAAATTTTTTTTTTACGTTATCAATTAAAGTATTTATTTTTGGATATAAATTTCTCACTTTTTCTGCGACTCTGTTTAACCCGTGTGCAAGACATGTCACATGTGTTAAGTTACTAAACATTTGTCCGAGAATTTTTCCAGCTTTAAGCATGTAAGAACCAGCGTCCGTAACAAAACATGAAAAATTATCCTTATTTTTCTGATAATTTGTTCCCCATAAGTATTTTAGTGTATCCACCACTAGATTTACAATAGAAGCGTGATTCGTTGCGTCTAAAACTTTTGATGCAAGCAGGTGTGATTTCGACTCCTCGGATTGTGAAAATTTTCCTATAAGGACATTAGCAACATGTTTTCCCATACCGTCTTGTGTTTCGTCGACCATTAGATAAATGAAAGAATCTTTCAACTCTTCTCTTATATATATTTTTTTCTCCTTGTATATTTTATTTAAGTAATTATTCCTTAAATTTGATTCACTTGGCAAAATAGTTTCCTTTGAATATTTGCCATTGATACAATTAGTCAGAAAATCTCGGAATTTAGGATTTTGAAGCTGATTCCGGGGAATGTTGGAATGGACTAAAAAAGCTGTTAGATCCTTGTTGAATTCGAACTGATTTTGTTTTGAAACATTACGATGTTTATCTGACGCCAAATGATGATCAATGTGATATTTTTTTTGTAAAATGTAAGTATTACATGAAATACAGTAAATTTTGTTATCTTTTACCTGTAATCCTGGTTTATCTTGTAAAAGAAAATTTAAATGTGAAGAGTAACCATTTTTCTTTTCTTGATTGGCTTCTACTAGCCAAATGTTTGACAACGTTGTCTTTCTTTGATTTTATATTTGTTGCACATATGATACAAGAAATATTTAGTTCGTTTTTTTCTAGTACACCAATATTTTTAAGTAATAAAGATTCCATAATGTATTAATTCCAGAAAATGCGTGCTCTTATGAATAACATAACATACACATTTAAACGTATTTAACATTGATGACATTGACATATTAATAATCTATTTTCTTTGATAGAAAATCAAACAAGGTTTTATCTAAAGAGGGTCAGTAAGGTTATTTTTACTTATCATATCATTATTAGTACTTATCAATCATACGTGCAGTATGCAGTAGAGTAAATAAATTATTCATCGTGATCGCCAACCCTGACATCAAACTGTCAAATGCTATGGTTTTGCTACATCCGTTACGAGGTATGATTATTATATACTAGCTAACCACGCGGCTTCGCCTGCGATTTACTACGAACGCAGGCATACCGCGGTATAAAATATAGTCAGAAAGTCCATTTCATACACAGGTGTATGTTTTGTGAAATCAAACTATTCCCCAACTTACAAACTTTGATAAGTTTCTAAGTTATGGAATAGCTCAGGCTTAGGGGCTTTGTTTTTAGCTACAATATTACAGACTTTACCTTTTTAGGGTTCCGTAGCCAAATGGCAAAAACCGGAACCCTTATAGATTCGTCATGTCCGTCCGTCTGTCTGTCCGTCCGTATGTCACAGCCACCTTTTTCTGAAACTATAAGAGCTATACTGTTGAAATTTGGTAAGTAGATGTATTCTGTGAACCGCATTAAGATTTTCACACAAAAATCGAAAAAACACATTAAGTTTTAGGGGTCCCCCTACTCAGAACTGAAACTCAAATTTTTTTTTTATCAAACATATACGTGGATAGGTCTTCAAAAATGATATTGAGGTTTCTAATATCATTTTTTTCTAAACTGAAGATTTTGCGCGAGAGACACTTCCAAAGTGGTAAAATGTGTGCCCCCCCCCCTGTAACTTCTAAAATAAGAGAATGATAAAACTAAAAAAAATATATGATGTACATTACCATGTAAACTTCCACCGAAAATTGGTTTGAACGAGATCTAGTAAGTAGTTTTTTTTTTTAATACGTCATAAATCGTAAACCGCAATTTATTTCACGGAACCCTTCATGTGCGAGTCCGACTCGCACTTGGCCGCTTTTATAATATTAGTATAGGTTAATGGAATTATTTATAGCAGAATAAAATCTGGTAGGAAGCCTTTGTTCACCCGTTTTACAACCACGGGTGAATATAAAATACGCAGATAAATGCCAGGTAGCTGTAAAAACACGAAAAGATACTTAGTTTCTTATTCATAGCCGACGCAGGAGACTGACGACCACACTTGAGTACACATTGAAGCATACTTAAACCCTTACTTGAGTACCTATGACTTGCTTAAGCATAGGTACTCAAAAGACTTGAATTTTAATATTGTAAGAGGCGCGGCGTGGGTAGGGAAGGTGGACTAATGACCTGGTAAAGGTCGCGGGTTTCCGCTGGCTGCGGACGGCGCAGGACCGGTCATTGTGGCACTCTTTGGAGGAGGCCTATGTCTAGCAGTGGACATTCTTTCGGCTGATATAATGATGACGATGATAGTGAAGAGAATCAAAAAACTAAGTGCTTAAACCTGATGTCAATTATATTTTTGATTGCTGTCCTTCTTGTCGCTTCTACTTAACTCGGCTTTCGGCACACGTCCGAGGTGCATTTTCACTCATCGTATTAATAGTAGGCACAATACATCAGAGGCCAGAAAAACACGGATTTCCGGCCAAGTAGGTATAGACGGATAGAGATACGAGGCCGGGAATCCGTTTTCACGCCGAGGCATGTATAGTGCTTTTCTCAAACATGCAATGAAATAAATAAATAAAAATCCTCTAATCAAACTAATTTTCATGGCTGAATGCCGTGATGCTGTGCTACAAATAGTGGAATGAAAATTATAAAGTTACTTTGCAGGCCTAGGCCTGAAAAGTTGTATGAAATCCCATTTCAGGCCGCCTCGAGATGCTGCGCCCGAAAAAGGATACTTCCGAGTCTATTATAAGATTTATAAGGAACGTAAAGAGAATATTTAATTGCATGTTTGAGAAATAGTACATTACATTAGTATACAATAGTTAGATGAAATTATCAGTTTTTTTTTCTAATAGGTATAATGATACATGTATCAAAATAGTTTATTTTTATATTTATATTTTTTTTAGTTTATTTATACAGTGACACAAATTTAAACAAAACATGGTTTCTGTGACATATTAGTTACCGAACACTGTTATTATGGCTTGAGATTAATGAGATTGCCCGTGTCACCTGCACTAGGCTATGCCTGTCTTGTATACTTAATATTTGATTGCCCGTTATTCTATCATTAGGCGCTAAAGAATTTTACATTACATTTTGAGTTACAAATATCTGAAGTGATCAACAAAATAATGATAGTAACTCTATGTATTCTAGATATTAACTTCATGCTTCTGGAGGTATACAAAAAAAATGTTATTTTTTAACACCACAAAGTATCAAAATAATGTGAGTGCCGTATTGCTTAGGGGCAGTCTATCGTCCTACATTACCAAAACGTTATATCTAGAATATCAGTGGCATTAAATTTGAACCTTCATACTATGACGATACCGTTTGTTTTTCAACATGAATGTTGTAGTGGCACGTGCTTACTCGGTAGCTAGCGGCTATGTGATAATAAAGACAATGGCCTTTGTTTGAAAGATTTGGACGCGGAGCGAAAAATTCACCTGAGAAAAGCCGTGCTATACGAATATATGTATATTTTTTTTTCTTTTGCGGACAATCTTACACAAATCAACCTAGTCTCAAACTAAGCAAAGCTTGTACTATTTACGTGTTTGTTAGATTTTGCATTTGAGTATGAGTGAGTACGAGTACGTGACCGCGTGGGTGCGTGGGTGTGTACGTGTGCGTGTGTGAGTGCTTATGTATATTGTTGTGATAATGTTTCTTCTGTTTCTCTATAATTCAAGGTGCTTAGCCATGCTTTGACTTTATGTTTTACTTCTCTAGTGGAACAAATTTTGATGTCACAGCTATTATTGACCTTCTTATATACGGATAAGTGCCTGTATAACCCGAATCTTCTAGCAGAATGTGATTTAACTATTGGTAAAGGGATGATAAAGGTGCGCTTTTTCAATAGTTAATTATAATTTGGCATATTAATGACGTGATTTTGAGCTATGATAGCACTTCGGAGGATAAACAGCAGACGCACAGTAAGAACTTTACTCTCTTTATATAGGTTGTAAGTTGAGAACCTTCTTGGTTTTGATAGCATTATCTTAAACTAGCTGTTGCCCGCGACTTCGTCCGCGTATAACATGTTATCGTCTAAATGTTTGTTGAAGGAATGAATTAAAAAAAAAAAAATTGTACCTAGTCGTTTTCTAAAAGACTAGGTACAATTTTTTTTTTTTTCTAAAACCGAAGTTACAAATCTCTTACTTTCAAAATCTCTTGCTCTCTATACACGCTTAGAACCCTCATAGTAAACAGTCTGAAACCGTAGCTACAAATTACTTACTTTAAAAATGTCTTGCTCTCTATACAAAGTTCGAACCCCCTTTTAACCTTCTTAGGCGATGAATTAAAAAAAACGCTGAAATAAGTTTGGTAGTATTTTAGCAAACAGTCTAAAACCGAAGTTACAAATCCCTTACTCTAAAAATATCTTGCTCTCCATACAAACTTTGAACACCCTTATAATCCCCTTTAGGGGATGAATTACAAAAAAAACGCTGAAATGAGTTTTGTAGTCTTTTTACAAATAGGCTAAAATCGAAGTTACAAATCTCATACTTTAAAATTTTCTTGCTCTCCATACAAACTTTGAACGGTTTTCAGGGAAAAATTAAAAATAAAACACTCGGTTTTTTGTATTGTAAAAGGTAAGTATTTTTTCTACAAACTTTTAAGTCTCTAGCTAAACAAAAGTGTTTCCCATACGAACCTTGCACCCCTTTTTAACCCCTTAAGGGGTGAACTTTTCCAAAACGCTGGCAGTTAGTAGGTATTTTTTTGTATTTTAATAAGTAGGTACTTAATCTTTCTACAGAGTTTTAAGTTTCTACCTAAAAAAAGTTTTCCCATACAAACATTGCAACTCTTTATTCCCCTCTTAGCGGGTGGAAATTTTCAAACCACTGAAAGTAATTTACCTATATATTTGTATTCTAATAAATAATCTTTCTACACAATTTTAAGACTCTAGCTCAAAAAAAAAGTTTCCTCCATACAAATTTTTACCCGTATTAATCACCCTTAGGGGTGGAATTTTCCAAAACGCTGAAAATTCTTTATTTGTATTGTAATAAGTAATCTTTCAACAAAGATTTGTCGCTTGCTAAAAAAATATATTTACAAACTTTGCACACCCTTATACACCTCTAAGGGGTGAAATTTTCTGAAAAGCTGTAAGTATTTTATTTTATTATGTAATCTTTTTAAAAAGGTTTGAGATTCTAGTTCAAAAAAATCCCCTTTACCAACATTGTACCCCTTTTTCATACCATTTTCCAAAACGCTGTTTTTTTTTATTTGTATTGTAATATGTAATCTTTCTACAAACATTCAAGCTTCTATCTCAAAACGAAGTTTCGCTCATACATACTTTGCAAACCTTTTTAACCCCCTAAGAGGCTGAATTTTCCAAAACGCTGACACTACTTTATTTGTATTCTAATAAGTAAGCTTTCTACGACGTATTGAGTTTCTTGCTAAAATATTAAAGTTTCCCCCATACAAAATTTGCACCCCTATTTAACCCCTTTAGGGGTAGAATTTCCAAAAATCCCTTCTTATCCGTTACCTACGTTGTAAAACGTAGTTCTGGTGTAAATTTCAACTCTCTAGCCCCAGTAGTTTCGGCTGTGCGTTGATGAGTGAGTGGGTGAGTCAGTCAGGACATAGGCATATATATTATGTAGGTATAGATAGATAGAAGATGACGAAAATCCCATTCAAATAGCTCAAAACCGTTTTAATATCGCTTAATAGAGTGAGAAAACGACCGGGGACTGTGACGTCAATATCCTAGAGCGTCATAGCAAAAAACAATCGTTTCATATGAAGGTGCGTTTTGTGGAAAAGGGACAGAATATAAAACTTTGGAACTTAGTGATTAACTATACATATAACCTCCTGCGTTGATTTTTTCTCTATTATCCTTTTTCGAGAAAATACATTATGATTATTTAATTTAGTGTCTACCTACAGCCGGGTCCGCTGCACCAATGTTTTCCATTGTTTTTAACATCTAACATGTTTTCCGTCAGGTTCAGCAAACAAAAAGGGTTTTGTTTTGATTTGCAAAACATGTTTGACGTTTAAAAACCACGAAAACATGGCGCAGCGGACGCGGCTTACGGGGTGTAGTTTCGATTCCTGAGCTATAACCACGAACTTCGGAATTCGAAAATGTTCGGGTATCTCTATCTCTATCGCACTAACAATACTCAAGTGACATGGATGCAGTTATACGAACTTCGAGTTTCGGTTTTCTTGGTAGCGCCGCAAGCACTTTGGCAGAATGTGCAAAGAGCGCGTGCCATTGCCATTCAAATAAAACAAATTCGAGTTAATTATATTGTTCAGTTGAAACATTTATTGAAATTACGCCATAATGCGACATTTGCGCATATAAGTTCTCATATCACAATCGAATATTTTTTTATGGTTTAACTTTTGGCATGTGTATCGTAAAGGTCTATCGTGGACTGGATTTAAATTATTATTAAGTAAAAGGCAAAGCAATTCCGCCATTTTGACGAAAATTTGACGTTTCTTATAGCTGACAGTTGGAGCAGCGTTTGATTTCAATAAAAATAAATGAAAAATTAAATGAAGTCGTATATTTCGGAAAATTAATTAATTGTCGCAGTCGGATAAAAACGATCCTAAGTTGCAGCTAGAATAATAATGTACCTATATAAAATGTTTCATATTTTTCCGTTCATGGGATGCTGAGAACATTCGTACCACACAAAGCTTAGTTTCAAACTGGCTGATTATTCTTTTAATTTAGAGATTTACTATAGGTGGAGATAACGAGCGTTGCGATCTCTCTGGGAGTAGGTATTATGTGTGTGCTGGCCGCACCTCCTCATACGGAAATGCAGTAGGTTACGAAAGATTGAGCCACGGCAATGTAGGTTGATTTGAGGAATGGTTGGTGGTATGTATAGTAAGTCTGTTGCTTATTGACGTTGCCACACGAACTAATGTTCCGATACAAAACGCAAACAACAAACGATTGGCCTGGAATCGTAAAATATTATACAATTCGCTTTTATTGTCATTGAAATCATCAGTGGCAACGAAGCCCACGTTAGCCCTTAACAAATTCACCGCCACCGACCCACATGTGAGTTTAGCTCCATACAAGTTTGTTCCTAGGGGGCGACGCTTGGCAGCGAATGCGTTAATAAGACTCAAAATATTTTCATATTACTTCAAGCGATCACAAAGTAACGAATTAATAGTGTTCATATCCTCCTGAAACTACATACAAAATTAAAAACTATTTATTCTAAAATCGATCGAAATAATACAAATGAAAATCTATTCCTGTAACCGATAGAAATCCATATTACATTAGATTTTTAAAGGACAAATTTATCGACTCTTATTTGATTATCTAGGATATTTAAAAGTTATTCTAATGGTTCCTGAACACATCATTGAGGATTTATAATATGTGGGTAGGGGTAGATATAGTAGATAACTGTACATAATTAGGCATTAACACACTCGTGTGTTCCTATTATGAAACTTGCTAACGCTCGTTTCATAAACCCAATGCCCTTCATTATGTACAGTCACATAAACTATGACTTATTTCGATCATTAAGTGCTTTTCAAACTTAACAATGCTAATCTTACAAAGCCTGTCGTGACATTTAAAACGTGAGTTTAACCGTGAATTTATTAGTAGTATTTTAATAGTATTGTTTTTACGTTTAATAATGGTTTCAACCCTCCATGATGCGTTCAAGAACCGCACATTATGACCACCATAAAAATAGACAGTTTTGTTAGAACAAATTTCTTATCTGTGAAAATGTTATTATTGCTAAATAATAACATCGATTTTGATAATATTTTTCATTCAAATTCCAAATGTCTCTGAAAAACAAAGAAATTTGATTTGACCTCTATTCTAATATCAGTCGAGATGACGTTTAGTTCGAAATAGATTGTCAATTTGCATACAAATTTGATGAATGTCGCACGTAAGTAAGATATCGAACGATATGATAGTTGGATTAGTTGGATCCTACTCTAGTTTGTCTCTGAATTAAAAAAAAAACTATGACAGCTGCCAGAAAACAACGCCGCGATGCCGGTCATAATTAGCGGCTCCTGAATGCATCATGGAGGCTTATGATATGTGGATAGATAAATTAGTGTACCTATGTAACTGTATATAATTAGGCATTAAAACACTCGTGTGATGTTATTATGAAACTCTTGTTTAATGCCCTTCATTATGTACAGTCACATAAACTACTTTTCCTTAGTCGTAAATCGAACGAAACAAAACAAACGAAAATCAATTCGTTTTACCTTCATTTGATTTGCAATCGTTGGAATTTTTTTGTTGTTTCTATAGAAACCTGGGACCCAAGAGGTTTAACATATTTATCCAGGGATCTCCTTTTCGTAGCCGATTGTAATAGTATTCAACGAGCAGCCTTGTTTTATACGACTATAAAGTTGCACCTTTGCCATTTTACGAGCCCCGCATATAAGGCCCTTGTTAACCGTTGTGAGGTGAATGTCTTTATTTACTTCCAAGTCTTGCAAATAGGTACCGGTATACAGAATTTTTAATAACCATCATTGTTTCGGGGAATATGAATTTATGTCATTGATTATTATTTTACAAATATCTATTGCATAAGCGGACAATCCACATAGCTCTTGAATTTCAAACCTGTAAATGATATCACACCTACACCTGCATTTCATCATACTTACCTTAGACCTGATTTGTAATCTTACTTAGCTCTGAATTAATTAATTGACCAGCGACCTCTCCTTCTCATTAATTAGGTTTTGTTACGTATAAATTGTAAATTATAGTTATATTTTATAAACCAGCGCCTTTAGCATTTACTCATATATCTGCTGGCATATGCTGGGTGGTATCCATTTTGGTGCATTTCAGTTGTATTAACATATAGGTACAGTGTAATTTTTTTGTACATCAAATTCTTTCTGTCTTTCTTATTTATATTTTTGCACGATTTCATTTAGTCAACCCGTCCATAACCACTAGTAGCTATGTTGTTTTATTTTCCAAAAAGGAATTCTTTTTTAAATTTTGAATACTTATAAATAATTAATGAACATGCTCACAAAATTTCACGAGAATCGGTTGAGAAATGCGACCAGTAGAGGAAAACAGCCAGACAGCGGGACATCTGAATATCCGGACATACGAAATAATTTTGGCCCGACCTGAAACGGAGAACTTTGTTGGCTTCGCTCGCTCGTTCAATAATCGTGCACCTTCACTCTTTCAGGGAATCTGAATATATGTGTGTACTTACCTAATTGAATTATATTTTTGCATGTTTGCATTTACTCAACCCACCCATATAGTATGTGGATGTGGGTGACTATTATTTTGTTTTAAGATAAGTTTCTGTCAAAAAAAACATAAAAAAAAAAAAACATTTAATTCAGAAAACTGGTTACATAATTTGGTCCAAGCTTTTATTGCCGACTGTACTTTTCTGTATACCGTCATCAACTACTCGTTGAGACGATCCTAACGAGCCCAAATTCACCGGGGTTACGCCGGTTAAGTACTGAATTTCCATGGCCACCTTCTAATCTGTCTCCATCATCAAATCCGCTCGATGGTATCATAATTTTCAATTGTCATTTAAACTATACCTTTAAGTACGAAAAACTTCAGCTCAATCGGTTGAAGATGTCTGCTTCAAAATTGAGTTGCAAGATTCCATTCGAACATATTTAGTTACATACTACCTTCCAGTGGCAGCGCATGAAAATTTTCGATGAACAAAAAAGTTATAACAGTATAACTATAGGCTAATTTTAGACAAGCCAGTGGGCATCGGCTCCACCACTGATACCTACATAGTTACATAGTTAGTTAGGTACATAAATTGCAAGTTAATAGAAAGCTTGTAAAAAGAGACCTTGCCTAGCTAAAAAAAACCCATTAATTGGAGAATTTTTCAGCAGCGTCGACAAAAGAAAAAAGTTGTAGAAGACACTGAAATGGTATTAAAACTTATCACGAATGGTGGATTAAATCGTTGGCTAGTCTCCAATATTTTGCCCGACTACGACAGAGCTGAAAGAAAGGGATATGATTTTAGCAATTTATGTTTGTATTCACGTGTATTCCATCGTATAGCGCTTAAGATACTGAACGCTTAAGATACCTACTGAACCGATATTGATGAATGAGATATCAATCGATCCGAAATAATGCTCCAGGTGACCTTGGCTACCTACCTTTTTTTATGGAAAAAAAGTTTCATTTTCCAATAGTTTCCCGTGGTTGGTACACAGATTTTTGTAATTTTTTTGCTTGTATATACAGACAGTTCGGAATATTAAATATTTATCAATAGTTTCATAAGAGTAACATCTAGCGGGAGTCCGCTGGATGCGGGTGGCACAGGACTGGTCATTGTGGAACTCTTTGGGGGAGACCTATGTCCAGCAGCAGACATCTTTTGGCAGATATGATGATGATGATGAACATAGCTAATGAAACTCGACTAGTGTTATCGTCGCATTTTTACCAGCAAAAATTCATGCTGAGGCTCAAATGTCCTACACAGACCCCACCTTACTTAGTTTGTAATGCCTACCAGAGCAATAGGGTCCGTGTTCCGGATCCCGGTTAAGGCGAATAGGTACTTATTATGAAATAAGCACGAATACTTTATTTCTCAGTCTTAGATGTTTTCTATGCTTGCATTGTCTTCTTCGGCTAACGACTCACACAATATGAAAAATGTTAAATTAAATAAATGTAATAAGAAAATAACAAAATAAAATATTTGAACGGCCCCCGAATTTTAAGGAACTAAGTAAAACGGTTGATTGGTTGCTAAAAAATGTCAGTATTTTAGGTTATACTTACGTAAAATGAAACGAGATAAAAAAAATATCAAGAAAGTTTATAGGTATAAAACGTTTCATCGGTTTATACGATATGTAATAAAAAGGTTCATTCCCCTTTCCAGTCGAAGTTCTGAGTGTAAGTCGGTTAAAACTTAGTTTTTAAAGTAATATTAACAAGTTTCATACGTTTTTTTTTTATTATTTTATATCAACCTTAGTAGGTCAGTCCGTAGAGTATTTCTTTGTTGCAAAAAGTGGTGTAGAAGTTTTTTTTTAAATATTGTTTACATCGATACAACCGAGCAAATATCAAAAATGATTACACGGGATATCTTGGGACAACTTTTGGCAGCCACAAATCCTCGAAATGTTTTGGTTTCTCACTCGTAGCTACTGTTGTAGTCCTCACTGAACTGCAATGCTGATGCATTGCACGAGAAAACTGCCAGCTCTTCGATTACCAGTTATGATGATACTAATGCTGAAATTACTGTCGATTCTGTAAATTCCAACAATTGAGGAGCTAAACCTAAATTTAAATTCAAAATTGAAACGCAGAAGCTTAAAAACCACTATCTTGAAATAACTTACAAACTTGAGGAAAGCCTCGTTTTCAACCATGGTTTTCTACTATATCGCTAAACCGAATAATTATTTAATAATTATTGTTATTTGTTTAATTATTGTGAAGTAATGTCAGTGTTCAATAAAGTTAAACTATGTATTTTAGGGGAAGAGTATGCGTACAAAGAGCATTTAGTATTATATGTAAGAAAAAGCAACCTTAGACAAAATTTACCAAAACAAGCTATGTTCAAATTACCTAATTTTGTCAATGTGCATGGGAAAAGAAACGTCAGATATCTTCTTCCTTATATAATAAACCAACTACCCAAAGAACTACAGCATAAATACGTAAATAGCTTACAATCGATACCTAGTATCAAAAGGTATCTGACGTTATCTGAACCCAATACGAGTGTATTGTAATAATTATGAGTCTATAACGGTGATGTATTCAAGTAAATTAATGTACCATAGCGAACTATTCATCAGCATATAAACCCTAGAGGGTTCCGCTGGTGAAAAAAATGTATACCAAAATGTACTACTCAGATTATATTGGTCAATAAATAAAAAAAAAAAAAAATAAAAAAAAAAAATAATAATATTGATACTCAAAGGGCGTAACCACCATTTTGGCGAAAATTACTTATTAATGCCACCTTACTCAGTTTTTTTTTCTCTATAGATCTATTTAGTTGAAGTAGCGAAATTCGCAAAAAAATTGTTTATACGACCCGAGTTTTTGTTCATCTTTCAACACGAGTTTAGTAAAATTTTGGTCGTAAAAGTTTTAAAATTGAAATTTTTGGGTAGTATGTTACAATGATTACAAAATTTAAAGGTAGTATAAGTCATTTTTGACCGAGGACCATCAAAAATGGCCTATACGACCATGTTATTTTGGGTATTAAATTTTTGTTGACTCTTCACGACCTAACACAAAAATGCTCAAATACTTAACCCATTCAGGGCCCATGACGACACATATGCGTCAGAGCGCCACGAGCGATTTTCGCTACATACGAGGTTTAAGCTGCTACGGACTAAGGCGTAGCGCTACGATATTAGCGTGGCCGTGAATGTGTTAAGTACAATCTATGGCTTTTGGTTTATACGCCCCACAACAGCCAAAGGTTTTGGCTTATACGCCCCAAACCATCTAAATCAGTGGACTTAATGCTTGCGTTTGTGGCGTTTAAGACGTAGAAGTTGGCATAAACAGTAAAAATCGTGGCACATAATCTTAATCACCCATCTTGAAAACTTTCTGTTGTTATGCTGAGAAGCCAGTAAATAAATTAATTATCCATAGTGGTAGTGACACAACCATCCGTATCATTTCAATAAGCATTGATTGAATACTTACTGCTAATTTTACGAGGTAAACTGTAAGGATATATTATGCATTGTTTTGACATACTTTAATTTATCATAGTAGGTGTTCGAAGTGACCACCGTTTTTAACACGTCTCTCTATCTACAATATCTACATACTTACTTTAAGTGGGCTTTTCAATTGATTGTTTATGTTTGATTACTGTAGATAACAAAACTTCCTTAAAGATGTAATGCAATGCTAATGCCACATGATAAGGTGTATGTAACAAGTAGAGGTACACACAGCCATAGAGACAATTTTACATGCCTGAACTTGTTGAATATTGTAACGGTGGTCACTTCGAACACCTACTATGATAACTTAAAGTATGTCAAAACAATGCATTTTATTCATTTTAGACATCATGTTTCTTAGAGACATTTACAGCTTAAGACCTACACAATCCATATTTAAATAGAAAAAGTGTAAGTTTATTTTTTTAAAACAACCGGGTTCGATTCCCGAGCTGGGTACAGTTTTTTTTCAAATGTATGAATACAGTTTTTCTTTTTATCAAAATCGGTGACATGGTTCCTAAGAACAAATCTTCGTATGTCTTATAGTTTCAGACATTTCCATACTGACCGATTTGAATGAGCCATCCTGTATATTGCTTACATTTCGATTTTCAAATCCAGGTCTGAATTCAGAATCGAAAAAAGTTTTTATTAACTTTCTTAGAACCGATGCATAATAACCCGAGAAAGAATTGGATTGAACTGGCATTTTGATCTATCTATCTAAGCATCTTTAATCGATATCTGCTGAGGGTCCGAGGGATTCGAGATCAAGAGCCTTTCGAATAATCCTTGTTCACAATAATAGGACTCAAAAATGTAACTACCTACTTAAATAAAATGCAACATTGCAATCTGAACTGTATACAAAATATAACTAGCTTAACCTTCTCCTTTTTGAAGTCGGTTTTGTAAACCGTACCTGGGGGGTAAACACGTAACGTTCCGAACGCGCGTTCGTACAATTTAACTGTCATTTTTCAATACAAAAAGTTACATTTAAATCTACCTGACGCGCGTACAATGCGTTACGTGATCGACTAGCTGGTCTACCTCTTGTGCGAACTTAACGGGCAAGGTTTCTTTGTATGTCAGTTAGTAAGTAAGACCAGGACTTATAAGCCTTATTGCCGGCAACATTAAAATCTTTCCGGAAATATTGCTCGCTGGAATATTTTCGGTAGATCATATGAATAACTACTGGCAACGGCACATGTCATGATGATGAGACATCTGAGACCCATAACTTATCAATTTATTTGAAGTCGTTTTTATTTAATAAATAAATAAATAAATATAATATAAGCGCATGTGGTTGAAACAAATTACTAATTGAAAAGATAACAAACGTTTTAATTAATAGCTAATTACCTCTAATTTGAACCACGTTTACGCCCCTATTTCACATTAAAACTGCTTTGGGTGTCTTTAACGCCCTTAGCATTTCACAGAAACAGCATATTTTATGGTCGTATATGCCAGTTGTTTTAATTTTTTGGGGTGTATAAGCCTACCATACTTTTTTCCTTCTTTTTTAATGTATTTTAAATGTAAATCAATAATACGATGCGTTTTCTAAATTTGTACCAATTATGAACATTATATATATCTAAAAACCAAAAAGTTATGATAAAAAAAGATTTTTCTTTTTGGTTTTTTTGCTCTCCTGAAAAGTGGCGTTTTGGTGGTTACGCCCTTTGAGTCTGCAGGTATTTTATTATGTTTTGGTACTCATTAGACGCGTAATTCCATGTTCTTTAATTCTCTAGTGTGTAACTTTTCGCTAGGATGCACCGTAAGCTACGAGTGAGAAACCAAAAAAAGTCCCAAAATTTCGAGGATTTGTGGCTGCCAAAAGTTGTCCCAAGAAATCTGGTGTAACTATTTTCGATATTTGCTCGGTTATATCGATGTAAACAATATAAAAAAAAAAAAACTTCTACACCACCTTTTGCAACGTATTTACCTCCTCCTGCTTTGAACCTCTACGGACTGGCGTATAGGTAGTTACTGTTTTAAATAGTCAAAACTCTGCTATTACATAAATAGTTTTTAAGAATATAGACATATGTAGTTATAAATAGGAAAATTAAAAGTATGCCTTAATTTGTACATTCTTAAAAAGAAGAAAAAGTAAGTTTTACAAATTAGACATGATGACGTGATCTGTGATTAATTCATTTATTATTTCCAAATATTTTTATCCTTAAGCCAAAAAAGGACATTTATTTTTGACATAAGGTTAGTCCGGCAACAAATAGCCAAACATTTGAACCGTCTCTTTTAATATAAATCTTACAGCTCTGTGACAGAACACAAATCTGAACAAGGTCCACCTAAAACATACCAGTGTTACACGGGCATTGCGGTCGCTGTAAGTCTTATTGTCTAGCAGTATGGTACAAAGTTGTTTGACTGGCGTGTACATGTTTGTCAATACAGGGTGGTCGAAGCAAATTTGAATGTGTGAGCGCCGCATACATATTGTATTGGTTGCGTAAATAATTCATCTGGGTGGCGCCACAGATAAGAGGGGGAAAGAAAATAAACATGATATTCACAACATTTTTGTTGCTATGTTTATGTCACTATCAATCTCCATTGCTATTTAACGACATTTATTTCCTTGTAGCAAGGTGCTCACGAATGCAGAAACACGACTTTTATCTTAAAAGAACTCGCGAGCCTGACTTAACTTCCAATTTTTACAAAAATCTGTATTATTGAATCTGCTCACAAAATTTCACGAGAATCGTTTGGAAAATGCGACCTAGAGGAGAAGCTTGAGTCAGACATCTTGTCCATTTTGTCTCAGGAGTACCTAAGGCTTTGTTGTTTCAAACCGTCGGTAATAGTACTGTCACCGGCATAATATGTGATGGAACAAAGGGCGCAAAAAATATCTGATGACAACTCCTAGAGCCGTAAAGAGCGTGTCAGATATTTTTGCGGCCTTAGATTCATCATATATTGATGCCGGTGACTAAACCTAATTACTATGTTTATTAACTAGCTTTCTGAGTTTTTTTTGTTATTATCCTGTTTTTATTATGCCTAGTTTCACAGTTATCTATACGATGACTTGCGGGCGCCACCATATTAACGATCACCAGGCTGACAATGTGACGGTCCTATGAGAAACGACTATAACTTGCCCATGGTAGAATAAAACAAGGTACCGTGGAATGAGGTTACTTTAGGAAAAAATGGGGCTACTTTGATCATTTAATAATTGAATGTATAATAAAGGCAAAACTATTTGAAATTAAGAAGATTTAATCGAGTATACAGCATGATAGATAACTAATATATTCACTGCCACAGTTCACCCATAAGTAAGAACATTGATTTCGGAGAAAAACCTATTTGATCAAAGTCGCCCCGCGAATCAAAGTAAACCCCATTCCACCGGTAATTAATTCCCGATGATGTATTTCGCCTACGTCACGCAAATGGTGCCATTGTGCAAAGTTGGCACACAAAAATGTTGCCATTGACTGACATCTTCCATACAAACAAGAAATGTTGTTAATGCAGGAGTAATTACTACCTATTTAATAAAATGTTAGATAGTTTACCTTTTTTTTGGGTATAAACTGTATACAATTAGTAGTTCAACAATAAATACATACATGACATACATACATAATTATAACCACGCCTCACGGTAGGCAGAGATCACGGATCTCCATTTGCTACGATCCTGACAAACCACTTTCACTTCACTCACTATCATAACATTTTTCATACATGTTTATCGGTTAAGTACCCTTTGACCTGGCTTTTTTGTAAGATTTCTCCAATTTGATCGGAGAAATTTCGCGTAGGTCTTCCGCTTTCAACTTGCCCGTCCACTCTTCCATCAAACAATAAATATTGATTGAAAGCACGGAAGTGAAGTAAAGCATTTTACTCGGGTAATTTACTTTCACACAGTGGCAACACAATGACAGTCCGCCATTTTTAAAATGCCGATGACGTAGGCAAGATAACTACGCTGACGTCACGAGCTGTCACGCGGATGCCGTACCTTGTTTTATTCTACTATGAACTTGCCGAAGCATTCTGTAGTTTCCACTCGTCAAATAACGGAGGTCTTGGTTCCGTCGCCCCTCGAGCGTTTGCAATGATAATGAGTGAGTGTGTCATTTAATCACTGTACCACAGGGAAACTCATTTGACTCTCAAATAGAGGGAGAGGTTAGTAATTAGAAAGTAAATGACTTTCGCAATACTTTACTCCTTGTTTCGCGATGGCACTTCACTCACGCACGTGTTAACAATCTTGGGGCTAGGGGAGCATAGCTAAACTTTGTAAAAACCATAAACCCTTATCATTTCTTGTTTATACTTTTGCTAGATAGGGATGTTGACTGATAGTCAAATGAACATTTTCCTAAAATAAGTAGGAAAAAGAAATAAATGAAGATATGATTTTCTATGTCAAACAGCGTCCATTTACAGATTTTTATGTATATAATCTTAGCAAAAATGTGTGGTGTTTTCGCTCTAACAAACGCCAAATAATATATTATGTGAAAGTGGAGTTGAACGTGATTAAATTCAAATCGTGATAATCTGATTAAATTATGAGACATTGCACAGCTGTAAAATTTCTTAATATTGATAATGCCGACAGCAGAAAAACAATGCAACACTTATTTATTGCGTGCGACATAACAGTGCGTGGCAATCATATCACAGACATTATAATATATCGATTACACTGCAAAAACAACTGGAATTGCTAGTGAACCAGGCTAAAGCAACAAAATATGGAACGATTGCAACAGATACATAGAAAATGACACTATTTTAAATGATTGTGAGCTCATTCCAGCGATTCCAGCACTGATAATAAATAGTGCTTCGAAATATAATTACAGAACGCGCTACATAAGTATGCGTGTGTGATCTTAGTCTGTCAAGCGAGTCGTTTCCCTGAAAAATGGCCACCACCAACAAACCATTATATATAAGTTGGTTGTCAAAAGATGTAAGCTAATAACTTTAAATCTTGTAACTAACGATCTCATAATTTTCAATCCATTTCGATGTGGACGTAGATAAAACTCGAATAAAATTCGTCACTTAATCATCCTCAAAATTAAAATATAACATTTTAATGAAAGAAATACCTAAAAGACAATAGGTACTCGGACCCTCATTTCAGCGAACAAATTGCTCTCAGGTTCGGCGACGTGAATTTATTTGAAATTTTCTACTCAATCTCAATGCAGTAAGGTTTGAAATCATTTACGTATATGCCGTCTGAAATAAAGCTGATATCCGTGTAAGCCAGGGACCAACTCTGACTAGATACATTGTGTTTTGCAACTTTGGATGACTTAGAGCAAGAATTAGAGCAATTTTAGAAAAGTTTTTTCATACATAGGTAGTAGTTACCACGTCAATAGGGGTGTAGACTAAAAATGTACCTATTATTACTCCAAAAGAAAGAAGGCAAAAAATATGCCTAGAGACGAAAATCCCATTCAGATATCTCAAAAAATTACGATTTCACAACCACTTTAATATGATGACTAATTGTTAGAGAGAGAAAGCGCTTGGAGATCGTGACATCACTATCTACGAGCGTCATAGTAAATGACAATCGTTTCATATGAAGGTGCGTATTGCGGAAAATAAACGGAATATACCTCCTCTTAAAACTTTGTACACTGATAACGTGATAACCTGATAACTTCGAGATTAATTTAATACCCTGCTTTACTTTTTTCTCCATTTGACAATATTTTTTATTCTTATTCGAGAATATTCATCATTAGGTATTATTTAATTCGGTGTCTACACGCCTATTAAATTACCTATAATTTTTCCTTTTTTTAACAAGTTTATATACAATTTTATATGAACTTTATTGCTATTTTTGGTACATAATTAAGTTTCTATTATCCTAATACTTTCTCAATAAGAGATATATATTTCTCCGATGTTTTTACCGGCTAGTTCAAGAGTCTCGGCCCTTCCAATACCCACAATTTGCATAGGTATTACCTCTGTACTCGCTTAAACACACTTTTATTATTAACTAGCTGCCCGCGCGGCTTCGCCTGCGTATTGCAAAGAACACAGGCAAACCCGCGGGATAAAATAATCTATAACCATCCAGAAAGTCTATTCTACACGCACGTGATAGAATTTTTTGAAATATGATATTCGGTTCCGCAGATTACCCAAAACATGCGAACTTAATATTTATTTTTATTTTATTGCAAACGGTCACATATAGGAGGAAAAGAAATATCGTGTAATATACATGAACAAACTAGAGTTCCATTAATTATATAAAATAACAACATTAGTATATGTCGAAACTGGGTGGGTAAGCACCAGCATGCCTACCACGCATGCGTTAAAATATAACATAAAAGTAAGAAAAAAAAACCGGCCAAGTGCGAGTCGAACTCGCGCACGAAGGGTTCCGTACCATTGTCTATAAAAATATTAATTTTATTCTGTTTTTAGTATTTGTTGTTATAGCGGCCACAGAAATACCTACATCATCTGTGAACATTTCAACTGGAACTATCACGGTATCAGTGAGATACAGCCTGGTGACAGACAGACAGACAGAGAGACAGACAAACAGACAGACAGACAGATGGACAGCGGAGTCTTAGTAATAGGGCCCCGTTTTACTCTTTTGAGTACGGAACCCTAATAAAAAAACCATACACCGCCGACGACCCGACCGACCTTTAACCTAGTTGTTAGTGATAGTGACCCTGCCTACGAAACAAGAGGTCCTGGGTTTGAATCCCGGTAAGGGCATTTATTTGTGTGATGAGCACGAATATTTAATTTTGTTCCTGATTCATAAATATTTTTTATCTAATTAAGTATTTATTTATCTTAATAATTATGTTTATTTTCGTCTAGTAGCCATAGTACAAGCTTTGCTTAGTTTGGGACTAGGTCGATTTGTGTAAGATTGTCCGTAAAAAAATATTTATTATATTTATAACCTAAAAATTATACAAAATTCGGTTAACCCTAATACAAAATCGTAATCAGCAATAACAATAAATGTTTCTTAACTTACAGAGGTAAAACTTGCTTTTACACGCAATCTTAAAAAAAAATTAAGCTACACAGCACTTTAAATTGTATTTGCCTAAAGATAGTGAAAATTAATTTATAAAATTTATATTGTAGTCATAGCAGGCTCTTCTAAAGAAATTGTTCCTAGCCAAATTTATAAACGGTAAGCTTTGTAATCTCACAGATTATTTATGTTCTTAACATAATATTAGTATAGAAAACGCTTAGGTAAACCGTTACAAAGTCCCAGAATCAACCTTAAGCTTGTTCGGTTACATTTGCATACAACTATGCAATTTGCTAGAGCGTTTGTGGCGGAATATAGTTTGTGGACAAAATAGAATTGCCATTTTCGCTTCAGCTATGCGATTCGAATATCTCAACCCACTTCAGAAACTTCCAGTGTTACTTGGTCCCGGAGGTCGTAACAAGTGGGTAATTTTCTCATGTTACATTTTGTAACGTGAGGAAATTGAGTAGAAAACAAAAAAATACATAACGGAGTAAAATACTGAAACAATACACAAAAATACGAGGTATCAAGCTAAGCAAAACTTGTTTTTCATACTTTAAAAATAGCTTGAACCTGCTGGATTGTTATGTTTTCATTAAAAACTACTTTATATTATTTATTGAGAATATTAGCTTTGCAAAATCAATAGAAACAGTGTAAATGTCAGACCTACCTAATAAGTATGTCAGATTGATGTCAGATGTTACTATAAATCTATCATAAATACACACACATACACTTATACGCCATATAGGACAATGTGGCCTGTGTAATATATAAATTTTCCACGTTCTAAAGAAACGAATTCGAACTTTTTACATTAATAAAGTGATCGAAGAAGAAAAATATGAAAAATCGTGTTTGAATGGTGTGTTTTTTCAACTTTTATATTAGTGCGTATTGTAAAAATACCATAAAATCTAGTTTCAGTGCTTATCCAACCACATCACATTCTTTATTTTTTCCCTAACAACATATTATTATCTGGTTGCTGGTATTAAACTTGCGAATTATACAGTTGTCAAAATGACAAAAATCGCTACAGACGTCCGTCCAGCTCGAGGCCACATGGTCATCTGCCTACGAAAATGAGACGCGCAGGTCAGTTTCCCAGATAAATTGTGTATAAATAAATATAAAGCCATTTTTAAAGAAAGTGTTCGTAAAAAGATCTATTTTACATCATTGCCTATATTTTGTAATTGTTCACTTGAATCAATTTTGCGCCTACTTTATGTATAACTCGAAATAAGATCAGCATTTTCCATTTTTCGTGGCATGATATGATCGAACAAAGTTTAAAATATTGTGTTTTTGTTCGTAAAAGTATCAAGGGCGGTTATTAAACTATAACATACCTCAATATCCCATTAAAAAATTCAGTATTTCATTGTTTATTATTGAATGTAAAAAAGGTCAATTTCGGGTAACGTGGTCTTAATACATTGCGCCGTGTTGTACCACTGTACAGTGTACAGGCCCCGTAGCATGATGGCGTTATCACGCGATAAGTGATAGGATAAGCGCGTCGTCTCATTCTATTGAACGGTGTCAGCCAGGGACGGATGCTCTATCCTGTCACTTATCGCGTGATAAGGCCAGGCCATCCATGCTACGGGGCCAGGTATCTTCTTGTATTGAACGTTCAATGTACAACGCATAGAACAAAATAGGCTTTTTCGTTCGATATGTTAGTTCGATCCCGAGAAATGATGCGGCGTTCGGTTTATTTGTTAAAATATTTATTTTTACTGACTTATAAGTGAAAGTACTAATACTTAAATGTGGTACGTGACTCCACTATTCTAGTAGTTGTTAGTTTCACTCCTATTTTTGCATGTAACCACGCTACAATTCGGCATTTTGAATAAATGTGGGAGAACATTTCAGATTCACGGCAAATTGCGACTAACCTGCGGCGGGCAGTGACATGCCCATTTGGCCATGTCGCGGCGACACGCGCCACGCCCCCGTTTCATATCTATTTCTTTTTATGATCTGAGATTTCAATAGTAGACAAAGATTATTCAGGTACAGCTTAACCCAATCTTAAATTTTAAAGTTTACTATTATTAGAAACAGATGAAGTTTTATAATCTTCTTCATAAAGTTATGATAATGAACAATAACTTTAGTCTTAGTTACTTAAATTTCTTCTCGTTTTCTGAAATATTCTGAAAAACATGATATCCGCGCTTTCGAACACGCACTTCCATCTCGCTCACGGGTATGCTCAGTGAGAGGGAGAGAAGACCATGAACGTGCAGAGCCTTAAGTGGCTCCCACGCGTGATGTCATGTCACCTTAGCTCTTAATTTGCATGGATCGGCTACTTATAGCGTTCCCTTGCAATATATGACTTTGAATCTTATAATTTGTTTTATTATACAGTCAAGTATAAAATATCGGTGTAAGTATACAAATTACTCATAAATATGTCCCATCGCCCTACTGTCAGCGGATTAAGGTTTCGGTACATATTAATGGGAGGATTACTTATTTTTGTACTTGACTGTACTTTAACACTTTCAGCTAGATGGGCTTTCTGCCTGCGGCGCTACCACGAACTTCGAATCCCGAACTTCGTTTATCTCCGTTTCGGTCGCTCGAGTACCATAAACCATAAGTGTGATAGAGACGGAGATATACGAAGTTCGAGATTCGAAGTTCGTGGTAGCACCGCTGTACTGTCGAGGGTGAACGAATACATACATAAATAAGGACATAAATATCTGTACAGGATTCTATTATATAATATAATAATAATATTTAATAATATTTGGGGACAATCTTACCCACTCACTTGCTTGTGGCAACCACAATTGCCAATTTTGTGCACCCCTAAATTGCTTCTGACAACTGTGGTTGCTAATTTTATTTTTTTTTTTTATTTATGTATTTATTTCAAGTAACTTAGACTCATATTTCTTATATTTATGGTTAGTATGTACTTATAGCTGTGTTAAAGTTTAGGTTAGACATAGTATGTACATATAGAAACATGCATGTCATCGCAGTGCCTCAAATATGGGCAGTTAAACCCCCCAGCCAACAAACGCAGGATGGGGTTGGGGCTGGCCCGCACCCGACGCACCAGAGATGTGCATCGCTCGCTAAGCAAAGCATGCGCTGCCTTGATAAAAATAAATTGAAAGCAATTTAGGCTACCTTTTTTTAAATCCGAAAGCAAGTGAGTGGTTATACAAATCAACCTAGTCCCAAACTAAGCAAAGCTAGACGACGATATACATACTTAATTACTTATATAGATATATAATTACTTAAATAGATAGAAAACATCCATGACTCAGGAACAAATCTACGTGCTCAACTGCTCATCACACAAATAAATGCCCTTACCGGGATTCGAACCCGGGACCTCCGGCTTCGTAGGCAGGGTCACTACCAACTAGGCTACAGAGGTCGTCAATGATATAAAGGCGTGTACAGGTTTATGTAATTATTTATGTAGGTATTTTTTCACCCTTGACTGTAGATGCTTCCCTCTCATCGGTCATCGGCTACAGAACCGTTGGCACTGACTGTGTCTCTAGTCTAATAATTTACTTCAATTTAGAACTCCGCCAAGTCACATACATGAACATTTCCAAATTTCTCCAGGATCTCATCATCAGATCTTGGCCATGATACCACCTGGGAAGAATACACTTCCAAACAAAAAAAAAACAAATCGGTCCAGGCGCCTTCGAGTAATCGGGGAACATACATCAAAATAAAATATTCCCACGAATTGAGAACCTCCTCATTGAAGTCAGTTAAGAACTGATAAGAAAGATACTGTAAAACAATTTGGACTATCCTATTAAATGTGTTCAGAGATCAGACATACTGGTTCCGTTTACACGAGCTGGTGTGCGCAGCGAATAACAGTCAAGTTGTAAATTCACTCGAATTCTGTTTGTTGTTGTTGCCGCCAACGAACAGTTTCTGGTGCATTCTGCGGCGAATAAATTAATTTACACTCCATCTAAATCGCAGGAATGAAATTAAAATAATTTATTCCGAAAACAAACTAGACAAATCCAGGGTTATCTAGTCTAGGTTGAATCCGTACCTTCTATATAATACCAAAGAATAATACAATCATACACGCGTCGCATCCTAAGATTTGATATTTTGACAGTTCGTTAATGGCGTATTTAGAGTGTCGTAATAAACGTTTATGATTGGTGATGGCTGAGAAACTCAATCGATTGTATGCTTCAATTAATTTTAATTTCAAATTAAATAATTATGTTGTCAAGCAGCTTAAAAACCTATTGCAAATATAATTATTATATACCATTGTTCACTGATGATAATAGTTTGTACCTATCGATTTACTCAAATGACTAAATGAAATTAAATAATCTAGAATTTTCTGGAGGCAACGGGCCTCAACGGTGAACTCTAAAGAAAGGGCTGCCACAATAGATCACTTGCTGGTCGAAGCGGCATATAAAGGCACACAAATCAAAAATTAAACTCAAATGACAACCGATTCCAAAAGATAATATTTGCGTTTAACATTACATGTGCAACATCTACATATGTACATCGCCTCGCCTAGCTCGCTAGTGGTCAAACCCTTAAGAAAACTTTATCCTGCAAATGAAATAATTTATATGTTATCTATTCTGAGCCAATATCAAGCAAAGAGTCAAAACAATACAAAGGTCTGCCTAAGTCATTTAGAAAGGGAACATTTATAGTAGCCGATACAATACGGCTTAAAACATATTATGAGTAAGCCCTTTCAAAAGATTTTAGTCAGTTGTATATGGTACTTACACTGAAAACAAAGCTCATACATTATGTCGTGTATTAATCGTTTTAGGTAAGAGTAGTCCAGTGTTCATAATACTTACTTACCTAATAAATAAAGTAATTAGTCAAGAAATGTAATGGAATAACTTTAAAAACAAAGTTTTAATCGACTTCAAACGTACGCCTTATTTGAAGAGTTCCCTCGATTCCATTACCAGATCCAGACCTGTTGACCATCGGACCACCAGGTACCCTTTCAAACAAAAAGAAACTTTTTCAAATTGGTCCAGACGTCATCGATTAATAGAGAACATGTATTAAAAATAAAAGATTGCGACTAATTGAGAAACTCCTCCTTTTTTGAAAAATGCTTGTTTAAAAAATCGGCCAAGTGCGTGTCGGACCTCGCGCCGTGTAGGGTTCCGTAGTTGCCTTTCTTACATCGACACGTGCGCGCCAACACAATGGTGCGCTTGATGTCAGCTGAATTTGTACGAAAGTTGGCCTTAAAGCCCAATATCATGCAAACGGATCACTGAGTTCAAAAACGGTTATTAAAAACCCATACTATTTTTGAACAAGCTATTCATCGACGCCCCACACCATGGTTTTAAGATTGCTCTTCTAAAAAGCGCTCGCTAAAGGCCTCGACACACCGGTCGCGTCCAGGCCCGCGCACGCGACCGGTGTGTGGAGGCCTTCAGAATTCGGTATTTTGACACGCGTAGTGCGTTTGTGTGTGTAAATACTACTACCACCCACACAAACGTACCTCACCCCCGCATGCACAGCGAGATCGCACCAGCCGCGCGTGCCGTCCCTTTCTAGCTATATGTAAGTGCGATCGGGATAGAACTAACGGCGGAGCTTGCCGATGCAAATAGCTGTATTGCGCACCGTTGGATTTCGCTCCGTGACCGATATTGATACTTGCACTAAAAAGTGGTAAATATTACTTCGCTCACATGATGCTCTAACTTGAACAAAGTAAGTTTTTGATTTTTGAGCACATGTTTTCTATTTATATTAAAACTAGCTGTTGCCCGCGACTTCGTCCGCGTAGAACTTAATACTTAGAAAATATAATGCAAACAAACTTCTACCATCTTAAGGTGGTTCGATTGCCATACAAAGCGTTATTTGACATTCGCAGGCTAACGGCGTGATATTTTAAGAAACTAATGTATCAGACTTCTATCAATTGGCTTCCCATTTGCGCCAAATTCCCCCTTTCCTAGAATAAACTTGTATAAACTAGATTAATTTGAGAAAACTAGTTTTCCCAAATTATCACGTGACAAACCAATTTCTCAAATTAAACTAGTTTATACAAGTTTATTCTAGGAAAGGGGGAATTTGGCGCAAATGGGAAGCCAATTTATGAATGTTTGTTACATAAGTTTCTTAAAATATCACGCCGTTGGCCTGCGAATGTCAAATAACGTTTTGTATGGCAATCGAACCACCTTAAGGGATGATTTTCGAGGCAAAAACTATTCTATATCCTTTGAAGGGTCTCAAATTATCTCTATACCAAATTTCATCTAGGTACATGGAATTTATCCAAACTTTCACCCCCTATTTCATACCCTTAGGGAATGATTTTCGGGATAAAAACTATCTAATGTCATTCTTCGGGACTCAAACGACCTTTATACCAAATTTCATCTAAACGGGATTCATCCAAATTTTCACCCCCCATTTTACCCCCTTAGGGAGTGATTTCCGGAATTACAACTATCCTATGTCCTTTCCCAGGACTCAAGCTATCTCTATACCAAATTGTATTAAATTGGGTTCCATCCGAATTTTCACCCCTAATTTCATCCCCTTAGGGGATGATTTCTGGGGTAAAAACTATCCCATGTCCTTTCCCAGGACCTAACCTATATCTACACCAAATTTCATCAAAATAGATTACATCCAAATTTTCACCCCCCCCCTTTCACCCCCTTAGGGGATGATTTCCGGGATAAAACCTATTATATGTCCTTCCCCGGGACTCAAACTATTTATATACCAAATTTCATCTAAATCGGTGCAGCGGTTTAAGCAGCTCCATACAAATTTCCACCCCCAATTTCAGCCCCTCAGATATAAAAACTACCCTTTGTCCTTCCCCGGGGCTCATTTCATCTAAATCGGTTCAGCGGTTTAGGCGTGAAGAGGTAACAGACAGACACACTTTCGCATTTATAATATTAGTATGGACGTATGGATTATTAGTATGGATAGGTAGTATGGATTATTTCCGCTTGTCTTCCAAATAGAGGTGTAGCTGTAGACTCACTTCAAAAGAAAGAAGAAACGAAAAACTCATTCAAATATCGCAAAAAATTACGAAGCTACAACCGTTTTAATGTCGCTTGTTAGAGTGAGAAAACGATCAGGGACCGTGACGTCCTCGAGCGTCATAGTAAAAAACAATCGTTTCATTATAAATGTGCGTTTTGCGGAAAAGAGACGGAACAAACCCCCTCTTAAAACTTTATACACTTATAACTTAGTGATTACCTATATAGCCTCTTGCGTTGCTTTTTTTCGAGATAATACAACATTATGATTATTTTGTTTAGTGTCTACATCCCTATTTACGATAAGATAAGATAAAATAAGATTTCTTTATTGTCAGAACTGTGTACATTTAGTTGTTTTGGGTAAAATAATGTCCAACAGCTTGCCCATTTCGGACGTACAATATTAAACTTAAAGATTAGATTAGATTAGATTAGATTCATTTATTGCTGATTGAAAATTGACATAATATTTTACAAATTCTCTTTGTACATAAATATAATGAATTCACAGAAAGCTCGTCAGGTTAATACAACAATTTTTTTACAATAATTTCAAGCAATAATAATTAATTAATATATAATTACTTAGTTACAAATTTAAAACAATATTGATCATATGTAATAATGTCAAAAAATATCATATAATGTCTAAACTAGAAAAACAAAAATAAAATATACGTACTTATGTCAAAACATATCAATTTCATGTCAAATAAATGTACAAAAAATATACTTAAATCAGAAATTACAGGCATAATAACAACACAATAAATAATTTAGCTCTAGGACATCCTAGATTACGAGTATGATAAAGTCAGAAAAAAAAATACAAAATAATAATAATATCAATTTTAAATAGCATCAAAATAGAATTGTCTAAAATTGTTTTTGGTCTGTGAATTCCTTTACTGAGTACAGCGACATTGACAGTAAAAAGTCTTTCAGTCGGTGTCCAAAACCATCATCTGATGATTCATTTCTGAGACTGGCGGGTAGTCTTCCGTACAAAGCGGGGCCTATTACACGCGGTGACTTGTCGAGGAGCGCGAGGCGCCGCGGCACGACCTGTAATCGCCCCGTCTGACGGGTGATTCTGCCGGGGATATTCACTTTTTTAAATAAGTTTATATTTCTACGTGTGAACATTATTACTTCATATACATAAAGTGAATAATGGGTCATCATATTATATTGTTTAAAAAGCTGTTTACATGAGTGCCTCGGAGTTATACCTGCCAGTATACGTAAGGCTCGTTTCTGTAATTTAAATACTCGGTCCGAGTCTGTTGAGTTTCCCCATAATATAATACCATATGACATCAGAGAAAAAAAATATGAGTAATAAATTTGGAGTAATGCATCACTGGAAACAACTGGCTTAAGTTTACGCAGCGCAAATACAGCGCTGCTCAGCCTTTCGCACAGGTTGTTTACATGCTCCTTCCATTTAAGCGTGGTGTCAATGGTAAACCCGAGAAACTTGCACGAGTCACAGCGCGGTATTGGACTTTGTATTAGCGGGATATTTTTTGTGTTTCCTGCTGCAAACAACAACACGTTCGACTTCGTAACATTAAGGATCAGGCCGTTTGCCGAGAACCACTCATGAAGTTGGTCGCACGTATTACTTACTCTTTTTTCAAGCTGTGAGTACGTATCAGCTTTTACTACCACGGTGGTATCATCGGCGAATAGGACCATCATACCTTCAGTAACAGAGGTAGGGAGGTCATTTATAAAGGCAAGAAATAGGGTATTTCCCAGCGCAGAACCTTGTGGAATTCCGAGGTCCAGCCTACCTGCCTCAGATCTGATTTGCCTTTTATTTTGACCTCAACAGTCTGGTGTCGGTTTTCTAAAAAGGATGCAAATAATTTGTGGGCATCATTTGTGATTCCGTACTGTTTTATATTTATTTTATATTTATTTACTGTTTTATATTCTTTTAAAGCTAGTCAAATATACTAAAACAATAACAACAATAGTATTTCCAAATAATTTTAACCATATTCACACATAAAATATTAATTTAGATCTATCCGACATCCGTATTTTCTTTTAAACCACGAACTTCGGAATTCGAAAATATTCGGGTATCTCTATCTCTATCGCACTAACAAATGACAGGAATGCAGAGGGCCTACCGCGAAAGGCATTCGAAGTTTCCCCTCTCTGTCATACTTACAAGTTCGTACATAAGTGCAAAAGAGAGGGAAAACTTCGAATGCCGTTCGCGGTAGGCCCTCAAATATACGAACTTCGAGTTTCGGTTTTCGTGGGTTGGCTGAATACGCAAAGAGCGCGCGCGCGTGCCATTAAAAAAAACCAAGTTTATATTGTTCGAATTTGTTGTTACACTTGTACAAATTACGCCTTAATTCGACATTTGCGCATATAAGTTCGCATATCAAAATCGATTAATTTTATATTTGCTTTTGGTACCTATGTGTCTCGTCAATGTATATCGTAGACGGGATTAAAATTATTAATAGGCGAAAGAAAGGCAAAGCAATTCCGCCATTTTGTCCGTAGTATTTCTTATTACTGTAATTTTGACGTTTCTTTTAGCTGACAGATGTGGCGGCGATATACTTTAAGAATAATAAATGAAAAATTAAATGAAGTCGTATATTACGGAAAATAAATTAATTGTCGCAGTCGGATAAAAACTATCCTAAGTTGCAGCTGGAATAATGATGTACCTATATAAAATGTTTCATATTTTTCCGTCCATGGGATGCTGAGAACATTCGTACCACAGAAAGCTTAGTTTCAAACTGGCTGATTCTTTTTATAATTTAGAGATTTATTATAAGTGGAGATAAAATACTATGATATGACAAAGTATATTTAGTTTCATTTTTTTTGTATAAAATAAATAAAGTTGTTAGGTATTAAGAATATTAGTTTGTGTCATGAATATGTATAAATTAGATTTTATCTGAGTCTTATATTATATATATAGTAAAGGAACGAAATTGTACCAGTAGACCCACCTAAACCATATTTTTTCTAGCAAGATTAGAATGATAGATATGCCGAACTGACGTAACTAGAGGTGCTACCACTGTTATGCAAACTATCGATACTATTCGAATGTAGTAAAAGTTTCGACGTGACAGCATCCTGTTTAGCTGATAATAATATAGAGTTATCAAAATATCTCAGATTTTGACTTGGAGGTCAATCTAATAGTTACATTTTGCATTCCAACTGCCATGTTAAATAGTAGCAAGAACACATGGTAGTTTGAAGCAGCTACCACGACACGCCAACTTCGTTTATTTGTCTTTCTGCTTCGATTAAGCAGGCGCGATAAAGATAGCAATACACGAAAGAACGAAGATTGCGTTACGCGGTAGCTGCTCTGGTTTCATGAAGATATTACGACGTTCTCAGGTGATTTCATACCAGCGAGGCGCACAGATATCGTAACCGTGTCTCACTCGACGTCATTTATATGGACCATTATGTAAAATACGAGTATACATATAATCATGGTTGAAAATTCTGTGGATAAGAAATTTTAAACCGAGAAAATTTGCATAAACAGAGTTGGCACAAAATGCCAAACCGTGTTAAATTCAACACACGTGCAATGACCGTAATAATAACCATGAAAGCACAGAGTTTAGTTAATGGAAAGGCGCAACAATATTCAGTTTTTAAAAATACGATGAACAACAGTACCGTATTCGTTTGACTAAGGACCGATTTTTCAGTCCCCAGATAAAACATATCTGTCAGTTAAATGTTAGCTGTCCTTTTTTTTAATATGTCTGGGGAAAAGGTTACTTAGTGATAACTTTGTCTGACAGATACATTTATCTGGTGATTGAAAAACTTGCCCTAAGAAGATAAATTATTTGCAACTGTAGGTATGTTTCTTTAAATAGTTCTTTAATACAAACTTGGGTTTTGTTAACGGTTAACCTACTTAGCAAAAAAAAACAAGAGTTCAAACCACGTTTGCTTACAGCTTACAGTGTAAAATCTTCGCAGGTCCGTAGGATGTTCAATAAAATAGTGGAATGTAGAATAGCTGGTTTTAATCCGAAGTGGAGAATTACAGAAAAGTGACATGTGTTTAAGTCGTTGTAAGGTAAGTTGTTTTTGTACAGTTTTTCTTGTCTACCTTTTCAATTTCCGACGGAAGACCAGCGCTGGCCTTCTAGGTTAGCACCATGCTGAGTCGGGGCCTTTTCGTGGACCATGTATTTTTAACGTTCTGTGTTTTGTTTTTTACACCCATTGTTTTGTCCACGAATAAATGTTTTCTTTCTTTCTTTCTTTCTTTCTTTCAATTCCAAACATTGCCATATGAAAAATGTATTGTTTATACACAATATTTGACCGATATTATTAAATTTGTATTAAACATATAATGAACATTTTATATAAAAAATGTGCATATAAATTATTTTTTTATTTTTTATTTCATTTATATTAACTATACGTCTATCATTACAGTCTCCCAATGCGATAGCGTAGCAAATTATTAACATAACATATATAGGGTATTACATAATTCTAAGTTTCACAATAACATAACACATACAAAGTACCTAACACATACAAAGTATCTACGGCTTAGCACAGAGAGCCATGGAGCGCGCCATGCTCGGCATTAAGCTACAAGACCGAGTGAGGAATATTGAGATCCGACGTCGCACTAAGGTGCGTGACGTCGGCGAAGTCATAACCAAACTCAAATGGAGTTGGGCAGGACATATTGCCAGGCAGCGTGACGGTAGGTGGACCAAAACGTTAACGGATTGGTGGCCAATTGCAGGAAAAAGAAGCGTTGGTCGTCCACCAGCTCGATGGGTTGATGACATAAAAAAGACCGCGGGTCATTTCTGGATGAGACTAGCACGGGACCGGGATAAGTGGCGTACGCGAAGAGAGGCTTATGCTCAGCAGTGGGCGATTACAGGCTGAAAATGATGATGATGATACAAAGTAACTTTGGTGAATTCATTCAAAGAGCAGTGGAATACATCAACCCGAGTAGCAACTAGATTGAGCGTGCGCAGAGCCCTTGTCCAGGGCACCTCGTGCAATAGGCCGGTGCGCGCGGGCGGCACGGCACGGCCAGCAGCGGCGGCCGGCGCCGGCGCCACACGTACCGCGACGGCACGCACAGGCCCACTTCAGCCAGTAGGTACCCCAGAGTTACTGGCCTTACCGCGTAAAAGTTTAAATACATAGGACACCAGAGTCAATTCCCTCCTAAACTCTAACCGATTGTACCCTACCATGCCTAACACGAATAACGTAGGGTACATTAATGGGTAAAATGGGTACACGCCATAACATTTTAGATATAAAAACCTTACGAATTTATTTTGTATCCGTTCCAGCATAAATTGGTACTTAGCTTCGTGCGGGCTCCAAACACTCGAGTTGACCTCCAATTATAATTATTAGATAGGCAATAATGAGGATCAAAAACATTAGATTTTTGAACGTTTCTGAACATACAGAGAACAAAACCGGCCAAGTGCGAGTCGGACTCGCGCACGAAGGGTTCCGTACCATTATCAATAACAATATTTATTTTATTTTGCTTTGAGTATTTGTTGTTATAGCGGCAACAGAAATACATCATCTGTGAAAATTTCAACTGGAACTATCACGGTATCAGTGAGATACAGCCTGGTGACAGACAGACGGACGGACGGACGGACGGACGGACCGGCGGACGGACGGACAACGGAGTCTTAGTAATAGGGTCCCGTTTTACTCTTTGAGTACGGAACCCTAAAAAGACCAAAAAGGAAATTTCAAAGCATCAAAAATTTGTATAGGTACTGTTAGATGTTATTATCAGTAGACGTAAACGTAGGTCATTATCAGTATAATGTTAAATGATGGGTCTCTTTTGGTTTCACTTGAATGGTATAGTTTTCATATATGCAGTATATGCACACATCCACCAAGGGGTTAACTGACACACATTATTGTAATTTGTTTAAACTGTATTACTGACTCAACCGGTCACTGACCGGTCATTGTGGCACTCTTAAGGGGAGGCATATGTGGTGTAGGGGGAGAAGTGGGTGTTTTTTTGGCTGATATTGATATGATGATGATGATGACTGACTCAACGTCACGGGATACCATAGGCACACAAACATTTTGGTTATAAAATACATACCTAACGTAAATACTTTACATACCTGTATTCCGCGCAGAGCTATGAAGGAGTCGTTTCTTTCCCCTCCACCCAAAGGCACCTCCCAGATAATTCGGACACCCTGGTAAAATGGAAATTAAATACACAAGTAAAATACCTACAATAATGTAAATGTCATAAGAATATGCATATAAAGACTGTATCGTTTGTTATAAATACAAGTTAGCTCTAACAGGAATAAGTTGTCTATTCATTTAAAAATATTCTGATACAAGACAATTGATAGACATTTGTCATAAAACCGATATCTTTATTCTTTTTTTGCTAAACTTGTTCCAATAAAAAAATGAGGGGTCTTACACCGGTCTTAGGTGTTAGTGTTGGAGCCGTCCAAACTGCTATCCGTAAGTACAGGAAGAATTATACCTTCGAGGACCAACAACGGCCAGACCAAAAACCAGGTCCGTCCAATCCAAAACTGGACCAAAAGATAGTAAAATTATTGGCATCTAATAGAACTATCTGTCCGAGATGTCGCGAAAAAAGTTGGTACGAGTATCGGGATGGTACAACGTGCAAAGAAAAGGAATAATTTAAAGACTTTTAAAAAACAGAAACAGCTGAAACGAAGTCAAAAACAAAAAGCATCTGTTAAGACACGAGTCCGAAAATTATATGACTCGATTTTATCGAAAAACCACAGCTGTGTAATAATGGACGACGAAACGTATGTAAAACTGGACTACAAGTCTTTGCCAGGCCCCCAGTATTACACTATTCGTGAGGGAACAGAAATCACAGGGGCTGAAAAATCTATTTGCGTTGAGAAGTTCGGCAAGAAAGTCATGGTGTGGCAGGCCATTTGTGAATGCGGAATGAAGTCAACTACTTTTTTTACTACCTCGCCCATGAATGCCGATATTTATACGAAAGAGTGCCTTCAGAAACGAGTATTGCCGATGATCAAAAAGCACAACTCCGAAACTGTATTTTGGCCTGACTTAGCGTCTTGCCATTACGCGGCTAAGGCAGTAAAATGGTATAAAGACAATAATGTAAATTGTGTGGCCAAAGAGTTAAATCCACCGAATTATCCAGAGCTTCGCCCGATTGAACACTACTGGGCTGAAAATGAAATGAAAGCTAAACTACGTAAAACAGCCCGTAGTGCCGATACAGATCAACAGTTTCGGTCAGATTGGAATAAGGTGGCTCCAACTTTTGACAAAGTCGCTGTCCGGTCATTAATGGGCTCCATGTGGCAAAAAATTAGAAAACTGGCCAGAAATGAATAATTTGGGCTTTTTATGGTACTATTCGAGTTGTCCATATTATTTTGTACATAGTTGATGGATTTTAGTATGTCAATAAATAATTTAAAAAAAGTTGTCGCATTTTTTTCTTGTATTTATAACAAACGACACAGTCTTTATACACAAGCACCAAACACTGCATTGCCAATTACCATTTCTATCACATTTATGGAGTTTGTAAGGTTATTTTTGGTTGCATTAAGGTTGACTGGTAGATAATGCTTAATAGCCTTAAGTCCACCTTTTGTGTCATAAGTATTTTGTGCAATAAATAATTAAAGCATAACATAACTAAATATTTAATATGTGTATGATATTTGATGTAATAATTTAAGGGTATATTACATCATTTTAACTACACGACGTAAAATTATGTTTTTTTTTGTAATGATCTTGTCAAAATGTCGATAAACTTTTATTTGGTTTTGCCACTGTGCCACGTTATATTATCCATTTCCTTTGGTGTAGCAAAATACTGATAAAAAGTGGATCGTTCGAAAAACGAAGGCGTTTTATTTAATCCCATCTAAAGACGATCAGAAGATTAATGTACCCATTAATAAAGACGTATTTCCCCTAAAACCTCCAAGTCGTATGTAAATACGGACAAAGCTGTCGGGTCGATTTGTCAACAAGCGGTCGACTTAATGGGAAAAATTCGGTCTTTGTGTTCCTTCCATGTCAAAATGAACAAAACTGGTTGGTAAATGGTAATAAAATACTAGATGAACCTTTGTGAAATATTGACACTGTGAATAAATTTAAGTAGAACGGAATGAGAAAAAATAAGAGTTAGCATTTAGCTTACTAAAAGCTAAACGTATTAAGCTTTCTCTTAAGAAAGGTGTCACAATTATTCCAACCCAGTAGATAATCGAGCGGGCCAATCCAATCCAGTGCTTGACTGGATCGTATCGGTAACATTATTCCAGTAGCATTCTAGTCCAGTGATCAAAACTACTTAGCACTGGCATGCAACTGGAATAATTTGAACCGGTACTGGAATATACCCTTTCCAGTTTGTAGTCCACTCCAGCAGTCATGGATACACGTGAATGGTGTAGACAGCTATGTCTACACCATTCTAGTGGCGCTAGATTGGGAGAGCTGGAATGAAAAATTAGACCGTCAATCCAGTCACTAAACTGGATTGCTCACTGAAATGTGCATATTCTAGTGCAGGCCCCGTATTATGGTTGGCCTTATCACGCAATAAGTGACAAGATAAGAGCGTCGTCTCGTTCTATCGAACGGTGTCAGCCAGTGACGGACGCTCTATCTTGTCGCTTATCGCGTGATAAGGCCAACCATGCTTCGGGGCCACGTTCAGATTATTTAATGGCTCACAACGATCACTGGACTGCAATGCTACTGGAACATTGTTCCTGATCTCCACTCAATTGCTCAAGGGTTAACATAAAAATAACAAGGGTTACAATAAAGTATTTGCATACATGCATACGTACATACAAATGTGAACCGGGCATTACTTTAAAATCAATCAGCGTGTGTATATTTCATGCAATAGCGTGAAGTGTGCTGTGTGCAATCGATTTGTCAAATCACCTCGAGTGGCGAACCACTAATGGGGACTCGGTTTTGTTCTGGTACGGTGCATGTGTGCAATGGATCGATTAATTTAACAATATAGGTATCGTAAAACCATACAACTATAGTCTACTAACCCAACTATGGTCCAAAAGTAAGCTCATTCGTTTCCATCAATACCGATTTCGTAATAGTGATTGTATACGTTTTTATTTAAATTTGTGTTATTATATTGCCTGTCTTTAAGTCCATCCACGAAAAAAGTCACACCTGAGCAAGTAATATGAGAATTGATTTGGACCATAGTTGGGTGACATGGACTATAGTTGTGTAGTTTTACGGTAGTTAGTTGAGCCAGAATAATGGCTTGAGGTTATTAATGTTTCTTTGGTACAGAGTGGACATTAATCTGGTGGCACGGCAGTCGCGCAAAACAAAGAGTCACAGCACTACCATCCTTTCCTCGAAGCCATTCAGGCCATTTTCAACAGACTGTAATTTTGTAATGGCTAAAGCTTGATTAATATTATAGTCCGGCAGCCATTCACGCCATAAATTGAAAAAAATATGGGTCGTCATTTTGGCCCATTGAATGACTTTCTAAACAGAAGAACTACTAAATACCAGACAACTTTGTTTTGATGATTCCAAATTGAAATATTTTTTTTTTCAGTACTTTCCAAAAATACTGAAAATACCTATATATATATATATAATACTGGCAACATAAAAAAACTCAGATATTGTATCACTATCGTCTCCTGCGTCGCAGGATAGGATTAATGCAAAAAGTATATATTAATATATCTTACGAAATAAAGTTCGTTCAACAACTTTGTTTCCGTTATGTACCGTTCTGTAAAAAAAAAAACATTTTACTTCCTCGTTTAGCCTCATAAATATGCAAGCCATTATTATAATCCCTATCGTATATTCCTTGGAAAGTTAGTTGGTTAAGTAAATTACTGAATACTTGATCATCTGACTTTTTATTTAAAAAAAAACCCAGAAATGTTATTTTCACCTCTCCTGTTCTGAAAGTTGACTTTTCATGGGCATATAGCCGGGTGGGAAATAGCTTTTTCTCCCCTAGGGTGGAAAGTATTTTTTTTTATTGTTACGGTCAGCCACGGCGTCGAAGATAGTTGAATTACTTCATAGTATATAAAAATAAAAACTTTACATTGTATCGAAACTCAGCTATGCATTAAGCGACGGGTTCATTACGACAATGTTGATAATAAATCCTGATGGTATTTTTCTTCCTAATTACAGAAAATCAACATTCAAAATCATTTCTGTAAATATCGGCTGCCCGCCATAAAGAATTATATAAATACAAGAAATAAGATTAAAACTATTAGATCAGATAAGTTTTTTTAAACTTTTCTAAAGTTGGCAATATGTGTATTTAACTGATTACTCTTAAAATACCTGTTTTAAAAAATGTACGTGCAGGATTTTACTTTCCTCACAGTCGAAATGAAAAGTAGAGTGTTTAACTCGGGTGAAATTACCCATTACACCCTCGGACTATTGGCGCTCTCACTTCGTTCGAGCGCCAGAAATATCTCGGTTGCAATGAGTCACTTTCAACCCTTGGTTAACAATGTACTATTTCATTAGCGATAAGACCCCGACGGAAAAAGAGGGGTGTTATAAGTTTGACGTGTCTGTGTGTCTATATATCTGTGTGTCTGTGTGTGTGTCTGTGGCATCGTAATTCCTAAACGAATGGACCGATTTATTTGCGGTTTTTTGCTGACGATCCGAGATGGTTCGTAGCTACTTTTTTCCAACAAAATCAGTTTACCCGTTTTTGAGATATTAAACTTTGAAATGAAAATTTCAGGGGTTTTCAACTTTTCTAAGTTATAGTTATTATAACTGTTGGTGAACAATAACAGGACATTCATTACCTAGGGCGGTAATACAATGAATCAAAAAATCAAATCAAAATAAAAAAATCAAAATAGTGATTTGTGAGATTTTCCGCATGCTTGCTACTTTATGGCCAGGTATGACGTAAAAATATTTGTATTCTATTTCTTCTTCTATGTCTCGTGCAGGTCGATGACGTAACGCGCGTCAGGTAAATTCAGGTAGATTTTCAATGGAAAAATAATAGTTAAATTGTACTCTAACGCGCGTTCGGAACGTTACGTGTTTACCCCCCTGGGGTCACATAATATTTTTTATATAGTCCCAAATAATTGCAGAAAGAGAAATCTTATAGAAAGGCCAGGTCAAAAGTACTCTAAACCGACGAGCATGTATGAGAAATGTTATGAAAGTGAGTGAAGCGAAAGTGGTTTGTCAGGATCGTAGCAAATGGAGATCCGTGATCTCTGCCTACCCCTCTGGGAAAGAGGCGTGATTATATGTATGTATGTATGTAAATAACTGCACGTATGATAGAAATGGTATCAAAATAGTCATGCCGAAACGGAATAGGTTCAAATCTCAGAGCATAGAATACTAGAGAGAGGACAAGCCGCCGGCGGCCGTGTCGCAGCTGTATGCTCAATGGGCATACACTGCCATACTGTGCACGCGTGCTGATCGCAGAGAATATTACGTTTTTTCCCAAAATGCCTGATATGATGCGCGTTTATTGTCAAATAAGCGTGTAGGTATACAAGAGTGTGTGTTTTAGATGTGAGCGTGCTTTGTCTTGTCAATTACTTGGGCGTTGTGTGGGTTAATGTACTTGCGACAGGCTCACTCTATACAAATCGGCTGCCATGTCCGATCTCCTTATATTCATACATCTGTGGTTCAAATAGACCCGTCCCATCGCTCACACGTCGCGTGGATGGATGGACGAGCACTAATTAATAACGAGAATCCCAAGGGACGTCGTTTTTAGAACAAAAGCGTTCAACGATACACTATTTCAGTGGTTTTTCCCTGATTAATCAGGGGAAAAAACAATTGAAGAATTGATATGATTCGTAATTTAATGAGGAAAATACAGCACAATTTTATTGCACCTACTAATATCAAGTTCAAAGCACAAAGCAAATAACTAGTAGTAACTTTTGTGAGCTGGAAAACTCGCAAGCCTGTCTTTTTTGAAATTTTATTTTGTGACATGTAGAGCAGAATAGCGGGACATCCGGACACCTCAGACCAAGAAAAAATGATATTTTTTCTTCGTCTGAGCCGGACATGAACGAATTTTGGCCCAAGCTAATGCCGCAGAATAATATAATACATACAGAACGGACACGAACCGCCTCCCACCGAAGTCGGCTACCTCACCGATGGGCGTTATTTCCCGGGTGCGATGCCGGGTAGCCCAGTGCGGCGCTCACCGCTCTGCCGTGGTCATTCGCGCATAAATAAGAAAGTACCTAATAACGTTCTCGGCGATGGGTAAATATTGTGCACTGTTTGGGTGCTTATCCACGAACAGTTCCCATTCGATGCAAATAGGTAAGTACGATTTTCAAAACTTAGGTAGGTGTTATAATCTAATTATGACCCGAAGAAAATGAATTGGTTCCATGCTTTTACTTTACTTGCACAACTTATTTCTGTCATTATTCATTTAAATAAAAAGCTGTATTTTAAACGAAAATTAGAAACAAAAAAAAACATTGTAATCTAACTAAGACTACTATTAGATTGAGCCGGACAAGTTAGGTTTAAATAGGATTTCAATTTCTGTAATTATTATGGAACACATCCCAATCTACCTAAAACCACTATCAAATTTAGCCGGACGAATTAGGTTTAAATAGGATTTAAGTTTAAATTAATTAAGTACGCAGGCTTCAATCGTTTGTTCGCCTACCTCTGTCGCTGTCGCACTTGCATATTTAAGCGACAGAGAGGGAGATATTGCGAGTTTCGATTTTCTTGGTACGAGTAGTGCCGCTGCGGTGCAGATGGGGTAGGGCTCACGCACGAACTTGTTTCGGGAGATACGCAAATCGAAATGTGATACAATATGGATTATGATAGACTAGCTTTTGCCCGCGACTTCGTCCGCGTGAACTTTAGTATTAACTTCCATTTCCTATTTGATCAACTTCCGTTAGGTAATAATTCCTAAAATGGTTTTCAATGTCTTAATGCAAAATATAATAATTTATCTGTGGGGCAAGAGTCACCTAAAGCTGTTCTGCCATTTTAAGGTGTCTGAGTCTGTACGTAACAATAATCCAAACTTACAAACGTTTGCAATTAAATTATGAGTAGAAAGTGAAATTACTACGTTATGGTTTTCAATACTTTTGTGAATATTGTTATTTTAAATAAGAGTCATGTATTACTATTATTATAAACCATTCAATTTAGCTCCGTTTGCATCATTTTGAGGGCTGTATTACGAAACGTTAAATCCATATACATAATTACAAAAGTAAGCGATAAATACTAAAGATTTGTGTGTTCTTGTATTCTTAAGACTTGGCAATTAAATGTATATGAAAATAAATAATCCCCAAATATCCGCCTTGCTACGCGGCATTTTCATAGCGTTCTCCTTGACTTTTCGATTTTCCGCGAATGGATTTTTTACTCGAATTTTCCGCGTTTCCTGTGTCGTGTTCATATTTGGTTTTTAAGTTTTATTGACCTACTTATATTTCTGCAATTTTGCCACAGTGTCTCGTGCCTTGTAAACATGTTCTCGAGCTTTAAACGTTATGTAACGCATTCGCCGACAATCAAGAGTTTTGCCGCCAAAAAAAGTTACATCTGAAAAAAAAACTCATACTTGCCCACGCTATAGTTCTTGGAAGATAGTAGGTAGGTATCGTTTTTCATTCGAAGAAATCTTTAACCAATGTACTTTTCTTTTTGAAAGAAAATTATCAATGAATTTCTGTTTAGACGTAGTCGATCAGGGATAACCTTACCACTTAGTAATTTCTGAATTAAATGAATGTTCATGAATGCAATTTTAACTGTAACATTAACGCAATGATTACTAATTTACATCGTTAAAAACATATTTGCGATTTCTGAAACGTCCAATTTTGTCACCTGTCGCTAACTTTTTCTAGAACCTTCATGATTCACTGCATTTTTGAAAATCTATCACTAAAAAAATAAAAACTATTATTACATAAACACAAAAACTACATGCCGGTAGCTGGGTTTGAAGTTGGGAACACCGAGTTTGTAGTATATAGGCCAAACCACTAGACTACGTATCAGTCGTTAGAACATGATGAATATTAGAATACCTTTACGTGTTATTTATTACCAAGGTGACGAAACCTGTTATTATCTGCCGTCGCATCATTATAATCTGTAATCGCCTCACCACCTATTTTTCATCCCATATTTTTCACTTTTTATCCCTACATTTCACAAATGTTGAATGGGGTTATTTTTACTTTCTAGTCAAGTATATGCTTGCCAACTTTCAAGTTTTCAGCTCATGGATTCAAGGAGTTCCCATACAACGATTAACCCCATTTTTTAACCCCTTTGAACCCTAATCTTTATGATTTTTATAGCCTGGCTGAAGATCCACTTAAACTTTCAGTAAAAGTCTCATATTAATCCATTGGCTCGTTTTCACGTGATGCCGTTACATATAAACAGACAGACAAACCGACAAACAGACACAAATTCTAAAAACTGTTGAAGTGTGTTCTGTGATTTATTCTAAGACCCCTTAACTGATTTTTTTGCCAATATCTTCAATGTAGGTACAGACTTTCGACCCTCAACAGCTTTGTTATATGTATAGATAGATAGGTGTTTTTCAAAATAGGCGTTCAGAATCGTTAATACCACAGATGTATGAATATAAGGGTACCTACTGACGATCCTCATACAAGAAAAAAAGTGTCCCAAATATTCCATTCCAGATCGTCACAGTTGCCGTTTTTTTATATAGGTACCAGTCGCGTGACGCACAGAAAAAAAATATTACATAGTATAATCTGGGACAATCTTTTTCTTGTTTAAGAGTCCCCGGCTAGCTCGGTTTTCCATACAAACGTAGTTAAGCTTTTTTTACTATTTTTAATACAGTGTACGAAATGATATTTGTCAATTTATATGGGTTTAATAATATTCAGCCGTGTGAACACTTGTTTTTAATGACGCCGTCTAGCGACTTGAACATCTACAGCGAATCCAACCCTACGCCATTCACGCACACATTGACGTGTGCACCGACAAGGCGCGCACACATATTTACCGGAACTAACTCATTTGTTTCTCGTGACCACCCTTTGCTAATGCATTAAATTTCGTTACATCTAGTTCGTTACGTATCTGCTAAAAGTGCAATCGATAGACTCGTCTCAAACGATCTAATGCCTGGGTACTTTCTAACCTTTACAACATGTAGGTACTATTTATTCTGCAAGAACGTCGCAATTGACAACATTTCATTATTTCAAGTGGGCCATTTTATGATTCAGTTCGCTAGAAAATATTTTTTTAAGGGTCGTGTGTTTTTTTATCTGTCACTGAATTGTAATTTTCATTCAGAAATATTAAATTCAAAAATAGCGAATTCCAGAAAGTCGTACGTAAATTATGACGTCAATACTACGGCTCTGCATGGCAGCTTGACACACTTTTCATATACGTCTATGATAGACGTAGTAAATATTAACGTCACACACGGCTTAAACCAAGTTAAGCTTCGCGATTCTATAAGAACGAGGGGAAAAGAAACAGAAAACTACTTTAAGGGGCTCACAGCTCCCAATGACCTTCAATCTGTTGCTGTCCGGTTTTTCGTATTTTTTTTTGGCTTACCGTATTAACAACAATGAGGTTAACCGAAATAGTATCCCATATTTACTTCAAAACTCATAGTTTTTGAGATATATGGCACTAAACTTTAGAAGTTTTAGGCCAAAAACCAGTTATTTGGACGTAACTTTTGTAAAAATGAGTTAAAAATAAAAAACTCTCTTGGGTTGTTAGAAACGTCAAAAACGAACAGATACATGTAAATTTCATATTTTAAAGTGCATAAACAACATACTAATATCGAAAACAGAGCTTTATTTGGACCATGTTTGAATAAATCATAAAAAAAAAAACATTTTTTTCCAAAAAACTCTTGCAAAAGTAAATAAAGTATTGAAGAACCGATTAACGTTTGTGGCATAAATATATCTATTGTAATGACGGAGGAATATCATCTCAAAACTTATCAAAACTAGTCAAAAAGCGCGTGGAACCCCTTAATACGTTCAGGTAACGTAATTAAGGAAATGGTTTTGGATTTTGGCATCATTAGATACATATTTTGAAATGTTGTCAATTATACTTTTACAAGTCAAATTCTGTCAGCAATTATATAAAGACAACTACCAAGAAGAAACGCCACATACACATGAGTGATGTATTATATTATTTACGTCATACCTGGTCATAAAGTAGGAATTACCGCACGCTATGCGTGCGGAAAACCCCACTTCCTGGCCAGATAGAGACATAAAATGTTGTACTCACCACGGGCGGTAATAAAGAAAGCCTCAGAGCGCATATTTATCGCCCTTGCCTTCGGCTCGGGCGTCATATACCTGCGATCTGAGACATTCTTTGTTTAACCGCCCTAGGTAAGTAAATGTACTATAACAGGTTACTTTTCTTCCCTTGTTGGTTTATTGGATCCGTTTCCTTAATAAGCGCTTGCAATTAATTCCCCTGACCTTATGACCCCGTTTTACTTGCATGTATTTGTTGTTTGCTTGCAACGTTAAACTTAATTTAACTATGTATAAAATAAATAAGTATCCTTATCTGCTACACAAATAAATATACCAGCATACACTACGTCTCAAGAATCAAGCAATGTTTAATTGTATTGTTTTAAGAAGGAAATAAAACTAATATTTACGTGTGGTTTTTCCATTCAAATCGTTAGTAAACCGAAACAGACGTAGACGTTTTAAAACTTATAAAAACCGGCCAAGTGCGAGTCGGACTCACGCACGAAGGGGTCCGTACCATTATCTATAAAAATATATATTTTATTCTGTTTTTAATATTTGTTGTCATAGCGGCAACAGAAATACATCATCTGTGAAAATTTCAACTGGAACTATCACGGTATCATTGAGATACAGCCTGGTGACAGACAGACAGATAGACAGACGGATAGCGGAGTCTCAGTAATAGGGTCCCGTTTTACTCTTTGAGTACGGAACCCTAAAAATGGTATAAAATCTTTTTTTTTTCTTATATATTTTTCGGATGTTTTATGTGCGGAATATCATTTGATTTGATATTTACCGCGTTAGCTTTATGGTGAAGGAAAAACATCGTGAGGAAACCTGCAAAGGTATATGACTATGCCTGTGCCCAACAGTATATATAAACTGATTCATTTATTTATTTTTTACCTAGTTTTTATCATCTGTGTAAAGTCACCGGCATTAATATATGGAAGGCTGCAAAAATATCTGATACAACTCTATTCCTAGAGCCGTTAGAACGTGCCAGATATTTTTGCGGCCTTTTGAACCATCATTTATATTGACGGTGACTGTACAAGCTCTAATCAGTAGTCACGTATATTGTTTGCGGTTGAGTTGAGTTTTCATTTTTGTATAATGCAGTTCCGCCTACTAACGATATTTATAAACTTCAAATTAAAGGAAAAATTTAAAAATTTAGGCTCCGAGCCGGATTCGAACCGGCGACCACAAACATACATGGCCCGTCGCTACTAACCAACTGAGCTATCGGAACAATCTGTCTCAGCCCCTAAATGTTTCAATCAGTTCCTTCTTACAACGCCTTAGGGAGGCGTGTGGCGACATCTACCTAGAAGACATAATATGCTTCTTTAACGGCACCAACATCTCAAATTATATTGAGAAATCGTCAGTAACGATGCGCCACCCCATACTAAATTCATTTTTGTATAATGCAGTTCCGCCTTCTAACCTCGTTTTTCCTTTAATTTGGAGTTGAGTTTTATTTATTGGTTGTAAATGTATACTTAGCTGTTACCATCGAGCGATAAAAAAACAATTGTCTTTTATATACTCACGTCTATAGCAGTGTCAATGACGAGGTAAAGTGGCTTGTACGCATGCGTGACCTGTGCGCGTAGCACGAACAATCTGCGCCCGCACACGCGTCGAGGCTTCAGAATCACCTGAAACAATATTTCATGTTGATATTCCCAGAGTCAAAGAATTTTTCGGAGTTCGTTGCCATGGAGACGTCTCCTACGTCACTATTAATCATCATCACATCATCACACAGGCCTCCCCCAAAGAGTGCCACAATGACCGGTCCTGCGCCACCCGCATCCAGCGGGCTCGCGCGACCATTACCAGGTCGTCAGTCCATCTTGTGAAGGGTCTACCCAAGCTGCACCTTCCGGCACTTGTTCACCGATTCATTAACCTGAACCAATAAACTCGTATCGTCTTTCATCTAATCAAATTTATTTGATAAGTTATGATGACCAATTAACTTACAAAATAGTACATTTTAAAAATCGAGACCAAAAAAAAATCAAATACTCAAAACAGTTTAATAACGTTCAACAGGTTGTGTAAACTACTGTTTACCGTTATTTTCCGAGTAAGTATTGTTTCTATTACGCATCACAAGTTCCTTCTGTTCAGAACAGAGTCAAGTGCAGAGCGAGCGTTAGGATCTCATAAATAAACATGGTTCTCGTCTGCACAGCCTCTGTTTACTTTTTACAAAGGGTAAAACGGTATAGCATTATAAATCATTCTCAAGCAAGCACAATGGAATAAAATATTATATTTCTTAACAACTTACATCTTACACCAAAGGATTTTTCCAAGGCGAAATGTAAATGTGTTTTAATAAAAGCTTAGCAATCATTTATTAAGGATTCCTAAAACGGAAAGAAATATCCATAACAAAATGAACATACCTTTCGAGATCAACTTTGAATGCCAACCATCATTCCGGTGGTTGAATTAAAAAATTCAGATTCAGTTTTAAGATAAACTCAATCAATTGAAAATCCTTTGTTGCTTAGAAAGTATTTTTAATCTTGAAATTATTTTTCTTACTGACAAAATTAAGTTCACATTCTTTCCACGCATCGTACCTTTTTTGGTTGAATACCAAAACTCAGTAAGCAACAAATATATTTATGCCACACGTGACGATAAATAGCAATTACAATATTTTTCTAAATAAAAAACTTAAGTTCACATTCTTTCCACGTACCTATCGTATTTAGGTTGACCACCAAAACACAGTAAGCAACGAATATATTAACCTAACACGCGGCGATAAGTTGCAATTAAAGCTTGCTACACATATTATGTGCACGACATTATTTTTTCATTTTTTTCTTAATTAAATCATGTTAAATTATGTTTTTAGAAGTTTATTACGACTTTTACGGATTTGGACCCTTTACAAAAAAAAAACTTTAACCATCGCTATTTTAATTGTTTGATAGTAGTTACATAGGTAAATGTTCATTAAAATAACTCAGTTAAGAGCTTTGCTCGGAGACAGCCTGGGAAATAATAAAGTTACGAAGTTGGCTGGCGCGGTGCCTAATGAACGCGCACACTAGCTGATGGCCGAGAAACAGTTTATGGCTGTTGAGATTCACAAATTAAAATAAGAAGTGGATTAAACTTTCGTAGACAATTTTCAGATATTGGTCATTGAGTTTTATGAATTTGCAAATAAAGTCATGTGATTACAACATTTACAACACATGCTTAGTAAAGTTGCTTAGCGAGGATCCGGGATATAAAAAAGTTACCGAGTTAAAAAAAACTTACCCTGAAAAAACAACCCCATAAAAAAAAACTTACAAACTTTAGGTACTTACCTTTTTATAATGTTATTATATTATATCAATATATTTGACTGTCAGATTAGTAAAGACTAAACTAGAACTAAGATTACTCATTACCTATTTAATTGCCTGTAGTTGTATAGCGTAAGGTCTTTGTGTTGATTTTATTTATTTCGGTGAACAGTAAATAATATCTGTATTGTATTGTTAATAAGGTAAGAAACCTCAGGTTTGGTCAACTTTAGACCATCAATAGTGTTTAAAGTTTTTAAACTAACCCAAGTCAATACCATGGCAAAGAGCCAAAAATAAAGGTGATCCAGTGAACGAATATACATAGAAGTCTAAGTAGCGCGAAAAGTGGCCCCACAAAAAGGATGCACTTATAGGCGGGGATTAAAAAGGATGCCTAGCAGCCGTTCAGTTCAAACATGGCCACCGTGTCAAACTGTTAAATAAACCAAACGTTCGGTTTCAATAAATATGCCTTGTTGTGCCATAAAATGGTGTGTGAGTCGTTCGGACAAGCACAACACAAAAGATGGAATCACTTTTCACAAGCCCGCGGGTTCGCGTTCGATGTGTGTTTGAAGTTTATTTTCAATGTTTTACAACTTGCGCGTGCCCGCGCCCGACCCGCGTCCGACCCGCGCCCGCGACCGGTGTGTGGAGGCCTTTAATACAGCGATAAATATATTATTTTGATTTTATATCCGATGCCTTTCTATCTATAAAATGAAAAAAAAAATGTTTTTAGTTTTTTAACACATCCAATTAGAAAAGACATATTATGGAATGAAGCAGTTCGTTTGAAACAACACGATTCGAAATGGCATGCCAAAAAAGGGATGTTCTTTGTTCTTTACATTTCATCTTGCATTCATTGTAAATAAATGTTTTGGTTATATGAATCTTTCAAAGATGTGACTGATGCATTTAAAAACGATTCTTGCAGCAATCAAATTTTATTAATTAAAAGCGCAATAGAACAGTTTCTAATTGTTCTCTACTTGTGCTATTTTCGTATAAGTATTTTAGAATATTAATATCTATTTATTTTTTTAATCGTACTAGCTTTTGCCCGCGACTTCGTCCACGTGACTTTAGTATTAAATTCCATTTCCTATTTGATCAACTTCCTTTAGGTAATAATTCATAAAATGGTATTCAATGACTTAATGCAAAATATAATAATTTATCTGTGGGGCAAGAGTAACCTAAAAATGTTCTGCCGTTTTCAGGTGTCTGAGTAGGTAACAATCATTCAAACTTACAAACGTTTGCAATTATATTATGAGTAGAAAGTGACATTACTATATTATGGTTTTCAATACTTGTGTGAATATTGTTATTTTAAATAAGAGTCATGTATTACTATTCTTATAAACCATTCAATTTGGTTCCGTTTGTATCATTTTGAGTGATGTACCTATTACGAAAGTGGCTACAACCTAACCACACTTACTGAATATTTATTTTTTCGAAATATACATACATTATGTTCTTAGTGGTAAAAGCAATTGCTGCGAGCACGAAATCGGAGCCCCGGCAGAATGTAGAAGCCTAGAGCTACTTTCCTCCTTCCAAGTAGCCACCTTCTAACAATATGAAGCTAGGCAAAAGGCTTTTCTTTTCAACAGAGCCTTGAGCCCCGGCCGATGACCAAAGAGGAAGTAAGATCGATGCAATATCCTTCCATTAATCTCGCACGTAAGGAAACCCAGAATTAGGAACCTTCTTAAAATTTTAAAAGATTGCGGCAGCAAGGGATACATTAAGGAACCACAGAACACCAGTGAGCTCTGGCAGAAGCCTGAAGGCCGAACTTCTTTGGAAGACCAAAAAGACTCAGAAGCAGAACCTCTTCCACACCTCCATCCCAGTCATTTGATATGAGACCGAAGACGAACTTCAAGGTCCGCTTAAGATCCTGCTGTAACTTATTAAAAAACATACTCCACATCCAGTATAGTAAAATTTCACTTAAAGTCCTTCATTTTGGACGAATGGTTCTCAATTTCATTTTAATTGTAATATTCTTTTTGCCTCCGTAGGTAATAGTACATTACTTACCTAGGGCGGTTAAACAAAGAATGTCTCAGATCGCAGGTATTTGACGCCCGAGCCGAAGGCAAGGGCGATAAATATGCGCTCTGAGGCATTCACTTCTGCTTCCACTTTCTCTCCGAATTTTCTCTTCCATGAGAGTCATCCCAACCGTCTATTGTTCTGTCTCTTGTTCAAATAATACCCGTTATAGCCCTCTGTTAGCGCACGGCAGAACTAATGAGATCCCGAGTTTGCCCAGAAAAATATGTCCTCGTTACCTGACATTATAGTAAAAGCACATTACAATTACAACCGAAGTCATAATGAAAGTAATAGGGGGCGCTGAAGGCAATATTCTTATCTCCGACTAATATTTAAATTTACAAATATCATAATCTATACATATATTATAATAATATATTTATTTAATTGTATGGCATATATTATTTTTGGCCTTTTTGAGTTTGTCACTCTTTATTACCACCCAGGGGACACGTGCAGGGTTGTGGTAGGTAAGCTCCTGCGGACGCGAGTGACAGTTGTCCTCCCTTTGTCAAGTGAGTGGGCAACTCGACTGTTAGAGGTTCTTAAGCCGCCCGAAGGCCTCTAACATGGCTTAACGACTACTGTCATAGACAGCAACCGGGAGCAACTGCTTAGCGTGCCTTCCAAAGCACGGAAGCGCTCATTTATAGTAACCACTCAAAGGCGGTCACCCATCCAAAGACTGACCCCTGCCGTCTTTGCTTGACCTGCGTTATCGTTTCCGATACGCAGGCGCCGCCGGGCTATGAACGCTTCATATAATAATATATCATTCACTAAAACACCTGTTTTAAATTTAAATTGCACAATTTGGACATAAAAAAATATAAAGTACTTTTCTGAGGAAATCGAAAATCGTTGTTGGTATCATTCCAACGATTATCGGCATTATATTGCAAACCTTTGGTTAAAGATTTAGTGTGTGTGATGTTCCATTAACTTACTCTAACTTAAAAATACTGTAGGTAGGTACTACAGTATTCCCAAATAAGAGATACCATGCAACGTTAAATCCATATACATAATTACAAAAGTAAGCGATACATACCAAACATTTGTGTGTTCTTGTATTCTTAAGACTTGGCAATTATATGTATATGAAACTAAAGAATCCCCAAGTATCCGCCTTGCTACGCGGTATTTTCATAGCCGTTCCTTGACTTTTCGCTTTTCAAATTCAGTCAAGTCAGATGAAGTAAAATTTGGTCACCTTGGTTTTTAAGTTTTTTTGACCTGAATTTTTTTCTGCAATTTTGCCACAGTTTCTCGTGCCTTGTTAACATGTTATAGAGCTTTAAACATTCTGTAATGCATTTGCCGAGAATCAAGAGTTTTGCCGACAAAAAAAGTTACGTCAGAAAAAAACTCATACTTGGAAGCTTTTAGGTATCGTTTTTCATTTGAAGAAATCTTTAACCATTGTACTTTTCACCACTTAGTAATTTCTGAATTAAATAAATGTTCATTTATGCATGCAACTTTATCTTTAATATTAACGCAATGATTACTAATTTACATCGTAAAAAATATTTGCGATTCCTGAAACGTCCAATTTTGTCAGCTGTCGCAATTTTTTTCTAGAACCTTCATGATTCACTGCGTTTTTGAAAATCTTTCACTATCTATCACTAAAAAAATAAAAACTATTATTACTTAAATACAAAAACTGCATGCCGGTCGCTGGGTTTGAACTTGGGAACACCGAGTTCGTAGTCTATAGGCGAAACCACCGGACTACGTATCAGTTGTTAGAACATGATGAATATTCGAATACCGTGACGTGTTATTTATTACCAAGGTGACGAAACCTGTTATTCCCTGCCGTCGCATCATTATTAATCTGTAATCGCCTCACCACCCATTTTTCATCCCATATTTTTCACGTTTTATCCCTGCATTTCACAAATGTTGATTGGGGTTATTTCTACTTTCCAGTCAAGTATATGCTTGCCAACTTTCAAGTCTTTAGCTCATGGATTCAAGGAGTTGCCATAAAAAGATTAATCCCATTTGTTAACCCCTTTGAACCCTAATCTTTATGATTTTTATAGCCTATAGCCTGGCTGAAGATTCATTTAACGTTTTGGTAAAAGTTTCACATTAATCCATTCGCTCGTTTTCACGTGATGCCGTTACATATAAACAGACAAACCGACAAACAGACAAAAATTCTAAAAACTGTTGAAGTGTGTTCTGTTATCGATTCTAAGACCCCTCAACTGATTTTTTTGCCAATATCTCCAATGTACAGACTTTCGACCCTCTACAGCTTTATTATATGTATAGATGGCGATCTGTAATGTGATATTTTTATAGTTGTGCCTGTTTCGCCGGAAGTGTTGTCTCTCATTTAGCACCACCCAGGGGACACGTGCAGGGTTATATTGATATACTGGGGCTCTACGTGTTGTGCTTTTAGTGACTCCCAGATAGATAAGTGTGATAAAGTATTGAAAGCCTTCTAGTAATCTATAAAGGCAATGTACTTAGAGCGGCCTCTGACATTCCTGATATTTTTCTATAAGGAGCTCTACATTACTTATACTTGTATTATATTGTAAATAAAAATTAATAATCTGGTATTTTACCTGGCGACTCAGCCCTACTTCTTAAACAAAAAAAAAACACGCAAACGTTATCATAACTAAGTTGCTTCTTGTCGCATGTAACCATTCAACAATTATCCGTTTTCGATGTCACTGTCACATGGCTGTCGTCCGACGTGGCGCACGACGGCTAATCACAGCATCGCATTCCTAAATTGACCAATCGCATACATTTGTGTTGGGTAATTGAAAATGGGCTGACATTTTGGGTAGCTGTGATTGGATACGCAGTTGACTATGCGCATACCGGGTTTTGGGTCAGAGTTTGGGTAGAAATTTGTATGGAGCTCGTGTTCTATGTATATTTGTTCACTGAGGTGATCGAATAATTCAAATCAAATAAGTCAGTGTTAATAATCATACCGATATTTCTTTTTTCGCATAACCTCCGATATCAAAATCGTTAGGTAGAAATTTCACTTTGAGAAATTCTTCACCATCTGAAACAAACGGTTAGAATTAATTACATACATTTTAAAACGTATTTGACATATATATTTTTTTTTAATTCTCGGAGTAAATAATTCTGTCAGCAATTAAACAAGATGAACAAACGAACCCAATATGTATAATAAATCTTCAAAAACATATATTCCAAATTCGTGTCCTCTTTCAACCAAAGAAGGAAAACATCGTGAGGAAACCGGCCTGATCCCAATAAGGTCTAGTAATTTTTCCCTCTGGATTGGACGGTCTGCTTGTCAAATCTTAGGATTTGGTGCCGTAGTGGATCCCAGGCTCCTTTAGGGTACAACCGGGAATAACACAAGGAAGATGTAAATGTGTCCTCTTTCATAAATACCTATGTCTAGGTAGAACTGCTTAATAGACAATAGTATTCCTTCACAATACAATAGAACTCCAAAGTCAAGGAATCAACTCAATAATAAATCGGATGACTGCACTTCATTGATACAATACTAGTAGTTGATGAGGAAAGATCCTTTTGTCGTCTCTCGAACACTAACTAGCCTAAAGTTTCGGAACTCATCAAGACTCAATTTTGTTACTCAGAGTCTAAATCACCTCATTCGCTTTTGCTGTTCACACAAATATATTCCTTACTACTAATACACTTAAATCGTAGTGTGGCGTGGGTATTCACCTTGACTTTGGCTATTTTGACTTTCCAGTACCTACAAAGAAAACAGAATGGCGATGCTTTAGGCGAGGTTTGTTTTTGTTTTAGTTGCTGCCATCAACTAAAATCTGTACCTACTCGTTGGAAGTTTTTGTTGTGTATTGTATGATTTGCAGGGTAGACTTATAAAACGACTTTGTCGGGTAGATCATTAAACGATCATCTAAAGAAACGACACCTAGTCTTTTATTTAACAGTGGCGACGAGGATGGGATATACAGTTTTTTCGAAGTAAATTCAGGTGTAAAACATGGCGACTATTGGCAAATTAAGTGCTTTTGATGTGGATAAGGGCAACTAACTGGCGAGTATATGTGGACAGAGTAGAAATGTATTACAAGGTCAACGAGGTGGCGGATGACATGAGGCTACCGATATTAATCTCGGCCATCGGCGACGCAGCTTACGAGTTAATGGTAACCCTATGTAGCCCAGAAAAACCAGGAGATTTAACATACGCTTTTGTGCTGAAAATAATGGAAAACCATCTCCAACCGCGGCCGTCAGTTTTAGCAGAACGTTTTCGCTTTCGTCAATGTCGTCAGGGCAAAGGTCATTCGGTAAAGGATTATGTCGCAGAGTTGAAGAAATTGACCCGTTATTGTGAATTCAAAACAGCACTTAATGAGAATTTACGTGATCAATTTGCATGCGGAATTAATAACAATCTATTTAGACTAAGATTATTTACCGAATCGAAATTAGACTTCGAAAAAGCTCTATTTGGTATGTTGTATTTTCGGTCTAACGATTAAATTTCTTTGGAATAACCGTGGAGGTGTTGTGTATTGTATGATTTGCAGGGTAGACTTATAAAACGACTTTGTCGGGTAGATCATTAAACGATCATCTAAAGAAACGACACCTAGTATTTTATTTAACAGTTTTAATGCTACAGTTGATATTTATCTGGATCAAACTTGAGAATTACGTAATATAATAATAAATAAATAATAAAAAGATGCAAGTTCTCTATTGAAATCGGTTTTTATTTTACACTTGTTGCCTTATGCTTATTGCTACTATCAGCCCAATCTAATGTAGGCTACTGTTCGTACACTAATGTATTTAGGCTACATATAATAGTTATCTTATTAACGGTGGATGTCTTACCAATAGGGTTTTCCCACCGCACAGTGGTGGCTATTGGCGTAATGTTGGTGATCCTGAGTTTGTAACAAGAGCAACCGCAGGGAGTCAACGCTCGGCTTGGACGCAGCAGGGCGCAGCCTTGCAAGCGCTCACCAGGATCCAGGTCGCATGTCTCACCTGTAAAAGAAAAACATTGTAACTACAGTTTATTGAAGTCCACAAGTTCAAGACCCTTTGAAGGCCAAGATGACCTAAAGGTTTACATGTTGTCGTGCCCGCGGTGCTGAGAACAACTGAGTCGCTTAATTTCAAACCCGGGTAAATCCATCTGTCAAATCATGCGATTTTGATAGTAAGAAAAGGTGATAAGGTAGATATTTGCTGATAGGGTCGAATGGATTTATCCGATTTTGAATTTAAGCGACACAACTATAGGTGCTATGGCGTTTACTGTCAAGGTCACCTTTGTCATGGGAAAACCGTTCGTGTGTCCATGTCTCTGTCGTAGCTACGTGTAGAATGGCGTTCGAAGGGTTAATCTTTTGATAACCAGTTGCTCCCCAGGGGTCCAATTTTTTCCGAAATAAATCTTAAAATTTGCCTGACCTGGGAGTCATGGGATTCGAAAAGTTAAGGGTATGCTGAGATCGTGAACTGTTGGAGTTAATTTTTTCTTAAAAGCTACTTAGAGGAACTTGATTATGCATTTTCAGCAGATATTAACTTTTTGTATAAATTTTAACTTTTCATCAAAACATTCCAAAAAGCCTTTTTTAAAGACTTCTTAGAGTACGCAATTTTGATACGTTTTAGCGCAATGAAACGCAGAGTAAATAACTAAAACAGAATTTCTTTAAAACAATTTTACAATATGGACCACCATCTTCTATGTTATGTCATTCTATACTAGAACTCTTGTTGTTATTCCGTCTCGTTAGCCAGGAGACAATAAGACAGAATTTATTTAAAACAATTTTACAATATGGACCATCTTCTATGTATTAAAAGGGGTTGAGCATAATAATATTGTTAAGTAAAGCCAACATTTCATGAATTTAAACCCATAAAATCGCAGTTTTAAAAAGTTACCCAGGAAACGTAACTATGGCAACTAGTGACAGAAAAGAAGTTTCACTCATTTGAGAAGTTACTGTTTTAAACGCCTTCGTTCTCAAGAGCATTCTCCGGTGAGTTAGAAAAAACACAATAGGAAATATATTCAAATATAATAACGTAGAGAATTCTCTAGAACACAGCACAACACAGTAAGAATAAAAGAGATGAAGTATTCAAAAGGTCATAAACATATCCAGTTACCGAATAACCCAGTAACTTACTGTTAAGATTTGCCGCTAGATGTCGCTGTAACGGCCGCAAACTAGCTACTGGCATGTTGGTTTATAATGATCACATAAGATGTTATTGAGAATGTTTAGTTTTAAGATTTGCCGCTAGATGTCACTGTTACAACGAGAAACTAGCTAACGACATTTTTTGTTCGATCTAATATAGTCAAATCGGATATTTGTATGTGTGTGATTTTTTTTGAATATATCGAAGGTGTACAATTTCCACTGAAGTTTTATTGTGGTAAACAACACGGAAGTTTAAACATGGTCCATCGAATCGGACAGTTTGGCGCTGGTTGCCACTAATGTCAGTGAGTGGAGGAGCCATCTTCGTTTCGTTCCCATAGTGGCAGTGGATCGCTGTCCAGAGGGACACGAAGGAAGAAAAATATATATAGTACAGTGAAGCAGCGTACTGTGGCACCATCTAGCGGTTGCCAAGCTGAGTCACAGGCGGCGCGGCGAAGGTGACGCGGCCGTCAGGAGAGGACAACGAAGGAGGAGCTCCTACGTCATCAGTGTTGTTTACATTCAGTTGAGTGAAGTGCAAACCGTGAGTACTCTTAGTTTATTATTGTATGCAAAATTGAACCTACAGTTGTTGAAGATTAAAACTTTGAAGAATATAATTCAGTGTCAAGCAAGTTTGAACCTTAACGTCTAGTGAATTTGGGACTTTAATTATTTCTTGAGTATATTAACAGTAACTTAGAAAAATCACTAATATTAAATTTAGGACTTAGAATAGTTTTAGTAAAACAAAAGATACGGGGAATCCATGCCCGATTTTCCCCAGAAGTTCTAAACACTTGTAATTTTTTAGAGAGTTTAGTTGGACTTGGAATTTTTCAAAGTATATCAGTGAGGTATTGTTGTGAACCTTAAATTGTAGTTTAGTAATTGCTTTCTTAAAATTGTAAGTGCACGGTTAAGTAAATATTTTGTGTTCACTATGGAGTCATTAATATCTTATCAGGAAGAGATTTCTGCACGTATTTCCAAGGCAAGCGTGAACTTTAAAAAATCACCAAAAGAAAGAATTACACAGATTTATGTTGAAGGAAGGTTAGAATTGTTAGAACAGATGTGGTCAGAATTTAGAGTCGGTGACAAAGAACTTTTGCAAACAGTAGATAAAATTTTGTTAAAGTCAAAAGAGTATATCAAAAATGATGTGTATAATACAACACAAGAAGTTTATATGGAATATAAATGCGAATTGAAGGCTAATTTGGTGAAATTCCATACAGAAAGTGTAAGCAAATCAATTGAATGTAATGTCATGAATGGAGAACAAAGTCATATCCGTCTCCCAAAGATAAGTATACCGAGCTTTTCCGGCAAGTATACTGAATGGATAACATTTCGAGATTTATTTGTTTCCTTAATTCACAACAATAATTCACTAGATAACGTACAAAAATTGCATTATCTTAAGGGATACTTGACCGGAGAAGCTGAACAACTAATCAGGTACACACCGGTAACGGAGGCAAATTACGCGGCATGCTGGAGGCAGTTGGAAGACCGATATAGTAATAAAAAATATCTATCATATAGTATTTTAAAACCATTATTAGGTCAGCGAAACGCTAATTCTGAATCAGCAAGCTACTTAAAGGAACTGCTGGACACGTCTTCCGATTGCTTGAGCGCGTTGAGTAATTTGGGGATCGATGTGTCTACTTGGGACATTATTGTTATCTATTTGTTATCTTCAAAATTGGATCCTGAGTCTCGCAAGCAATGGGAGTTAAGTGTTACGTCAAATGTGAGTCCAAATGATTTGCCCACATTCATAGAATTCAAGAATTTTTTGACTAGTAGATATCGAGCTCTAGAGTTTCTTGAGCCTGAAAATAAAGGGAGAAATGTATATGGTAGGTTGTCTACTTTGAATACAAATACGGCTAAATCATTCTATGTTAACGATTCTGCTAATGTTGTGTGTGAATTTTGTAGTGACAATCATAAATTATGTTTTTGTAAAAAAATTGCTGCAGAGGATTTTGAAAAAAGACACGAATTTGTCACAAATAATCGCATTTGCTATAATTGTCTAGGATCCAATCATTCAGTACGATTCTGCCAAAAAACCATGAATTGTCGCATTTGCAATAAACGGCATCATTCCTTGCTTCATCCGAAGGGTGTTCAAACTTCAACTGCTCATTTTGGGAACGTAGATCAAGCAGTTGCAGTGTCCTCTGAGGAAAGTTGCGAAGCAGATGCACCGTCTGGTAGTTCACCTCATGATATCGCGTCACATTCGGCACAGGTAACTTTGTTTGCGAAAGGCAAGGTTAATCACCAAGTCCTATTGGCCACGGCTCTTGTAAAGGCACAGTCCAAGACAGGTCAATTTCAAGTTTACAGGGCCTTGTTGGATCAAGGCTCCCAGGCCTCTTTTGTCACAGACGCTACTGCACAAGGATTAGGTCTAAAGAAGGTTCCTGCGAAGGGAATAATATCGGGTTTAGGCGGAGAACAAACATCAGTAAACATCAAGATACATGGTAACCTTAAAAATTAAATCTTTGATTGATCAAGACTTCGAAATGGAATTAAATGCATACGTGTTACCAAATATCACAACGTATCTCCCCGCGCACAGAGTTAGTGCGACGGGATGGGTAGATTTGAAACAACTCATTTTGGCAGACCCTGATTACGACACTCTTAGCAAAATTGATATTTTGCTGGGAGCAGAAGTATATGCGCAGATATTGAAAGAGGGTGTAAAGAAAGGTCCCATTGGAACTCCGATAGCGCAAAGTACATGTTTAGGGTGGATTTTATCAGGACAGGTGGGCTCCGCAGGTCCCAACGAAAGGAAAATTGTATTACATACACAGTTTGACACGGATAATGAAATAATAAAACGGTTTTGGGAGATGGAATCAGAACCTTTATTAAACTCTAAAAAGATACTGACGACAGAAGAACAGCGATGTGAAGATATCTTTGCAGCTACGACGAAAAGAGATGAGCTCGGCAGGTATGTGGTCAAGTTGCCATTTCGTGACGAAAACCTGCCCTGTAAAGGAGGAAATTCAAGGGAAATTGCTATTAGGAGGTTTAAATCACTGGAGAGGAAATTTGCTAAAGATAAAACCTTTAAAGAAAAATATACGGCAGTTGTAAAGGAATACTTATATCTAAACCACATGGCACCTGTTGCCGCATCTGAAGAAAGTGTAGATCAGTCTGTGTACTTACCGCATCACGCAGTTATCCGGGAAGACAAATCAACAAGTAAAGTTAGGGTGGTGTTCGACGCCTCCTGTAAAAATTAAAACGGTACATCCTTAAACGACGCTTTGATGGTTGGACCTACGCTACAGCTTGAGTTACGTCACCTTATTATGCAATGGAGAATATATCCCGTATGTCTGATTGCAGATATTGTGAAGATGTATCGCATGGTGAGAGTAACTAATCAAGACGTTGACTGCCAACGTATTGTATGGAGAGACAATCAAGAAGAGGAAATAAAGGACTATAAATTGTTAACGGTTACATTCGGAACCGCATCAGCACCATATCTAGCTGTTAAAGCCCTTAATCAAGTCGCCATTGATAATTCAACCGAGCACCCAGCAGCAGCAAAGAGAGTTGCTCGTGGATTCTATATGGACGACTTAATGACAGGATGTGAAACGGTCAAAGAGGGTATAGAACTTTACAAAGAAATGAAGACTCTGCTTACGAAAGGAGGTTTTACACTACAAAAGTGGGCAAGTAATAGTGAAGAATTACAAAAAAGTATAGATCAATATGAGAAAGGTGAAGTGGTTAAAAGGACACTGGAAATGAAGGTAGATAATATTGTAAAAATTTTAGGACTTACCTGGCATAAGCAGAAGGACGAATTTCAATACTCGGTCACACTGCCGCCTGTATCTGCTCCTGTAACAAAAAGAAAAATTATCTCCGACGTAGCACGCCTATTCGACCCTTTGGGTTGGATTGCACCATGCGTTATTAAAGCAAAATTATTTATACAGCGTTTATGGATAGCGGGGACAGGATGGGACGAAGAGCCCACAAATGAGATATTACAGGACTGGTATACTTACCGCGAGGAATTGGGTCAGCTATCTGGATTTAAAATTCCTCGATGGCTCAACACGCAAGAAGGTGATGACCGCGTTGAATTGCATGGGTTTTCTGATGCTTCTAACTTGGCGTTTGCTGCTGTAGTTTATCTTCGGGTAATCAGCTCATCAAGCAATATTACAGTTCAGCTGATTACAGCCAAAACCAGAGTAGCTCCAGTAAGACAAGTTAGCATACCGCGATTAGAATTATGCGGTGCGGTATTGCTGTCTAAATTATTAAGGTGTCAATAGTGTTAAATATTTCAAAGAGTAACATGCGAGCCTGGACCGATTCTACGGTCGTTCTTGCATGGTTAAACAAACACCCCAGCAATTGGAAGACATTCGTTGCCAACAGAGTCTCCGAAATTTTATGCCATGTTGAACCCTGTCAATGGTCTCATGTTTCCACAAAGGAGAATCCCGCAGATTGTGCTTCTCGCGGTGTTACTCCAGCAGATCTGATCGGTAATTCGTTGTGGCAATGTGGTCCTCAATTCTTACAACACAAGGTTATCTCGTATACCAAGCCAACGGACAACAAAACACACCTTGAACAATCCATAAAATCCCATCATACTTACTGTACAGTAGAGGAATGCGTACTGAATAAATACTCGTCGCTTGGAAAATTAATAAGAGTAGTAGCTTATTGCAGGAGATTTCTCAGGATAAGAAGTATAAGTTTAGGACATTTGAGTAAACATTTAAGCGCAGCTGAATTAAACGAATCTTTAACCACCTGTATTAAAATAGCACAAAAGAATGAATTTAAACCAGAATTATCTGAAATTGAGAAACATGGCTGCATAAAAACTAAATCATCAAAAATTTGGTCGTTCACTCCATTTTTAGACGCCAGTAGAGTGCTTAGAGTGGGGGGCAGACTGGCACATTCGGACGAAATAGAGGATGTTAAGCATCCAATTTTGCTTTCGCATAATTCACCCTTCTCACGGTTATTAGTAGCCGATGCGCACGAAAAAACCTTGCATGGCGGAGGACAATTAATGCTTAATTACTTACGGGCGTCAAATTGCATCATCGGCGTAAAGAACCTAGTAAAACATTGTGTACACAAATGTATTGCATGTGTGAGAAATAAGGCAAGTACCCAAAATCAAATGATGGGTTCTTTACCGCGAGTCAGAATTACCCCAGCTTGACCCTTTTCTCGGAGCGGTGTAGACTATGCTGGGCCTATTTATTTAAGAACATCCAAAGGCCGAGGTCACAAGGCCTATAAGGGATATATATGTCTGTTCGTATGCATGGTGACAAAGGCGGTGCATATAGATGTTGTTAGCGACTTAACTTCACGAGGGTTTCTCGAGACATTCAAGCGATTCGTGTCGCGTCGTGGCCATTGCTCCGAACTGTATAGCGACAACGGTACAAACTTCGTGGGTGCTTCCAGAGAGCTAAAAGACTTATTTCGGTCGCAAAAATCTGCCATTGTTCAAGAAATAGCTGAAGCTTTAGCAACAAAAGGAACAACGTGGCATTTTATACCCCCTCGATCGCCCAATTTTGGTGGATTATGGGAAGCGGGCATCAAGTCCACAAAATTTCACATAAAGCGAGTCATCGGAGAGTCGACTTTAACATATGAAGAGATGGCTACACTTCTTAGTCAAGTTGAGGCTTGTTTAAATTCTCGACCGATTTCAATGTTGCCTAATAACCCTAATGACCCAAATCCATTAACTCCCGGTCACTTCCTGGTGGGAGAGCCTCTAATATCAATACCAGAAGTAAACTATGAAGATTCGACTCTCAGCTCGTTAAAGCGATGGCAATTAACTCAGAGGATGCTGCAATGCTTTTGGCGCAGATGGTCTAGCGAATACTTAGTTCATCTTCTTCACCGGTATAAATGGGCTTTCAAAACTCCTGAGCCAGAAGTTGGTGACGTCGTTCTGATAAAGGAAGATGATCTGCCACCAACCAAATGGCTCTTTGGTAGAATCGTCCAAAAGTATCCTGGTTCAGACAATCTGACCAGAGTTGTGTCATTAAAATGTGGAAAATCCATAATTAAACGTCCTACATCTAAATTATGCATATTACCCGTGTCTAGTTAAGTATTTATATTTGCATGTGTTTAAAATATAAATATCCCTGGTGAGAATGATCACGGTGGACGGCCCTTCTAAAAGGAAGGACATTTTGTCCTTGGTGGGCGGTATGTTAAGATTTGCCGCTAGATGTCGCTGTAACGGCCGCAAACTAGCTAATGGCATGTTGGTTTATAATGATCACATAAGATGTTATTGAGAATGTTTAGTTTTAAGATTTGCCGCTAGATGTCACTGTTACAACGAGAAACTAGCTAACGACATTTTTTGTTCGATCTAATATAGTCAAATCGGATATTTGTATGTGTGTGATTTTTTTTGAATATATCGAAGGTGTCCAAAATCCACTGAAGTTTTATTGTGGTAAACAACACGGAAGTTTAAACACTTACAATCTGCCTTCTTATCCCCTCCACAAGGAAGCACATGTAGAACCAGCTGCGGCGCCAGAACCCGATAGATCATTAAAGTCGCCCGTGCGTCGGTCGCAGGCGCACCAAGTATCCTCGCCGTATCGGGGGCTGTGCGGGCGACTTTCACGAGAGTGGCTACAATGCGGTCCGTCTGAATAAAAAAGAAAATTATAGCAAAGTGCTGATAATAAACATCAAAACATACTTACAATTATAACTCAAATTTCATTCCTATTGAACAATATCATCACACACTTCGTATTCCAAGTCACCTGCCTGACTTTCACACACACACATATACATACACACACACTTACACACACACACGCACACACAATAACTGAGACATTTTGTTCCCGACAAACAGCGAGCAATTCAAAATGGATGTATATAGTTACGAGGGTCTGCCAGAAAACCAGCGTTGCAGTGGCCTCACTGTAACATTACGCTGAGGCAAGCTCCTTTTTAACATCACACACACACATAATAACTGTAACATTAATTTTAAATTTATATTTTAAGTCTAATCTTAAGGTTCATATGTACCTATCTTTCATTATAATTTCGTGTAATGTGATGTTAAATAATAGTAGTTTGTGTGACTGTACACAATAAAGGGCACTAAACACGAGTGTGGGTTTATGAAACGAGCCGCAGGCGAGTTTCATAATAACATCACACGAGTGTCTTAATGCCTAATTATGTACAGTTACATACACTACTTTAGTTTATTATAAAATATAATAGAATAAAAAAGCTTTATCTATCCACATATCATAACCCTCCATGATGCATTCAGGAGCCGCATATTATGACCGCCATCGCGGCGTTGTTTTCTGGCAGCTGTCATAGTTTTTTTTTTTAATTCAGAGATAAACTAGAGTCAGCGCCAACTGTCATATCGTTCGATATCTTACATACGTGCGACATTTGTCAAATGTGTATGCAAATTGACAATTAATTTCGAACTAAACGTCATCTCGACGATATTAGAATAGAGGTCAAATCAAATTGCTTTTTTTTTCAGAGGTGTTCGAAATTCGAATGTAATAATAGCATCGAAATCGATGTTATTATTTAGCAATAATAACATTTTCACAGATAAGAAATTTGTTTTAACAAAACAGTCTGTTTTTATGGTGGTCATAATGTGCGGTTCTTGTACACATCATGGAGGGTTTATGATATTTGGATAGATAAAGCTTTTTTATTCTATTATATTTTATAATAAACATCGATTTCGATGACGGTGACCCTCCAATACGGATTTTTACTTTTGTGAGCTCTGATATGGCCCGCAAGGCCAAACTTGGTCTTACATAACCTTTGAATGTCATGGCAGTAAAGTTGTCCTGCTAAGTTATAAGTATATATATGTGTGGGAGTATTTGGCGTTATATGTCTACGGTTGAAAAACGGTCTTCCTCGATATTTATAGTACCATATTAAACGTAAACCTTTCATGTTAAAAAAAACTATGACTTCCTGCTAATAAATATTTTATTATTGAAAGGGTGAATTTGATGATGATATTAATAAGATAACGTAGATTACGAAAATAGATGAAGGTAACGACGGCGCAAGGTAAAAAAAAAAACGAGGACATATTCAACTCCTGTAATGAAGATGACCACAATATAAACGATGATATTGATGACAGTGATAATGTCGATACAACTTTGACGACGATTGCGAATGTCATAATACTCATTGAACTAGTAACTTACTTTAGGTGCGTAAACATTGTAATGTATAAACGACTTCTCGTTATGCTCTAGGGCTCCTCTGCTCGGTCTGATCAGGGAGCATGTGCATTCGCGTTCCTGACACACTGCGCAAGTGCGAGCGGCCTGTGCACACGGCTTACTCGGTGGATTTTCACCGGTCCAGCGATACGGGGTCGCCCACCAACAAATCTAGGGAAAAACCTTAAGTAAGTTTAATTTTAATTTGAACATGAGTTGCCGAAGAGAGAAGTGTTCTCAGTGGGACTCAATACAGTCCAGTACCAAGCATGAAATTTCAAAAAACCGGCCAAGTGCGAGTTGGACTCGCGCACGAAGGGTTCCGTACCATTATATATAAAAAACGGCAAAAATAATATTTTTTGTATGGGAGCCTCCTGTAGCCTAGTTGGTAGTGACCCTGCCTAAAAAGCCGGAGGTCTCTGGTTCGAATCTTGGTTAGGGCATTTATTTGTGTAATGAGCACAAATATTTGTTCCTGAGCCTTGGATGTTTTTGATGTATGTAAGTATTTATTTATCTATTTAAGTATGTTTATCGTCGTCTAGTACCCATAGTAAGCCGATTTGTGTAAGATTGTAAAAGAAAAAAAATATTTATCACGTTTTTAGGGTTCCGTAGCCAAATGGCAAAAAACGGAACCCTTATAGATTCGTCATGTCTGACTGTCTGTCTGTCCGTCCGTATGTCACAGCCACTTTTTTCCGAAACTATAAGAGCCATACTGTTGAAACTTGGTAAGAAGATGTATTCTGTAAACCGCATTAAGATTTTCACACAAAAATATAAAAAAAACAATAAATTTTGGGGTTCCCCATACTAAGAACAGAATTTCTCTCAAAACTCAAAATTTTTTTTTCATCAAACCCATACGTGTGTATCTATGGATAGGTCTTCAAAAATGATCTACAGGTTTTTAACATAATTTTTATCTAAACTGAATAGTTTGCGCGAGAGACACTTCCAAAGTGGTAAAATGTGTCCCCCCCCCCCCCCCCCCCTGTAACTTCTAAAATAAGAAAATGATAAATCTAAAAAAAATATATGATGTACATTACCAAGCAAACTTTCAACGAAAATTGGTTTGAACGAGATCTAGTAAGTAGTTTTTTTTTAATACGTCATAAATCGTAAAAGGCAAATTATTTAACGAAACCCTTCATGTGCGAGTCCGACTCGCACTTGGCCGCTTTTTTTAGTATTTTTTGTTAAAGCAGCAACAACAGAAATACATCATCTGTGAAAATTTCAACTGTCTAACTATCACGGTTGTATACTGGTGACAGACAGACAAACAGACAGACGGACAGCGGAGTCTTAGTAATAGGGTCCCGTTTTACTATTTGAGTACGGAACCCTAAAAACTGTATCTCGAGTCTCGACGACGGAAAACTAACTGAAAACAAACCTGTTATTTTTTTCATATAAAAGGTAGCATAATGTCACCCGGAGCATCATTTCGAATCGATTGATACCTTATTCATCAAAATAGGTTCAGTATTTTAAGCGCTATGGTGGATCAAACGTAGGTTCATACAAACACAGACTATTTAAAATCATATAGCGTCTTTTCGGCTCTGCCGTTGTCGGGCAAAAAAGAATAACATTTCCTTATAAAGGCTCTTTCACACAAATCATTGGCTGGAAATGCTGGAATTATAGGATTGTATCTTTGAGTAGTTCATAACTGTGCAAAACAATATGGTCAACGATAGAAACTTATACAAAAACGTTAACACTTTATTTGTGTTGTTTCAAATCATCTCTCCAAACAAATCGAAACGCGCCACATATACAATATAAGGTATTCCTGTTGAGTTTGTCTAGCAACGCATCTTTAGTTTGTGATACCCCAAACCGATATATATTTAACGTTGTTCGGGTTCAGCTACAATAACATTATTATTTACGATGCTGGCCCCCAATTCGGTTCTTCTTCTTCCCATCCATATCGCATTTAAATGGTATTTCACGTATTTATTCTGACTCGCTAGATGGCCGCACGGCGCACATGGAAGTGAGCGCAAGAAAAACATTAAATTGCGATTGGCATGTGAGGCGACGATCAAAATAAACCTCCTGGCCCAATTCCGTATATCATTGGAACTGAAATTAATCCTCTAGAGAAATACAATATGTTTTCCCGCCTCCACTCTTACATATGGAATAGTGAAGATAATTGGATGTTCGATGATGGCTATAGAAATTATTCTAGAGATGAGATCGAGATGGTTTCCTATTGTTCTATAATGTTTTGGCTAAGTCACCTTTATAAAATCAAACGTGCAATTCAAGAGCTCTCAAGGATTCCTTTAATTTCTTATGGATTCATATCGTCAAATAAAAATTCGGACAATATTGGGACCTTATATGGAGTTTGATTGAAATAGACAACCAATATTTGTAGTTTATCACCAGAAAAAATTAAAAGACAGCAATAATACATCACACTTAAATAGTAAACCTGTTGACTTTATCACTCTTTACTACAATAATAGGTATACATTTTTAATACAGTTGCTCAAAAAGTGGTACTTGTATTTTGCGCACTAGTGCTTTTTTCTTTTCCACGTGTATCGAACGACGTTTTTTAATACAGTTGCGAAAAAATAAAAAAAACAACAAGTAAGGAATTTAAAACTTTTATATTATTAATTCTGTAACATCATTGTAATACAGTTGAAAAATAAAGAAGTTGTACAATTTTTTTTTTTTTAATACAGTTCTCACTTGTTTTTCTTATTTTTTCGCAACTGTATAAAAACGTCGTTCGATACACGTGCGGAAATGTCATTCTTCACTCGTCCCAAGTCTTACCAATGTAATGACATACTTTCCGCACTAGCATTGAAATGTCCTATTTTATTCCTTCACAGGTATATTTATGACTTCACATCATAAACATACCTGGCCATAAAGTAGCAATTACCGCACGGTACGGGTGCGGTTGCAGGGAGAGACGTAAATACTCACTATGAGGGGTAATAAAGAAAGCCTCTATTAAACATTTTGTTCACATATTGCAATCAGATTACGACGCGATTTTCTAGTTAATCTAGTAACAAAGAATGAGGGTTAGGAGCTCCTAATAGTGCATGTTAATAATGTATAGTGTGTGTCTTCTATAAGAATATATATTTTAAGGGCTGAAAGTATAAGCCCCAATGAACGTAACATTGCTATCTCTAAATAAAAAAACGGAATTTTGTTTTATACAAATTAATTCGGCACTTAATGTATCGGTAACAAAGCTGACAGTTACATTTGAAACTGCCTCTCTGAAACGTCAAAAAAATATTAGCAGTATTATCGCTGCTCTAGAAAATTAAAAAAAGAATAATTCTCCATTAGAAAGGTAATCGTTATATTTTTTTCGATAAAACGGTTCACAGATCTTAAAAATGTTCTAATGGATGTCACACGCTGTATAACGTTACGGTTTCCGTCGAACATATTATACTTCACTTAAGGATACCAGCGCCATATTTTAGTATGTTGTTGGGCATGTCTTCTGGGCCCCAAAACTGCCGCGGGGCAGTCTCTAAGGAGTCGGTCTCCCGAATAATGACGTCATGAAAATATCAATTATACAAACGTTGCCATGTACCATCACGAACCGGGATTGTTGATCCACTTACCCATGTTTCTAATTTGGCCGTGTAATGCAAATCGAATAGCTGTCAGCCAGTCGGTGACATCGGTTATTGAATACACGGCCAAATTAGAAACATGGGCGAGTGTCTCAACAATCCCGGTTCGTGACTATACATACAACTCGTCGGAAATACCTGCGAACCTCGCTTCGCCAAATCCCAAGCTGTCAGATTTTTCTGGTGGTCACCTTGCCGGCCTCTATAAGACCCCATCAAAATCTTACCCCCACCATGTCTCCTTCCCGGAGATCAATTCTATCAGGAGAAATCCGTCGTATTGCAGCTTGATAGTATGCTCAAGCCAGGTTCGCAAATATTTCCGACAAGTTGTACACGTGTGGGGTATCAAATGAAAGCTGAATAAATTGGCAACGTGGCTAGTGTTATAGGAACCTTTGCGCTAGGGACGACTGGAGGGGGACTGTTTGACTTGGCTTATGTTTATACTTATTAGTCTTAAGTTTATTGTTGTTATTTTATTGTATTTTATTTTGTTGACATGAATAAATTTATATTTAATCACTGAACAAGTACATTATATTTTGATTACACGTGATTAACTCTTCACTCGTTAGAAATGTCTGATGACTAAGTCATCATCATCATTCTAAGAGATCAGTGTACAAAAATAAAATTGTTGATCCACTTACCCATGTTTCTAATTTGGCCGTGTAATGCAAATCGAATAGCTGTCAGCCAGTCGGTGACATCGGTTATTGAATACACGGCCAAATTAGAAACATGGGCGAGTGTCTCAACAATCCCGGTTCGTGACTATACATACAACTCGTCGGAAATACCTGCGAACCTCGCTTCGCCAAATCCCAAGCTGTCAGATTTTTCTGGTGGTCACCTTGCCGGCCTCTATAAGACCCCATCAAAATCTTACCCCCACCATGTCTCCTTCCCGGAGATCAATTCTATCAGGAGAAATCCGTCGTATTGCAGCTTGATAGTATGCTCAAGCCAGGTTCGCAAATATTTCCGACAAGTTGTACACGTGTGGGGTATCAAATGAAAGCTGAATAAATTGGCAACGTGGCTAGTGTTATAGGAACCTTTGCGCTAGGGACGACTGGAGGGGGACTGTTTGACTTGGCTTATGTTTATACTTATTAGTCTTAAGTTTATTGTTGTTATTTTATTGTATTTTATTTTGTTGACATGAATAAATTTATATTTAATCACTGAACAAGTACATTATATTTTGATTACACGTGATTAACTCTTCACTCGTTAGAAATGTCTGATGACTAAGTCATCATCATCATTCTAAGAGATCAGTGTACAAAAATAAAAGCACTATGAAACTAAAGCTTCTCTCAATAATGTTTTTTTTACAGAAACGTATAATTTGCTAGTCTCTGTAAACAGGAAACTATCAAAGAACTATAATCTCCTTAACCCATCTGGGTCTTGTTAGCGGTATATTTGCTTAGGATTGTATTCTTATCGTTTGTTACAAATTGCCTCTTTGCACAGGAAATCTTAGGGGTTATTCTGAATAAGTATCCAAACAGACACATCTGCGAGTGATTTCTTTTTAGTTGTGGGTCGATGCGGCGACTGGAATAGGGTTGTTTCCTCGTGTTAAAATTTGATAACGTAGTGTTGCTATATAATAATAATATAATAAATGTTTATTGTACATAAGGTAGTGGGATACATAAAAGAGGCTTAGACTAATAGGGTTTGTACAAATAGGTCAGCTTATAAATGGATAGTAAACCATCAAATTATCGCATTCAAGTGTAAATTACAAAAAAAAACAAAATCATAAAATGTGTCAGAATTTGAAAGTTTAGAAAAAAGCAATTTTTGTTATCGTCGAATACTAAACTTAAAAATACCAATTGGCCCATTACGCTTGACTAAAAAATAAATGTGTTCAACAACTATGCACCTACACGCAGTATTTTATGCACAAAACAGCAATTTACTTGATTTTCCGTACAAAGATTAGTACAATAACACAAGTGAAATCATAAAAAAAATCAGAAAACCCAACTGCTTCCATTCAAATTCAAATATTCTAACCTATTGTCACTGCCACGATACGATATACACCAAAATCTATCAAGCCGTTTAGACTGCAGTCCATGAAATAGAATTTCCTTGTCCATATACATACTTACATACAATAAATACATACAATGCTCGAAAAGCATAACCCTCCTTCTGGGGCAGTCGAGTAAAAAGAAAACTGTGACATCATAGCAGGTCCGTCTTTGATTTATTTTTTGGGTTCCGTACTCAACGGGACCCTATTACTAAGACTCCACTGTCCGTCTGTCCGTCTGTCTTTCTGTCTGTCTGTCTGTCCGTCTGTCACCAGACTGTGTCTCATGAACCGTGATAGTTAGACAGTTGAAATTTTGACTGATGATAGTGATGATATATTTTTGTTGCCGCGATAACAACAAATACTAAAACACAGAATAAAATAAATATTTATAGGTAATGGTGCGGAACCCTTCATGCGCAAGTCCGACTCGCACTTGGCCGGGTTTTTGTCTATTTATGACCTTTAATTTCAGTTGCAATACAAATATTATTTTCCTCTCTAAATACTCGTAAGGCATCGTAACAAAAACTTAAGAAACTAGCCTATGATCTGAAATGATGCTTTCTGGTTTTTCTATTAAATAGGTCAATCAACAATTTATTTTTGTTATTCTGTCCCGTTAACCAGGAGACAAATGTACAGAGTTTCTTAGAAAAATTGTTACAACACGGACTTACCTTCCAAGAAGATTTCATACAAAAAGGGGTTAAACATAACAAGAAAACCCCTCATGGCAATTAAAAGTTGATTAACCCCAAATAAATACTAAAACAGTTTTATAAAAATAATACTAAACGGGTCAAGTTAAGATGGTGCCGTTCCGGTGCTGAGGCTAGTGACTTACACAGGTATTCATGAAAGATGAAATATCTTCCTCATGAAATACCGTTCCAGCACGCTCGGCTGAAGTCAACTCACTAAATAGTACATTGTTTAACGAGGGGCGCAAGTGGAATATTGCAAACAAGAGGCTATCAGAAGCCCGACGCCGAATTCGCCGAATATTCTTACGCCCTCTTGTTATACACAATGTTTTTCATCACATTTGCGAGGAAATAAATAATAACAAAAGAAAGAAAAATCAATGTTTCATAGCGCAACAATCAAAATTTGACGAAATTGACAATTTCACTTCCAGATCAGTGTGAGTGGAGCGCGTAGCTTCAATATTTCAACCAATCACAGAACAGCATTCATGCAGCGCGTGGCCGAGCAGAATTCTTGTAGCACGCGGCCATCTAGATTTGCTTAAACCAATCAGATCACACAGAAGCTAATTACTCCCTCGGGAGCTGTAAAATACCATTACTCCTACGGGAACAATTTAGAACATTATCCTTCTGTATACATACATGGAATAACACCATTTATGAGCAAGTGTGATGAAACATTTGTTTCCGACCTAGACTATGGCGGATCCTATTCTGAATACAAAGTTTCATGTTATTCAAGCATGTCGTTTTAAAATGAGAACCAAACTAAGTTTGTATGGACAGCTGAGCGTCCTGGCGACCCATACTGGTATACAGTTTCTGGCTGGGGCGATAATTGTGAGTTATCCTTTAGTGTGTAGTTACTTACATTCTGGTGTGTATCGTTCCAGACCTCCAAGTTTGCGGATACCTTGGCGCCCGGCACGACCACACCGAGTCGATGCTGCGCCGGCTTTAGGGCAGGGTGCCGCGTTGCGCATGCCCGGGTCACGTGGCAGTTCACAAACCATTCGTCCGTCTCTGTCTTCAACCTGAATAAAGAAAATGACTGCCTTACAACTCTTACTTCAATTTAACATTTGGACCCAAAAATGTCAAAGGGAATAAATTATATACCATTATTATGACACTCATGACAAAACTAAACCAACCTTGGAGCAACAAAATTTGGTGCCATATCGATGGCAAGAGCGTTACATTACTTATACTGCTACCGTCTGTAGCATAGTTTTACAGGAGGTACTTTGGTCAGGAGGTCCATACAAAAACATTATATCTGAGACTATCTTGTTGGCGTAGTAGGCGGTATAATTGCCACCTCGCAATCTTCCTCTTTTTCTTTTCAGTTATGCACTTTTGTCAGAGTGGGCGTGGGTAAGGCATGTTTTCTTCCATATTGGGTGGGACCATTGCGAAAGATTAGCCATATATTTCTATTAGTAGTAGTGGGTGCATACTTCGTTGAGGATCTGTCCACTTTTAAGATGATTGACCGCGAAAGGACTCTCCCTCGCACCACTCTCAGTCCATCGTCCTTTTAACAGTCTAGAGCGATGTAAAGAAATAAACTAATTACTTACGTGAGTATGTCACTTTCAGGGTAATCATTAGGGAGGCTAGGCAGCATCACCACCACTTCGGCTTCCGCAGAGCACGAGGGAGAGAGCTGCGTGCACGCTGGCAACACCATGGGGGAAGTTGACTGCCAATACGCAATTGTGTTGTCGCGACCGTACAGTTGGGTAGCGCACAATGATACTTTGATAGTTTTCACCCTGCACAAAAGAAAATTCTAGTGCTTCTCTATAATACCTGGTGGGCCTCAATGTGGGTCACCTAAGTAAAGATGAAAATGAATTTTATAAAAATATAATCCAATGCCTTCAATTTGAATTGAATGTAAATGAATACCGGGTGACTTTCAGGATCAAGAATGAACTCGCAAAAAATATTACATGTTTGACCATGCAAAATGTAGTTGCACAGTTTTTGTGTAAATTTTCCCATGGTAGCTGATTGCGCTAAGAGAAATAATAATTTCGTCGTGATAACGTCTCATAAATCGATAAACACCGGTAGCACGCACGAAAATGTAGGTATGACTCTTTGACCCGCGAGAAACTTATTTGCTCCTGGCTACGGTGCTACTTTTAATACTCATAATTATTTATTGATATTAAAATATTTCTCAACCGCCAATTAAGGATTCTAAGCAGAGAAAAACAGGACATGGGCGGGTTCCGATAAATCTTTCATTCTTTTCTGAGTATTGAACTTCCCTTATTCCGCAAATCTATTAATTTATGATGCTACTCGTAGCTAATGCAAAATTTGTTTTTGGATGAATCAACTTTTTCATCTTGTTATTTTGTCCTGGTAAACCAGAGACGGTAGTGAAAAAGTTTAAATTAATAAACTATATGGACTCCTAGCATACTCAGGAGACGTCCTACTATTAACACTGTGAGAAAAACACATTTTAAGTGGGTTTACCCAATAAAATCATACAGTGACGGTACACAGGTAGTTTTTCATCACACTTGCTCGTAAGGGCCTGCCCACAAGTCTGCGGTGCGGCGCCGCAACGCAAAATTTTGCGTTTCATAACGCGTACGGCCCGGCCACATTTCTCGGCAGTAAACACGGGTTTTTGCGGCGCTGTGCCGCACCGTTTTGCGGCGGCGGCGCCGCACCGCATACACGTGGCCGGGCCCGTAGGCATACAGAGCCTACAAAATCCTTTATTACGCCCATGGCCGTAATTTTTATTTTCGTCTTATAAATCGATGAACACCAGCAGCACGCACAAAAAAGTATGAATCATTGTCCCGTTCCGCCTGAGCCGAGCGTTCGGCTTTATGACGATTTTTTCTTAAATTGTGTCTGTCACTCATGCGTCGATTATAAATCAAGGAGGTTCAACTCAAATACGATGTTTGAAATGGGAATCAGGCAAATTTCCAGCATCGTTCTTCCTGCTTTTCTTTCCTCTGTTCACAGTACGTTACCACTTATAGGTAAAATCGTTACTCCCTCATTTCGTGATTTTTAAATAGCGCACTTACAAGAAACAGAAGATGCGTGGCAGCTAGCCTGCCCGGGTAAACCCCTGCCATCAAATAAAGCAGTACAAAGAACTTGGGATGAACCTCTTTGCCGCCAGGCATCAGAGTGGCTTTTAAACTATGCCTCTACGAGGTCTGAAAAAGCCCGTTTATTGGCTTTATCGCAACCCGAATCCGGATTTTGGCTACACGCTTACCCTTCTATTCACTGTGCAACTCTCCTAGACAACAATTCTTTAAGGTTGGTTGTCGGTCTCCGTCTAGGCGCGGATATCGTAGTACCTCACCGCTGCCCCTGCGGAGTCGAGGTTGACCGTTTGGTTTACCACGGCCTCTCATGCACAAAGAGTGCCGGCCGCTTATCCCGCCACGCTAGCATTAATGACGTCATCCGTCGGGCTCTTGACAGCGTAAACGTGCCTGCCGTCCTGGAACCTCCCGGCCTGGCTCGTGACGATGGCAGGAGACCCGATGGATTGACACTCATTCCGTGGCGGATGGGTCGGCCTCTTATTTGGGACGCCACCTGCGTGGATACCATGGCCCCGTCCCATTTAGCCGCAACTTCTTTGAGGGGGGGCGGGGCGGCAACAACGGCAAAAGCCGCGAAGCGCCGCAAATATGCGGGCCTGACAAACACCTACATATTTGCGGCCTTCGCGGTTGAAACTCTCGGGCCGTGGAGTCCTGGCGCCCATAGGCTTTATAAAGAAATAAAGAAAAAAAAATTAGATAATACGGCTGACCATAGGGCTGGCTACTTCCTCGGCCAACGGATTGGAATTGCAATTCAACGAGGAAATGTAGCCAGCCTTATGGGCACCCTTCCCAAGGGCTGTGACCTTGGAGAGGGTATAATATATATACTAGTAGTTAAGTAGATTTAAGTGCCTAGTGTTAAGTTTTTTATGCACATTGATAAATAACATGTTTTATTCATGAAATGTAAAAATACTTTTGAAATTATGAATGAATATAGTGTATAATTCCTATCAATTTGTAAATAAATCTAAATATATAAACACAAATAAAACATCTTTTCAAAATGTAATAAAGTAATTTAGTGTAAAATATGTAAACTGTTTTTTTAACTGTTATTTTAAATCGTGGCTGCATGCTGAAGGGACTTCGCCTCACGCACTGAATGGACACTTGCCAAATGGACGACTGACATTTAGTATTTTTTGTTGCGATTAGTGATGCAAAACCTTGTGTGCGACAAGGATAGTCAGTTTTTTTTTTAATTCAAGCATCAAAGCGTTAGGCCTCTAACAGAGATTTTCGTTCGTAAAAAACGACTTGCCAACCTCGTGGCTTAATGTACTAAATATTAACGAATCTCTAGGGGACGCAACTAGGGCTACGAGCTTCAAAAGATAATTGATTGGCCCTTTAATATTAATTGGCATGATACGATACCTAATGCCAAATAACAAATTAGTTATATCCGCTACTACTTGGTCGGCGTATTTTTTCTGCACCATTTCAATTTTCATGCAATGGGTAAAAGCTTGTTATTGTTGTCATATTCATGCGTATGTTTAGATTGTTTACGAGTATTCTGTCAGGGAGCTTATGTAAGTACATATTTGTCAAACCAACCTTCTTGAATGAATAATAGGCAGTACAGGAAGATCTAGCACGAAACGAAGAGGTACCACGTCCCACCAGACTTCCATTTGCGCTTGCACTACATCGCATACCTTTCTGGTCCAAACCTAAAAAAATAATCGTAATGCCACGTCATCAGAATAGATGTCCATCCATTGGTTTATAAACTTTGCAAATTTACTTAGAGTACTCATGACTAAGCAAGAGGGAAAGTCATTCCATGGTTAGCATATTAGGATAATGATAAATAAGGACATAGGATACCTAATAGAAAATCAAACACATTTTAAGTCATGAGGGTAATTAAAAAATTCTACGCGGATGACGTTGCAGGCAAAAGCTAGTTAAATAAAGGTAAAGAGTTAAAATAATGAGTACCCAAAACTTTGCAAAGTAAGAAAAAAACATGCGTTCAAGTCTCGTTTTCGGTGTAAACGAGACTTGAACGCATGAAAATGAATGAATATTACGGGACAATCTTACACAAATCAACCTAGGCCCACGGTAAGCTCAGTAAGGCTTGTGTTGTGGTTACTAGGCGATGATATATATAATAGATACATACATATAGATACTTATATACATACATAACATCCATAACTCAGGAACAAATATTCGTGATAAATACACAAATAAATGCCCTGACCGGGATTCGAACCCGGGACCTCCAGCTTCGTGAGCTCCAGAATGTGTGCATTTTTAGATACTCTGCCAGTTTAAGGGTTAACAACCCCACCTTTCCATCCGGTCCTACTTCTTCAATTGTCCTTTTACACACAATGCTGGGTTTGAAGTTAGGCTTGAAGCTTTCTATTGGTATGTCTTTCATAATCAGTCTGTAAAAGAAACAACCCATGCACATACTACTTATTGCATAACGTGAAAAATATCAATAAATACATGAAAAAAATTACTGAATTGAGAACCTTCTTCCCTCTACTGAATAAATAAAAAAGGAAGGTTAAGTTAAAAGTTCTAGAATGTTAGGTCTACAGTCTTTTAAAAAAGAAGGGCACAAAGTAAAATTGTAAAGAATTCATTAACGATTTTTTTTCAGATATAATTTAAAATAAATGCGTTTACGAATGCAAATCCAACGCAAGCCGACAGATGGGTAATTTGAATTTCTGTTACCAGAATTCATTTGCACAAACCTTTGACATAAAATAGATGAGTCAGCTAGTAAATCGTGCTTAACTTGAAAAGCGACGCCGCCATATGATATTTTGATAATCCTGTTGTAACTTGTAACTATTTCACATTTTTTTAAGACGAAGATATTTATATAGCTTCAGTGTTACTAATATAGAAAAGCATAAAAATACTAACTTTGAAACGAGAATAGAATCAATAATAGAAACTATGGTTTGCAGTGAATGTGTTAAGCAGTCACCGTAGCCTAGTGACACTTGCAACTCCATGTGCGTTGCCGTTATTTAAAGCTCTATTCTAAAATATATTCGTGAAAATATTGATGCATTGAATACAATAACGCTTACTGCGAAAAAATATGACGATGATAATAAAAGCAACAATAATGATGACGATGACACTAATAATCACGATAGTTGAAATGATGACGTATAGATGTATATCTTATAAGATGAAATTACGACGACAAAATTAGAATGATCACAGCAACAATAATGATGTTGACGGCGATAGTAATAATGATTAGAATGTCGGTATACTGACAGCAGCACGGCGTGGTGCGTGCCGAGCCGCGCGCCCGCGTCCAGCACCGACACGCGCACGGCGCACGCGCTGCGCTCGCGCACCACCCCCACCGCGGGTTCAGGGAGCACGTGCAGGTCCGTTTCTGATTCAGCTCTCACCTGCACATAAGTAAAATATAAATATAAATAATATATTGTAGCCTGTAATGTAACCCGTGCATATTAACTTACCGGCCAGTTCCAGGTGTTTAGTGGGGGCCACTTCGTAGCCTGGACGCCTAGACTATTCCAGCTAGCGCCCTGTACCGAGGAGACATTAGGGCTAATATTCATAGATTATTTTGTTTCACGAACTAGCGCCCGCAACCGACCAAGCCTAATTTTTTTAACTTTTTGTACTGGCAATCTTCAGTTAATATTAGTAACTGTACTTAAATATATAACTATTTACTCCGTTGAAGGCAGTTCCCTTTCCACCGAACAATTTACCTTACTACTCTTTTCAGCGTCTTTCGCAAGTTGTGCGCCATGGCACAGCGACTGGTCACTCATCTCGCCCTGCTGTTCTGTAAAGCTTGCATCATAGTCGAGGTGATCCTGCCAGCAGGAGCAGACTCCCCAAGCTCTGCACTTCCAGTAAAAAGGGTAGGAGATCGGACTGGGGACGACCAATTATTTTTCGTACATCAGTGTAGTAATAATTACAATAATAACGGTAGGGTAGACAATAAGATAGCCTAGCAATAGACGTTTGTCAGGCCGATAAGATATTTATAATAATAGAGTTGTTAATGATGTTTTTGTTGATGATGATGATTATGGTGATAATGATGAAAATGTTGATGAGAGAGGTACGATCTTATTTTATTTATTTATCGTATGGCGGTTACATACTGGTACATATATGTATTTGTATCGATGTCGCTGATAGGGTTCCAGTGTGCGCTGCGAGGTTCAGAAGGAACAGTGCAGCTGCCGAGTTTGTTGTAATTTTAGCACCACCCGGAGGTCACGTGTAGGGTTTTTAGGGTTATTCCTACGGACGTAGAACAACAACGACCTCCGGTGCGATCTGAAGAATGGGGATTAATATTGTTGTTTACCTATGGTTAACAATATGGATTGTGGCAGATAGAGGGCGATTTGGGAAAGCCGTACCCAAATTCACATAATACTGGCAGTCGGGGTCGTCTATGCTGTTTATGTCATAGTCCTTCTCATGAGCCTGCAAGCAACGTTTTAGGTTAAGAGATTTGTTTAAGTATAAGTAAATGTTTCCGGGTTCACATGATAACAATCACCTGCATAGAAATGTGATCTGGATCATAATACACCGAGTCAGCCACCACATGCAGCAGCCTAGTGACCGCGGTGGATGACAGAATCCTGATGTCAGCACTGTGGAACCCTATGGATGTGGCGTGGCAACGAACGACACCACGAGTTATACCGCCACCGGCCCACCAGGCTGGGTGGATGCTAAACGGACCCATTTTTAAGGATCCTTCGGCAGTCAACTCCTAAAAAAATAAAATGTAAAAGTTAACTAGCACAGTAAAAATAAGATATTTTGATGTCAAATAAATGACTATCGAAAACGATATTCCCAAGAATAGGGGTGTAGACACTAAATAAAATAATGAATAATGTTGCATTTTCTCGAAAAATGATTAAAAATGTAGTCAAATGGAGAAAAAAGCAACGCAAGATGTTGAATAATCACAAAGTTATAACCGTCCAAAGTTTTAAGAGGGGGTATGTTCTGTCCCTTTTCCGCAAAACGCACTTTCATATGAAACGATTGTCATTTACTATGACGCTAGACGATTGTGACGTCACGATCCCGGAGCGTTGTCTCTCTCCAACAAGCAACATTAAAACGGTTGTAGCTTCGTAAAAAAATTGAGATATTCGAATGGGATTTTCTAGCAGTTCGTCTTTGACAAAAAGTACAAAGTGGAACTATACGAAACCCCCCAGGAAGGACTTAACCCCAGAGAGTTAAGAATCTTCACGGACGGGTCCAAGACAAGGTCAGGCACCGGATCAGGAGTATTCTCGGAGGACCTAAACATACACATTTCGACACCATTAGGGACCCACAAAACCGTCTTCCAGGTAGAGTGTATGGGCATAATAATGGCTGCTCATGCAATCGCCTCCAGGGAGGTAAGGGGATATCCCATCCGCATACTTTCTGACAGTCGATCCGTACTACAAGCCCTGCAAGGTCACGCAACAACTTCTGGGCTGATACACGAGTGCCACAAGGTCCTATCAGAGGTATGTAATGACAGCGACATAACCCTGCAATGGATCAAAGGGCACAGCAATTCACGCGGTAACGATGCAGCGGATACACTGGCTAGAGAGGGTTCAGAGTCAAGAGCTGTAGGACCGGAACCCACAATTCCTCTACCCTCTGCATGGCTGCGGAGCACACTGCGACTAAACACCAAGGTAGAACACCAATAACATTGGAACACCCTAGGAACCTGCAGGCAAACCAGGGAGGCCCTCCCGACAATCAACCCCGGATTGTCAAGGAAGCTAAAACAGCTAAAGAGGCCGGCACTCCGTCTTCTGACAGGAGCTATAACTGGTCATGCACTACTAAACAAACATCTTTTTACTTTAGGTGTTACAGACAGTCCTCTCTGCAGAGCTTGCATGGAAGAGGACGAGACAGCCGCCCACGTCATCCTGACATGTCCTGGAGTGGCGGAATACAGGGCAAAACACCTCGGAACACCGGGGTCACTACCGGAGGCCGTCGGCAACATAAAGGGTCTGCTAGGCTTCCTGGTGGAACTGGGTTGGCACGAATAACAGTAGTGCCAAAACCCCTACGCAAAATAGGCGCATTTATGACGTCGAGTTGCGGAAACCCAGCCCGCGTACAACCTATAACCTATAACCTATGGGATATTCGTCATTAGGCATATTTTTAGGGTTCCGTAGCCAAATGGAAAAAAACGGAACCCTTATATAGATTCGTCATGTCCGTCCGTCTGTCTGTCTGTCTGTCCGTCCGTATGTCACAGCCACTTTTTTCCGAAACTATAAAAGCTATACTGTTGAAACTTTGTAAGTAGATGTATACTGTAAACCGCATTAAGATTTTAACACAAAAATCGAAAAAACATTAAGTTTTATTGGTCCCCATACTCAGAACTGAAAATCAAAAAAAAAATTTTCATAAAACCCATTCATACGTGTGGGGGTGTCTATGGATAGGTCTTCAAAAATGATATTGAGGTTTTTAACATCATTTTTTTCTAAACTGAATAGTTTGCGCGAGAGACACTTCCAAAGTTGTAAAATGTGTGTCCCCCCCCCTGTAACTTCTAAAATAAGAGAGATGATAAAACTAAAAAAAAAATATGATGTACAACCATGTAAACTTCCACCGAAAATTGGTTTGAACGAGATCTAATAAGTAGTTTTTTTTAATACGTCATAAATCGTAAACCGCAATTTATTTCACGGAACCCTTCATGTGCGAGTCCGACTCGCACTTGGCCGCTTTTTTTTGTCTTCTTTCTTTTGAAGTAATAATAAATTTTGAGTCTACACCCCTATTCTCTGATTCTGAATACCACAAAATCAAAGTTTTTAGTTCGGAGAACAAAGATAAAAATAAAGAATTAGATAAAAGTTTTAGACCACAATCCTAAAAAAATATATCGATGAAGTAGAATTACCGATTGAGAACGAAGCATGAAACCTTGGACTTAGTACGAGTATGGACAGCGAGTTAAGGGTTTGTAAAGCATGTGAACAAAAATATCAAAAATACTTTCTATAAACTTAACTTGTACGATATTAGAAATCATAGAAATCATATTTCTGAGAATGTCAGAATTCTATTGACTGGTGTATCATATCGTTTAAAAGATCGTGGTAACGTAATTGTACTATCGAAAGCTCGACGTTTATTGGATTAAAGATTTGACCTTGCTAAAACCCCTGGAAGAGATACAGCTACACTCCAACTCTCACAATTAAGAAAATAAGGGGTCACTCTACTAAGATACGATTAGCTCAGGACCTGATAGGACCTAAGAGGAGATTGACAAGTGGTGTTTCAAAGTGATGCCTTTTACTCGGCAGAACAATTACAGGCTGAAAATGATGATGATGACGATAAGGGTATCAGAAAATAGGAAGAATGTGAACATAAAATTACCTCCACCATCCAATCTTGCCAAGCGTCTTCAGTAAGAAGGAAAAAGGAAGCATGTGCCTCATTGCATAGCATCACCAACGGCGCACGGTGTTCGTCCCCTAGTAACTTAGCACCCAAGTCCACGATGTCTCCTCTATTTTTTGATATCTTCGGCTTATCATCAGGGCATGTGGAAGGAGAGTCCAATTTCTGCACGACAACTACAAGGAAATAACTCATCTAGACTAAAATTAGAAAATCGAAGTGTCTGTGAGATTGCTTTGTAAGTTAGTATGTAATCTCCGGAACCGCTAATCCAATTAAAAAAAATTTCATACGCGTGTAGAATAGACTTTTAGGATGGTTACATACAAAATTTTATCCCGCGGGATTGCCTACGTTCTTTGAAATACGCGGGCTAAAGCCACGCGGGCAGTTAGAGGTACGAAGGTGGAAAATATGACTTCACACTTGTCTTTTAGTATCGATCAATCTGGTATCATGTTTATTGGAAGATATTTCTGTCAGAATATATTGACGTCAAACATTATATTGATACAGGCCGTCTGTACATTTTTATACAGTTTTTTAGAGTGTTCCAATGAGGGCAAACACGACGGACGGGTATCTTGAGTAGTGTAGAAGTTGCATTGGCTACCTCTGTCTCCATCATCAGATATTAAGCTTGGTGTCAATATAACTACGCCAAATTTCAGTTCAATCGGGTACGCAAGCTACAATTGTTTCAATGACGCAAGCTCGAGAGAACCGCCAAATAAATTTTCATATAAAGATACATTTTGTGGAAAGGGGACTTAATATTGAACACTTCTTACCATGTTAATATTTATTCTCTCATGTTACTTTCTCCATTTTACTATGTTTTCAAGCATTTTCCGAGAATATTTGATTTTAGTCGTTTATTTGGAGTAAACCACTCTTTCTTCTTTCTTTCTTTTAGGAGTGGGGGATTGATTTGAATAACTTACTGCGAAGCTCGGGCGCCTCCATATAGCAGGCGATGGGCACGACCAGCCCTTTACCCAGACTAGTGCGTATGCGCACCTCGTCGCGGAAAGTGCGCACATCGGTCGGGCTGAAGAGTACCTGGCCATGCAAAATGCAAAACATGTATAGCAAAAGAAAATAATAACATACAGACAGAGCCAAACAACAACGTGATCAATAATTTAGTTTAAGATCAAAGTTTTAGCCGACTGATATTTTGATCTTTTGATCAAGATGATTTTTTGATCCCTTCCTAGTTGATCCCATAGTGCACGTGGTCGAATGCTGAGCGCCATCCAGCAGCGTTCTTCTACAACGAGGAGCCGGCACCCGTTGGCGTTTAAACGGTAGTCCAAGGTTTTTACCGCGCTTAGTCCGTCATACGCGTCCTGGTCGGAGGGACCGGACGGGATGCGTAAATGCATATCCCCAACGTTTAAAGGTAGGCCAGTACCAAGTTAATGGAGAAATGGAAAAAGAACTAGTCTTTTTCGTACCGTAGTCGACGTTCCTTCCAATGGAAAAAGGCTAGTAAGAAAAAACCTACGAGGATACTGGAGAGATCAATAAATACCTTCAGCTCACTATCAGAGCCAGCTGTGACACGCAGCCCTCGAGACCCGAACAGTTCGACCTTGAGCTCGCTCCGTTTTGGCAGTGACACGGACAGTCGGATTTCAAACTTGGACACGTTGACTAGCCTGAGATGTTGCTGAAAAATAATTGTTATAGTAAGAAAACCTGAAACGTTATAGTTGTTGCCAAAATGGCACGAGATTTGGTTTTTCCGACGTTTCCATTATGCCGTGGACAAAAGTCATATACATGTAACTAAGTTGTTAAGTAACTGGGACAATCTTTCCACGTAGTTAACTGGTCAATTATATAAACTACTTTGGTTAGCTATGTGGACTAAATAATTGATTGAATCGGGCGTTACGTTAATACGTTACAATAAGTTACGAGAAGAAGAAAGATGAATAAGAATAATTTATTTATCATAACTTAAAACAACAATTTTCTTAAGTACAGTGTCGACACTAGGCACAGCCTGTATGGTATGAGTCAAACCAAACACGAGAATTACAAATAACATGCAACTTTTAGCAATCTTAACAATAAAAACAAAAAAAATATTAAGTTTGTTAATAGTGTGAATGTGTTTGAGTGAGTGAATGCAGGAGAGTGTGTGTTGTGTGCGTATAGGAGAGGGAAGGATGCGAGTAGCTCTTTACTTCAGGGCTTCTTCAGCCTGATCGTAAGTCCAGGAGAACAATATTGCTATTCTTCTAAAACATAAGCTTGTTTTTGGCGGAATAGCAAAAAGGAATATTGTTCTCGGAAAAAAACCAGTTAAGTACCTAGTTAATTAGGTTGGTTAACTTTTGACCGATTCTATATACCTAAATACTCCACTTTTGTTGAAAACGAATATATCACAGTAGTGTAAGGCCGAATGTATAAGACAGATGAAATAAAACAAATTGAAAACCGGCTAAGTGCGAGTTGGACTCGCGCACGAAGGGTTCCGTACCATTATCTATAAAAACGACAAAAAATCACGTTTGTTGTATGAGAGCCCCGCTTAAAAAAAAATTTTTTTTTTTTCGTATTTGTTGTTATAGCGGCAACAGAAATACATAATCTGTGAAAATGTCAACTCTCTAGCTATCACGGTTCTTGAGATACAGCCTCGTGAGAGATAGACGGGCGGACGGACGGACGGACAGCGGAGTCTTAGTAATAGGGTCCCGTTTTACTCTTTGAGTACGGAACTCTAAAAAACGAAAACATGAATAGAATAAACTAAAGTTTATCGTATGTAAGACCACTGAGATCAGTTGTAGTGAAGTAATTAGATAAAAAGCTTGCTTGTTCCTTATAGTCCGTAAGCCCGCTCCTAATATACATATATATATAATCAGACATAGGAATCCAGGGGGCAAAATTTTATGACAGGATGGTGAGTTTCTACGAGTATATCGATAAACTCAATTATCGACGCTTGTTCTTACAAATATGTTTTTATTCAAAGTGTAAAAATGAAACAAAATAATAACGTAGGTAATATTCTTCTTCATTTTTTCAAAACCATTTTTGAAACTTTACTCATTCTAATTTTTTCTTAATAACTGTTCCATCTACTATTTTTAAAATAGACAACCAGTATTTATTCCAAATTTTCGGGCGTTAAACGTCTCCGTATTAGGTAATAAATCCAATTCTGTGGAGGTAATAGGGGCGGGGCATAATAAAATTGCGTGAAGTAATCTACTGTACAATGAAAATGCTCAATACAATGAAAAAAAGCATCGATAATTGAGTTTATCAGTAATCAGTAATCATTTATTGTGTGAAGAATTCAGGTCGGTACATAGTCGAAGGTGAAGTCGAAAATGACAATATAGTATCACTAAATCCTGCCTTTTCAGGCGTACACACATTAACTATGGTTTCAAATACTTAACAATGAAAATATAGGTATTAAATTCATAAATACACATTCATGCATTCATTAAAATTAAAATAAATATATATATATATATATGTACAATCATACGAGCCAAATTAACGAGATACTTATTACATATCATTCTAAAGTAAGTTTAATTAACAATTGTATAATAATAATAATGTCCTAAAATTAAGTAAATTTCATTTGATAAAAAAAATACAATAATAATATAAACTATGTCAATTGCTTGCATTTACTATAGTATTCTTCTAATGAATAAAAACATTATAATATCGATATAGGAACTCCCTAACTGTTATAAAGTTCTGCCCCCTGGGTTTTTATGTCTGTATACAATGCATAGCACACGGTTAAGAAAGTTGTGCTGAGCAAGAATCAGAAGATTCTTCTTCTTCTTGGTCGTATGCTCAGGACGTGACGTCCATGGGTGACTCGTTCAACCTTTGGTCTCCAGGCCGTTCTATCCTGAGCCTTTTGTATGGATGCCTGTAGTGTGAACCCGGTAACTTCCTGTCCACCTCCTGGGCGCACGACCCGACCTCTGCTCCTCCTTCCCTCAACACGACCAGTAATTATGCGCCTTTCTAGCGTATCAGCGCCGCGTCTGATAGTGTGTCCGAAGAATTTGATTTGTTACCTTGTTGTGTTATTAACATACGTCGGACTATAGGGGGCAGTTTGAGGGCAAGGTAAGGTTTACATAAAAACTCCCGAGTATTATAATGTATTATTTGTAACATAGTTAATAAAATTAGTTACCCGTTATCATTTATTCATCTTTAATGTGTAAATACTCTTTGAAGTGATGACTGATAGCCCACTGAAGTGGCCACTTAAAAAAACAAATAAATAGCTGACATGCGTCATTATTACTGTTATTCATACTTATATTTGTTGGTAGAGTGCTGTCTAATCAATAGAAAGATTTGCTTTATTTGTTAATTTGCGTATCTATGTATTGCAATGGATATGATACTACGACAGCACTCCGAACTTAAGTCACAGAAAGGTTACATAGTTAGTTGCTATGATATTTGGAATTTCACATTATAAATACTAGGTACCAAATACTAAGTACAAATACTCGAAAGTGAATTGATTGATTTGCGAACCTTACCTATCATTCTGACATGCCACGAAAATGCCCGCTAGAGTCCGACGTTTGGTTATTAACAAACATCGGGGTTTTCGGAGCGGGAACGTTTGACATTAGCCAAAGAGTAGGTATTTACTTAAAAACTAGTAGATAAACTTATATGCAATTGTATTTTAAAAAACTGTAAATAATCAGTCAACACAAATATGCCTCCGAGAAAAAAAACTCGTTACGAGTTTATGCGTTCGTGGATAGAAAATAATCCAGAGATAGAGGTTCGAGATTCTTTATTATTTTGCACCAAGTGCAATGTGAGCTTCGCTCAAACGAAATCTAGTGTAACGCGACATGTCGCATCTAATAAACATACAGGTATGAAATATGATTTCAATAGTGAGCTCTTGAAATTTGTTGTGGGCTGTAATATACCATGGACGCAGGTAAACAATCCGATATTTAAAGATTTTATCGAAAATTGTGTTACCGGTAAATTTGGAAAAACTGCAAAAGTTCCTTCGGAATGTCAACTGCGACGGGAATATTTAAATAAAGCTTACGATGAAAAAATGAATAAAATACGGAGCGAGCTAAAAAATGAATATATATATGTGAGTGTTGACGAAACCACGGATGATTATGGTCGTCAAATAGCTAACGTAATAGTGGGAGCATTACGTAATGATCATATTGGCACTAAACACTTGATATCCAGTAAACGGTTAGACAGCACGAACAATGTATCAATATCCAATACGGTCACAAGTGCTCTTGATGAATTATGGGGTGCTAACCATAATAATCACAATAAAGTACTTTTACTTTTAACTGACGGTGTGGGCTACATGCTTAAGGCTGGAAAAAATTTAAAATGTATTTTTCCCAATCTTTTGCACGTCACATGTTTGGCTCATGGTTTAAATAGAGTGGCTGAACTAGTAAGAAAACTTTATCCAGATGTGAATGATTTAATCGCAAATGTTAAAAAGACATTTTTGAAATCTCCTAAAAGAATACAAAAGTTTAAAGAAATGCTCCCCGGAGTGCCTTTACCACCTCGACCAACAATTATTCGGTGGGGAACCTGGATAGAAGCTGCAACGTATTACAGCAAACATTACGATGAAGTGAAACGTGTTCTAAATACATTCAGTCCCACCGAAGCCCAGAGTATTAGAAAGGCAAAAAGAGCGTTTGGAAATGCAAATATAAAAAGCGACTTAAATTTCATAGCAAATCATTTGATGACTATCCCAAATGCTATTAAAAAACTACAGGATGCGAAGCTGTCCATCAGCGATAGTTTAAAAATAGTTCATGAAACCTATAGAGATGTTTCCAAATTAAACATGAGCGTAAAAGGAAAACAGATTTATGATAAACTGAAGTTGGTGTTAAAGAAGAATTCTGGCTATAGTACACTAAAAATTATAAATGAGTTGGTACAAGGCAAAGAAATAGAACTTCAATCTCAAACTTCTCGTGCATCAATTGATTCCTACAAAAAATTTAAATATGCACCTATTACAACTGTCGACGTGGAAAGATCATTTAGCTCCTTGAAATGGATATTTACAGCAAGACGCCGTAGATTAACTGTCCCAAATATAGAAAAAATATTAATAGTTTATTCTGAAAATCGTGTCAACTATTCAATTTACAGCAGGTAATTAATTAAAGTTATTTTTATTGTTACCTTATAAGTTATAAGACTTTTACGGAAATTAAAATAAAACTTTGTCACAGATTGTATACAACTCACAGAGAGGTAGTTATTCATTAGGCATAATAAGATATTTTCTTAGACTAACATATCTGTTTATCTCTACTCTTTCTCAAATCATTCCCGCTCCGAAAACCCCGATGTATGGTTATTAAGCTCTTTTAGAATAGACTCATGAGTTCAATGTTCAGTCCAAGATATCCGGATCATTTTGTGTCAGCACCACACCTAGAACGCGTCTTATCCTTCTGAGATGAGAAGATTATCTAAAATTGGTCTAAAGTTTGAAAAATCCTTCACTTGCGGTCAAAATTTTAAGGGCAGGTATAATATATTTATGTCATGTCGTCAAAGTTGGCCACCTTTGGCAGCGTCTGCCAAGTACTTCCGGCCATTTCAGGACTGACAGACTTAGGTTTACTCTATCTACGATTAAAAGGCTAAATTATGCCACATGTCTCGTAATGTTGTCACATGAAGTAAATATACCTACCCTTACTATTTTAACTGGAAGTGAAGGATTTTTCATACTTTCGGCCAATTTTAGGAGTGATAATCTTCTAGTTCTTGCTCAGCACAACTTTCTGGATCGTGTGTAATGCATTTTATCGTGTTTTCATGAGACGTAGGTATATTGGGAGTGGGCTTAATACGGACTATAAGAACTACACAACGCAATTACTGTGAATTAATTACCTTAGCTGCATTAAATCATTATTAATTATGCTTCGTAATTCAAGCTAATGCAGTTGTTTTTCTAAGAAAACACTCCGATAAAATTATCTTTAAAACTAATAAAATTCTAAAGGGAATCAGTAACAACGTTAAGTTACTTCTAAAAATGTGAGAGACGTGTATTGGATTCTCGAAAGCTTTTAAAATTAAGTGCGTTTTTATCCCTCCACTAGAGTCCTTCTAATGAGTACCTCCTCGTAACATAAAACCAGCGACGTAAAATAATATCGAAGATATAGCACTTACAAAGCGTCATTGTATATTAATGTACGAAGTACGATCCAAATTGTACTTAAGCTGGTTGTAATAAAATAGAATTTCGAAATAGTTGACGTTATCAAATACGAGTATCGTAAAGTATTTTTTTGATAGGTGTTGCTGTGGGAATAGCTATAATCATCATCCTCCTAGCGTTATTCCCGGTTGTGCCCCTAAAGGAGCCGGGGTCCGCACCCAATCCCAAGATTTGGCATAGACACTAGTTTTACGAAAGCGACTGCCATCTGACCTTCCAACCCAGTGGGAAAACTAGACCTTATTGGGATTAGACCGGTTTCCTCACGATGTTTTCCTTCACCGAAAAACTAACGGTAAATACTCCGTACATAAGTTCCGAAAAACTCATTGGTACGAACTGGGATTCGGACCCACGACCGCTGCTTGACAGCCGCATGCCTGAACCACAGGCTACCGTAGCTTCGTGGGAATAGCAACAATATCGAAGAAAAATAAAATTTCATACGAAATGAATAAAACGTCAAGAGAGTCTCCTGAAGAGACTAAAGTTTTCTTGGATTTATATTTCAAAGACTTAAATATAGTTAGGTACACATATTATCTATTACATGTGGTTTTTGAAAGATTTGGTACCTTTTACGTGATTAACCCGAAATTTATCTTGCAGCCGGTTATAAATACTTTTAATTTTTTTTAGTTTTAGATAGGTGTTGACATAAATTTGTCCTAAAATGCCATATGCGAAGAGTGTTGCGTTGCATCCTGTTTTCTTATGCGGAATAGATAAACATAGTTTTTTTCTCATTTTAACATACTAGGTATAATAACATGAAATTTTGCACACACAATGCCTAGGTCGGAAACTAGTCTTTGCTATAAATTAAAATAGAAAAAAAATAGAGCGAGTAGAAAGTTTTTAATACATAGTTAGTCTCTAATCGTTTCATTTTTTTCTATTGTATTTTTATTATAAGGTAAACGTCCGAGTGCTCGACGCTGTACGAGTATATGGCAGGGGCACTCTATGTCAAAGTGACATGGCTTAAATTTGAATGAAGAAACATCCGGTATGTTCGAACCCAATATGGGTTCGAACATACCGGATGTTTGCTTTGACATAAAGTGCCCATGCCATATTTTCCGACCTAGATATGGCAGATCAAAATGTGAATATAAAATTTCATATTATTCCATTATGACATTTTAAACTGACAACACAACTACGTTTGTATGGAGAGTCGACTTGAGTCTGACCGTGCTGGCATCTGCCTGGGGACTTGTATGGAGAGTCGACTTGAGTCTGACCGTGCTGGCATCTGCCTGGGGACTTGTATCATATGGAGAGTCGACTTGAGTCTGACCGTGCTGGCATCTGCCTGGGGACTTGAATGGAGAGTCGACTTGAGTCTGACCGTGCTGGGATCTGCCTGGGGACTTGTATCATATGGAGAGTCGACTTGAGTCTGACCATGCTGGCATCTGCCTGGGGACTTGAATGGAGAGTCGACTTGAGTCTGACCGTGCTGGGATCTGCCTGGGGACTTGTATGGAGAGTCGACTTGAGTCTGACCGTGCTGGCATCTGCCTGGGGACTTTAATGGAGAGTCGACTTGAGTCTGACCGTGCTGGGATCTGCCTGGGGACTTGTATGGAGGGTCGACTTGAGTCTGACCGTGCTGGCATCTGCCTGGGGACTTGAATGGAGAGTCGACTTGAGTCTGACCGTGCTGGGATCTGCCTGGGGACTTGTATCATATGGAGAGTCGACTTGAGTCTGACCATGCTGGCATCTGCCTGGGGACTTGTATGGAGAGTCGACTTGAGTCTGACCGTGCTGGCATCTGCCTGGGGACTTGAATGGAGAGTCGACTTGAGTCTGACCTTACTGGGATCTGCCTGGAGACTTGTATGGAGGGTCGACTTGAGTCTGACCGTGCTGGCATCTGCCTGGGGACTTGAATGGAGAGTCGACTTGAGTCTGACCGTGCTGGGATCTGCCTGGGGACTTGTATGGAGAGTCGACTTGAGTCTGACCGTGCTGGCATCTGCCTGGGGACTTGTATCATATGGAGAGTCGACTTGAGTCTGACCGTGCTGGCATCTGCCTGGGGACTTGAATGGAGAGTCGACTTGAGTCTGACCGTGCTGGGATCTGCCTGGGGACTTGTATGGAGGGTCGACTTGAGTCTGACCGTGCTGGCATCTGCCTGGGGACTTGAATGGAGAGTCGACTTGAGTCTGACCGTGCTGGGATATGCCTGGGGACTTGTATCATATGGAGAGTCGACTTGAGTCTGACCATGCTGGCATCTGCCTGGGGACTTGTATGGAGAGTCGACTTGAGTCTGACCGTGCTGGCATCTGCCTGGGGACTTGAATGGAGAGTCGACTTGAGTCTGACCGTGCTGGGATCTGCCTGGGGACTTGTATGGAGAGTCGACTTGAGTCTGACCGTGCTGGCATCTGCCTGGGGACTTGAATGGAGAGTCGACTTGAGTCTGACCGTGCTGGGATCTGCCTGGGGACTTGTATGGAGGGTCGACTTGAGTCTGACCGTGCTGGCATCTGCCTGGGGACTTGAATGGAGAGTCGACTTGAGTCTGACCGTGCTGGGATCTGCCTGGGGACTTGTATCATATGGAGAGTCGACTTGAGTGCTGGCATCTGCCTGGGGACTTGATTGGATTGCCACGGATTATACATATATTGCCTTCTAAGATCAGAAAAAGATAAACTGATAGTGTTACCGTGTAAGTTTGTCCTAGAGTGAAGTTCACGAAGTTGATTTTCTCTGGCACGCAATATATGTATTCTGGTACTGTCGTCCTTATCTCGACGGGTGATGGGGATTCTTTCCATACTGTTAGCTCGCCAACACTGTGCACACACATTAGAGATCATACTTATAGATCGACCGCTTAACTCAGTCATCGCCAGCGCGGCGCGCGGGTGCAACGGGTATGATGATAACGGGGCGCGGGCGATGTACGGGAAGAAAAGCCCGGCACCCGCACACCGCGCGCGCCCTGTTACCGTCATACCCCTGCAGCCGCATGCCGCGCTGGCGATCACTGAGTTAAACCTACCTTTAGCTAAGCGTATTTTAAGTTTCACAAAATAGTTACTATTTTCATTATTAGTTCTATACTGTATCAAAGTCAGTAATAGTAATTATTTATTCTTCAATTAAGGCATATTACATGCACCTATGAATGTCGATAAACTACCACTGGTTGGGAAGGAAAAACTCTGCCTAGAGAAGAACCAGCGTTAAAACTCGGCGGGGTATCAGTTGTTCAAAACAGTACCTAGGTATACAATAATATATAATATCAGTAGAAAGCCCATTTATTCGTTTTGCGATAGATTGCTCGTGCAGAGGACGCTATCACTGCCAACCACCTTATAATATGCAGTGTCTATTTTACGACGGATTTGAATTTAGAGGCACTGTTCGGTAATGTGTTTTGGATTTTTTTTTGTAGTACCTAGTATGTATATTAAAAACCTGTAAGTCTGCCTTGAGTGCTCATCGAGACCAAAACTCCTTAGTGGCTGATGCATTTTCGTATCTACGGGTTTTTCCTTGTAACTGAATTCACAGGAACTTCTGTTCAATATGTTTTGGACCCATAGACTGTTGTCACCTGTCAAAAACAAACACAATTTTTAGTGGCGTCCAATCAACCAAAGGTGTTAATTTTGCTAACTTAAGTATTGTATACCGCCTATTAAGCTGGATGGCATGCCCTTAGAAGTTGTCGACAAATTTAAATATCTTGGTCACATTATTACCAATGATCTCAGGGACGACCAAGATATAGAACAAAAACGCAGAGCTTTGGCAGTTCGTGGAAATATGCTGACCCGCAGGTTTGCTCGGTGCTCCAGTAAAGTTAAGGTGACACTCTTCAGAGCTTATTGTCAATCATTTTACTCGAGCAGCCTGTGGGTGAGATATACGAAGCGAGCATATAATGCATTGAGAGTGCAGTATAACAACATATTTAGAATGCTGTTGGGTTTGCCCAGCAGGTGCAGTGCGTCTGGCATGTTTTGCGAAGCACAGACGGACGGTTTCCCAGCAATCATGCGCAAAAAGATCGTGTCCCTGCTGGGGCGAGTTAGACGGAGCGCCAACAGCATTCTAAGTGTGTTTGCCAACAGGTTTGATAGCACAATTCTCAAGCATTGGGTTGGACTTATTAAAGGGGTAGCCCTAAACCCCGACTGAAAAGTATTTTAATTTGTATTTGTATTTAATTTAATTAAGTAACCTTGTATTGTACTTAAACTAACATAGTTTTATATAATTTGTATGTTTTCTTTATGTTACTAACAACTATGGAGTCTTTTGTATTCCGAAATAAAGATTTTATTATTATTATGTATCTCCTGTTTAAAATCACGGGACAAAGCCCGGTCCTTTGGAAGGCGTGCGTGGGGATATAGATCCAACACGTAGAGGCCCTTTGGAGACGAAGTTTAATGTGATGTAATACACCTGCCAGAACCCATTCACGAGTACATCGGTAGATACCCGTGAACCAGTTCCAACAGGCGTTGGGGCTATTGTGGGTTATATGGATAGAGAACGGGTTCTATGGTGATGAGATTTGGGTGGATTATGAAACTGGGCTATTGCAAAAAGGTCCGGACACCTGCCATAACATTGTTGTACACAAAGTTATCGAGGCAGGCGGTGACTAGCCGCTCATTAGATGGGCCCCTGAAAGCATCGTCGTACAAGTGATTTATTGCCACGCCAAGTATGGACCAATTTGAAGTCTTACAAACTAAAAGCTCAACTAAAATTATAATCATCATCATATCAGCCGAAAGACGTCCACTGCTGGACATATGCCTCCCCTAACCTAAAGTAGAGCAAAAAGAATTTGCATTAATGGCCTCAACTGGAACGAACTAAAAAAAGATGCATGTTCTTCACTTTCTACCCGCAAGCAGACATAATAGGAATGATGACTAAGATTTTTTTACGATGCCAGCGAACCAGTTTTTGGAGAGGAACAAACGTTTTTATGGGAGCAACTACAATTAAAGAATATAAATACCCAAAACCTGAGACAAAGATTGACCTCGCTGGCGGCAGCCATAAACGCTTCTTACTAATTGACACACAGGTATGACGTCACACCTGTTATTTGTACAAATACATACATACATATAATCACGCCTCTTTCCCAGAGGGGTAGGCAGAGATCACGGATCTCCATTTGCTACGATCCTGACAAACCACTTTCGCTTCACTCACTTTCATAACATTTCTCATACATGCTCGTCGGTTTAGGGTACTAATTGGTTGTATGGAAAATCATGTAAATTGGTGTTCCGCTCGCGACATACCTACTGTGTTTAGGTACATACCTAGTTTCTATAAAAGCTAAAGGATTCTCTTGGTAGTTTTAAATTTACTCTTGAACAATAAAAAAACATATTTTTTCTAAACTTTCAAGGTCCATATCTTATTATGATTTGAATTATAATTTATACATAATTACAATAAATTGATGGTATACTATCCATTTAGCAACACTATGTTATTAATTTTAACATGAGGCATCATGCCTATTATCGACAAAAGACCTGATCAGAATTAAAAACATTTTCCTCAATTTTGTCCTATAGCTCTAAAAGCCATCAGCCATCAAACTTTGTAATAAGTTTCCGGGATACTAAATCATCTTAGTCCAATACATAGTCTGAGAGCCCGTCGGCGAGCTATACTAGCCCATCGAAACTATAAAGAAGGTGAAATAATAACTATAAAAAAAACCTTGATTGGTGATTTGACAAACAATTTAATTAAACCAGACATTTGCAAAAAGTGTATTACAGTTGCTCAAAAAGTGCTACTTTACGTAGCTGTTTAGCGTGCGGAAAGTTGGTTTTCGCGAACTAGTGCTTTTCACTTTTCCACGTAAATCGAACTACGTTTTTTAATACAGTTGCGAAAAAATAAGAAAAACAACAAGCTAGGAATTCGAAACTTTTATATTATTAATTCTGTAATACAGTTGAAAAATAATGAAGTTGTTAAAAAAAAATGTTTTTGTTACAGTTCTTCCTTACTTGTTTATTTTCTTATTTTTTCTGTTGCTAAGCAAATTTTCAAAAAAGACGAGTCATTCATTTTGATGTTAAATAATTATGTGGTAATTATATAACCTCAATAGGCTAGATTTAATTTTTTTGTAGATAAATGTTGAATCTCTAAAATAAATAAAGTAGCTGATGTACTAGATTAGTCGCTGAGTCATCAATTTAGAAGATAATATATTTTACCGGGAGATGAGTTATGTGAATTGTTGTTTGTAAATTGGCGCTTGATTGAATATATTCTGATGGGATAGTAAAGATGGCGTATTAGTTTAATAGAAACTGTTCTAATAACCCATTGCTAACATCCTAAAAAAGACGTTACATTTCAGGTGCTAATAAAAACTTTATCTATCCAAATATCATAAACCCTCCATGATGCGTTCAAGAACCGCAAATTATGACCACCATAAAAACAGACTGTTTTGTTAGAACAAATTTCTTATCTGTGAAAATGTTATTATTGCTAAATAATAACATCGATTTTGATGCTATTATTACATTCAAATTTCGAACACCTCTGAAAAACAAAGCAATTTGATTTGACCTCTATTCTAATATCAGTCGAGATGACGTTTAGTTCGAAATTAATTGTCAATTTGCATACAAATTTGACAAATGTCGCACGTTAGTAAGATATCGAACGATATGACAGTTGGCGCCAACTCTTGTTTGTCTCTGAATTAAAAAAAATACTATGACGGCTGCCAGAAAACAACGCGGCGATGCCGGTCATAATATGCGGCTCCTGAATGCATCATGGAGGCTTATGATAAGTGGATAGATAAAGTAGTGTATGTAACTATACTAATTAGGCATTAACCTGTTGTCTCCCGTTCCCGCGAATTCCCGGCATCCTCCCGTCAATGGAATTTATATCAATTTAAATAAGAACAGTGCTGCATTTGTTTTGCATCATTCGATTTTAGAAAAAGAACAAAGTCTACTCTAGTTCGTATTTTGATTTGATTCAAATTTCATTGCCTATTTTCCTGGTATGGGGGGATACCTCAGGTTAACACACTCGTGTGATGTTATTATGAAGCCGCACACACTCGTGTTTAATGCCCTTCATTATATACAGTCACATAAACTACTATTAGTCGCTGCATTTATAATTTCCCATTTAATAGTAGAATTCTAGTAAGTACCTTGTCTTTTAAATCTCAGTTCTTTCGAACAGTTTATTACTTAAATATAGATATATTATTGACAGTCTTTCTTGTAAGATCTTAATGAATTTGTATACAATGAACACCATACCTGAAATATATTAACTACGGACGAATTGGCAACTTGCGATTACAACAGACCAATTAACGTTAAATATGGCGCCGGCAGCTGTCATTACATACATTAACATCATACAGAAACCTGTTAAACTGTCCATACATTCAGATTTTAACGAACACCGCTTACGATTACAAATGACTTGATGTAACCAAACCTTAGGGATTAAACCCGGTTGTTACGTAACGTCTTTCTTTTTTTAGGTTTCCGTACTCAAAGAGTAAAACGGGACCCTATTACTAAGACTTCGCTGTCCGTCCGCCCGTCCGTCTGTCTGTCACCAGGCATCTCAAGAACCGTGATAGCTAGAGAGTTGAAATTTTCACAGATTATGTATTTGTGTTGCCGCTATAACAACAAATACTAAAAACAAAATAAAATAAATATTTTTATTGATAATGGTACGGAACCCTTGGTGCGCGAGTCCGACTCGCACTTGGCCGGTTTTTATAAATTCACCTTTGTCTATTCATAGTGTAGTCTTAGTCTTCCCAAATTGTACTCTCGCACTACCCTATGTTGGAGTTGGAGAATTAAAGTTTAAATTGATGCCCCTGTATATCAATCAGCATGGCTATTACCGTCCTGTGACATCCGGGCAGGGGACATGTTTGTATCCAAGACTAGTTAACCACTCAAAACACTAAATATTCCCTTATCGGATATTGCATTCAAGCCTAAACAAACACTTCGTCAAATTATGCAATAGTTTGCACTATCTCGTTCAAATGATAAATGAGATTGAATGCCAGTATGCGAGATCTGAGACTAAAGTAATTTACTCTTCTTTATAAATATCTAAGACGTGCTTCAGCAAGAATTCGCAAGTAGGTACCTACTTTATTTTTATTTATGACTCCGACCTTGTTCGATATCTGTTGGATATATTTTGGTTTAGATAATTTTTTGACACAAAATATATTTGCTGGATACAAGGAATGCTCAATTACATCTATCAATCATTATGAATTACCTAAGTACATCAATCAATCAATCATTCTTCAAAGACGTCCACTGCTGGTCATAGGCCTCCCCCACAGAGTGCCACAATGACAAATTCCCACTTCCGCACAGCATACATCTTGCAAAATGATTATTGTATATAATAATTTTATTCTAACGTAGGGTTCTAAAGTAAATCATTGGAAAACACTCAAAAGGGACTACTTCTGATTTAATTCACTCGTAACCTCTTTAGAACTAGCCTCGCGTGCTGTTCCGCCCGCATATTACCCAGAATTCGCATCACTCATCAACACTTTTAATTCAATTAACGAATTGACTAGTTTAATTTTAGAGGACGGTGCCCTATAATGAGAAGAGCTGTTAAATTATGACGAGTTTCCGGTGAAATTTATGTATGTAATTGAACGAGCTAGCGAAGCAAACGGAGAACTCTCCGGTCAGCTTTGGCGAAAAGAACTACTGATTTATGCAGCTATTCTACTCTGTACTGGAATTCTGTGCAGTGATTTTCGTACCCGATACGTACAACAGTCACCTGCATCATTATATTATATGATGTATCAAAGGCCGCAAAAATATCTGACACGCTCTAACGGCTCTAGGAATAGAGTTGTCATCAGATATTTTTCCGGCCTTTGTTCAATCATATATTGATGCCGGTGACTGTACAATAAATCATTTGAAAGTACCTGAGAGACCGAACTTCGCTGTGTAAAACACGCAGCATACTGTTTTTTTTTCCGGAAACGAGACTTTGCTTGATCATTTTTTTGGCCCGGAAAAACTTCCATATTGTAAACATCATCGAAATTGAAATCTGTTTTCTTTAACACTATCATTTGCCTACAAACAATAATATAGGTCTGGTAGTTCTGTGCGCTGTAGAGGTCCCGAACATGACTTAAAAAAAAAATGCTTTTTAAACAATTAGTTTGCTTATTTCGTAGTATAAAAAGATAGATATAATTTTCTAGCTTTAGATTATCCGTGCTCCCGCCAAGACGAGCCAAGCGAAGCGCAAGTACGACGAAGCGCTTCGAGAAAAGATAGGTATCTTTTCTCGAAGCGCTTCGTCGTTTTTCTGAACCCTCATTACTTGGGTTATAGTCGACAGTAAAAGACAAATGCACGATCACACAATGGATCCTCAGGAGTTTTGGCCACCTGCTTTACCTACAGGATTACAACTCATAGTTTCACAGTAAGAGGTAGAGTGTTGTGTGATGATGTTGGTGTTGTGTGGTCTTATGTGAGGAGTCGGTATATTATTTTCCCTGCTGCTCCAAATAATGAACGAGACCTTCTTCTTCTTTCTGTCGAGATTCCTCAAATAAGAGATGCCCATTTGGGCAGCGGTGTGGACAGCTCTGACAGTCACGTCTCTCAGGTCGTGTTCCGAGCAAGAGTGTGGGCATGTTGGGGCACGCCATCAGGTGCGCTATGGTTAGCGCTTCTCGTCTGGTGCATCCTGGGCAACGCTCGGTACCAATTGCAGAACGGCTAATCCTTTCAACACGATGGTTCCACCAAATAATGAACGAGATAAAATTGTATATAGAAAACTCCCATGAGTCTCAGACAATCATACTAAAATATAATTAACAACTTAGCTAAGTTGAAACACCCCTGATATTTTTATTTCAAAGTTCAATATCTCAACGTATAATATTATATATTTTTGAAACGTAGTTAAGAACCATCTCAATCACGTCAGCTTGCAGATAACACAAACCACCTTCAAATCGGCCCATTCGTTTAGGAACTACGATGCCACAGCCAGACACATTTCATTTCATTTCATTACATACAGACACACAGCCACACAGGACGTCACTCTCATAACACCCCTCTTTTTGCGTCTGGGATATTTTTGAAACGGGTCACTTACGCCTTTGAGGTCAAATATCGAGTGCCTTTCGAATAAGGATCACGTATTGGTTCGAAACACGTCGAGCGATATTCGACCTCAAACATGTGAGTGACCCTTTTTATTATAATTATGAGATGTAATTGAGCAAAATATACCTGTCGCACTCTGCTCAATCCCTGGCATAAGATCCATTCTGCCGATCATCGTCTCCTCTCCATCTTCTCGCTTGGTCTTTGGTTGAGTAAGACAGTACAGGTTGCGCAAAGGTTTCTTTGATATCCTCTTTGCAAATTTCTTCTTCAAATTGCTTTCTTGGTGCCAGATCTTCTCGCATTCCGCGTTGTACTTCTCAAACTAAAAGTTTACGTTATTTCTGTTTTTATTTTTAATTAATAGTATTAACACACACATAACATACTACTTCTGAACGAGGATATACTTTAAGCCAGGAGCCTATAGAGATGTCTGGTTATCAAGAATAGGACACGATGTTTAACGGGGAAATAAAGGGACTAAAGCAGCCCGAATCTCGGATTACTATCAAATTTACCTTATCGCCAAAATACCATTTCAGCTAGATGACATAAAAGTAAAAGACCAAGTCAGCAGAGAGTCAATTTTAAATCTGAACGACATGAAAGTAGGATAAAATTTAGCTGGACGGGTCACAATAAAATTAGAATGAGGAAGTAGCCAAACGTCTGGAAATATAAATTCTCCGTATGATTAGAATACCTAATAAGCTGAAAGTAAAATTAGTGAATTGACCTGAACACAGTACGAGTTAGTAGCTAAACGTCTGGCAATGTAATAGTCCATATAATATTTACCTAATTCGTCGAAACTAAAATTAGTTTATTGATTATGAACACAGCACGGCTATCACAAGACGGCCGCGACATACTCTCGAGCTCTCTCGCACTATCCGTCTCTCTCTTATTAGACCGCTTAGAAAGAGACGGATAGTGCGAGAGAGCTCGAGAGTATGTCGCGACCGTCTTGTGATACCCGTGCAGAACGAGGTATGGACTGGTACATAGCCATCCTATGTCCATGGTCCCAGGGCTTTAAGTAACACCTACAATGTTGAAGTGGCCAGGATGTAAACAAAAGATAATAATCGATTGTGTAGAAAGGAGTTTTAATTATCAAGTGTCATATCAACACTTAGCATTTTAAGATCTAGACATTTTGCTAACAGGCAATTTGGCGTCCATGTCTATGTAGTAGGTAATTAAGACATTACACAATCCAGACATTTTGCTTATGGACTGTTTAGCGTTTATGTCTATTAAGTAATAAAGACTTACTCTAAGATAATGACGTTTTGCTGCTAGAGTATTTTAAATCGTAATGTTTTAACATCCACAAGTTTTGCTAAGGAGGCGTTTAGCGTTCATGTCTATATAGTAACAAAGACATAATACAATCCAGACATTTGAGCTATATTGTCCTTTGGCGATAAGGTAAATTAGATACTAACCCCGAAATTCAAACTTTTTTATGGACCTATCACCAGCCCTTTTTCCCCTAAACTGAATAACATTCCTAATTTGTGACAATTTAAACTTTTAACCGACTTCTAAAAAAGATGAGTTTATCAATTCGTCAGAATCTTTTATTTTTAGGGTTCCGTACTCAAAGAGTAAAACGGGACCCTATTACTAAGACTTCGCTGTCCGTCCGTCCGTCCGTCCGTTCGTCCGTCTGTCCGTCTGTCTGTCAACAGGCTGTATATCACTGATACCGTGATAGTTCCAGCTGAAATTTTCACAGATTATGTAGGTATTTCTGTTGCCGCTATAACAACAAATAAAATAAATATTTTTATTGATAATGGTACGGGAAACCTTTCGTGCGCGAGTCCGACTCGCACTTGGCCGGTTTTTTTTAAGTATGTTCCCTGATTACTCAAAGATTTAGAAAAATCTTTTTGTTTAAAAGGGTATTCCTAGGTGGTCCCATGGTTATCAAGTCAGGATATGATGATGGGATCCTGGACAGATCGAGAGATTTCTTCAAGTAAGGCGAAGTACTGAATTAAATCCGGTTGAAACTTTCTTTTAGAGTAAATTATTATTAATTAAGATTAAACGTGTCAAATATTGGACAGTGTCGATCACTGGAATGTTTATCTCATGAACAATATGGAAAATAAATATTCTGGTCCACCCTAAGGGAAAAGGATAAGCAAATGATGATGACGAGATGTTGACCCATCATCAGGTTATAAATTGGTCGCCATGAGTATATTCCAAATTCGGTTGGAAATAGGTACATAAGCTTTGCTATTTTATCAATATAATTAATTGTGGTTGGAAATACATTCCGCTTGTTTTATCAATAGTTACTTTTAATTGTATGCATATGGTCCTAGCGTACCTAGTTAACATGTCTGTAACCAGAGTCCGTGAATAGATAACGAGCACAGACGTATAAATAATAGACAACGCAACTAAATGTAAAGACGGGGAAAATCAGCTATTTACTTGTAATGAGCATTCTAGCGATAAGATTCATTACAAGCTCACAAAAAAAACAAGATCATTTTAGCGAGAGTTCTAGCTAGCATTCTAGCGAAACGATAGCAAATTTGCTTAGAGCTTTTTACCGAGCCGACCAATTTTGTAACGCGACTGCCGACTCTGACATCTACGTGAAGAATCAATTTTTTGACGAGCATTTATTTACTAGAGCCAAGTATGTTCGTAGCGATGTATGGCTTTTTTTATTGTTTAGTTTACTAAATTTAAAAACGACGAATGCTCGATGTTCTGTTACTTGTTAATGCTCATGTGTATCAGCACCTTTAGGTTTTTTTATTTTTAAAAAATAAGTAAAGAAACTAAAAAAAGGTTATATATTATCTTTAAAAATCTTACTCAAATAACACTGTTCTAAAATCAATGTAGTGGTAAATGGTATGATCGGTCGGCATTACTGAAGATTGTATATATTTCTAAGCCTTATTAAAATAAACTCAAAAAGTGTAAATAAGTATGTATTTGACGTTCACTTTACGTACCTTCAGTTATATATTAAAAATCGTTTCCTGAACTGTATGATGTAAGAAGTGTTTTCCACTTTATCATAATCAAAAGAACGGCAAATATTTGAGTTAAGGACCGTACCGGAAAGAAAGTAGACAACTTCAAAATGGTATTATTTTTATTCTGTGTGAAAACTGATAATAAAACAAAAAGAAACTGAAAAATAAGGTTTTTATAAAGAACCGTTTTGAATGAACTCGTCGTATTTTATATATTTTGCCTGCAACCTAACTTTCTTTTTGATGTGTCTCATTCAATTCTGGACGATCACTTTTGACACATTTGATGATGCCCTGTTCCACTTTTTTTTAAAGTTTTCAACTGAGGTGGCAGCTTTGACGTTCTTTTAGAGGTTCGTTTCATGATAGACAAAAATCACTCAATTGGGTGAACTTCTGGGCAATTGGGAGGAATCATCTCCTTATCCACTACTTCTACCTTATCGGCTTTATACCATTCCTTCGTTGTTTTAGAGTAACGACAAGAAGCCAAGTATGGCCAAAATAAAGTGCTACTCCTGTGCTTCTTTATTAGTGGTAGTAATATTTTCTGTAAGAGTGTCACTGAATACCGTAGCGTTCAAAGTCCCTGTACTAAAGAAGTATTGCAATCGCATACCGCATTGAAAAATCGCTTGCCACACTAATACTTTTTTGCCAAATTTCTCGATGTTGATGGCCTTATGTTTTCGAGTAACCTTCTATATGCCACGGCACCGTAATAAATTGAGGTCCTGGTAAGGCTTTAAAGTCCAATTTGCAATAGGTTTCGTCATCCATTATAATGCACTGATTTTTCTTGGTCAATATACGGTCGTTTAATTTCCTTGCCAGTTTTCTGAGAGCTAATGTTTGATTTTCATCTCGTTTTGGTTGTTTTAGTTTTTTATAGGTCTTTAGGTTGCATCTTAGTTTGATTCTTTGTATCATAGCCGAAGAAGTTTTGGCTCTTTTTGCCGTATCTCGAATTGAAAGGGCGGATTTTGTTTAAACATTCTTACGACTTTCTTTTCTCATGCCAAGTCGGTTGTCCCCGGTTTTCTTCCAGATTTAGGCAAATCTTGGAGAGTACAGAAGTCAACAAATTTATTTATTATCTTGTGCACGCCCGCGGGACTCAACTCGTACTTTTTAACCAGTTTTCTAATCGTCACACCTTTTATTTTGCACCAATCGACGAAAATATTTTTACGAATATGTAAGCTAATTCGCCCCATGTTGACAGTTTGACAAAAGTAGTAATTGCTTTTTGTTGCAATTAAAATAAAAGGATATAGTTCGTTATTTAAAAAAAAAATTGCCGATTTTATGTAGGTACCAGTTTTTAGAGATGCCTAAAGTATAGTCTTCTTTCTTTCCGGTACGGTCCTTACGTAATAGTCACTCCAATGCAAACAAAAAATATTATTCATTACTTATGTCCAATGTTTGTTAGTCGGTTGGCCTAAACAACATGGAATAGATCACGGTTTGCGAAAAAAAATATTTCATTGCTGCATGTGGTATCTATTACTGGCTTCTATTTAATATTTTACAAAACAAGTGACAACGACAACGACTTTAAAACCAGATGCCCATTTGATAATTAGCTCCAGCAAAATATATTTATGATCAGGATCACGAATGACAACAAGCCATGTTGAATCATAATGTCGTAAGTTCACGGGATTTTGTTTGATTCACTTGTTTTTTTTATAAAACAACTCTTATCAGACCGGCACTTCAGTCGCTTCGGCGCTTAAAGCGTGCCGGGCTCAAATAACACCAATAAACAATGTTTTTAATAAAGCAATATACAGAATTTACGATAACAGCTCAGAAACAATATCTGGCTTATTTAAATCCAGGGAAAAAGGGCGGGTTGCTGTTATACATACAATTCAGTTACGTCTTTTCGATGATGATTGAAAATATTAAACGGGAGTTATTTTTGCACTCGTTACTGGCACGCAGTCTGTCTTTAGAGTTATACACAAACAGTACCGCGAGTTAAAATGTCCAATGAGAGCATGGACAATATAAACATTACCCAATTGGCAGTGTCTGAAGATTTCGAATTGTTCAAGACGCCTTGGCTAATTGGAATAGCAGTGTCTTCGTTTTGTTTCATTTTGCAGCTGTTGGTATTGGTTCTGATACCAAACGCAAGAAAATACGATGAAAAAGTGTTGTTCCAGCTTACGATAGCAAGACTTTTGAACACAGTGTGCGAATTCGCAATTTTAAACGGAATCTTGCAAGAAGGAATTTTACAGGATGTGGTGTTTTCCTCATATTTCCATTCAGATTTCGCTCTAGTCTCCTGGATGTTCGTGTTCACGAAAAACTTATACGACAAAGTGGTTTTAGTGTTCGTTTACGAAAAACTGAGATTGCTTATCGTGTCTTTTTTAGTGTGGACGTTGACATTCCCTGTTGGTATTATGAGTCCAGTGTTACTGTGTATCAATGAAGACTATTGGAACGTTTATTACAAAGTTTTCTCACATGTCAAATTTTTTATGCTGATTTTGAATGCGTTGATTTTTGTTGAAATCTTCCATGTCGCTTGCAAGATTGGTGTTGATAGATCGAAAAATATCAAGCATTTGGTAAAAACTTCTGTAATCGCTTTCATTCTAGTGTGTATTACTAGTGTGCAAGTTTTGACGACAGATTTGCTCTCGTATTTTATTGGTAGTAATTTGGATTTGAATTTAACATTTTGTGTTATAAATTCTTTTCAAATATTAGCTTTCACTATTATTTTTGTTATTTTAGCTAGTAAAAAACTGAAATCAGATTTGATTGTGGTCACAATTGCTGAATTAAAGAAGCTGCTAATGACCTGATAGGGATAGTAATGTTTATACAAAAAGGAAGTTGAAAATATGATTACCAATTACACGTGAATCTGAATTGCGTGGCTACTAACTACTTGTACTTTGTAACTGACTTCCATCCGCAAGGTCATACTTAATTTAACTATGGGAGGATTCTTATTTTGGTTCACCTTCTAATTATAACGTATGCGGAATGAAATCTGGACCAAATTCAATGTCGTATTGAATAAAAAAACACGGGGTTATTTTTATAAATATTAATGTTTTTTAATAATACATTTCACAACGTTTAATTAAAAAAAAGTTTACTCCAATGCGGGATGACATACGGCAGTTTTGAGGTACTTTCTTCATAGCTGTCGAAAATACAGGATGTTGGCATTTTTTTAGTTCCAATTTTATCCTTCTTAAGAAAACTTTTTTAGGAAACTTTGTATGCTCGACATATTCCATGTTCTCGTCCGTTGGACCATTGGTGTTCTCAAAATAAAAGTTACCTTGCCACGAATTTCCATTTTAAGTGACATATGATTTGTCACATCCATAATAGTGCAAGACAAACTTCAAAGAAAAACCGCAAATCGATCTACAGGTTTGCCATTTGGCACACGCATACAAGAGGTCAAAACAATTTTTTTGACCCGCAGTTCCTAAAAAAAATTCCCTTAGGAGGGGAGTGCCATGACATTTAATTTTTTGTATAGAAAAAAAATTTTTTTTCAGAAACCTGTCGTGTGTGGTATCTAATGAAAGGGCATTTTGAGGTGGTTCTAAAAATATATCACATCATTACATTTTATCAATTTTTTTTTTCATCCTCCTAGCGTTATTCCCGGTTGTGCCCCTAAAGGAGCCCGGGGTCCGCTTTGACACCTAATCCCAAGATTTGGCATAGGCACTTATCAATTTTTTTTTTATTAACACAAAATCAATTTTCGAAACATACTAAGTTTGGACTCCTCCAGACACGATATGGCTGATTTTTTTGTAATGCAATTTTGAAAATAACTTCATTTTTTTTATTTTTCAATATTACAAAGTGACACAGTTCTACTTCAATACCTATTTGATGTGACTTATGGAACTGTAGTACAGATACAGTACATATTGATCATAAAATGATACGTAGTATCCATATATCCAACGGGAAATACCTCTTTAATCCTTTAACTGCGCCTTTTCATCAGCTGGTATAGTCTGTTTAGTTTTTGACACAAAATATCAAGGTTGGACTCCTTCAGATACGATATACGCAACTGTTTTTTATTGTACAGTATATCACAAATGAGACGTTTTATCTTAATATCTAACCCACTGCAATATAGCGAGCATAGCGGCCGATTTAAAAAAAGTTAAACAGTGCTTTTATGATAAATGTATGAACCAAAAAAGTACGCTAAACAGTGCGTTTTTGGGCCGTAGAGCATTGAGTTTTTCGACGACTTATTAGTGGTGTCATTGTATTTGAGCTACAGCCTATATAAATGACAGATAACGGTACAGGAGTTGAAAAATATGTTTTTACAGTGTTGCCGTCATAATATTTGATTTTTCTCTGAGCTCTCTGTAAGATTTTGCGACTCGGCCGGCCATATTTTTCTTTAGTCGAACCTCCTTAGAAAACTGGCTAAAACTGGAATGTTTCCCTGAACCAGGCCTTCTAGTAGTACTTTTTCTGAAAGAAAAGAACACAAAAATAATATAAACAGAGCTGCAGCTGCACTTGCACAAAATATTCTACTATCTTCAGTTTCGGCCGTAGGGAATGTGTACTGTAGAAATTACAAACAGTTTCTCGACTTCGTTCTTCTCGATTTACCGTAATTTCAAGAGGAAAAATCCAATGCCCATGAAACTTACTAGATTTATTCACAGATATGTAGACTTTAAATTAACCGTAAGATGCAATTGCTTTCTCCATTTTTTCAAACATTTTACATATATTATTTAAAACTGTCCAAATTTAATTCCGCATACGTTATTATAACATTACAGTCGTGAATATCACTACCATGCCACTACAATGTGTAATTTAATGCTTTTTGCATGCAAGAGTTTTACTCTTCTTTTAGGAAAATACTTAGGTAGATATTTAACATACCTACTAAAGAAATTCATCAGCGTTTTATAAAAACATCCACGGTAGTGTCATCTACGGCTGTGACAGTGTGCAGCAAAACGAAAATGGCCCAGGTAGATTTAAAACATCAATGTCACACTTATATCTGAAATATGTATTTGAAACCAAAGTTCATATTTCAACTGTATTGACAGTTAATAGGGATGTAGACACCGAATAAAATAACCAATTATGATGAACTTTCTCGAAAAAGGATTAAAAATATTGTCAATTAGAGAAAAAAGTAATGCAGATAATCACAAAGTTATAACTGTTCAAAGTTTTAAAAGAGGGTATATTCTGTCGTTTTTCCGCGAAACGAACCTTCTTATGAAACGATTGTCATTTACTATGACGCTCGTGGATCGTGATGTCACGATCCCCTAGCGTTTTCTCTCTCTAACAAGCAATATTAAAACGGTTGTAGGTTCGTAATTTTTCGAGATATCTGAATGGGATTTTCGTCACTAGACATATTTTTTTAAGGAGAAAGGATGTGTTACGATATAATTTGGCAACTTTGGCTGCTACTAAGTATACGATGATGACTGTACTGGACTATTGTTTACAAATTATAAAGTATTATTAAGCAGTATTCTTATTTAAAGAATTGCGATATGATTTTTGTATAATGTACCTATGCACATTCGTTATCAAATGTCGGAAGTGGGTCAGTGGCAGCTATCGAAACGTAATTATTGATAATTCCTACGACGTAAAATATTGTATTGTATATTTTATCACTAATAAAGTATGTTATTCTGGTATTTTTCTTTTATCAGTCATTTTAATTTTCGGAGGGAAAATGGATCCCGTTATGAATCCTGCCGTTATGAATCCCGTTCAAAAAATAACTTATTATTACAAACAACATCAAAGCTAGCGTTACACCAAAAAGGACCTTACCCCATGTTAATAAAGATCTATAATAAACTACCTGATCATATGAAGAATGAGCCTAATAACAATAAATTTATTAATACTTTAAAAAAATATTTAGTGGCAAATGCTTATTACACAGTAAATGAATATTTAAATCGCAATAATAATGACTAGTATTAAGAAATCGCAACTGAAATAATTGTCTAAGTATAGTTTAAATTTTGAACTACTTACTGTATTGCAGTGCCCTTACAGGGTTGTGTTGAGACATAACAATATGTAGCTATAAGATCTTTTGTACACACAAGGCAATGATTAAATGAATATGAATATGAATATGGATCAAAGTGGCGGTAGTCGATGCTCCAATACAGAATGCCTCTGATGCATGGAATTACTTTTTTGTACTTACTCGTCGATTAAAATCTGTGTATTAGGATTTCATAGAGAATGCTACAACGTCACTCTTTTCATCGTTGAATAGTCTATGTTACTTCCGAAACAACCGAAATAACTGTTACGATACGCTCTAGAGACACCCGAAAAAAAATTGAAAATAGAACTTCGAATTTTAATAATATGTGTCCTTGTTTAAGAAAACTCGATCCTATACAAAATTGCAAAAATATACGCTTTGTGATTGGCTAGTATTTAGCCAATCACAGCACAGTACTGCAACATTACGGATGCCGGTGGTGTGATATAGTACTTACGATCTTTAGTTTTCTTATATACTCGTATTAATGACTTACTCATAAATTATTAATTTTAATGAACTATTACAAAAAGTATTGTTCACAATACTGTCATAATCAAGCTTTTTACAAGCTTTATATTAACTTGCACTATTCGTATGTATGTAAATATGTAAGTAGGTATGTAAGTTGTCCGTCAAAATATGCAATCCATTTATCAGTCACTTCCCGTTATCCAATTGAGCTGAAATTTTGCAAGCATATGTATATCGCATGACAATGCAATATTATGATGACTTGGAGCTGATCTGATGCTGGAGCTGGAAGTTGGCCATAGGATTTCCACAATAAAACGACCAACACCATCGAATTTGGGCTCGTTAGAATCGTCTCAATGAGTACTTGATGATGGTATGCAGAAAAGTACAGTCGGCAGTAAAAGCTTGTACCAAAAAAATATTTTTTGACAGAAACTTATTAATCTCGTACCTTACTTAGGCCACTCAACAAGCTTCGTGGCATAAACACGTTACGGTACTCGACTAAAAAGCTCTCTATTATAAAACGATTGTGAAAAATACTTACTATTTACCGGACTACGGCAGAGCCGAACGGAAGGGATATGATTTAAGCAGTTTTAGGTTTGTATTTTTGTGTGTTCCACCGTTGCGCTTACGATACTGAACCGATTTTGATCAATCGATTCGAAATTATACTCCTGGGGCCATAAACTACCTTTAATATATAAAAAAAGTTTTTGTCTGTTACTTTTCCGTAGTTGGGTTCTAGCTTTTTGGTTGCTACCTAAAAAAATCCGCTTTCTTGCGTTGTATCCTAAATGGCAGAATTTATAGAGCTGTTTCCGAGAAATTGTTTACAATTGAGTTCTCAAAAATAAAGCGTTGCCGACCATTTGTTGATTTGAGGATTCGTAATGTTGACAGCTTGAGCCAAATGCACGTCTGTCGCTCTCTACACAACACATCCTCGGGAGCTCTGGCGACCTTACCACCAGCGGCGCTACCACGAAAATCTAAACTCGAAGTTCGTATACCTGCATCCCTGTCACTCGAGTTATGTAGGTGCGATAGAGATGGAGATACCCGAACTTCGAGTTTTGAAGTTCGTGGTTATAGCTCAGGAACACAGCACCACATACTTACAGAACGAGTAGTGGTGTTATTATTGCAACGATCTTTACGGTGCGGTGGAGGCGCTGTCCCTATTGGGCTGCATATATATGCTAAATATCATATGCGCGAGTTGACATTCAGATGAGCCCGACCTCTCTACTGTACCGTACAAAATAAATTGGTCGCCATTATTACCGTCAAGGGGTTCACTTGTTTGTCTGTGTATCTTTCACTCAAGCTGATGCATAATATAACTTTATCTATCCAAATATCATAAACCCTCCATGATGCGTTCAAGAACCGCACATTATGACCACCATAAAAATAAACTGTTTTGTTAGAACAAATTTCTTATCTGTGGAAATGTTATTATTACTAAATAATAACATCGATTTCGATAATATTATTTCATTCAAATTTCGAACGTCTCTGAAAAACAAAGAAATTTGATTTAACCTCTATTCTAATATCAGTCGAGATGACGTAGTTCGACATGAATTGTCAATTTGCACACAAATTTGACAAATGTCGCACGTAAGTAAGATATCGAACGATATGACAGTTGAATCTGACTCTAGTTTGTCTTTGAATTAAAAAAAAACTATGACAGCTGCCAGAAAACGACGCCGCGATGCCGGTCATAATATGCGGCTCCTGAATGCATCATGGAGGCTTATGATATGTGGATAGATAAAAAAGTGTATGTAACTGTACATAATTAGGCATTAAAACACTCGTGTGATGTTATTATGAACCCACACTCGTATTTGATGCCCTGCATTATGAACAGTCACATAAATTACTATAAACACTGATATTGTAATTATAAAAATCATTAAAAGGTAATGTAACCTTCAGAAACTGCTTGCCTATATGTAGTCTAATAGCGATGAACACTTCGCAACAATCACCAAAGTTAAGCAACGTCGAGTGAGGTCATTATTTGGATGAGTGACCGTTTTTTTTTTCATACAAATTCTCAAACGTCATTTGACCCCCTTAGGGAATTATTTTTAAAAACGCAGAAATGCGTTTTCTAATATATTGATATGAAATCAATCTACGAAGTTTCAAGTTTCTATGTAAAAAAAAATTAAGTCCCATACAATCCTTTGTTCCTTATTTCACCCTCTGAAGTATCTAAAAAAACGGCCCGCTGTGTTCTACTCTGAGGTATAAACAACAATATTAGAAAGTTTCAATAAAATCGGTTAGCATATTTTTGTTTAATCTGTCCTCAAAGCCACAGGATGCATTAGCGAGAAATCCTTGTCGCCGCTGGATACCCACACTCGTGTTTAATGCCCTTCATTATGTACAGTCACATAAACTACTATATTGAACCTTATACATAATATAAAAGGTGCAGCAACTGACATGTTATTGTCTTACCTCTGGGTTTACAAAAAGTGCCTTTACGCTGAGGTACTTATACGTATACTAGGCAATGGCGTATACGTGTTACATGTAGCACAAATGAAACAAATCCATATTCGAACAGAAGCTATACAACTTCATGCAAGAGCGGCCTTCCTTCAGTTTTTCACCCTATATTTAAATTTAAAGAGTGTGATTGCAAGAGCGTTTCTAGCGCTCGCGCTCATCCGCGTCCCTCGCATTAATTTAAAGTTTTTTTAGATTTCGACGGCTTGATATTTTTAGTTTTCGTTCAGTCTGGGATCGCTATAAAATATCGAACACAAATCGGCGTTAACTTCAACAATAATGCGAGCAAGAGACATTAATTAGCTGGAACGCTTGTGTAATTACCATTTAATATAATATAATAGAATAGGCATCAGGACAGACATCACCAAAAATAGTACATCAGTGCCACAAAACGGTTCCATCAGCCTGCTCCTTACAATCCCACCATACAGGATGCAATTATGCGTTAAAGGGAGTAAGATTTGTTTTCATCTCATTCTACTGCATATTTATTTATTTATTTAATTTGTTTATTTCGAACCACATATAGTTCATATACAATCATTAAAATAAAGTTCACATTAAAAATAAAATAAGACAATACAATTATTAGCTACAACATGTAAGGAGTTCCAGTGGAGTGTCATGGTGGAGACCATCGGGCATTCCAGCCTATCAACAATGGTGTTCAGGAGGCTGTTGTCGCTGCCTCGCACACGGCGCATCAGAGAGGCAACTCGTTTTCGAATAATAGCATGAAAACTATCAAGCATAGCTGCTTCCTGTGCTGTGGCCATTATAACAAATTGCATTTGTGTGGAACAGGCTTCAGCATTCAAGCAGCGCTGATCTTCTGATGGGACAGTCAAGTCATTTCAAGGTGTAATAAGTACATACCAGAAAAAATACACTTCACTACATAGTATTAAACCAAGTCACTGCCCGCTGTCTGTCTGTCCCTATGTATGCTTAGATCTTTAAAACTACGCAACGGATTTTGATGCAGTTTTTTTTATAGATAGAGTGATTCAAGAGGAAGGTTTATATGTATAATACATGCATGTATTATACATGTAAGCCCGTGCGAAGCCGGGGCGAGTCGCTAGTAACAAATAAACCTTTAGGCACCCTAGAGCATATTAACAGATGCCATCCTGATTGATGGTATGCATATCATTCTATATTGGAACAGAGTTGCATTTGTTTTGTTTCGATCAATTTCAAAACAAACTCTATTTCCTATAATAGTTAAGGTGGTTCGATTGCCATACAAAACGTTATTTGACATTCGCAGGCTAACGGCGTGATATTTTAAGAAACTTATGTGACAAACTTTCATAAATTGTCTTCCCACTAGCGCCAAATTCCCCCTTTCCTAGAATAAACTTGTATAATCTAGATTAATTTGAGAAATCGGTTTGGAACGTGATATTTTGGGAAAACAGTTTTTCTCAAATTAATCTAGTTTATACAAGTTTATTCTAGGAAAGGGGAAATTTGGCGCAAATGGGAAGCCAATTGATGAAAGTTTGTTACCATATGTTTCTTAAAATATCACGCCGTTAGCCTGCGAATGTCAAATAACGCTTTGTATGGCAATCGAACCACCTTAGTTCCAATTTATATGGTGCCTCTAGAGATGAATGATCGTTACATACCCATTGTTTCTCATCATCCGTAGCACTGGTCTTTTCTGTGATTGGTGGGAGTTGATCCATCTCTCGAAACACTTCCCGTAATACAGGTTTGACGTCCGTACATACTGTTCTAAAAATCATCATCAACACGTTAGTCAGGCTATATTTTCAATTCAATTCAATCAATTTTATTTCGGACAAAGTCCATAAATTGTTAGTAACATATTACTTAATTCTAGGGTTAGTATTAATATTAATATATTAGGTCTAGGTGTAAAGACATAGGGGGACATGCAGCTGCACCCAGTGCCTCAGCCACGGTGAGTATTTACTTGGTCGTACATTTTTAAAGTATTAAAAGGTTAAACAGAATGTGATATGAAATAAAAATCCTAGGATTCTAGTGTTAAAAACGGTGTCCCCTTTCACCGACAAACGTTCCACCGAATGCATTGTTTCGCCAAATTTTCATTTCATCGATTTTTTGTTACTCAGAAACCGTTAACTTTTTAGGTAGGTACCTACAGCTAAAAGGTCATTCTCTAGAACCTATTAGTCAGGTCATTGGTCAGGTTTGTTTTAAAACAAACCTCAAAAGTTTACTGACGCTGAAAAAATGGTTTTATTTAATTAAAATTCTGCAAAACATACATTCGATGGAACATTTGTTAGTTAACAAGGTACAACCGTTAAAAACACCCGTGTGGTGGATAATAAAGTTTTTGCTTTCGTTTTATTTCTAAAAACAACCGATATAAAAAAAGTCTGACAGCCACTGACTCGGTCCGAATGGTAGAAGTTGCAGTGGTCCATAGTGGGGGGTATGTGGATTCCCTTGAACGTGAATACCCACTAAACCGCTGCGGCGTTAACTTCCGTTTAGAGGGGACATCACGCAATCTATCTGCCCGGTGGCACCCTCGGAATGGCAATTGTACCCTACGATTTGTCTTCACCACAAAACATCACAACAGAATTTCACAATAGCAAGTTATCTGTAAAAACAGTCCGTGGGCAAACACTATAATAACTTACTCTTTTCCTGGAATTAATGGTAAATTATCAGCCATGATAAACTAAAATATTCACACAAAACTTATATAAACATAAGTACGTAATAAAAATGTTTAATTCTGTATTTAATAAAAATGTTTTCGAAATGCCTAGCAAGTTTTGACTGAATCACCAAAATGTGACAAAGCCATCAAAAAGTGACAGACGACGTTTTTATTTCAACGATATTTAATCCTCATGCCAATAAGTTCGACGGCAGAAACATTAAAATAACTTTCCAAGTAACTTCGATACACAATATTTTTTTTTTCAAATGTACAACAAATTAAAATATAGGTGCCGAAAGTACAATGTAATTACTGGCCATCCAAATAAATACCTATGGCGCCATCTAGTTTATAATTGACGCAACTAATCCAGCGCGCATTTCTGAAACGTGGTTGGAGTGAAAAGTCAGTGGCAGTCAGACACGAAATGTTTCTGCGATGAGATAGATGGCGCTAAACACAATAAAAGCTTCATGTAGCTACTTTTATTATTAAAATAATAAGGCTAGCTTCAGAGTTGCTGGAACAAAGATTGCAATGCCCCAGTAAATTGTAGCCAGCTGTATCATTAAATAAATCGTCATTCTAGTTTTGTAAAATCCGGACCAAAAGAGGGAACTACTATAATGTAGGTGCTTGCATATCTAGAGGAGTTAGGTTCATAAGAACTATATTGCAGAATGAATAATTATGTACCTGTTTATATTTCGTGAAGCATCCTTTCATATTTTTTTTTCTTCCTAAGTTAGTAATCCCTTTATTGCCAATGGATTTAAAAAAAGCGGCCAAGTGCGAGTCGGACTCGCACATGAAGGGTTCCGTGAAATAAATTGCGGTTTACGATTTAAGACTTATTAAAAAAAAACTACTTATTAGATCTCGTTCAAACCAATTTTCGGTGGAAGTTTACATGGTAATGTACATCATATATTTTTTTTAGTTTTATCATTCTCTTATTTTAGAAGTAACAGGGGGGGGGGGCACACATTTTACCACTTTGGAAGTGTCTCTCGCGCAAACTATTCAGTTTAGAAAAAAATGATGTTAGAAACCTCAATATTATTTTTAAAGACCTATCCATAGATTTCCCACACGTATGGGTTTGATAAAAATTTTTTTTTGAGTTTCAGTTCTGAGTATGGGGACCCCTAAAACTTAATGTTTTTTTCGATTTTTGTGTGAAAATCTTAATGCGGTTTACAGAATACATCTACTTACCAAGTTTCAACAGTAAAGCTCTTATAGTTTCGGAAAAAAGTGGCTGTGACATACGGACGGACAGACAGACAGACGGACGGACATGACGAATCTATAAGGGTTCCGTTTTTTGCCATTTGGCTAAGGAACCCTAAAAACTGAAATAGTTTTCTGGGACTCTTAGTCGGTCTAGCAGTTGGCATAAAAAAAACCATCTAGCAGTAATTTAAAAGCCAATAGGTATTCAATTGGTCCGATTTCGGATCTCTGTTATTCCGACCGCAAATAAAAACCACGCAAAATAAAACCACGACCATCAAAAACTATGCACTAGCTAACAGCACATTAAATGTTTTGTATGCAATAAACTCTATACGTAGCGCATACATACAAACTGCACATAATTCCCATGGCATGCCGCGCCATAGAGTTTTTCGAGCCATTACAGTAATTTTCGTATCAATTAAGTATTTGCGCGCCATTAAACGCCACACAAGATTAACTTATACTCGTAGTGTCACCGGGTTTATGACACGTGAACGTAGCAGCTTACAGCGTAGCTAACGGGTGCAGTCCAAATGAGGTCTAGCCTAGCTTAGTTTCTTGATTCCATCTTTTCAGAACCAGCGCAGCGATAAAACCCGTAAGCTCGGTTCCACTCATACCCCAGATTCGGTTTAAAATGAAACCACATCAACCAATCTCTACTTTGTTTGATCTTTTTGGGTTTGAGTGAAATCGTTTCGAGTGAAACAACAACAACACTTTAATTACGGAACTTGACAAAACTTCCGAAGAGTGAACAGTTCCTCTGTTTCAAGATCCTGATTCTCGGAATTTCAAAAGTACAGAGCCTGAGGAAATGGAGCCGAATATTCTGCTCTCTGAGGTTGACGCAGCTACAAAGACACCTTAAACATGGAAAGGCTACATGCAGAGATGCGATCCCCATAGAAACCATCAGAGCCATGGGTGAATATGGTACCGATATCTTTCACGTTATTTGCAATAAAATATGGCAAACAGTGGCATGGCCAATTAATGTGACCCATGCTGTTTTACCCCATTACACAAGAAGGGCTCGACAAGGAAGTGCAATAATTACCGTCTTATTGCTCTCGTATTGCACTCTAGCAAGGTATTGCTTTATATCCTCAACGAAAGACTGAAGGCGTACCTGTCCAAAGAGATATCACCAGAACATGCAGGATTTGTGAAAGGGAAGGGCACACATGAACAGATCCTTATTGTCTGACAGGTTATTGAAAAGGCCCGTAAGTTCAACAAACCGACTTACATTTGTTTTGTTGACTTTTCAAAGGCATTCGATTTCGTGAAATGGCCGGCTTCTAGGAATAATACTAAGACACAGGAACACCAAAACATCTTATACACTTGCTGAGAACCAGGGCTTCCAAATATCGGACCTTTCGCAAAGCCGGGATTAATACCAAAACTGTCCTCATCATTCCCGTTATCCCGGGATCCCGACTTGACTGTGACTTTCTACTGGAATATCAACTTAATTTTGAATTAAATAGTCCAGATTGTGAAGATTTATCTGAAAATAATACAATACTTACTTAAGACAGATACTTATCTGCCCTCTCCACTGTAGGAAAAGAGGAGGGGGAGGAGTAGTGGAGGGAAATTTATTAATGACTAAATCAAATATTCATGGTCTTTCATGCCGTTTCTGCAACAGATCTGCAAAAAAGCGGTAAAACGATACTGCAAATAGGAAGTTACCACATAAATAAAAATGTTTCGTGCGATTGTTTATCCGGTTGTTTGTTTTCATCTAAAGTCACTCTTTTTACTTAAAATCTCACTGTATTATTTATTCTGTGACGCGCGTCGATTACGCTTCACTCGGTCTTGTGCAGCCATTGAGGGACCCGTTTAATTGTTAATTATTTTCGTTGTTGCGTGCTCAAAGTAAAGTGTCTCGGGTAAAAGTTTTCTGAGTGAATACCTTGATTAAGCAGTTTAAAGCGTTGCCTCAGTACTTGCAAATTAGGCCCCGAAACACTTAACAAATGGCATTTTAGACATGTATCAATAAATATCTTCATTCATCATATCAGAAATGGGAAAAATGTAATTGAATACTAATAACCAATAAGAATAAATAGAATTATTCACGAATGACGAATAAATATTTCGAATAATTATTCGCCAATTTATTCGAGGAATAAACTATTTCTCAAATAATTTATTCACGAATAAATGCCGCGCCCTTGCAGCGCATCAGGGATGTTTTGCGAAGCGCACACGTATGGGGTTTACGCCATAATGCGCAAACGTTTCGCGTCCCTAATAAGGCGCCTGCGCGGCAGCCCAGACAGCCTCCTGCAGACGGTAGCGGCGCGCCTGGATGGTCCCTTCATGTTCCACTGGGAAAGGTTGCATAGGGCATCCAACTGATAATTGTAATAAAATACCTACTAACATAGTTTTAAGACCACCTGTTACTAACGAATTATGGAAATTGCTTGCGATATAAATGATTTATATATATAAATTTTTCATAATGCTTAATGAATCGTAATGCTTTTCTAGAATAATATCTAGAACGAATTTTGTAGGAATCATCAAATGAACGAAGAAATTTCTTAAATCGTTTTCGAAGCCTGCTTGATTTATTCTTGAGCTAGTTGAATCATCATTAATGGGCGGACGACGGATGCAAATTATGTCAAAATCATGTCAAACGATAAACGTAATATGGATATGACTACAATTGGTTTAAAAAAGAGAATATAATTGCAAAACAGTTATTTAATTTTATTGTTGTAGTAAATAATCATATTTTTTTCTATATTACATATTTTAAGTCCAATCATTTTATGGTTCACTATCCACTTATATATGGAAAATGCACTCTCTAAATCGACAGATACTAATTATGTACTATGGAGGATAGAGGTATTATGTACTGACTGATATATGTATAACAAAACCTATATAATTATGTTTATACGTAAATATTACTCGAAATTTAATAAGAGTCTTATCCATCTTATGATTTCTGCACTACATTGCATCCATCGTCCGCCCTTTAATCATCATATAATTTGCTTGGAAGTTTCTTCTTTTTCTGTTCTGTGTTGTTTTGGTACTCGGCGATAGCTTCTTCCCCATGTTTTCTCTGTAAGTGTCTGATAGAATTCGTGGTTTATTCGAGGATTTATTCGTAGATTTATCCGAATGATATGAGCATAAAAAACATTTATCATTCGAAAGTGTAGACGAATAATATATTCCAGAATAAAACTATGCACGAATAAATTACCAACGAGTAAATATTTATTCGAATAATTATTTATTCGAACAATGCCCAACTCTGCACGCATGCAAAGACGTCCACTGCTGGACGAAGGCTTCCCCCAAAGAGTGCCACAATGACAGATCCTGCGTCACCCGCATCCAGCGGACTCCAGCAGTAATATCTACATTGCTGCAGTTTTATTCATACTTTGCTTCAATGACACTTAAGACGAGGTAAAACCATGGTTAACCACAGAAATTGAAATTTAGTTAAGTCGTTTAATAATGTATTGTTCGAGTTAGCTGAGGTAAGAACATTGACTTACTATTACTACGTATAGACTGGCAACCCAGAACATTTTCCTTGACGTCTTTCAATCAGGCGGCCATCTTGGAAACTCAAAGAGTATGTGAACGTGCAGTAGATGCGACAATTTTCTGAGTTAGGATTCAGATATAACCAATATAGCAATAGCGTGATTTAAAACTACTTATTCATTTAATCACCGACGTTTGGTGTTTGTAATTTTTTATAAGTACTGGTATCTTTATAGTTCCCGAGGGCGCACTGTATTGATGCATTTTTCTGCAATTTGTGTCAGATGTCGAAGTCCTATTTACGAGTAATGTCCATGCGGATCCTCAGATATCGATTTTGAACGCCATTGTAAATTAAAATGGACGGCGGCTAAGGTTTATTATCCTTCTTAATTACCAATTGGTAATGGGTTCATTCATATTCGGAGACCCTACTTGCGTCGCGTTCTTTATTTATACATAGGTATAAGAGACCTCGCCTAAGATTTGAATGAGTATCACTTACGATCTAAATAAGTAGCAAATAAACGTTCTCAATAATTCATCAAAAATATTAATTTAATTTTAAAAAAAGCAAATTCTTGCTGCTATTTTGGCGCAAAAATTAAGATCTTTAACGCTCCAAATATTCAGTCTATTAAGTTTAATGTTCGACTTAAAAGGCAAAATAGTATTAGGAAATTGTCACTTCTACATTTTTTAATCTTTGAAATAATGGCCGCCTTTATGGCGCGTATCTTATAAAAGTTATAAATTCCAGAAAAATTAATGTTATTTAAAAAAACCTGAATTTACCGATAAAAAGTGATTCCCGTGCTTTTACTATTGTTGTGTTTGTGGTTATCTTATCTTATCTTATCTAGGTGAGGGCCCTTTCGGATGCACTTCGACCCAGTGGGATCTTTTGTGCATTTGCCCTCTCCTTTATACCTGCTCCCAGTATATGCTCTGCTGCTGGGTTTGTGGTTGGTGCAATAGCACAATGCACAAAAGGGCATTTTTAAAAGTTTTAAGTCCAACTACACTCGAAAACTACCGCCATCAGTGCTGGCCATAGACTAAACCAACATACGCTCATGAGCCTATGTGACATGCGCAAACTTTTGCTAGGTGATGTCTGCTCTAGTAATATAACTCAATGGGTAAGAAAAGAAAAAGTGGGTGCACTTTGGACTTAACTTATGTACACTTCAAAGTGCAATATCTCAACAACGGATAAACTGATTTAGTTAAAACGTAGCTAAGAACCATCTCAATCATGTCAACTTGCGGACAAAAAAAACCGCATTCAAATCAGTCCATTCGTTTAGGAGCTACAATGCCACAGACAAACACACATACAGCCACACAGACACAAAGACATGTCAAACATTGACACCCCTCTTTTTACGTCGGGGGTTAAAAAGCAACTCTACCATTCAAGAAGATGATTCCAATTGCAATAAAAGTTGTATATAAATTAGACCACATTAAAATAATCTTAACGATACCCGCGTATCACGTTTCTAACTCGCGTATATCAAATTGCTAAAATATAATGTGTCGGAGTGACGCTGTCACAATGACATTTGGACTGCGTTTACAAAGCACGCCAACAACAGAGCGTCCATTCAATAATTCGTTCGTTTAGTCTGTTATTTGATTCGTAAAGGAACGTTACAGCTACTGCTAGACCATAAACATAGGCTAACTGTTTTTATTCTTTGTATATCGTTTTCATTAAACACAACAAACACGCGCACACACGTTTCTCGGAAGTACCAACTACGAGTATATAAAGTTTAGCCTAAGTTCAGTTCAAAACTGAATTTCAAATCGTTTTCCGTTATCATAACGAGATTTTCCATTCACGTTCATATTTAATGACCAGAAGAGACCATTACATAGAGATAGGAACTCCGTGTATCGAGTTCGTGCAAGTTGGGTTTATCTGAACGAATTCTCTGGTTGAGGGTTGTGATGTGATTTGGCCGATTGTAAGCTGATTTCGTTTCGCATTTCAATGTCTGAACAAATTAGCCTACTACGAATCCAACAAAATAAGAAAGCAACCTGCCTCGCCCAAAGGCGAATAATTTTTGAAACAGTACTTAATCAGTAAAAAACAGAACGATATCTATCTATCTACTCGTATATACATATAATAAAGCTGAAGAGGGTCGAAAGTCTGTACATGGAAGATATTTAAAAAAAAAAATTCTGGGGATACTTAGAATTGATAACAGAACAAGTTCCAACAGTTTTTAGAATTTTTGTCTGTTTGTCTGTTTGTCTGTTTATCTGTTTATCTATTTATCAGTTAGTCAGTTTGTGACCGCGCATCACGTGAAAACGGCAGAACCATTTTAGATGAAATTTGGCATACAGATAGATTGAGTCCCGGGGAAGGACAAGGAAATCAACCCGTTAGGAGATGAAATTGAGGGTGGAAATTTGTATGGAGCTACTTAAACCGCTTACGCTACGCAAACTTAAACTTTTAGGGGTTGGAAAACGCCCAAGTATACATCCAGATTTGCCCAGCGTTTCAGCCAATTTATCTCCCCTCTTGTCCTAAAGACCTTCTGCAAATTTTATACAGCCCGTCGCCCCCCTAGTAGAAGCACTCTAACCAAATGGCTGCTGCAACACGACTACAGTGAGACTGAACTGCTCTTAACTGTTCTCTGTTAACAACAACAATTTACAAGAATTTAAAACTATATTATATTATTAATCTCACCAGTATTCAATTGTTTATTTACTTATTTATACCTTCACTTCAAAATACTCATGATCACACACGCACTATCAGACTCTCACACACACTCACGCTCACACATTACACTGACAGAACTAAAATTATTGTAGCTTTGTAATTTGTAAAACATCTATTCTATACTTGTCTGTTATTTAATATCGTATGCTTGATGTTCTACTGGGTCCCGTAACACAGGGAATCCTAGCTCGGGACCCAATGACTATGTATCGTAGTATTCGTAGTGTATCTTGTTTTTGTCGAATAAATATTTCTATTTCTATTTCTATTTTTTGTTAACGATATTTTTTTAATAATATTCCTACAAATTCGGGTATGATAGCTAATCTAATGAATATATTGCTGGTTTTCGGGTCAGTCACTTTTTCAAGTAGTTTCAGAGATATTTAGTTTTTTCTGAATTTGACTGCCAGGGGACTGACAAGGGTGACATAGTACTGACAAAAACACATACTTTGAGTATTAATTCACTTAAGTTATAAATCATTTTGGAGTTAATATTTCTTTTGTTTGGTAGGTTATGTGCAGTTTGTATAAGTCACTGCTTTGTTTTGTCTTCTCCATAATTTGTATTTGTTTACTACATTTCCAGATATACCTTTTTTGAACTTTTTTTTATCTTCATGACTCTTTATTTTAGTGTAGTTTTCTTCTTATTCAAAAGGGACTTCTTCACTTATTCCTGCTTTTTAGTAATATATTCACTCATTTCTTCAATACTGGTTTTCGGTGTTTTTTCAACAGATTTTATAACTTTCTTTAACTTTTTTTTATCTCGTTTGTATTGTTGACGCTGAGAATTCAGTCTAGTTCTCAGTTTTGAAACCATTTCTTCCATCTTTTTTAATTGTTTATTTCTGGGCTTTCTTTTTCTTTCGCTTCTCTTTTTTGCCTCTTTTTCCTTCTTCGTTAATAATAAGGTCTCATTTATTCACCAAGTATTGGTTGTGCTTCATCATCATTAGTAAAAAGAGTATTTTGGCGCACATAATTATCAGTAGTACGTTATGCGATGTGCATCAGGCACCACGCTTCATTGGCTCCCGGACCCCAGCGATATCGCTCTACCACACCTACGTCGACAGCAAGCGCTGAAGAGAGAATCGGACAAGATACAAATACATTCGCAACAGTCTCTACCTATCCACGAGCCTTTCTGCTACTAAGTCTCGACATCCTGCTTGCGTTTCAGCCCAAAAAATTAAAAGTTTTGACCTCAGACAGAGTTGGAAGGACGAGTGGAGTACCCAAGTAGCGGGGGCTGTCTTGCAAGCCATCGATCCCACGGCTAAGCCTGACGGCATCAACCTGCCACGCAAACTATGGCGCCGCTTGAACAGATTGAGAACGGGTCACGGACGCTGTAACTATTTACAGCACAGATGGGGCTGGCGGGACTCCGCACTCTGCGACTGTGGCGACGAGGATCAAAACATAGATCAAATCATACAACGCTACCCCCAGCACTAATACTCGGGGCCTCCAGTATAAGTTAACACCTGACGCTATCACTTGGCTTGGGACCCTGAATGTGGACTAATAATTATAATTTTATTGCATGAAACGTTTATGTACACACGCCATACGATTAAAAGTTGTACGTTTCAATTGTTGTTTTTTGTGCGTGTACTTTGATGTATAATTTTTCAATTTTTTTTTTCCATTGTTGCTCCCGAGGTGTCTTCATTACTTTAACACTTTTCTTTGCCACTTCTCCTTTTTGTTAAGTACAGCTACCTTTGTTTCTCTTTGTATCCGGCTAATTTAATAGGGTCACTTTTGATTCCAGACAAGTGAGCCTTTTCGACTACTCTTGTATCATGTTTTAAACTGAAATAAGTTTAAAAAAATGTTTAAACACACGCTCAATGTCAGTACTCTGGAAACAAGTCCTCTGGCGCAGTATCAGACAAAGGACTGACGCCACCGGACTGACGAAAAAGACATGAATTTAAGGTTGTCGTTAGAACCAACGTTAATTTTGATATAATCGAATATCAACAAGCTACATTTAAAACAATCAAATCGGCACGTGTTTACATGACAAAGACAACGCTAGCACTGGCACAGTAATGGCGACCGTAAAATGGTGCAGTCTGCAGCTAATTTTAGTACCAACGTTGAAATTTAACATGGATTTGAATTTGGAAATTCAAATTCGAACAACACACAGCGGACTGACGAATAAAACTGAACACAAAATTTGTTATAATTTTACAACAACGATAAAAAAAAAGCTCATCCGTATCTCCTGTGATCCCAGAGCTGGCGCATTTCTCGGCCAAAGAATCAGCATTGCTGTGCAGCGTGGAAACGCCGCCAGCATTTTGGGGTATTTTCCCCCAATGCGCGACCTTGGGGACGCGGGTGTCTAGCATCTACTTTTATTTTAGTTTTTTAGTTTTATTGATTTACTTATTTTTGTGTATAGATTAAGTTAGTTTTAGTCATTTTAGTTAATACGTAATCGTGTATTTTTTACTCTTCTGAAATGCTATGAGTAACTTTTTATTTTAAAAATATAAATTGTCTATCTACAACGATAAGAATATTATATTATTAAAGTTCTAATTATACATTTTTAACTACATCTTAGATTGTAATGAATCAGTAATTTTTCTAAAATTAAAGGTTTAATACACAGTCACTTGATTGCGTGTTTTTGGGATTGTGACATGCCAAAGTATTGACGTTTTGAGAATAGATTGTGGAAATTTACAAACTTGTAATCAAAATGAATAGCTGAAATTGAGTGACCAAATAAAAGGCAATTAATGTATTAAAATAAAATAAAAATTGTATACAAAATTTAACAACACATCGTTCTATTGCCTAATGACATTGAGTTACCCAGTTTTTGTATAATCACCCAAATATTGTTTTAGAAATAGTTTAAGTCCTGGAAAAGGACAAAGGATAGTTTTAGTCCCAGAAATTATCCCCTAAGGGGATGAAATAGGGGTGAAAATTTGGAAAAAACCCATAAAGATGAAATTTGGTTAAGAGATAGTTTGAGTCCTGGGAAAGGACAATGCATAGTTTTTATCCCGAAAATCATCTGAGCAGGTGCAATTAGGGGTGAAAATTTTAATGGAACTCTAAATAGATGAAATTTGGTTAAGAGATAGTTTAAGTCCTGGGAAACGACATAGGGTAGTTTGAATCCCAGAAATCATCCCCTAAGGGAATGAAATAGGGGTGAGAATTTTGATGTAACCCATATAGATTAAATTTGGTTAAGAGATAGTTTTAGTCCTGCGAAACGACAAAGGATAGTTTAGATAAAATTTGTATAGAGACAAGTTGAGTCCCGGAAAATGACGACGGATATTTTATCCAAAAAATCATTTCCTAAGGGGTTGAAATAGAGGGTTAAAATCTGGATAAAACCCATGTAGATGAAATTTGGTATAGATATAGTAGGAGTCCCAGGGAAGGACAATACTATGCATTGTCCTTCCCTTTTATCCCGAAAATTATCTGACTTAAACTATCTCATAACCAAATTTAATTTAAATGGGTTCCATTCAAATTTTCACCCCTAATTGCACCTATTAGGGGTGAAAATTTGAATGGAACCCATTTAAATTAAATTTGGTTATGAGATAGTTTAAGTCCTGGGAAAAGACGTAGGATAGTTTTTATCCCGAAAATCATCTCCTGTGGGGGTAAAATTAGGGTTGAAAATTTGGATGGAACCTTTTAAGTTGAAATTTGGTACAGAGATAGAGTCCTGGGAAAGAACATAGCATAGTTTTTATCCCAGAAATTATCCCCTAAGGGGGTAAAATGGGGCTGAAATTTTAGATAGAACCCATTTACGGTAAATCGATAGTTAAGTCCTGGGGAACGGACGTAGGATAGTGTTATCCCAAAAATCATCCCCTAAGGCGGTGAAATTTAGGGTTACAATTTGGATGTAACCCATTTAGATCAAATTTGGTATAGAGATAGTTTGAGCCTTGGGAAACGACATAGGATAGTTTTATTTCGGTAATCATACTCAAAGGGGGTGAAATGGGGGTGCAAATTTGGGTTTTGTCCCTAAAATAGTCTCCTAAGGGGATGAAATAAGGGGTGAAAATTTGGATGGATTCCATTTAGATGAAATTTGGTACAGAGATAGTTTGAGGTGCGGAGAAGGACAACGGATAGCTTTTATACCGAAAATATTTCATCGGGGGTGAAAATTTGGGTTGGTTAAAGTGAAAAGAGCTAACTGGGGTTTTATGCGATCAAAGAATGCCGGTACCCGTCAAAGGAATGGTCTATAAATCTGCTGTCCGTCCAGCCATGGTGTATGGCGCCGAGTGCTGGCCTCTTAAGAAACAACAACAACACAAATTACATGCTGCTGAAATGAGAATGCTGCGCTGGGCCGGCGGTATCACCCTGCTGGAACGTGTCCGTAACATCTATATCCGTGGTAGTTTTAAAGTAAGAGCTAATCCCGAAAAGATAACTGAGGGACGACTGAGATGGTACGGGCATGTTATGCGCCGAGAACCTGAACAGATGACTCGAAAGGTGCTAGATATTGTCCCCCCGCCTAAGAGACGAGGAAGACCCCGACTGACATGGATGGCTACTGTAAGGAGGGATATGCAAGAAGCCCAAATCCAATCAGAGACGACCCAGGACCAACAATCCTGGCGAAACATAACTAGGAGAGCCGACCCCAAATAATGGGAACAGGACAAGGGAAAGAAGAAGAAGAAGAGGTGAAAATTTGGATGGACCCTATTTAGATGAAATTTGGTATAGAGTTAGTTGGAGTCCCGGGGAAGGACAATGTATAGTTTTTATCCCGAAAATTTACTCCTGAGAGAATGAAATGAGGGGATGGAACCCATTTAAATGAAATCTTGTACAGAGATAGTTTGAGTCCCGGGGAAGGACATATTTAAAGTTTGTGTTTGCATTATTTATATGTTTTATTCAGTACACATTTTTTTTTTACTATTAACTGATGTTATTAATATTTATATATTTTTAAAATCTAACAAGATTTTAATATCATGGCATATCAGTAAATCCCAAATTAAGAAGAAAAAAACGAATATTCTGTAGTGCCAAAACCGACGAAAAAATTTGGTATAGAGATAGTAACTTGCACAACGGTTGTATGGAGAATGCCTTGCCCTACCCGTCGCCTTAATCCCAGAAATCAGCCTTTAAGGGGTGAGTTGGGTAAATAAGGGGTGAACATTTGTATAGAGCTACTAGAACCACTGCACCGATTTAGATAAAATTTGATATAGAGACAGTTTGAGTCCCGGGGATATGTCCCGGGACCTAAGTACATTACATAGATTTTATCCCGAAAATCATCCCCTAGGTGAAATAGGGAATGAAAATTTGGATGGAACCTATTAAGATGAAATTTGGTATAGAGATAGATCATGTCCCGAAAATCATCTCCTAAGGGGGTGAAATGGGAGGTGAATATTTGGATGAAACCCATTTAGATGAAATTTGGTTTAGAGATAGTTTGGGTTCAGGGAAAGGATATTGGATAGTTTTTAAACCGGAAATTATCTCCTAAGGGGGTGAAATGGGGGGTGAACATTTTTATGGAGCTACTATACAACCGCTGCACCCGTTTAGATAAAATTTAATATAGGGATAGTTTTTATCCCGGAAATCAATCTCTAAAGGGGAAATGGGGGTAAATGTTTGTATCGAGCTACGATATAAACGAGTTCTACGCGGACGAAGTCGCGGGCAGAAGCTAGTTTTTAATGAATTACGTTCTGTTCGTATTGTTAGTACTGCAAAGGTTGCTTTGCCGTGATTATTCCTCAATATTTCATCGCTTGTCAGGCGTCATTTGTGACTGGCAGGGATTTAATGAACACCCAACAGTTTAGCACAGCGATGTTAACGCACTTTGATTATTTTAACCCTCAATCCACTAGGTGAAATGTACTAACGTAAACACTTTCTATAAGTCCTTGGGACTCATATATTTTTTTATGTGTGGTTTTCCGAAATAAGACAATGTTTTTTTAATATTTTTTTATTGTTCTTATTACGTACTTATTAAGGCACTAGAAAAAGATAACAAAACTAAATAGACTAGAAAATTAAAGAAACTCATTTAACCAGTCTCAAAAAAGAGATTTTACCAAATCTCTACAAAAATAACAAAAACTCTTAAAAAATATACGTTTTTAACTTTTTTAACCTCTCAAAGGTATTTAATATACAAAATAGAATTCAAAAAACAAAAATGTATGCTCCTTTATAAGAAAAATGCCCGTGCGATGGGTGCACGTTATTTTGCGTGCATTTGTATGAGTCCATGGGACTCACTTGACGCAATAACTCACCAAATACGCAGCGCAGGCGCAAGTCCACTCGCCAACGCGGTGCCCGCGTCACTGAAGGAAGGTACAGGGACGGACAGAAAACTATTCGCTAAAACGTTAGAATTACAGTAGTTTGAAATTTTGATGTGAGTCCAGTGGACTCAGGAAGTGAATTGAGGGTTAACATTGTTTCGATATTTTAGCAAGAAATGATACGAAATATAATGTGATATATTAATCGGTCTAACCCCAATAAGATCTAGTTTTCCCTTAGGGTTGGAAGATCACATGCAGGGACCGGAACCGGTTACCCTTATTGGGGTTTTCCATAGGGTAATTTTAGAAGTTGTTTTTAAAACCCTATCCATAATGGTAAGCTTATGATAAGGTAACTTTACTGATAGGGTAACCCTATTGTTATGGTAAGCATATTGAATGTGGTAACCATAAGGTAACCTTAGTAAAACCCTAAAAAAACCCTATCTCGATAGGGTTTTGTTACGGTTACCTTATGGTTACCACATCCGATATGCTTACCATAACAATAGGGTTACCCTATCAGTAAGGTTACCTTATCATAAAGTTATCAAATTGATAGGGTTACCAAATTGATAGGATTAAGCCTGACAAGGGGTTTTCCGGTCCTTGATCACATGGCAGTCGCTTTGGTAAAACTACTTCAAATATTTTATTTCGGATTTTTTTAAATATCCATATCTATGTATACCGAAATTAAAAACAACTCATAATAACAATGTGTATAAATTGTAATAGAAGTAATAAAGTATTATAGTTAAGATAAAAATTATAAAGCGAGTCGAGTGACCGTGCACATAATCTCGCATAGAGATTTGCAAAAAATGTAATTTAGTTAAGTATTTTATCTGAAATAAATTTTAATTATTTAATCTTTCTAAATAAATTAATTATTTACATCTGGTACTTATAGAAAAAATAACACAAAACTTATTATAACTATGTATATCTTAAACTAAACTACTTATAAAATAAAATAACTTACAAATAACTAAAACTAAAGATAAAAATTTTGCCCCAGATCGCTGCCAGGCGGCAGTGTGCCCAGAAGGCTGGCAGCATTGCCACGTTGTATGGCAATGCTGATCCTCTGGGCGAGGTAAAAGCCAGCCTTCTGGTCACGTGAAGCCTCGACCAGGCGCTTGCACATAGAATAGATAAAAAAAAAATGTTTATGCTATTTACACCTAAATAAAATAAAAATAAAATAAAACGTTCAAAACACGGTGTGAGGTGTGACACAGATCACGGCTATTTTATTTAGGTACAACGTGTTAATGACAATTTCCGTTAATAGGAAACATTACGCAAAACTCTTCGTAGGTGGCGACACTAGCAGCGTTGACATTGTATCTCATTCCCACTTGCGGTATTGTCTATGAAAGCATCCTTGTCACGTTGACAATCAATTGTGCATGTGTGTGTGAATCCCTATATTCCTATAGTGGTTTACTACTAGTGGTAGTGCTGCCTCTGGCGGCAGAACATTGCAGTAATGTTCCCTATTGCAAGGGGGCATAGTTTAGGTCAAATAAAGTTAATTTCTCTCAGACAGTAGTATCTTAACTCTTACTGTTATCAAGATATTCAATGTTTAATTTTATCAGTTTTGCAGATTTAACCAGTGTATTAGCTACTTGTAAATGGTTCTTAAATGTGACGTCATAACAGCTTTTTAAATTTTGTAAGGTTCCTATACTTACACTACGAGAAGGTTCACAAAGTGAGTTCGTTCGATATTATATATTTTTTACATACAAAATACATACATACACATACATATATGTGTTTCAAGACCCTTGTACAATAAGACAATAACCGTTAATGCTACATTAAATTGATAAGTACAAAAATCTAAAAAAAAAATTTTTTTTTTTTCAAGAAATAATTATGCTTATTTATTCTGTGAATGTATTTTGTAATATGCCAAAGTTAACGGAAATTCTCGGGAACACCGTGTATACTTACTTTACAACTTTACTGTCCTGATCTGTGCCACCCAGTGACAAAGGATGGGACAGTTGTACCTATCCGATATCACCTTCAAAATGCTGTTTTGACTATTTGTCACACGATACATCAACGATGCAATTATTTTCCTGATGATCGCGTGGAACCCGTTCGTGTGAGCGTCCGCGAACATTCCTGATTCCAGAGCGGACCCCGAACTCGTTTGAACTCTACCGGGCAAAATGCTAGGCTAGGGAGGATCATGACAAATGTCTGAAACATTATATTTTAATTAGATCTTAAGCCCGTGTGATAGCGCGGGTAAGAAAAGAGAACGAAGGACCGTGCGGTAGAAGACCGTAGGCCTAGAGGGACGAATTGGTCTGTGCTGAAAGGGTAATGAATTTAATGGAGGCCTGCCGTACCTGATGTTCCGAATGCAGGTTTTCGGGCGGCCGCCACTTGTAGTAAGCTCAAGGGACACTGGTTACTTCTTCTTGCGCACCAAACTATTCTTTTCTCGCGGTTTGTTGCGTATTTATTCAGATATCGTTTTATTCTCTCTTCAATTATAACAATTTTTTTTTCATTGCGTTCGACATTAACATGTGTCATTAATTCAAATTTGGCAGACAGGCCATAGTGCGGGTGATATGCGGAAAGGAGTTTGTAAGTGAAAAAAGTATGGATGACATGCGTGATGCGATAGTGGGCGAAAGAGAGGGCGATAACATTTCCCCCCGACCTTAAAGGGTTCCTTTAAAGAACTAAGCTGAACCAGAAAACTTAAAAAAATGCGAGACTCACGCTAATAAACATAAGAGAAAAAGGAAGTAATAATACTATTGGCTAGGCAGCGGACATAGTCGCACGACCGGGCGGGTAAAACTGCCTCTACTCGTCTTCACTGTGACAACACGGGTTGTGCCGTCCTTTGAAGGGTGAACTGCTTCCACAATGCCCAAAGGCCATGCGAATGGTGGCGTATTATCCACCTTTATAATCACCATTGAGCCAACAGCAATGGGTACTGATGGCGTGGTCCATTTTGCCCGCGATTGCAACTGATGCAAGTATTCGGCACGCCATCGCTTCCAGAATTACTGCACCATTCCATATAAAAGGGCATGTCGGTCGAGCAGGTTAGCTGACTCGATGAATGGTGATGGAAGGGAAAGCAGCGGCGCAGTATTGAGAAAATGAGCCGGTGTTAGTGCTAATGGCTCAGCTGGATCGCTGCTCATAGCGGTTAGTGGCCGAGAATTTACCAGTGCTTCTATTTGGGTAAGGATCGTCAGCAATTCTTCATATGACAAAATTTGTCTCCCAATCACTTTTAACAGATGGTTTTTAACAATTTTGACCATACTTTCCCACACACCTCCAAAATGTGGAGAAGCCGGAGGAATAAACTTCCATTCAATTCTATTTTCGGCCAGCTCTCTCGTCAAGCATGGGCGGTAGTTATCCAGAAACTTATACAGGTCCCTCAAATATGAATTTGCGCCGACAAAGTTTGTCCCATTGTCCGTGTACAGACATTGCACTGGACCACGACGCGATAAAAAGCGCTTTAAAGCAGCTAGAAAGTTAGCGGTACTAAGCTCCGTCGCTATTTCAATGTGTGTCAAACAGCGCGTTGTGAGACAGGTGAAAATACACAACCATGCTTTGCGACTTTTAACCCCTCTGCCACGAACAGGCGTATATTGCAGCGGGCCGGCGTAGTCGCATCCTGTATGCGAAAACGCTTTGTCCACTTTGTTTACGCGACAGCTCGGAAGATCCGCCATAAGTGGGAACGATGCTTGGGGTTTCGCTCTAAAGCACGTATTGCATTTCGCAACGCGCTCGCGAATGACCCGACGGGCTGCGAGTATCCAATATTGGTGCCTGAGTAAGGACATCAGTGTTTCAGGACCGGCGTGTAAATGTTTCCTATGAAAGTAGTCAACTATTATATTGACCACGTGATCGCGGCGCGGAAGCACAATTGGGTGCTTTTGCGAATATTCTAGCGCAGCGTTTGATAGTCGGCCACCGACGCGGATTAAACCGTCTTTATCTAAGAACGGATTAAGCTTTTGTAAAGCGGGAGAACAAGATTTGTTATTTTTTATCTTGTCTATATCGTCACTGAAGTGCACTTTCTGCAACGATACAATTATTTTATTTTCAGCGAACTCCAGATCAGACCGAGTAAGCGCCGTGGCGCGAGGTTTTGGTTTTAAAATGCGGTAAACATAAACCACGATGCGCAATAGTCTCGACCACGACGAAATTCGCTGCGCAAGTGAATAAAGCGGTGATTCTGTAGACTCCGTAGTTGTGGCGTGTGCGAGCCGCTTAAGCTCAGGCACTTCACCGATAGATTCACGATCAAGCTCTCTCAAAGGCCATTCTGATGGATGCTTAGAAGTCCATGGCGGCCCACTGAACCATAGAGGATGATCCACTAGCTTGGCTGGAGACAGGCCGCGTGACAAGCAATCCGCGGGATTTTCCAATCCAGCCACGTGATGGAAGCAGGTGGCGGGAATGGATTCAATAATCTTGACAACACGGTTAGCAACAAACGTTTGCCAGCGGTGCGGTGAGGAATGGATCCAGCAGAGGACGATCTTAGAGTCGGTGAAGGCGTAAACTTCGTTTATTTTATAACGTGGCTCAAAATTGTCCAAGACCTTGCGCATGAGCTTAGACAGGAGAACCGTTGCACATAATTCTAATCTCGCAACAGAGAGTGTTTTAAGTGGAGCGACCTTTGACTTGGAGCACACCAGTCGGACTGTCACTTCTGTTCCATTTAGAACTTGAAGGTAAACAACACCTCCGTACGCTCGTTCAGATGCATCACTGAACCCTAAAAGATTCACAGTACAGTCCTGTACTACTCCAAGATGGCGCGGTATATGGATTTCATTGAGCTTTGGCAACTCAGAGCAAAATTGTTCCCATAGATTCACGATATGGGGTGGGGGAGCGTCATCCCAATCGCACTTGATTAACCAAAGCTCCTGAATAAGAAGTTTTGCGTGCAAAACAACGGGAGCTACCAAGCCCACATTGTCCCACAGACGTGCGACAGCAGACAAAATTGTCCTTTTAGTACACGCCGAGTCGGGCTCCGTGACTTTGAAATAAAAGTTATCACTAAGCTTGTTCCAGCACAAGCCCAAGACCTTTTGAGATACCCCCCGATCAATTTCAACGTCGGAAGCTCGATGCGAGGCGGGTATGGCTTCTAAAACAGCATTGGAATTAGAAGTCCATTTTACGAGGTCAAATTGACCGCATTTAAATAGGTCGATCAGCTCCTTAGAAGCGGCGATTGCCATGGATTCGTCCTGCTGCAGCGAGTTTTCTGACATTATGCTAAAGCATACGTCATCCATATATGTGCATGAGGATGCGATCGCCGCTGCTGTTGGAAACTTATGTCCGTCGTCTGCAATCAGCTGGCGTACGACGCGAAGGGCGTGATACGGACTCGACTTCATTCCGAAGCAAACACGGTTGAACTCGTATGTTGCGATGGGATCTTGCGGGCTAAATCGGAATAAGATCCGCTGGAATTGGCGATCACGTTCGCAAATGCCGATCTGCAGAAACATCTGACGGCAATCGGCTGAAAGGGCTATCTTAAACAAGCGAAAGTTTAAGAGGATTGAAAACAAATCCCCCTGTAGATTAGGTCCTGAGTGCAAAACATCGTTCAGGGATAGGCCTGAGCTGGTCTTGCTACTAGAATCTAGTACCATACGCACCTTCGTCGTTGATTTGTCCTCACGCACGACGGCGTGGTGCGGAATCGTGTAAGCAGGTGCGGGTGAGGCATCCTTCGAGTTCGTTACCTCCGATATGTACCCTTTATTGACGTATTCACGAATGATGTCGTCATAGGCGGTACGTAAAGTACTCGATGCCTCTAATTTCCTTTCAAGGCAAAGGAAACGCCTATAAGCAGCAGAGTGCGACTCTCCAAGCTTGAATACATCGTCGCAAAACGGCAACGCGACTGTGTATCTACCACTAGCATCCCTCGTAGTGGTGGCGTGGAAGTAGTCCTCGCATTCAATGTCATCTTGACTGTGAGCGGGCGGAGCGGACACCTCCTCAAGTTCCCAGAACCTTTTAAGGAGGTGGTCCATAGAATCTTGGACGAAAGCACAGCATGCGGATGTAAATTTTCGTGGCACCTGTAAAGCAGGGGCTGAACCCATTATTATGTATCCCAGTACCGACTGGATAGCCGGCGGTATTCCTTCCACGTCACTTTGAATAATCTTCGGCAGCAACAAATGCGGAAATATGGATGCACCCAGCAGTACATCTATTGTGGTGGGCGTATCAAACGTGTCGTCTGCTAGAGGGAGCCCTTGAACGTGCACGAAAGCGGACGTGTCCACAACGACTGACGGCAAGTCATCTGTAATGCGGTCCACTACAAGACCCGAAACGTCAAAGTTGGCGTCTTCGTTGAATCGCGAAAATATTTTAAAGTTTGTGGTACCCCTACTAGGTTTCTCGGCACCTCCAATGCCTCGCACAGTTACGCTCGACTTTTTATCATACGTCAAACCTAAGCGCATACAACAGTCTTCCGTGATGAAATTACTCTGAGAGGCGGAGTCAAACAAGCACTTCACAAGATGTGTTCCACCCATACTGTCGTGAACAAGAACCTTCGCGGTCGACAATATTATTGTATTACGCGTCGTACATTTCACAGTTTGTCCCGACTCCTTGTTGTTTGCGACTGTGAGTACGTGCGGGGCAGTGGAAGTGTTACAAGTTAGATTTGACGGGGGCAGCGATGATATCGCTCCGTCACTCGCGGATGCGCTTGACACGTCATACGTCACGGTTTTTTCATTTTTGTCCTTATCAAAATGCAACATCGTATGATGCCTTTGACGGCAAAGTCGACATTTCAATTCGGAATTGCATTCGCGGGTTCTATGTTTAATGCTTAAACAATTGACGCACGCGTTATGTTCCTTAACGCATTTGAAGCGCTCGGATGGCGATAAGTTATTAAAGGCGGGGCATTTGTATAAATGCTCGTGAACAATGCTGTCACAAATGCATTTACGTAAGTTCGCACTAGCCACATAACTTTGTGGGTTGGGTGCGAAACTGCGCGGCGGCGGCGTCTTAGCGGGTTTGTCGCGCGAGGAAGCTGCGGCGGTGGTACATGGCTGCGTATTCTGATAAATCCTATACTGACTCTTGACGAAGTCGGCGAGGTTGTCAAAGGAAGGAATCTTGACGTTTCGGTACTCCATTTCAAATGCTCGAATAGTTTCTTGATCCAACTTCTTTAATGCAACATGGAGCAGCATGTAGTCAGTTAAGTCGCTGAGTTTAAGCGATTTAAGCGCGTTCGCGGCTGTGACAAACTTGTCAATAAATGTCTGAAGATTGAATGAAGAAGCGGGCCCATTAATCTTTAAATTGAGCATTTGATCCATGTATGTAGCGGCGAGAGTGCGCTTGTCATGAAATCTGTCGATAAGACAATCGAGGATCAGCTTATAATTGTCAGCGCAAGGCGTTATGCCCGCGAAGACAGCTTGAGCGTTCGGTGACAATTTCCCTATAAGATAGAATAGCCTTTCGTCATCTGTAAGCGACAGGTTGTCGTGCACTCTTGTTTTGAAACTTGCGTAGAATAGCGGCCAGTTGCGTATGTCGCCATCAAACGCCATCAGTTCCATCGCTGGCAAAGAAGGTCTGGCTCGCTCCACCGTTGTTGGTGGTAAAGCGACCGGCGGCGGTGCGGCGGCTGGTTGAAGTCGTTTGATAACCCTTCTAATGCGGCAGTATAATTCTTCGAATGCTATAATCGGCTGATAATTGGGAACAGCAGCAGTCTTACTCCTAAGCAGCATGCGATTATGCTCGTTTACCAATTCCTTAAAGTCCGAGCGAATTTCCTCGATGGTGTCAACTGCATCGAGAAAACTCTCTCGACTTGCTTCATCGGTATCCACAACCAGCGATTTATTATAAATATCTTGAACGAGTGTAAAGATTATATTGCGTTTCGCCTCGAGCATCGACAGTTCGTATTCATAATACTCGCTGTCGACACTTTCGGGTTTTAAATGTAATTTCGCCATATTGCGAAGCGGCTAAAATTGTAGTACGTGGACTACGCGGTGTGGTCTATGCGAATAAAAATAAAACGATACGTATATTATACTTACGAATAGGAAAACTCTTATAATATGTACCTAAACTGCGGGAGCGGTTATGTTTAAATAGTTTAGGTAATTTATAAGGGCGGTGCGGGAGAAATACGCGATAAATGAATGAATGAGATGTGGCGCGGGGTGCGAGAAGAAAGGAGAAATCTGGTTCGAAGGAACAGAGATGATAGCGCGGGTAAGAAAAGAGAACGAAGGACCGTGCGGTAGAAGACCGTAGGCCTAGAGGGACGAATTGGTCTGTGCTGAAAGGGTAATGAATTTAATGGAGGCCTGCCGTACCTGATGTTCCGAATGCAGGTTTTCGGGCGGCCGCCACTTGTAGTAAGCTCAAGGGACACTGGTTACTTCTTCTTGCGCACCAAACTATTCTTTTCTCGCGGTTTGTTGCGTATTTATTCAGATATCGTTTTATTCTCTCTTCAATTATAACAATTTTTTTTTCATTGCGTTCGACATTAACATGTGTCATTAATTCAAATTTGGCAGACAGGCCATAGTGCGGGTGATATGCGGAAAGGAGTTTGTAAGTGAAAAAAGTATGGATGACATGCGTGATGCGATAGTGGGCGAAAGAGAGGGCGATAACACCGTGTTTAGTGGAAAGGCAGAGCGTTTGGAAACGTTTACGCATGTCATGGATCTATAATACTCAGGACAATCTATGGAAATAATAATACCGAGCGAGAATCGAGAATCTAATGATATTTTTTCGGTTACAAGTTTAAATTCTAGGTTTTGAAAATAAATATTTCTTGAGTAGTATGTCAATTTTGTTACTGTATTTTTATTTATTATATGAAATCCTAAAAATGTAATTCCTCATAAATAAATAAACTAATAATTATACAATATAATAAAAAAACAGAAAGGGATCAATCGTTGGCAATGTCACACGTTCTACTATTTTTTTGCCGCAACTGCGTTTGTATGAGGATGCAGCAAATAAACCATTACCCGCCCAAATTAAGGAGGTTGTTTATGGTAAGCCGTGAGCCATTTTGAAACCAGTTCTAGAAGACAGGTAGAGATGCGTGAGCTAGACTAGAAATACGATATATATTTCTCGCACACCCCAGCGCTACCACGCACAGCTCCGGTGGATTCTCACCCTTAGCACAGAATAAATAATAGTACTACGTACAGAAGGTTCAATGTTAACAAATCCCCCGTTAAAAGTTGCATTGATAAGCGAATAACGTAAAGCGCGAACGCGTGCGTTCCGTAGCAGCGCGTGGCATCCACTAAGGGGGCCAATCTCCGTGCGTTTGAACCGCTCGGTTGTAACGTCATTGTCGGCTCAAAATTATTTCAGCAGAGATAAAACATACCGCGGAAACTTAAATCAAAAAAGACTCAGTACCGGTATTGGCTTACGTTTTCATCAAAAATGGACTCTGATATTCGTCTCTTTTAATAGTAATTTGCTAGCGACGACAATGACGTAAAAAAATCGCCTTAAAAACGCTGAATATTCTTCCAAGGTACCTACAAACTAAGTTGGTGGTGGTGGCCGGCACGCAACGGCATACGTACTTGTAGCGGCGCGATGAAATCACGGAGTCAGTCACCCCTGCCCATAGTCAGTTACACGTGTGTATACCGATTTCTGTCGGTACCAAGGTACCTCGTACATGTCAGAAACGTCATTTAAATAATAATTAAATGTTTCTTAATTAATTAAAACATCTTAATTACCTATATTGTTGAGTCTTTGTTAACTGGAGAGGAAAAGCTCTAAAGTTTTGAACAATGAAATTTCTATTGGAAACATCGACTTCCAAATTAGTTAACTCGAATTAACGAAATTTAAGGCGCTTCTTATGTTGTTTAATTCCGAAATGGTTACGGTTTAATGCAAATGAATTATTTGGACGTGTACAGAATGATTCAGGAGACGTGAGCAGAACCTCTCAGAAAATATGTCTAAACCAGGGATGGTTTAGATAGGTACGTAAGATATTATTGCGAACTAGTTATTAAATGTTATTTAGGTAATAAATTAATTGTATTTAGGCGTTGACCTATATATTTAATTGAAGTTAACGTTACAATGACAATAATATTGTATTATATTTGATTACAGACTTAGAGAGTTGGGGACTTGGCTGTAGAAGAGATCTAAATTATTTTAAATTTTAAAAAGCAAGTTTGTAGGTCTAACCTTGCTTGGAAACCAGTCGGTCGATTACGTAACGCATTGTACGCGCTTCAGATAGATCTAAATACATATAACTCTTTTTAAATGGGATTACTTTCTTTTGCCCGCGACTTCGTCTGCCTAGGACTTGTTACCGTTTCAGAGAAATGATATTGAGGTTCAATTAGTTTAGGCGCAAGCTTAAATTATCGCTGTCCCAAACCAACTCCTACTATCAAATAGGAATGACTTCCGAGATAAAAACTATTATTTGTCCTTCCAACGGTCTCAAATAATCTCTATGCCAAATTTCAACGAAATCTGTATAGGGTTTAACACTTTAAGTTTAAGGTAGTAACAGTGGGATGAGTTGGTTCGTTGAAATTTAACGATTTTTAAGATAATCTACAAGCCAAAATCTATTAAGTGTCTGTTATAGTGGGTAGCATATTTTTTTTCAAGGTCAAAATAGTATTTTTCACAATCGTGTTATAATAGAGAGCTTTTTAGTCGAGTACCGTGTTTAGGCCACGAAGCTTGCTGAGTGGCCTAAGTAAGGTACGAGATTAAAAAGCTTGATTATAACACTATTGTGAACAATACTTTTTGTACGAGTTCATTAAAATTAATTTTCTACGAGTCAACTGAACGAATTAAACAAACTCAATACTGTTGAAACGAAGTGCAGCTCATCGCTCGTACGCTTGTTGATATCTTAAAAGACATCAACGAGCGTACGACATCAAAGCGATTCTATTGGTCCAATTCATTACAGTTCAGTAAAGCAGCCACGTGATTGGTCGAATTTATTTTAGTTGTCTGGAGCGTATCGAAAAGTAGTTATTTCGATTGTTTCGACAGTAACATGGACTACAACTATGAAAAGAGTGACGTTGCAGTATTCTCTATGAAATCTTAATACACATATTTTAATCGTCGAGTACAAAAACATTATATTATTATTTAAGCGTTTTTGGAATGTTGGTAGTTTGAACGAAACTTTTAATTTAATTCCAGTATAAAGATGCTAACGAGATAAACTAGATTTTTGCAGCAAGCACTAATGCTTTAGCTTAATTGCAATGTTCGTTTTTACAAATATGTATAAATATTTTAATTATCATCAACAGACGTTTTTTCTTTTTTTTCTAATGTGTTTTTTGACTGTTCATGCCAAGAAACGCAGAACTTTCTATTTCTACCCCTAAGTTCCATTTAACAGTTTTAGTCCCTCATTACCTTTTTTGACTCCCGACGCAAAAGAGGGGTGTTATAAGTTTGACGTGTCTGTGTGTCTGTGTATCTGTGTATCTGTATATCTGTGTGTCTGTGTGTCTGTTTGTCTGTATGTCTGTGTTTCCGTGTTTCTGTATGTCTTTGTGTCTGTCTATGGCATCGTAGCTCCTAAACGAATGGACCGATTTGAATGTGGTTTTTATCCGAAAGCTGACGTGATCGAAATGGTTCTTAGCTACGTTTCAACAAAATCAGTTCAGCCACTTTTGAAATATTTAACTTTGAAATGAGAAAACACGGGGTTTTTCAACTTTTCTAAGTTGTTAATTATTTCTGCTGCAGTTCGGTTCTGTAAGCATCACACTTCTAACCTAACCTAATAACCTACACTTCTGGTAGCTGTTCGGTTCTGTCAGCATCACACTTCTAACCTAACCTAATAACCTACACTTCTGGTAGCTGTTCGGTTCTGTAAGCATCACACTCCTAACCTAACCTAATAACCTACACTTCTGGTAGCTGTTCGGTTCTGTAAGCATCACACTTCTACCCTAACCTAATAACCTACACTTCTGGTAGCTGTTCGGTTCTGTAAGCATCACACTTCTAACCTAACCTAATAACCTACACTTCTGGTAGCTGTTCGGTTCTGTCAGCATCACACTTCTAACCTAACCTAATAACCTACACTTCTGGTAGCTGTTCGGTTCTGTAAGCATCACACTCCTAACCTAACCTAATAACCTACACTTCTGGTAGCTGTTCGGTTCTGTAAGCATCACACTTTTAACCTAACCTAATAACCTACACTTCTGGTAGCTGTTTGGTTCTGTAAGCATCACACTTCTAACCTAACCTAATAACCTACACTTCTGGTAGCTGTTCGGTTCTGTAAGCATCACACTTCTAACCTAACCTAATAACCTACACTTCTGGTAGCTGTTTGGTTCTGTCAGCATCACACTTCTAACCTAACCTAATAACCTACACTTCTAGTAGCTGTTCGGTTCTGTAAGCATCACACTCCTAACCTAACCTAATAACCTACACTTCTGGTAGCTGTTTGGTTCTGTAAGCATCACACTTCTAACCTAACCTAATAACCTACACTTCTGGTAGCTGTTCGGTTCTGTAAGCATCACACTTCTAACCTAACCTAATAACCTACACTTCTGGTAGCTGTTCGGTTCTGTCAGCATCACACTTCTAACCTAACCTAATAACCTACACTTCTAGTAGCTGTTCGGTTCTGTAAGCATCACACTCCTAACCTAACCTAATAACCTACACTTCTGGTAGCTGTTCGGTTCTGTAAGCATCACACTTCTAACCTAACCTAATAACCTACACTTCTGGTAGCTGTTCGGTTCTGTAAGCATCACACTTCTAACCTAACCTAATAACCTACACTTCTGGTAGCTGTTCGGTTTTGTCAGCATCACACTTCTAACCTAACCTAATAACCTACACTTCTGGTAGCTGTTCGGGTCTGTAAGCATCACACTCCTAACCTAACCTAATAACCTACACTTCTGGTAGCTGTTCGGTTCTGTAAGCATCACACTTCTAACCTAACCTACACTTCTGGTAGCTGTTCGGTTCTGTAAGCATCACACTTCTAACCTAACCTAATAACCAACACTTCTGGTAGCTGTTCGGTTCTGTAAGCATCACACTTCTAACCTAACCTAATAACCTACACTTCTGGCAGCTGTTCGGTTCTGTACAGGTCGCAGTTTTAACCTACTATCCTACTAGCAGTTGGAATGTGCATTTTGACGCCGCGCAGCGACTCACCGTACCGCGCCCGTCGCGCAGCGGCACCCGCCCCGTAGTGATAAGGAAACGAGTTTACAGCAGCAAAAACAAGACTTCTTTTGTCACTGCGCTCGAATCAATCGATTGGAAGGAAATAGCCGACAGGTTTGAAGGAGAGTGTAAGCAATTTGCAAAGACGGTCATTAACATTTTGACTTATTTACTTGATATTCACATACCACTTAAGAATATAACAATACGCCAGAATATCAACCCGTGGATAGACTCTGAGATAACCGATTTAAAATTACTCGTATTCGATTTCACTAATATCGCTAACAAAAACCCCGGAAATACTATAATCAATGATATCTCAAATAAAATTCTAAATTCCTATAACCGTAAACTTAAGGCCAAACGTACGAATTACATTGACTCCCTAATAAACAAAGCCCCTAATAAAAGTAAGGCGATGTGGAAAGCAATTAACACCGAATTGGCGAGAGCACCCCGCTCGCGCGTCGATTTCACCGACCGGCTCGTGGACAGCGACGGCAGCCCGTTTGCGTCCAAGCAGCAGCTGGTGGACGCACTCAACAACGAGTTCGTGACGGCGGCTGCCGCGTGCGGTGCGCCCGCCGCCGACCGACCGGGCTGCCTCGCCTCCATCGCGACCCAGCGCGTCGACAGCGATTGCTCGATAAGACTCCGCGTATTTACGCCGGACGAGGTTATAAAAATTTTCAAAACTTCTATCGCCCCAAAAGACAGTACAGACGTATACGGTCTCTCCGCTAACCTGCTTAAACAAGCGAGTCCCGCGATTGGCTTTATTTTGTCCCAGCTATTTAACAACTGTATGAGATTGGGAGTATACCCGGAAAGCCTAAAAACAGTAAAAATATGTCCTCTGTATAAAGGCAAGGGCAAAAAATCCGAAATAAAATCGTACCGCCCGATATCCCTGATCCCGTGCCCTAGCAAGTGCTTCGAAGCCGGACTAAATAAAAGGCTGCTCGCGTTTTGGTCACCGAGGAGTGTAATGTCCGACAGCCAATACGCGTACCGCGAAGGCCGGTCCACAACCGACCTAGTGAGGGAAGTCGTGTATCGCGTGCTGCGGGCGCGCGAGGCGAGACGGCACGTCGCGGTCGTATGTTGCGACCTGTCGCGCGCCTTCGACACCGCCAACCACGCACTCGTCGCAGACAAACTTGCCCACTACGGGATACGCGGCCCGGCCACACAGCTAATATTGTCATTTATGACCGATAGGGCCCAAGTAGTCGTTGGAGAGGGGGGGAGCATCGTCTCGTCGGAACTACGAAACCTGATGGGTGTACCACAGGGATCGTGTCTCTCCAACACCCTGTTCGGTATACTGCTGAACGACCTGCCAGAGGCCATCGATGGTGCGGAGATATTTATGTATGCCGATGACGTCACGGCGGTTGTCAGCACGCCAGTTGAGCGGGAGTTGGAAGGAGCGCTCAATAGTGTGATGGGGCAACTACACATTTGGTTCCGGTCGAACGGTCTAGCTTTGAACAAAGAAAAAACTAGTTTTATGAGGTTCAAACTAAACGGCCATCCGAGTTCATCCCTGAGAGTGTGTGCAGGTGATGCCCCTATACAGCATGTAACCTGCACACGTCTCCTTGGATTCAACCTGGACAGTGCACTGACGTGGGAGACACACATCGATGAGGTATGCGGGAAGCTCGGACGTGCGTGCTTTGCACTTCGGCGCCTGGCGCGCACCGCCGGGAGACCCGCAGTGAGAGAGTGCTATTTCGCGACAGTGCACTCAATCTTAACATATGGCACGGAGTTGTGGGCCCGTGCTTCTGACTGGACTCGTGCATTCTCAATGCAGAAGCGAGCCGTTCGCGCGATGGTCGGAAAGCCGGTAGACGCCCCCGCGCGGGATATTTTCAGAGAACTGAAGATACTGCCCCTACCGTGCTTATTTATCTACAACGCAGCAGTGTTCACGCATGACCATATAGATACGTTCAAATGTAGAGGCGTGAACACCAGCTACCCACTGCGCAGCAATAAACATAAAAATAGACTGGTCGCGGAGCCGCACAGACTCGCTAAGTCAGATCGTTCATTATATTATCTAGGCCCATCGGTTTACAATCGCCTACCCGATGCAGTTAGAGACGCAGCCACTCCCGCCGGATTTAGAGGTAGATTGAAGAAATATCTGATGACAGAACTGTTCTACAGCTATGAAGAGTTCTTCGACCTACCGCTCACATTGTGAGATTTACATACATATTTGTAACTTAGAATATGTTACCTTATTAATTATTATACTTACCTAATTTAAGAAAAATGAGATTTATACCTACAGAAAAAATTGTAATCAATAATCATAATAGCCTACATAACAACATACTTGTTAGTTAGATAGGTATCCAATTTCTGTATGACATATAACAATTGTTACGAATAAATATTTGTATTTGTATTTGTATTTGTATTTGACTAATTAATGGCTTACCAAATGGATGAGTCAAAATGGAGGATAAATTTCAAAAAACGCTGTAATTTGTTTTCTAGTCTATGACTGGTGTCACAATTCTCTTACTTTAGAATTGTCTTCAGTAACACACAGTTAGTAACAGTAACGGTGTCGAATCCTTTACTCATTTGTGTTTTTTTTGGTTTTGCCTCGGCGAGAAAGGTTATGCAATAAATATTATAACATTTCAATACACAGTTAATAATCAGAAATATCGTGATAGATAGTTTTCTATAGATTTTTCTATAGAATTTCTATAGAGTCTCTTTTCTATTTTAACTCTTACTGTTAAAACAGTTTTTCTATACCACTTTTTAGTAATAATAAATACAAATTAAAAAAAAGATACGAGATATCAATATTCAAATTCGGGTTAAATAGTTAAACCTCGCCGCCAGATTGAATCAGAAACAAAAATTGTCATATTTTGTGCATCAGTTTACTTAGTCCTAGATTTCTCAGACATAAAAAGATTTTCACTTTCTTGGAAACACGCTATATGTTTGGTGATATCTAAAAAACAAAGTGAAAATACATTCTACCTAAATAAGTACTAGGCGTTGTCGTAAAACAAATAGAGCTTACAAATAGAACACTGTTTGCTGTGTTGTCAGACTGTTATCTCCAAAAACCCTACACGTGTTTGCTCTCGTATGTTTTCGATTTTGTTCTTAAAGCTGCTTAGAAAATATTTTTACAAATGGTCTATGACAAACGTTAGTTTTTTCAGAAAAACGTGCATGAAATTTAAACCTAAGTCTCTCTGATCGGCCTCCTCGTCAGTAAGGTATCACAGGTCTCAATCATCATCATCATCATTTTCAGCCTGTAATCGCCCACTGCTGAGCAAAAGCCTCTCTTCGCGTACACCACTTATCCCGGTCCCGTGCTAGTCTGATCCAGAAATGACCCGCGGTTTTTTTTTTGTCATCAACCCATCGAGCTGGTGGACGACCAACGCTTCTTTTTCCTGCAATTGGCCACCAATCCGTTAACGTTTTGGTCCACCTACCGTCACGCTGCCTGACAATATGTCCTGCCCAACTCCATTTAAGTTTGGTTATGACTTCGCCGACGTCACGCACCTTAGTGCGACGTCGGATCTCAATATTTCTCACTCGGTCTTGTAGCTTAATGCCGAGCATGGCGCGCTCCATGGCTCTCTGTGCTACCCGTATTTTATGCACAGTCTCCTTTGTGAGCGTCCATGTCTCAGCACCATACGTCATTGTGGGCAGGACACACTGATTATAGAGACGAGTCTTCAGGCATTGTGGAACGTCAACGTGAGGATGTCATCTAACTTGTTGAATGCCGCCCAACCCAGCTGAAGTCTCCTGGAGATCTCTTTGTTTTGATGTTCCTAGTCAAAGGATAGAGTATGACCAATATAAAAGTACCGCTCAACCATCTCTAGTGACTAGTTCCCAACTGTTATTGCTGAATTCGAGTCACTGGAAATGCTCGCCATAACCTTAGTCTTGGACATATTCATCCTGAGACCCACCTGCAAGGAAGCATGGTAAAGGTCTTGGATCATATTTTGGAGCTCATCCAGGGTCTCGGCTGTTTGCTAGGTCTCAATGCTCGACACCAATTGATCACCTCTGTTGTTTTGACATAAGATTAATAGTGTCATGTATTAGGCCAGTGAGGGGCACTGGGCCGTTTACCTTATCTTTTCTGTAGGGAATGTATGATATTCTGACAACAGTAGATAACGTTAGTACAACCTATATGACGTGCTAGAGCAAATAAAATGACGATTCAATGTCGAGCCGGTCGGTGCACGTGAATCACCTTTGTATTACATCATCAGTTTGAGTTACGTGAGAATTTTCCACGACATAGTTGAATTTTGAAAATAGTCATTAGTGAGTAGTGTAATCTGTAAACGGAGAACTTTTCAAAGTTGCAATTACAATGTACACCTCACATACTATAATAATAGAATGGGAGCCAGAATTCGAATATGCGACTTCCGTTTTAAAGTTGCATGCCCACAGCACACGAATACCATGTATTCTTTTTAATTATTTTTTTTAATCCAGAAGCACCGCTTTAACCAAAAACTCCATACTGGCGGTGACAAGGCAGAGGTGTTTATCCTTAAGCGAGACGTTGTCATTACGGTGCTGGGGGCCTAGACAAGGTTACAATCGACAATCGCTAACGCCAGTAAAAAAGCTATAAAAGATACTAGAGTCTGGCTAACCAAATTATACCCAATTTTTTGGCGAAAAATTCAAAAAAGCTTGGGCTGGTCATACTTTGTGTAATAGGAATTATAGTTTTGATACTAGAAAATATTTTAGATTTTCTGTGCACACGTAAGGTACCTAAAATAATTTACTTTAAAAACAAAGTTTAAACCGACTTCAATTCTGTGCTTCGCCAAGCCACATGGTACATGATAATTTCCACATTTCCTTTCAAATTTACCACATGAACTGCTTGCCGAGAACAAATGGGTTGATTATTACAGAAAAAAACCCAAGTTGCTATATGTGGGCTGATAATATTTGAGGAATCAAGGATCTCAGAATTAACACTTCATTAGTTGCTACTTCAACGGAATCATGTCAGAATCTTTGACGTACTTTACATCTTTTAGGAAATCCATAAGTCATCTGTGGTCTCCATCATCAGTTCCACTTAACCAAAATTGCGATTTCCGAGGGTAAATACACGAGTTATAATAGAAAATACGAAAATCAACACACGCGTGCCTATACAATTTGAGGGTTGCCCTCAATTTCCCTGGGATCCCATCATCAGATCCTAAATTGATGACAATGGGACCACCTGGGGAGTATACTCTTTCGAATAAAAAAAAAATTCCAGAATTGACGGAGAAATCGGCGAACATACATTTTTTGGAAGTCGGTTAAAAATAAGTTGAATATACGTTGACGTGCACTCAAAGTCAGCTCACATAATTTTGTATTGCAACTTTACATAAAGTATCAAAATATTTATAAGGCAGCGGCACCATGTTGTTTACGACTTGTAAACATTCCAGTTTTACGTTAGGTATACTTCAGATCGGGTTTTCACATTGTCGTAATCATTTACTAGCTTAAACAATAGTTTTCTGACCTCACTCAGTATAGTCATTGTTATCAATATTTCAATTAAAATGAAACATTAACCGCGAACCATTTGAATGAATGACATAAATTGATAACTGACTTTTAGCTTTTTTTAAAAATCATAGATAATTGGTGATACCACAAAGAAATATCAGTCAGTCAGACGAATAGAATGAGCGTTCGCAATGAAAAGAGCACATTAGCTAGCACTTTGGGAACGCTAACGATAAGGCGTTGACGATTGTAGAAATAGTTAGAAACGTCATGGAGCGTTTGAACCTTGTCTAGGCCCCCTGGCGTTAAGTTTGCGTGTGAAAACTTTTTCCATATCATCAACAGCATAATATACCTCCCACTGGCTGGACACAGGCCTCCTCACGTGGATGACAGGGAATTCAAATAAATAAGTTACTTTTCATCACACTTGCTCATAAATGGCGTTATTCCTTGCCTGTATACAGAAGGATAATGGCCTGCGGGAGATAATGGTCCCAAGGGAGTAATGAGCTTGTGTGTGATCTGATTGGTTAAGCAAATCTGCACGGCAAGAATTCTGCTCTGTGATTGGTTGGAAAATAAAATCGAGCAGGCCCCGCCCTGCAAGAACCACATGCTCCATGCTCTGTGATTGGTTGAAATATTGAAGGTCCGCCCTCCACTCGCACTGATCTAGAAGTGAAGTTGTCAATTTCGTCAACATTTGATTGATGCGCTTGTATAAAACATAGGTTTTTCTGTTTTTTGTGGATATTAATTTCCTCGCAAATGTGATGAAAAACATTGTGTATAACACGGGCGTAAGAATATTGCAAACTCGAGTCATCGAAAGCTCTCCGCCTTATGGCGTCGGGCTTCTGATAGACTCTCGTTTGCAATATTCCTCATACGCCCCCTTGGTAAACAATGTACTATTTATTAGAATCACTGTAAATATGTATTTGCAAACGGAAGACTATTTATAACGATCGTAGGTACACAGACGGAAATCCCTCCGTCTAAATCAATATTTGAAAATAGAAAACATATTTTCAGCGAGATGAAAAGTGACACCGAGATATCATAGAAAGAAAATACGTAGCCTTATGTGTGATAGCGCGACACAAGATGCTGATAGACACCTTTAGCGGGCGCTAAGGCCATGTCCGAGCGGCCATTATTACGAGTGGTGGCGGCAGATAGACGCTGATGTCGTGGCGTGGCCGAACCTTTACCGATCCGAAAATTGTTATTTATAATGGACAGAACGTGATTCTCCATAAGCCCAGTTTAGGAATTGGGGTGTGCTACGGCGCATTATTATTTGTATATGCTGTACTTAGAGTAAAAAACAGAAAAAAAATAACTTCACCATCGATATCGTTTTTTTTAGAGTTCCGTAGCCAAATGGTCAAAAAAGGAAACCTTATGGATTCGTCATATCTGTCCGGCCGTATGTCACGGACACTTTTTTCCGAAACTATAAGAACTATAATGTTGAAACTTGGTAAGAAGATGTATTCTGTGAACCGCATTAAGATTTTCACACAAAAATAAAAAAAACAATACATTTTGGGGGTTCCCCTCCCCATACTTAGAACTAAAACTCAAAAAAATTTTTTTTAATCAAACCCATACGTGTGTGTGACTGTGTGTATGGATAGGTCTTCAAAAATGATATTGAGGTTTCAAATATTTTTTTTTTCTAAACTGAATAGTTTGCGCGAGAGACACTTCCAAAGTGGTAAAATGTGTGTAACCCCCCTGTAACTTCTAAAATAAGACAATGATGTAACTAAAAAAAATATATGATGTACATTACCATGCAAACTTCCACCGAAAATGGTTTGAACGAGATCTAGTAAGTAAGTAGTTTTTTTTAATACGGTTAAATCGTTACCGCAATTTATTTTACGGAACCCTTCATAGGCGAGTCCGACTCGCACTTGGCCGCTTTTTATTTTCTACTGAACTTTACTTTATTTCCCTTAGTACCAAATGTTGCACAGATGTTGAGTAGCCCCAGCCGCGCCCTTAAAACACAAGGACGTAATAAGTCTTGCATATTTTTCCTTACTTCGTTTTTCCCATTTTATACAATGGAAATTTAAATGGAAACCCTTTTACACGGGAAACAGATAAATCACAGCTGACACCACGTTCTCTGCAATTTTGCTGTTAAACATAGTAGTTTAAACTGGGGATTTTCCTTACACTAGCTAACGTGAAATTTGTTTTGTTAAAGGAATATGTGTTGACATTAAAATATGTTTGTTGAAATTTAAAGGGACAATACTCGAACGGCAGTTTTATTAATATACCTACATTGTTGAGGCAAACGAGTGTAGTCTTTGCTGTTAAGCGGACACCAATTCATTATAGTCTATGGCGGACACCGTCGTACGACGAGGTATGGATGTTTGAAAATGCAAAGAGATTCATAGTATCTAGCAATATTGATTTGAAATTTCCTCCTATAATCTCCTATAACCTCTAATAAGTCCTTGACTTAAGGATAGCTCCGGAGTAGGCTTACGCATGTTTATTCAACCATATTTATTAAAGGAATGGAAATGTCACAAAAGGTGACCAGAGGGTGCCTTGATAGGTTTTATACTAGAGCACCAAGATGGTTAACATACATCACATTGATAGAGAGCCAAATTAAAGTTCCGCACTCTGAACACAGCGTATTCTCGGCAGCTCTGGCGACCACCTTCTGGCACCACCACCGGCACCACCAGGAAGGCAATGCCACATACCTGCCTACAGAGCAGCAATATTGTGTCTGCAGGTATGGCTGCGCCAAATATGAGCGAGATGACCTTCCGCTGCACCTTTACAACTCTTAAAAAGATTACACAACCTAGGCGGTGGTCTAGGAATTTATCAATGTCACTGATTCTAGTGCATGTTGTAACGGAATAATTTACTTTCAAAACAAAGTTTTAACCGACTTCAATTCAGTACTCCACCAAGCCACATTAACAATTCCACATTTTTTTTCCAATTTACCACATGAACTGATTTTCGAGAACAAAAGCGTTGATTTTTAGACCAATAAACCAAATCGCTGTATGTGGGCCGATAATATTTGAGGACTTCCGTCGATTCCTCAAGGATCTCAGAATTACCTTTGGCACTTCATTGTTTGCTATTTCAACGGAATAATATCAGAATCTGTGACGTACTTATATAGTTTGAACTACATCATTGAGAAGTTTCACAAGCCATCTGAGGTCTTCATCATCACTTCCAATTCACCAAATTTATGATTTCCGGGTGTAAATACACGAGTTATAATAGAAAATACCGAAATTACTACACGCGTGCCTAATATATATTTGAGGAGTTCCCTCAATTCCTCATGGTTCCCGTCAATGGGACCAATCTGGAAGCATATACTTTCAGTTAAAAAAAGAATTTTACGAATCGGTTCATAAATGACGGAGTTCTGAGGTAACAAACATTAAGAAAAAAAAAATACATCTGAATTGAGAACCTCCTCCTTTTTTGAAGTCGGTTAAAAATACTTCACATTCATATACCAGTGCCATCTTTTTGTAGGCATTGTCTGGTAGATCTAAATGTCACTTTTCGTATGGGAAAATGGCAGTTGAGATGTTGAGATGAGCGTTCAAAAAGTAACGTGATCATCCCTCTGGACTCCAGAACTGCCGGGAGACAATATCTAAGGAGTCGGTCTCCTCAGTAATGAGACGTTATTAAAATCACCGCGCCTGCGTTTGAAAAAAAGTACATTACATCCATGCTACGTACCTACATACACATGTGGTATATCAAATTAAAGTTGAATAAATGTTCTATAATTAATTCTACATTCTATTTCAAAACATACACAAATTAAAGAACTATTTGCAAAAGTATAAAAAGTAAATAAAATGGATTTTCAGACTTTGCGGCAAAGCTAAAAAAGATACACGGTATATAAATATATTCAGGGGTTTAGCATAACTCGCCGCAAATCAGTATCACTGCGCAAATTAGGAAGATAATCGATTTTCTCGTCTTGCGTCGCTTCGTGACAGATGTCCTAGCTCTGCAAACCAAGTAACCACATGTTAAGACCATCATGCTATTTTCCAACTTGCCGTCGAATAATCCAAATTCAGAATTTTCAAACAACCTCATCTGAGCGGTCGCAAACCAGCATAATAAATTAGGTGGACGTTGCAAATATCATACAATTTAACAAATCCCAGTAAAGTCAGTAAAATGCTGCACATATATAAATGTAAACCCAAGCAAAATATCTGTATGTGACATAAATGAATTATCACTGCACTGTAATAAATTAAGCAACACTATTGTGAAATGTATTTTTAGCAGCAGGGTCAAACAGGGCAATATCATCACTATCTTTATCTACTAATATTAAAGAGGAAAAGTCTGTTAGGCTGTAGTTTTATGTATATACTAGCTTTTGCCCGCGACTTCGTCCGCGCGGAACTCGTTTATATCATAACTTTCTCCCCCGTTTTAACCCCCTTAGGTGATGAATTTCCAAAAAAAACTATCTTTAGTAAGAATTCTTTGGGAAGGCCCCGGAATTCAAAGTATCTCTACACCAAATTTCATCTCAATCGGTTCAGTGGTTTAAGCATGAAAAGGTAACAGACAGACAGAGTTACGTTACTTACTCCGAACGCCTTTTTTTACAAAATAGACTCCGCCGCAAACTTGGTTTCTCTGACCCGCCTCACCATAATAGATGCATGTAGGCTTTTTTCAGTATTATTTTGCATATTTTCATATCACACGGCCGTTAGGACCTTTTCTACTAAACCGTAGGACTAAATTAACTGACTTGTAATTTAAATATTTTATACTAAAAATAAAGATACATCAACAAAATGTTACATCTAATAGTTTTCAAAATAGCCATAATAAAACGTCTTTTTTACCCCGTTTTAGAAAACATCTTCGAAACTACCGCCATGAGGTACCTTTACCCTTGGAACGTCGCATACATATATTTACCTATGTAATGTTCCTATTCCCCAGGACTCCCAACTACCGCTATACCATCCAATTTTTTACCCCCTATTTCACCTCCTTGGAGAATGCTCCAGGACTCAAACTATCTCTATACCAAATTTCATCTAAATGGGCTACATCCAAATTTTCACCCCCATTTCACCCCCTTAGGGGATGATTACCGGAATAGAAACTATCATATGTCCTTTTCCAGGACTCAAACTATCTTTCAACCAAATTTTATCAAAATGTGTCACAAACAAATTTCCACCCCCAATTACACCCACTTAGGGGCTGATTTTCGGGATAAAACTATCCTATGGAGTGCGTGGGGTTCTATTGAAATCTTCAACCCTCATTTCACCACCTCAGGAAATGATTCTTCGGGATTAAAACTATGCATTGTCCTTCCCTAGGACTCATTATATTTCTTTACCTTTCATCTAAATGGGTTTATCCAAATTTTCACCCTCTATTTCATTCCTGAGGGGATGATTTTCGGGATTCAAACTATCCGTTGTCATACTCCGGGACTCAAACTATCGTTCAACCAAATTTCATCAAAATGGGTCACAAACAAATTTTCACCCCCAATTACACCCCCTTAGGGGATAATTTTCGGGAGTAAACTATCCTTTGTCCTTCCTCAAGACTCCAACTTGCTATACCGTAAATGGGTTCCATCCAAATTTTCATAGCCCATTTCACCCCCTTAGGAGATGATTTCTGGACTAAAAATTATGTTAAGTCCTTCCCCAGGACTCTTAACTATCTCCATACCAAATTTTATCTAAATCGGTTCTATCCAAATTTTCACCCCTCATTTCACCCCCTCAGGAGATGATTTTTCAGCATGAAAACTATGCATTGTCCTTCCCTGGGACTCCTTCTATCTCTATACCAAATTTTAACTAAATGGGATTTATCCACATTTTCATCCCTATTTCATCCCCTTGGGGGATAATTTTCGGGATTCAAAACTATCCATTGTCATTCTCCGGGACTCAAACTATATCTATACCAAATTTGATCTAAACGGAGTCCATCCAAAATTTCACCCCCCATTTCACCCCCTTAGGAGAAGATTTCCAAAATAAAAATTATCCAATGTCCTTCCCCAGAACTTAAACTACCTCTAAACCAAATTTTATCAAAATGGATTACATCCAAATTTTCACCCCTCCATTTTACCCCCTAAAAGGAAGATTTTCGGGATAAAAACTATTCTTTGACCTTTCCCGGGACTCAAACTAATTATATACCAAATTTTATCTAAATCGGTGCAGCCGTTTAAGTAGCTCCATACAAATTTCCACCCCCCATTTCATCCCTTTAGGGGTTCATTTCTAGGATAAAAACTACCCTAAGTCCTTTCTAAGGACTCAAACTATCTCTATACCAAATTTAATTTTAATCGGTTCAGCCGTTTTTACGTGATGCGCGGTCACATAAACAGACAAACAGATAAACAGATAAACAGACAAACAGATAAACAGATAAACAGACAAACAGACAAAAATTCTAAAAACTGTTGGGACGTGTTTTGTTATCGATTTTAAGTATCCCTAGCCAATTTTTTTTCGAATATCTTCCATGTACAGACTTTCGACCCTCTTCAGCTTTATTATATGTATAGATAGAAGATAGATAGATAGATTTTAAAAGGGAAAAAACCAGAAAACTTCGGAATGTTTAAAATCTGATTTTGAAAATTATTTTACGTGTGTATATAATGGACTTTCAGTACAATGACGTAATATAAAATAGAGGTAAGTAGATACTAAAGTTATTCGCACTCCACAAATAGCACACTAAAATTGAGTCACTTGCACCAATTTGTCTGAGTTTCGCGTCGTCAATGGAAACGTAAACGTGTCTCTGCTGTCAGATGTACCTGGCCATTTTAAAACAGGGCATTTCGTATAGACAACATGTTTACATCATTATTTCGGGATGAACTTTATCATGAGCTATACTTCATTTCGTAACTTTGTAAACAGCGAATAAAACTAAAATGATAAAACGTATAACAAGTTAAATATAGTAGCCAAAAGGTATGACAATAATACAGTACTAAATGGGGTTTAATATTATTTACTCTTGTCAATCAACACGCTCACACCATCTAGGTTTACATACTTAACGATTTTAAACCTACAGTATGATACAGTAAGGTTGATTTTAATTTAATGGTAATGTTGGTATATAATGTAGGTATTAGAGTAGATTGATGTGTTGTGGTCGTCATTTTAGTGTGTGCTGTGAGGAAGGAACAATGGTGGACAAAAGGAGAAGCTCAATGGCAGTGGCTATAGAACGTAATGTATTCGTTAAATGGTTTCTTATTTTAGCATAGTCACCGTCTATGATTTGAGCAGAGAAGAAGCTCGATTCTCCATACAAACGTAGTTACGAGCTAGTTTGCTCTGAAACTTTTTACTTAGAATAAGTTAAGTACCATCCAATTCTGTAATTAGTTTATGTAGCTTCAGATACCCTAGTAAACAAAATACAGCAAATTTAAGTTTTTCACACAAAATTTGTTTTTGCTATATGTTGTTTGACTGGAGCCATATAAACTAATTACAGACCTAGATATACCTATACCTCATGTAATATTAAGTGTGTATTACTGAAACCAACAAAGTTAAACTCACACTTACAATTTGACAATTTGAATACATACAAAAATTGAATATTTAAAAACTATAACAATATGTCCACAAAAATAAAATCAATAAGCCAACTTAAGTGGTTAAATGAAACATTGACTTTTTAGTGTTCCGTACCAAAAAGGTAAAAAGGAACCCTTATGCGACTCTGTCTGTCTGTCACAACGTTAAATATCTCAGAAACGACGTAAGCTATCAATTCATAATTTGGAACAACTGTTAAGAGGGTTAAGACACGTGTATGGAAACTGAAAAATTTAAATATTCATTTTAATTTTCTGTGTAAATGACGAATATGAGGGGGGTTAAAAAATCAAAGTCTAGTAAATAGATTAAGTGGGGTGTCATATGAAAGGGCTTGATTTGCACTTTCTTATATCGTTTTTATTTTTTTTCTACAGTGTATTTTGATTTATTAAAGAAAATGTAGAAAAAAATACCACAGAAAAAATAAAAAAATATCTCTATCTAGCGTATTTTTTTTAATTATCAAAAATATTTTCCTGATGGGATGACATAGCCTGTAAAGCCACAATCTCTAAACTTATCGGTGGGGCTACCGGTGTCGACCTCGCAAGACTCCTGGCGGTATCGCGGTCTGAGTCAGGGGCAAGGTTGCACGCGCTGCCGTCACCACAATTGGGAACCCTAATGGACGGTGACTCATTGCGTGTGGCCGTTGCTCTCCGCCTGGGCTGCAATGTGTGCCAACCACATGTTTGCATTTGTGGTAACATGGTGGGTGCTGGCGGTCATCACGCTCTGAGTTGCCGCCGGTGCTCCGGTAGGCACCCCCTTCACCATGCCCTCAACGACATAGTCCACAGGGCCCTAAGGTCGGCAGGCGATCCGTCTATTCTTGAGCCGCCAGGCCTTAGTCGCACTGATGGCTAACGACCCGATGGCCTGACGTTGTTGTCATGGGAAAGAGGGCGGTGCTTAGTGTGGGACGCCACGTGCGTCAGCACCTTCGCGGCATCCCACATTAACCGGACTACCCGCGCGGCCGGGGCAGCAGCCGAATTTCAAGCCGCATTAAAGCGACAAAAGTACGCTCCCCTAACATCAGGCTATATTTTTGTACCCCTGGTGGTAGAAACTGCGGGTTGCTCCCCGGACGCAAATAAATTTGTCCGGGACATAGGCCGTCGGCTCAGGCAAAAGGGTGAGGATCCCCGCTCCGAGTCGTTTCTGGTGCAAAGGTTGTCTTTAGCCATTCAACAGGGTAATGTGGCAAGCCTAATGGGCACCTTTGCACCAGAGGCGACCAGGGGTGGTTTATTTGACTAGTTTTTTATATACCTATTTGTAATAATCATAAGAAGAAAACAATTGTATTATAATAAAATATTTTATATATTTTTTTCCTAATTAAATTTGTAATTTACTTATGTTTTGTATGTTATGTTATATCTTCAAATTCCTATCAGATTATCTTTAAAGTCCCTTCTTTCAAATAAAAAATAAATAATCAAAATCGGTACGCGTGATAAAAAGCTATCGCTAAATAAACAAACATACTAGGTTGGAAGTGGTTACTACCAAAATGCAGATGGCGCTTTGTAACGGTAACTTCTACTATGAGCTGTTTAAGATTGTTTAAGAATGAATGGGGTCCTCACATGACGGGTAAGGTGTATGAAAGTTTGTACGGAACCCTTGGTGCGCGAGTCAGACTCGTACTTGGCCGGTTTTTTTTTGTTATGTATTAACTGTAAGTTGTCCGTTAACGCAAACCATTTTACAGCCAGTTGCCGGGAACCAATTGATTTCACGTATATATAACGTTTTAATAAATCAGTAACTGAGCTTTAGGTATTTAATTGTTGCCTGGCTATTATACCGTTCGGTAGCCATTTATGACAAATTCGGCCATTTATGTTGCTTTCGTGGAATGCTGGTCAGGATCAGGGATCAGTGCTATTATTCAACTAAAGCGGCCAGTTAAACTAAAATAAGTCTGACTCATCGTACAAGTTAAGCACCGGTACATAATATTAAAATTATTCGTGAAAATATTTTTGGATATGTTTCTCTCTTCTTTTCATCGAAAATTGATCTATAGGTACAGTAAGCATAAAAAGTAAAAAAAACTGTTTTTTTTATACAAAAAGGTGGCTTTGTTACCCGGAGCCTTATTTCGAATCGATTGATGCCTCATTTATCAATCGATGTAATCGGCTACAATTAAAGTGCTAAATAGCAGGCGATACCGTTATAAAAAAAAAAACCAAAGCACCAAAAGCAAAACCGTATATTATGTCCCCGTAAAATTGTGAACTTCGTCAGTTAATAACTTAACGCGTTAGATTATAACTAACCTAACCTAACAGTTAGTTTATAATATCACTAAGTAGATTATACTATACACCTTAAGTAGATTATAACGGTTCTTACAATTTAACGGTGATATATGGAAGAAAACGTCTACTAGTAGATGTGCAGCAATGTATTTCGAGCGCTCGTTCTGACACAGATTGAAACGTGGCTTGGATCAGAAACAACGAACAAAACTAGACCTCCTTATTTCACACAGGCCATGGGTTTGGTGTTCGCCACATCCAAATGAGCTGCATGTGTGTGTGCATGATCGCTCTCTTCATCGCGCGTAGCAGTATGGGAGTGGCGATTCTAGCCATGACGGACAAAAGTCGCAGAAACGACACTAGCGTTAAGGTATATAACACAGCTTAACCTCTACCCTAAAATAATTTTTTATCTATCCAAATATCATAAACCATCCATGATGCGTTCAAGAACCGCACATTATGACCACCATAAACATAAACTCTTTTGTTAGATCAAATTTCTTATCTGTGAAAATGTTATTATTGCTAAATAATAACATCGATTTCGATACTATTATTTCATTCAAATTTCGAACGTCTCTGAAAAACAAAGTAATTTGATTTAACCTCTATTCTAATATCAGTCGAGATGACGTAGTTCGAAATGAATTGTTAATTTGCATACTGACAAATGTCGCACGTAAGATATCGAACGATATGATAGTTGGATCCGACTCTAGTTTGTCTCTGAATTAAAAAAAAAACTATGACAGCTGCCAGAAAACGACACCGCGATGCCGGTCATAATATGCGGCTCCTGAATGCATCATGGAGGCTAATGATATGTGGATAGATAAAATAATGTATGTAACTGTACATAATTAGGCATTAAAACACTCTTTTGATGTTATTATGAAACGAACCGGAGGCGAGTTTCATAAACCCACACTCGTGTTTAATGCCGTTCATTATGTACAGTCACATAAACTACTATAACAGTTCTGTTCGCTGCGCGAAACTGCAGCACATCAACGATAGAATTTACATATTATGACGGACTCGTTGCGCAGTAAAATTGGTACCGTGTGGGTGACGCAATTTACATTGGACATCGCGATGTTTAGACTTCTCGGTGTATTTTTACCTAGTCAAACGATAATAATAGGTACATTAAACACCGATATATTTAAACAAAGTGTGTTGTTTAACTTACTTATAAAAAAACTCACAGATAATACCTAGTTAACATTTCACCCCAAATATTAACATGCTTGCAGATTTACGACTGGAACAAAGAGACCCAGGGTCTAATTCTTTCTTCATTCTTCTGGGGATACATCGTCATGCAAATCCCTGGAGGGCTGCTGTCCAAACGCTTTGGGGGGAAGCCCATACTCCTAGTGGCTCTATTGGCCAATGGAGTCATTAATCTGTTGATCCCAACGCTTGCTGATATAGTAAGATAATCAATTGTTTTTTTTTTCCTTTAATCGGCAATAAGCATTAACGATCACGATCACGACCACATACGATCAGTCTTGATCAGTAGATAGTTCTAGTTCCCAGTGGACAACTTTTTAGGGTTCCGTACTCAAAGAGTAAAACGGGACCCTATTACTAAGACTCCGCTGTCCGTCTGTCTGTCTGTCTGTCTATCTGTCTGTCTGTCTGTCCGTCAGTCACCAGGCTGTATCTATACAACCGTGATAGTCAGTTCAAATTTTGCACAGATGATGTATTTCTGTTGCCGCTATAACAACAAATACTAAAAAATATAATAAATAAAGAATAAAAACTAAAAATAAATAAATAAAGTTTTTTTTTTAAACTAAGCAAATAGTACTAGACAACGATAAACATACTTATATAAATAAATAAAAACATATAACACATCCATGACTCAGGAACAAATATTTGTGCTCATCACACAAATAAATGCCCTTACCGGGATTTGAACCCGGGACGTCCGGCTTCATAGGCAGAGTCACTACCAACTAGGCTACAGGAGGCTCCCATACAACAAACGTGATTTTTTTTTGCCGTTTGTATGGATAATGGTACGGAACCCTTCGTGCGCGAGTCCGACTCGCACTTGGCCGTTTTTTTTTAATACATATTACGACGGTGACAAACACGCGTACGGTCTGCTGGTGGTATGCAGACACAAACGCGTGGCTGACTCTTTGTTGATTTCATGATTTGTTGTGACGATAGCAAAAGCTAGAGATGAACGCGGGTCCCTCAGTCTTAACACAACACCAACTGGCGACCTTACTCACCACGAACACAACACCAAGTGCCTAAAGAGCAAGTAGTGGCTTTCTATAAGGTGGAGGAACTTCCCTAGTTGGGAAATATGAGCAAGAAGATGTTCCGCTGTGTCCGCTTAAATAATCACCACTCTATCATTAACTTTATCCTGCTTTTAGGCAAATATTTATCTGCTTTTTATTATAGGCACTATATATCTGATTTACTCATACTAAGTTAATCTATTGCATTGCCTTCTTCTTTGATCGGCCGCTAATCATTGTAGATCGTGACCACATACGATGAGTCTTGAATGGGAGCAATTGCACAAACGGTAACCAATTATCAAAAATGTTTCTATTTTAGTTTTCATGAATGTAGTTTGATGTAGTTATCTTTTTAACAGGGTGGCTGGCGTTTGATTTGCGCTTCCAGAGTCCTCATGGGTCTGACCCAGGCTTGTTTGTACCCCGCATCACACACCCTCATAGGTCGATGGTTGCCAGCACAAGAACGGACCACGTATACTGGGGTCGTATATGGAGGTAAGCTGTTTAAACAAATATGTTACAAGAAATAAATATTATTTATTCGCACTAGATTTGACAAAAACATTTCAAGGGGACGATAAATATTGAATGCATTGATAGGCACAAGTCTTCATTAACTAACGTTGATTGACTGAGTTGGAAGGTGAAAAGGCCTTTAGAAAATGTTTTACAAGGAGCAAAGCCCAAGCTTTACCTAAACATAATAAGCTCTCAGCGACCTAAAGTGTGTCTAATTGATTTTTGTGACGAGTTTTCATTATGTGCCTAATGTTGCGCGATTTCCCGCCATATCATATCTTGAATATCGAGTAGATCTGATTGGTGATGTCACTGCAACTATACTTATTATAACATAACCCAAATAAATTTTCTGTTTTCATTTCAGGTGCAATAATTGGGACAATAGTAGCAATGCCGGTATCTGGCATTTTAGCTGACACGGCAATTGGTTGGAGACTTATATTCTATTCTATATCAGGGCTAGTTTTTTTAACTGCTGCTATTTGGTATCTGGCAGCAGCCAACTCACCAGGCGATCACCCACTGATGGGAGATGATGAGAGAAAGTACATCGAAAAAGGACTGAATTCGGGGGGCTCTAAGGTAAGAAACCAAGGAAACAGGTTCGTGCAAAATTTTCTGAACTAACACTTGACTGGAACATAGACATTACAGACTCACACCATAATGGAGTTTTTCTTTATTCTAGAATAGAGAAAAACTTATAAAAAAATGTCTAGACATTCACTGGAGAACCCGTAGGTTGCTCTTCCATCAGTGTCGTTATGTTAAGTTGTTTCCATTCAAGTCCATAACTTTTAAGCTTACTTTTTTGCTGGACACAAATCTTAGCTTCTGCTAAAGATGCATCAGTGTGCAATAAGAATATCAAGTTTATAGCGAACAAGGCAGTCAAGGAATGCTATGAAATAATCAATGATCGGCACGACCCGTGCAACCCGGTGTCAATTACCTCAATCATTATGTTAATATGGATATTCCCTGGGATTCCGGAATTCGAGTTGGTAAAGTAAGACAATATTTACTCATCTCATAATGTGCCAGTATTAATACCCAGTTTACATATGAAACCTTTTTGCACAATCCTTACACAAATAACCTTAAATCACCACGTCCGAACTTAATGACCCGAAGAACATAAGTAAAAGTAAACATATTTGTTGTTAGAAATTGGTTGCATTCCTTATCAGTAAATTAGAGAAGGAAGATAGCTGATAGTAATATCAACTCTGTTAATATTACTATCAGCTGTCTTTTTCGCACCAGTTTAAATTATGCGTTTGGTCATAAACGTAAACAATAGACCCTCGTCGTCTAGTACCCATAACACAAGCCTTATTGAGCTTACTATGGGGCTAGTCCGATTTGTGTAAGATTCTCCCCTAATATTTATTTATTTAATAGAATATCCGAAAGTAACCTTCGACATGCCATGTAGTCGGGAAAACGGGTTTTTTGCACTTGAAATGGTTACATTTTAACACTTACATATTTTATCGGAGTGCACTTAATATTTTACGCAATATAAATAAAATCAATGTTGGTTTATCAATATTTTCTTGAATGAAAAATGTAACAATTTATGAGTTAATAAAATGATTTGACTTCTATTTAAAAATGCATTTATTGATTCTCAATAGAGTTATTTTTGCGAACTAGATCACGGGATTATAATCATGCATATCATGTCCATATTCATATTTCTTCTCGGAATCCCGCGGTGTTGCACGGGTCGTGCCGATCACTGGAAATAATAGAACTTAATTGGAGGCTATAAGTTAGTGCAGTGCAGTTATGGTTGAATTTTTTTCATGTGACCGACTGTTTTAGAACTGTCGTTGGAATTGAAATCCTACCTTGGACGGTGGAGTTGGTTTTTGAATGAATTGATGCAATTCGGCCAACTTACATAATCTCAAGTATACACATGGCGAATTTGTTCAGCGAATGTAGGTAATCTATGGCTCGCGCGTTTGTATCGCTGAAAAAAATTGCCGTGTGTAATCGCTTTAAGTGACCATCGCAATGGATCTGAAAATGTTACGTTGAAAAGCTACCAGAAATCAATTATCTCCTCACCAACACCGGCTCTTAGCTGAATCTTTTCTTAGCAATGCAATGTTTTCTTTATGAAAACATCTACTCTTCTTCTATTTCCAGGAACTACGTACACCATGGCGTGACATATTTCTTACAAAGGAATTCTGGGTCCTAGTCGTCACTCACATAGGCAGTGCCGTCAATTTCGTGCTATTCTTCGTGGATATGCCTACGTATCTGGAGCAGGGACTGCAAATATCTTTAAAAACAGTAAGAAATTACGATCTTTGTTACTATTCACCCGCGATGAGTCTGGAAATAAATAAAGCCCGACCACTAAAATAAAAAACCTGCTCTGGGGGCGTTATAGTAGTTTATGTGACTGTACATAATAAAGGGCATTAAATACGAGTGTGGGTTCATAATAACATCACACGAGTACCTTAATGCCTAATTATGTACTACAAACTATTATTATGTATGTGTAACACTACTTTATCTATCCACATTTCATAAACCTCCATGATGCATTCAGGAGCCGCATATTATGACCGGCATCGCGGCGTTGTTTTCTGGCAGATGTCATAGTTATTTTTTATTTCAGAGACAAACTAGAGTCGGATCCAACTGTCATATCGTTCGATATCTTACTTACGTGCGACATTTGTCAAACTTGTATGCAATTTGACAATTTATTTCGAACTAAACGTCATCTCGACTGATATTAGAATAGAGGTTAAATATTTTTTTTTTGTTTTTGAGACGTTCGAAATTTGAATGAAATAATGTTATCGAAATCGATGTTATTATTTAGCAATAATAACATTTACACAGATAACAATTTTTGTTCTAACAAAACAGTCTATTTTTATGGTGGTCATAATGTGCGGTTCTTGAACGCATCATGGAGGGTTTATGATATTTGGATAGATACAATTTGCAATAATGATAACAACAATACTTAAGTGTTGCTATCATTATTGTATATCGTACGCATGCTATCTGGCTAGTGTAAACGTATTATAATATGTTAATATAGATTATTGATGAAATAAAATCAAATTTGATTTACAACATTTATATTATATGTTTTAAGCTACGGCCGCCTACTTAGTGGTTCAGGCATGCGGCTGTCAAGCGGTGGTCGTGGATTTGAATCCCGGCTCGTACCAATCAGTTTTTCGGAATTCATGTACGGAATATTTACCGTTAGCTTTTCGGTGAAGGAAAAACATCGTGAGGAAACCGGTCTAATCCCAATAAGGTCTTGTTTTCCCTCTGGGTTGGAAGGTCAGATGGCAGTCGCTTTCGTAAAACGAGTGCCTGTGCCAAATCTTGGGATTAGGTGTCAAAGCGGACCCCGGGCTCTATTAGGGGCACAACCGGGAATAACGCTAGGAGGATGATGATATTATATGTTTTTAATTATAATGAAATGATTCTCCATTAACGTCAAACTAATTTATTTGTTTAGTTTTAGAAGATAGGGTTGGGTATTCATTTAATAATCATGAAAATTCGTAGAAGTAGTCGTGTAGAAAATACCGCTGACGTCTGACCTTCTCTTTGAATTTTCAATACGGATGATCGGGATATACCTGAAATTAAATAAACTTTAACTTGTAATTTATTTACAAATTAGCCAATTTTCATTGCACATACTATAATTATGATGTACCTAACAGTCATGTTGACAACAAGGTCGGTGATGTTATTAAGAGGAATAGAGTCTAATCCTTCAGACTTTCTCTCCGACAAATACTTAGTCATATTGTTAATCACCTTTCTTAAGTCACTTTAATAGTTTTCGGCATTTTAATGCACAAATAACACACAATATCCAAGAAATACACCACGCACAATCGACACCTCCCTTTGACAGCACTTGACAGATGGCATTAATGACATCTTCAAAGTTACTGTTGCCATTTGAAGAAATTAGTTCCAATAGTTTTTCGCAACATGGCGAGGTTTTTTATTTTCGTGGTCGGGCTATGATAAATAATAAAAGCTGTAAGTTCATATAAACTTTGACATTTTATTTAGCAAAACTGTCGCCTACAATCCTTTTCTAACCGCGCGGTTTGATAATCAAGCGTCAAGTCACTCTTGCGCGTAGCGCGCGTTTTTAACCGACTTCAAAAAAGGAGGAGGTTTTTTTTTAAATCTTTTTTTAAGGAGCTTAGTTATATGTTAGGTATAGTAGGAGGTTATATGTTCCACTGTATGTATTTTTTTTTATGTATGTTCGCCGATTTCTCCGTTTGTTGTAGACCGATTTCCAAAATTCTTTTTTTATTTGAAAGAGTATACTCCCCAAGGTGGTCGCATTGTCACCAAATTAGGATCTGATGATGGTATCCCAGGGAAATTGAGGGCAACCCTCAAATTTTATAGGCACGCCTGTAGGGATTTCGGTATTTTCTATTATAATTCGTGTATTTACCTTCGGAAATCGCAATTTTGATGAAGTGGAACTGATGATGAAGACCACAGATGACTTATGGAACTCCTCAAAGATGTAAAATTCGTCAAAGATTCTGACATGATTCCGTTTAAGTAGCAACTCATGAATTTTATGGTATTTCTACATGGTATTTCTGAGGTCCTTTAGGAATCGACGGAACTCCTCAAATTTTATCAGCCCAGAGATAGCGACTTGGGTTTTTTCTGTAATATTCAACGAATTTGCTCTCGGAAAGCAGTGCATGTGGTAAATTGGTTTGGCGAAGTACTGAATTGAAGTCGGTTTAAACTTTGTTTTTAAAGTAAATTATGGTAGAATGGTTCTATGCAGAAGGGTTCTTCTGATTAACTTTTACGGAAATGGTTGAATAGTTATATTTCAAAATATCCGGGTAGCTATACGCTAAGGCTAATTTATTCCTAAGTACATAGGGCCACCGGTGACTCATGTTATAATCATGAATCGGGAAATCCTTTTTCCAAATTTAACAACTGCTGTGCCCTCATAATAAATATGTACCATTGCAAACTTTGGCAGCACGGCAGACATCCATGCCGCCAATAGGTCGTAACTTTGTATGAACTCTTTAGGGACTTGCGGCATTTTTCTGTGGCGGTAGTTTAGTGTTTTTGGTGTACCGCGTTAACCCTTTATGTGGCAAATTAAAAAAAAATCTTGAGTTCAAGCCTCGTTTGCACCTTGAAGAGCAAAAAAAAATGTGCATTAAAAAAATACAAAAAGCACATCAAAAAATGTGTATACTGTGTCATACATCATCAAATAAAGGGTTAATAACAATATTTTTTTACAAGCTTTATATTAACTTGCACTGTGCGTATGTATGCAAATATGTAAGTATGTAAGTAAGTTGTGGAATCCATTTGCAGTCACTTCCCGTTATTCAATTGAACTGAAATTTTGCATGCATATGTATATCGCATGCCAATGCAATATTATGATGACTTGGAGCTGATCTGATGCTGGAGCAGGGAGTTGGCCATAGGAACTTCGCAACAAAACGACACAACACACAACAGTAGTTGATGATGGTATGCAGAAAAGTACAATCGGCAGTAAAAGCTTGTACCAAAAATAATTTTTTTGACAGAAACTTATTTAATTAAGTGGCCGCATCGCCAAGAAACTGCTTCGCATTTAATGCTCCTGCTGTTTTTTACATTTACCAACACGTTTCACATTCAATTGCAATACATTTCTCTGTCCTCCAGTGCCTTATGATATTTTTTTTCTCATTCCAGAGTGCATCTCTCTCAGCGCTTCCATACATCGGTATGTGGATTGGCTCAGTGGGGTCTGCCGCTGTTTGTGAGCAGATTTACAATAGGAAAATACTCTCTATGGGAGTTTGTAGGAAGCTATTCAATTCTATATGTAAGTAAGATGAATTAACAAACGTCTGCTATCGAAATTCGAAATTCCAATCAAAGTAACGAATTAATCACCACGAGCGGGATTTGAACCCACGACCTCTGCATACCATGCATTGCCCTGAACCAACTGAGCAACCGTGGGCTAGGGTCGTAGTGACGAATCTTTCAAACCCTTCACTTTTGTAAATACACCACAAAATACACCGACGACAGCGAGCAACGGGGGCGAATGTTGCGATTAATTTTTATTTTTTTCACTTTGATTGGAATTTCGCATTTCGCAGACATTTGTGCTTGGTAACACATTTACAATCTGGTGATCATTTTCAAAATAATGTTTCATTGGTCTTCCTCGGAAAATAAGTTTTAATTTATTCAATTATTATTTTCTACATGATATAAGGTTAACGTCAAAGTGACCCTATGACACTTTAAATTTTAAATCATAACAATAGAAGTAAACAATGTATATCGTCCTCCACGCCGTATCCGACGACAGCGACTCCGTCAATTAATTATTATCAGAGGGGTTAAAGTTTCGCACGCGAGTTAGGACAATTTAACTGTCATTTTTTCCATATAAAAAGTGACATTTAGATTTACCTGACGTGCGTACAATGCGTTACGTGATCGACCTGCTGGATAACGGAACGCTCTAATGTGGCTCACAAAACCAAATACAATAATAGGTATGCGCCAGATGGGGTTCCAAGTTAGAACCATTCAACTGTATGGGAGTTGGAACTTCCAACCCCCAAATAGTTGAATTCCCGCCGTATAGTAGAAATCCTTTTTGATTCGTACTACCTCAATTTAGAATTCTCTTCCGGTCTCTGTATTTCCGGGACCATACAACCTTGATATCTTCAAGGCAAGAGTGAACAGACATGTTCTAGGTGTGCGTGATCCATCTTAGGCGTTCTCTTAACTTTCCATCAGGTTAGACGAAGATCGAAGATGGAGGCGATGGCTGAGATATGCGTCATACTCGTGATCGGGTGCTGTTTGTGGAGTCCGGTCTGTTCATGCTTGCAAGGGCATAGTAACTACCTAAATACTAGTGTTATTATCATTATTTTGACGAGAGACATCATTCTGTTCTTGACACGTTTTATTGTTATTGACCCGGTACATCTCTGACAATATTACATTAATGATCCTTTTTTTCTGTTTTAACGCTTAGAGACAGTATACATCTCTATAAGAACATTAGAATAATTATTAATTGTATTTGGATGCTCAGAGACATTATATATACATCTCTGGGGTACTAAATTAATATCATAAACTTATTGTTAATTCTGATACAGACCTTATATCGAATGTATTTGATAATATTTTACAATTTTGGATTTTTTTCAGTTTTCATTTAGTGACATTTAGTTTGTTAACCATTTAGGTACTAATTGGTTGAAATCTGCAATTTTAAAATGATTATTGTGTAAGATTATCAATATTATATTGTAGAATACCATTTGACATGTAAAAGTGCCCTTGTGGCCTATTTGCAGAATAAATAATTGATTTTGTTTTTGATCAAACGTAATCCATTTTTTTTTATTAAAAAAAAGGGGTCAACTTGTTGGTCAAGGTTTACTTTACCAACATATTTAATATAGTATTGTGATGATAAACGGTCACAAGAATGTTACTCGTATTTCTGCAGGGCGATCACGTAACGCATTGTATGCGAGTCAGGTAGATCTAAATAACATCACTTTTTGTATGGGAAAATGACAGTTAAATAATTGATTGTTGAATTTATTGACATGCGTTAACGAATTTACGCGATCACCCCTCAGAAGGTGAAGAGCACTGGAACTCGATGTGTGTAAGTATTTGATGCTCCTATTTCCTTAATAGGGAGCATTACGCAAAACTCTTCGTAGGTGGCGACACTAGCAGCGTTGACATTGTATCTCGTTCCCACTTGCGGTATTGTCTATGCAAGCATCCTTGTCACTCATTTGGCAATCAATTGTGCATGCGTGTGTGAATCCTATATTCCTATACTGGTTTACTATTAGTGGTAGTGCTGCCTCTGGCGGCAGAACATTGCAGTAATGTTACCTATTACCGCTAGAAACAGTAAAATAAGTAAGCTCCTTAAACTTATATATGACCCTTATACCCCTTTACCTTTGTTTAGGTGACAAAATAAATCAAATTTAATCTTAAATTTTACCCTTCTGCCACAGTCTTAATCCTCTTCTCTGTTATCACGGTCGTTCACTCCCCGGTGCCCACAAATCATGCACGCTAGCATTTTTACAAAAACGCCCTTCCACCCTGAGGCGTTTACACTTATCAAATCTCGCCATAAATCTCGGAATCTTAAACATAAAATGTAAGAAATGGTAAAATGGTTGTGAATTTGGACAATGGGAGTGAATTACACCATTATAAAAGAAATGGTACCTAATTTGAATTTTAGAATGTCGTGAATATTCGGAATTGTAACAATTTAAAAACCTGAAAGTTAACGTGGCTCACGGAAAACTTAATGTGACATCTTCATACAACGGACAATTATATCTTTCGTTTCTAACATATTGAGCCTAATGGAAATAAAGATTACTTTTGGCATACTGAACACTTTAAAAACATGTTCACCGATTTTGCTTTCCCTAATACATCTACAGGTAGTGCAGTGAGGCAATAAAACCCATCTATATATAAATATAAAAATAAATAAATATTTGCGGACAATCTTACTCAAATCAACCTAGTCCCAAACTAAGCAAAGCTTGTACTATGGGTACTAGACGACGATATAGATACTTATATAGAGAAATACATACTTAAATACATAGAAAACATCCATGACTCAGGAACAAATATTCGAATATAAAATACAAATATTGCTCCAGAGATACGTATTAACGGTTCATTTCTTATATTATAGTAATTTTGTAGGCATGAAAATGAACAGAGTGAAATGAAAACTGGATACAATTTTTGTTTAAATGTTATTCAATTTACGGTGACCATCAAAGACATCTGGGGACATGGTAACCGGTTACAGTAGTTCATCGACGCTTGAAACACCAGGGGGCTCACATCATGACATGTGCGATGTCAAAAGTGGAGGAAGTTATGAATCGCTCCCATACATAACAAAAAAATTATTAATTAAGCTATGTGCTTCATCATATATGTTCCTTGAGTAATTCTAAGCATTTCTAGTCCGGGAGGCAATAAAGAAACATGAGGCTAGTCGGGAAGGGGGGGGGGGGGGTACAAAGATGGCTGCCAACAACAGTCGTCTTTAAAAAAAAAATCTTGTCTCGTCCTGGTGGCTACTAGGGCAAGTTTGGTATCATTTTCGTATAGAATTCATTTCTGATATTAGTTATTTTCAGTTTTGTAGTGACAAAAAATATTAAACAAAAAATACGGTAACAAGCGCAATTAATGCAAATTCAAAAGATATATTGTCCTAATGCAAAAACGTAGTAAAAAAAAAATTAAATGATCGCAGCGCGGCTAGCTGGACTCGCACTAGGCGGCGTTTCTCTTACAAAACGGTCGAGTAACTACAACTACGAGTATCTGCAATAAGTGTATTTTTTTTTTAATTTGCATGAATTGCGCTTTATTATCGTATTTTTTGTTTGATATTTTTTGTCACTATATAATACTTATTAGCTCCCAAAGCAAAATCTCCTGCCAACATTTTCACCTTTTTACGTTTTTTTTTTTGTAAAATTACTACAAAACTGAAAAAAACTAAAATCAGCAATGAATTCTACGTCTTTGGTTTATATGAAAATGATACCAAACTTGCCCTAGTAGCCACCAGGACGAGACTAGATTTTTTTTAAAGACGACTGGCCATCTTTGTACCCCCCCCCCCCCCTTCCCGACTAGCCTCACGTTTCTTATTGCCTCCCGGACTAGAAATGCTTAGAATTACTCAAGGAACATATATGATGAAGCACATAGCTTAATAAAAAAAATTAACTTCATAACTGCCTCCACTACACTGCCGTGCAGAACCTAAAGTGCAGTATCGGGCTAATTTGGGATTTTTTGTTTTTTGATGATCTGTGATCAGTATTTCAAGACGCACATGTGTATCTAATCGGTATTTCATTTGGACAATTGGAACATGTAAAAAAAAATCTCCTAAAGTACAGTAATGGACTAGCGTAGAACACAAAATACTACTTAAACCGCAGTTAAAACGTCTATGGCTACGAATATTGGACCATTACCAACTAAAACGCAGTAGAATCGTAATTTATCAGATGTTTTAGCCTGTATGAACTCAACAGGTTATTCGTGAAAAACTAACTAAACTGCAGTATCAAAGTTTTGTTCCAAATTCTTCGTACTGTGTTTCGAATATCTTTGATTTTTAGACATAATTACTAATTAAAACGCAGTGAAAAGTATGTTACCTTACTTTAGTCGGTACCCTCCCTATTTAAATATTACTCTTATTGCCATCTAAAGTGCAGTAGCAAGCCGAGGTACTGCACTTAAGATGGTATTTTCAATGCATTTGTTTTTTGTCACTGTACTCGTGGACAGACAGTGTGTTTTTACAGCCTAAACCACAGTGTCTGGAGCTTAACTACTGCATTTTAAATGGCATTTTTCTCAATTTTTTGCGCTGTTACTGTATTTAAAATAGGTTTTTGTAAAAAAATGACTGGGACCTGTTTGCCAATTGATCAAATTATTTAATCGTCATCGAACCTACATTTGCTCAGTAAAAGTCGAGTCAATCACACCACATTAAGTGGCCGAAAGTCGTCTAGCAAGATTGGAATATACTTGTTTGGTATTTATTTTTGGAGATAGAAAATAATCACATACCTAGTTGTTGAAATCGTAAGTAATCAATGTTTATTAAACATAATTATGTATGACAGTAATAAAAAAGACTACCTACTACTTCAGTATAATACATTATTCAGTCTTATGTAGCTAAATGGCACTTTTTTATCTTATTGTAACGGACAAACAAGACACGTTTTTAAACTGTCACTAATGAGATCGTAATTACGAATAAAATGGACGGCACACATATATTACCATTCAATAGGCTATTTGTAACAATACAACCTTCAACAATATACAAAATTTACTGCAAATAGAGCTTTTCCCAGTTAGAACAATGTGACTTCTAAATATAATGTCATTAGAATACTTGGGTAACCTCAGGGAATAAAGATATACCTCATAAAACAACTTAAATTTTTAGCTGGGATAATTTTATTAATTAATAATATGTATTAGCGAGGTACAAGAATCAAATCCTTTTTGGAAAACTTACTTCCAAGCTGTTTTCTTAAAATAATTCACCAAAAAAACTTGACTGTGTCAGTTTAGGCAAATAAGACAAACAAAAATTATTGAATTTAAACATTGCGATCATTATTATTAGGGTATACCCCACGTAATGCGTTATCAGGTGCAGATGAGACAGGTAAATTCCACCAAAACACGAGCCGATTTTTGGGCATCAGTGAACCCTACAGTTTCTTAAGACGGCATTGCTTCCTTACGGAACTGGAGCCAAGTTTTACTGGAGCATTTGAGAGTATCACTATTTATTATGTAGGCTGGTCGTCTTAAACATGAAAATCACTTAATATAGGTCAGAAAAACTGCACCTCTTGATTTTTTGCTTGGTATCAGTTACTTAAGGAAGCAAAACCTTGATGCTCAAAAACTGGCTTGTGTTTTGTAGGCAATTACCTGTCTCATCTGCACCAGCAGGTCGATCACGTAACACATTGTACGCACGTCAGGTAGATCTTAATGTCATATTTTATATGGAAAAATGACAGTTCGATTGTACTAACGCGCGTTTGGAACATTACGTGATTACCCGTCTGACAACGGCAGTACGTGGGGTATTTCCTAATAATAATGATCACCATATTTAAATACCTGTTTTTAGTTTTTTCTTGTTTGCCTGAACTGACACAGTTAAGTTTTCCAAGCCTTGACCAATTTTTAATTCGTTTTATATTTAAAAGTTTTGGTGAAATATTTTACAAAACAGTTTAGATGTGAGTTATTAAAAACAAATTTTATTCGTATACCTCATTACTATAATAAATTAATATAGCTAATCCCAGCTAAAATTTTACTTTGTTTTATAAGGGTATACACAGTATAATAAAGATATATCTTTATTCCCAGGGGTTACCAAAGTATTCTAATGTAATTATGTTTAGAAGTCACATTGTTCTAACTGGAAAAAGCTCTAGTTGTAGTAATTTTTGTATATTGTTGTATTTTTTATTGTTACTAATAGCCTAATGAATGGTTATATATGTGTGCCGTCCATTTTATTAGTAATTACGATCTTATTAGTTATAGTTTAATATCTGACAAAGTAACTGAACGGACAATAACAATAAGATTAAAGTGCTATTTTAACAGTACATAAGAATAAATAGTAGCATTATACTGAAGTAGTCGTCTTTTTTTGTTAGTAGGGATACATAATTATGTGTAATAAACATTGTTTGCTTACAATTTCACGAAATATGTGTTTTATTTAGGATCTCCAATAATAAACCACAAATAAGTTTATTTAAATCTTGCTAGTCGTTTTTCTCCCACTTAAAGAAGCCTGATTGACTTGACATTTACTGAGCATATGTAGTTTTGAAGACAATTAAATATTAAATCATTTTATTTGCAAAAAGGCTTCAGTCATACTTTTTTTTTACAAAAACCTGTTTTAAATGCAGTAACGGATGCTCGTAGCACTAAAAATCAAGCAAAATACCGTTTAAAACGCAGTAGTATAGCTCCGCGTACTGTGGTTTAAATGGTATTTCATCACTTCTCTGTGTAAGTTAATGCAAAACATGGACAGTAACCCGACTTTTTACTGTGTTTTAAGCGGTATTTCTTTTGTTTTTGCCTGTCTCAAAGAGTGCAGTACGAGCTTGAAATTTTGAAAAAGCCTCATAATTAAGTTCAGTGTACACTGAAACCATTGTTTTTAACGTCATCGTATTCTATGTGTTGAGCGCTTTCCATGACAATAAATTATAAGTACCTATATACCGCTTGAACGAACGGAAATAAACTACTTTTAAAGTGTTTTTTGCGTTTATCTCGATATGGACTTTTTCGAGTTACTGCACTTTAGGTTCTGCACGGCAGTACAACCCACTATAAGCGTGTCGTGTACACTTTTTTTGATAACCGCAGTCTGCAGTTCCACGGGAAAACTACGTCAGGTAGCGTATCCACGGCAGGAGCGTTCTTGGGAGGTTTTTCCTGTGTAGGACCGTATCGTGCGCTGTTTAAAAGTCATCATCATCATCATATCAGCCGAAAGACGTCCACTGCTGGACATAGGCCTCCCCCAAATAGTGCCAAAATGACCGGCCCTGCGCCACCCGCATCCAGCGTTTCAAAGTGTCAAGATAAATTCCGTACCGATAGCGATTGGTGTGATGGTAGAATATGATCATGGTTAGCTCGATCAACGGTTTAGATAACTGCACTATCTAAAAAAATCTGCTTAGTTATATTTTTGTTTAAAGGACAGTTTGTATTCTGAATAGATAAAAAAAAAACCTTTCAACCATCTACAACTTCTCCTCTTACAATAGGAAATGTATTCTTCTTACAGCGTTCTTTGGTATGGCAGCGTGTCTCATCGTGCTCTCCTTCCTGGGTTCCGAGAGCAAGGTTGCTGCCATCATTGTACTCGTCCTAGCTCTGACGTTGAATGGCTTTTGTGCTGCAGGGTTCATGGTGCGTTTACGTAAATGGTCTGTTTTGTTAAATATTTCGTTGTTAGCGACGCAACACGTTTTAATACATTCACGGCCACGCTAATCTCGTAGCGCTACGCCGTAGTCCGTAGCAGATTAAACCTCGAATGTAGCGAAAAGCGCTCGTAGCGCTCTGACGCATATGTGTCATCATGGGCACTGAATGGGTTAACTGAAAATCTGTTATAAGTGAAAAATCTAGGGTAAAAAATCACAAGTTTTTCAAGCAAACAATTACAAAAGTCAAATACGCATGTATTCTGCGGGTTGTTCTCGAGGATATTTATATAAAGTTTCATGTAATAAAGTATATAAAGATCAATGTATATAAAGTTTCATGTAATAACAGCACGCTATTTTAAATAATTTACTTTAAAAACAAAGTTTAAACCGACTTCAATTCAGTACTTCGCCAAGCCACTTAGGTTCATGAAAATTTCCACATTTTCTTTCCAATTTACCATATGAAGTGATGTCTGAGAGCAAATGCTTTATTATTCGATTTGTACAGATAAAACCCAAGTTGCTATCAGTGGGCTGATAATATTTGAGGAGTTTCGTGGATTCCTCAAGGATCTCAGAATTAAAACTTCATTCGTTGCTACTTCAACGGAATCATGTCAGAATATTTGACGTACTTTATATCTTTGAGGAGTTCCTATGGTCTTATCATCAGTTCCACTTCGCCAAAATTGCGATTTCCGAGGGTAACTATACGAGTTACAATAGAAAATACCGAAATTACAATAAAATTTTTGGGGTTGCCCTCAATTTCCCTGGGATCCCTTCCTCATATCCTGACTTGGTGATTTTGGCAATCAGCCCACAATTAAGGGAGAAATCGGTGAACATACATAAAAACCGGCCAAGTGCGAGTCAGACTCGCGCACGAAGGGTTCCGTACCATTATCTATAAAAAAAAATATTTTATTCTGTTTTAAGTATTTGTTGTTATAGCTGCAACAGAAATACATCATCTGTGAAAATTTCAACTGTTACTATCACGGTATCAGTAATATACAGCCTGGTGCCCGACAGACAGACAGACAGACAGATGGACAGCGGAGGCTTAGTAATAGGGTCCCGTTTTACTCTTTGAGTACGGAACCCTAAAAATTAAAATACACTGTGCAACATATAACCTCCTCCTGTTTTGAAGTCGGTTAATTAAAGCCAAACTACTTTTGTTGCCAACGTGGGGAATTGCAATGACGAGCATAAAAGATTAGCCTTATTTCATACAATATTGTTAATCTTACGAGTATATGGATCTACACTATCGGAATAAACATTTATACCTGCTTGTTATTGAACTCGACAGTTGGATCATTAGTCATCAGGGCATTATTGTTATGTATAATAAAATTGATATCTCCTACCTGTAAATATATGACTACACGAATAAATTAATAATTTAATATCAGACAAATATGTACATGAAACTTTGAACTAAAATTACTAAAACACAAAAATAAGTAAATCAATAAAACTAAAAAAAAAAAAAAAAACATAAAAATAAAAGTAGATGCTAGACACCCGCGTCCCCAAGGTCGCGTATTTGACTACACGTCACTAGACATCTTCTTCTATGTAGGGTTCAACCACTGATGTCCCCATGAGGGATCCTCCAAGTATACTAATTATGTACACATTCCAAAGGAATTAACAATTTACAAGTCATCTCGATAGTATGACCGAGATTCTCTGGTAGGTATCTCTGGCCGGCGGTATAGTGGCCTCACGCCTTACTTTCCAATGGAAGTATAGTCAGTTATTAGTGGCCCTAAGCCTCAACCTTCCGCATCTTAATAGCGGAATCAAGAGAGGCGTCTCATGTTTAAATGTCAGCACATGTGATATATTATTATCATTGATCATACAAACGAGTATTCAACATCAAGAATAGTCATCTTATCTAGCACTGAACTACTGGTACAAAAACGCATAGCATGAAGCATGACAATTTCAAACATCTTTCCAAGTTAACTATTTAAAGGAAGTCAAAATGTCAAATAGTGTTGCAATAAACTATATTGAGCATCGCGAGACGTTGCGACCAAATTTGTATGGGGAACTTTTTTAAGGAGGTTGAGCGCGCTGGGGACTCTGAATGAAACAAGTTTAGGACATATAAAAGTTTTAAGAAAAGTAAAAATCACCACACATTTTTCAGATGAGCCATCTGGACATGTCTCCAAACTTCGCCGGCGTTTTGTTGTCCCTCACTAACTTCTCAGCAAACTCCGGCAGCATTCTGACACCCATCATCACTGCACTCATCCTGAATAATGATCCGGTTTGTATAACATTACTATACTTTCTGAATATTTTTACGGGAAGGATAAATAAGGTATTCTCTAAAAATATAATTATTTTTATCAACAACCTGTTTAGGATGAACATCATAATATTTATCGTTACAGTAATTATTATCGTCATCACATGCATCATGATTATATTTTCAAAACCGTTAGAGTCTGGCTAACCAAATTTTGTTGACAGATATTTCTTTGTGGTATCACCAATAAAATTGTCTATGATTTAAAAAAAAAGGCTAAAAGTCAGTTATCAATGTATGTCAATCATTCAAATGGTTCGCGGTTTATGTTTTATTTAAAATAATATTAACAATGACTGGTCCGCAAACTTTTGTTTCAGCTCTTAAATAATTACGAGAATGTGTGAAGCGTTGTATAACGAAAAACTGCAATGTTTACAAGTCGTTAACAACTTAGTACTTAAGTTGGTGCTGCATAAATATTTTGATACTTTATGTACTGGTTCTAACATTGGCCCAAAACTTTGAATAGTTTGAATTGAATAGGTATGTGAACATATTAATACCTGAATCTTATATGTGTGAAGAAACTGATAAAAGTTTTAGAAAATATAAATAAAATCAACGCATTGGAAAGTAAGGAGTCACTTACTACGACTGCCACCATACCACAGTTTCTTGAATTAAGGCCATATAGCTAATTTGGAGTATCGTTAAGAGAAAAATGGCCAGCAAGAAACAATGAAAATGTAGGAAGTTGAACTTGACCCACTGCGCGGGTTCCGGTTGAGTTGATATTTGGCATAGTACTTATTACTGCTTTGTATTGTATTGTATTGTTTTATTTATTGGTAAATATTGTCATTTACAAGTCATTTACAATCAAAAAAGTATGACATTACATGTCAATTCTATATAAATAAATATAATTATTTAATAAGTGAATAACTATCCAATTAATTTATGCATTAATAATTTATATACCTACATAGATAAGGTAGTGACATTTTAATAAGGGGCTGCATTAAATTAGGTGCGCGACTGAGCCAATGTCTTGTGGCCATCAAAAAACTCGTCGATGGTATAGCAAGTCATTTCCAGTAGAATAGCTTTTAGTTTGCGGACAAATATTGCATCGCTAGAAGCTTGCTTTATTTCGCCGTCCAGTGTATTGTACAGTCTGATCCCCATTACATGCACAGACTTACTAGTTTTGGCCAGGCGGTGCGCGGGCACGACCAGCTGATTACGCCTACGCGTCACCCTACCCAGGAGTTGACTATAAGTGGGCTTACTTAATTACTGGCTCCATATGCTCAGCAAAATCTCACCACCACACCTAAGAAGAAGAAATGCACTGCTGAGAGAGACAGAAGATCAGGTCATGCCCTTCACTACCACTATACCAGGAGTTCACTTACCCACCTACGACTAGACTCAAGTCTCGGCGCCCGGCATAAGCAGCGGCAGCGTCACTCAGTAAAATCACTTTTGACATACAGCAGCTCTGGAAACAAGATTGGATGAAGCAAGCTCTCGGAACCTCAGCCGCAAATCTTGAACCAACGATCAAATATATAGGGACCGACCTCCCCAGGAAGCAATGGTGTCGCTTAAATCGCCTAAGAACTGGGCATGGCCGATGAAATTTTTTCCGACATGAGTGGGGATGGAGTGATTCTGCGCTCTGCGACTGTGGCGACGAAGACCAAACCATGGATAATATTAATATTCAAAGGTGTTCAATCCACGCCTACCCAGGAAGCCCAGACGACCTAACAGACTCCGACACCCGACGCTGTGCAATGGTTGCAAAGCCTGGATGTTGCCTTATAATTCTTTTTTTTCTCCTTTATATGGAAATATTTATTTATTGACTTTCATTTAATGTCATGGTAAAAATATACATATTAAATATACAAATAGAATGAATATAAAACTAATAACTTATAATTCTAATATGAATAATGTTAAATATTTTCCCTATTCTAGACTATCGCCATACAATGAAATAAATGGTACTTGTAATCACTAATGAGCTAAGTCTTATTTACACTACATTTAATTTTTCGCGTTGCTACAATGATATACTTACGGTGAAAAAGTGTAAACATAATGCATTTGTCGTTGACTGTACTGTAAGTATATAGTAGTAGAAATTATATGAACTGACTTTGAGTGCACGTCAACGTATATTTAACTTATTTTTAGGTACCTTATTTAGGTATCTTACGTGTGCACAGAAAATCAAAAATATTTTCTAGTATCAATACTATAATTCCTATCACAGAAAGTGTGACCAGCCCAAGATTTTTTGAATTTCCCGCCAAAAATTTGGGTAAAATTTGGTTAGCCAGAGTCTATCTGAAATCTATCAAACAACAGAACATCATTTTCTTGCCCTTGTCCCATTTATTTGGGGTCGGCGCAGCATGTCCTTTTCTTCCATACCTCCCTGTCACTCGTCTTCTCGTCACTTACTTCCTTCCTCTTTATATCCTCTCTCACACAGTCCATCCACCTTTTCATTGGCCTACCTCGTTTCTTCCATCCCTCCACGTTCATACCTTACACTCTTTTGATCACATGACTGTCAATCCCTCCGCATAATATGCCCATACCACGCAAGGCGATGGGATCTCAATTTGTCGATGGTAGGTGCTACTTTCAGGCTTCCTCGAATATACTCATTTCTTATTCTGTCCATTTTCGTCACACCGCACATCCATCTTAACATTCTCATCTCCGTAACATGCAGTCTCTTTTCATTCGTCACCTTTAACGCCCAACATTCAGATCCATACATGACGACAGGCCTTACAATGGTCTTATAGATTTTGCCCTTCAACCGAAGAGACATTCTGCCATCGCATATTGTTCCGGAGACCTGTCAAACAACCGAACATTGGTGCCTTATTGTTGTGTTGGGCAGTTCCATCTTTACTAAAGCATTTGCAATGTTAACAATAATACACAACCACAATCTCCCTGTATCTCTAAACGACCATAGGAATCCAGGAAGATTTAGGTATCATGGAATATAATCTTTGGTGAGCTGAGTTATGTTATAGAAAGGCATTTAACGGCCGCAATTGCTTTCTAATTTTCGAACCCAGCGTTGAAACAAGGCTTCAGTCCATCAATAAAAATATGGTTTAATTTCCATAAACAATAAAGATTATAATTATTCCATAAAGTTCGGTCACTGAGAAACAATAACTTCGTTTCACTACAATGTCCATATTTTTTAAACAGACTGACGTGAGCCGATGGCGCATAGTGTTTCTGACGACTGCTGCTCTGAGCGTCATCACCAACACCGTCTACGTCCTCTTCGCTAGCAGCAAACGTCAGCCTTGGGATGACCCTGACTTTAAAAGATCAGCAGATCCTGGTAAGGAATATATCAACTTAGATCATATTACGTCTTATTGTCATGATTAGTACCTCAAAACGCGGAATAGGGAAGAGTGAAAACAGTTCTAGAGATAAACCTCCTCCTAAAGTTGAGATTATTTAAGTTGACCAAATTGCTTTATAGTAGTCCATTCAAAAAGCAACTCTACTGTCCAATGTAAAAGATATAAATTCCAAATACAGTTCTATGAAAAAGTCGGTCACATTAAATAATCTCAACTATACGTAGGAACGTATAAAACTTCTCTACTAACTTGACCTTTAGCAGGGACTCGAGGTCAAGTTAGCACGAATAAATAGATGAGATTCTATTTTGTCCATACTAGTTAACGAGAACAAATCGTGGACCAAATCTTCTATAAGTTATTACGGTACTCCAGTAACTTTATACATCCAGAGCTTGCGTCAAATCCGGTAGTATTTTTTCCAGACTTGTTTATGATGTTGGCCCAATGTACAATCCAAGTTTGTGACCTCGAGCGCCGAACGCAATTTAGTCAAAAATCTAAAATACCGCGAAAATTTTTATTATAACCCTAAAGGACTAGTTTTTGACAGTACTTTCTCATGACTTTTTCAAAGATGACTATATTTGCTACAATATGAGACTAAAATTGTCTCTGTTAACCTAATAGTTTCCGAGATAAAGCCTTTAAAATTTAATCATTTTTCAAACTTCGCAACACTAGCACACTCCGTTGGGGGTAATTGGAACTTCATCCCGCTAGAGTTGTTCGAGTGAGACGTATGTAGGTAAGTTGCAAAAACTGGCAAAGTTCGAAAAAAATATTAATTTTGAAAAGCTTTATCTTTGTAGTTTCAATCGGAAGATCAGCGCTGGCAGTAATGGCAGCATTATACTAAGATAAATTTTATGTCTTCAAATTCCTATGAAATTATCGTTTAAGTCCTTTCTTTCAAATAAAAATAAAAATAATCGAAATCGGTACGCGTGATAAAAAAAATATCGCTTTTAAACAAACATACTAGTTGCAAGTTATTAGTCAAAATGCAGATGGCGCTACAGTCAAAGTCAAAATATTCTTTATTCAGGTGGCCTAGTACAAGCACTTTGAATCGTCAATTTTTTTAAACATAATCTTAAACAATATTTAATTTTTTAGAGCTATTGATTGTACTGCGTCAAATATTTTTAATTGATATGCACAGTGTAGGTGTCATAATAATTAATAATAATTTCACAATAAGATCGTCACAATGTAAAAAAGAAATTATATAAAATACTAGTCTAGAATGTTACTAGGAAAAAAAACGAATATCAAAACGAAATACAACCAAATTAATACTTAAATTAAAAACTCAAATGTCATAATCAATTCCAAATAAAGAATAAAAATCTGTTACAATTAATCCCACTCTGTTTTATCATTCATGTAGTCTTGTGTGCCATAATAAGCTTTCGAAATCAGTTTACTCTTCACATGGTTCTTGAATTTATTAATAGACATTTCAGTAACGTTGCCTGGAAGTTTGTTATAGAACCTTCCACAATTACCCATGAATGATATCTTAATTTTTTGGAGCCTAGTGGTGGGCACCACAAGCTTGTGCTTATTTCTAGTATAAATATTATGTACATCACAGTTTTTCCTAAAATTTACAATGTTTTTATGTACATACACAATATTGTCATAGATGTATTGACAATGTAATGTCATTATATTAATTTCTTCAAACTTATATCTAAGTGAGTATCTATGGTTCAACTTATAAATCGCCCGAATAGCCCTCTTCTGCAGAACAAAAATCGTATGAATCTCCGAAGCACTGCCCCACAATAAAATACTATATGACATAATGCTATGGAAGTAGCTAAAATATACTAATCGAGCTGTATTCACGTCTGTTAAGTGACGGATCTTGCTCACTGCAAATGCTGCAGAACTCAGTCTATTTGAGAAATTAGCAAAATGGGGACCCCATTGAAGCTTGGAATCTAACATTATACCAAGAAAAACAGTACTGTCAACAAGTTCCAATTCCTCAGCTTTCACAATGACACTTGCTTGCTCGTGCTTCACGTGATTCGTAACAAACTTAATTCATTTAGTATTTTTCTCATTTAACAATAAATTATTAACATTAAATCAATTTACGACTTTAGAAATAGCATTGATTACATCATTACAAGTTTGTTGCTGTCGTATAAGTTTGAAAATAAGTGAGGTGTCATCTGCAAACAATACTTTATCATTGTGGGTCTTTACGAGGTATGGCAAGTCATTTATGTAGATAAGGAACAGGAAAGGTCCCAATATTGATCCCTGCGGTACACCCATCGAGACCAATGACCCAGGTGATCGCTGTCCGTTCACTTCTACCCTTTGTATTCTACCATGTAAATAAGACTTAAGTAAATTCAGTGCTGATCCTCTGACTCCATAGTATTCAAGTTTCCTGATCAATTTTTCATGACAAACGCAGTCGAAGGCCTTGGATAAATCACAGAAGATACCTAAAGCATCCCGTAATTCCACCCAGGCATCGAAAATGTGTTTAACTAGCGACCCCGAGTAAAACCAAATTGCATATTATGCATTAAGTTGTTAATAATAAAATGTTTTAATAATTGCGACAAAACTATTTTTTTTTTAATTTTGCTTAGTGTTGGGATCACAGATATTGGTCTGAAGTTAGTGGGGTCAGAAGTGCTACCTGATATGAATAACGGAGTTATTTTACTATGTTTCATTAAATCAGGAAACTCACCGCAATCGACACTGTTGTTAAATATAACTGCCAACTCAGGCGCTATAATTTCTACTAGAGATTTGAGCACATGGACAGAAACTCCCCAGAGGTCATTAGTTTTTTTGACATTAATTGATTTAAATGCCTTTAATACATCAGAGGAACTAATATGTTCAAAATGAAGGTTTATATTACATTCTGGGGCGTTTTCTTCTAACAATGGAACGGCAGAGGAAGGTGATGAATTTAAATAAATAGTTGTGGAGAGGTATACAACGGTAATGCTCTAGTATGAGCTGTTAAGATTGTTCAAGAATAAATGGGTCGTGGCATGGCGTATGAACGTTTGCACGGAACCCTCGGTGCGTGAGTCAGACTCGCACTTGACCGGTTTTTTTTTATCTCGGGAAGTATTAGGTCTACAGATACAATTCTTGTCCCATATTGTAGAAAATTTAGTCTTCTTTAAAAACGTCCTACAAAAGGATTATGAACAACCAGCCCTGTAAGGTTTTCTCGGCATTTTCGATTTTTGACAAAGTTGCGTTCAGCGCTCGAGGTCACAAACTTAGATTATTCATTGGGCCAACATCATATACAAGTCTGCAAAAAATCTGAACTACCTCGTACGGTCAGGCGACAAGGTTACTGGATTACGACTTACGGGTAATGATTTGAAAAATATTGCACCATGGGCGATGTGGGTAACATGGAGCCTTGATATTTTTTTTGTTTTGATGAATGTGTCAATATTTTACCATGTCCAAAAAGAGTGCTAATATCTTGTTAATCATGTTTTGTTTGTTTTTGCAGAGGAATTGACTCCTGCTCTGGCAAAGAAAGGAGAGAAATGACCGACACATGAACTTTTGAAATGAAAATGAATAAACAAGACATCAAAAGTGACATGTATGTGGAAAAGTTGAAGGAAATAAACGAACTTCTTGGAAAATAATCTTCTTTCCATTTAATTATAATCTATACTAAGTAATATTAAAAATGCAAAAGTGGGTATGTCTGTATGTCTGTCTGTTACCTGTTACCCTATTGTTATGGTAAGCAATCAGATGTAGTAACCATAAGGTAACACTAACAAAACCCTATCTCGATAGGGTTTTGTTAGGGTTACCTTATGGTTACTACATCTGATTGCTTACCATAACAATAGGATTATCCTATCTGTAAGGATACCTTATCAGAAGGTTACCATTATGAATAGGGTTTTAAAAACAACTTCTATAATTACCCTATGGAAAACCCCAATAAGGGAACCCGGTTCCGGTCCCTGATTGTCACAGTGTATAACAACTTCATTTGTTTTACAATCCTCTTGATTTCTCGTTCAGTCGCCATCAGATAAATATTAGATTAAATATATCGAAGCCAGTGAGGTGTTCACATAATATGAATTTAAAAAATTTTATTGTCAAGGCGTTAGAACCCATGTTCAAATATTTTTGAACACCTTAAGGAGTACAATAACATATGGCAAATGTAGATAGATAGATAAAAACTTTATTCGTACCCACAATATACATGGCATACAAAAAGAACAGGAGAACATGCAACTTAAGAACTAACATACGAATAACAGCAAATTAAAACTACTTCCATCGATGCTACTACTTTCTGAGGCTAAATACAACAAGCAATCAACGATTTTTTCCAGTAAAACCCCTAATTATTTTACTTAATTTTGGGGTTATTAGTGTTATTTACCATCTGAGATGTACCAAGATGTGTTTTCATTTATTTTGCACCTGCTCAATAAATAAATGAAAACACAGTGTCGCACAACTCTGAGTGGACATATTTATAACCTATATTCTCAATGCAATCTTTATTTTTATTTTATTGACCAATATCTTTAGTACAACATTTTGGCATAGGTACTAATTTTGCAATTGGCATATTGGTAATCTTCGACATATCAATAATAATTTTATTTTTTACTAGCTGCCCACGCAGTTCCGCCCGCGTTTAACTGAAATAAACAGTTAATTTTTTTTTTACTTGGAACAGTCGGAACTCATTCGGAACCCTGTTATCAAATATAGCTTATATAACATTATTCGTTTATCTAGGATATAGAAGGAAAATATTGATTAGTTTTATTTATTTCGATTATTAAATGCTTTACAAACATGACAATATTTTGTTTGCTTGTTTTTCCTTGAAATCGCATGACCGTTAATCGTCACGATTTGTCTCATATCATGTCGATATAGGTACTTATGTCCACCGAAGGTCCTTTATACAAAATATTGAGGTGAAATAATATTTTAAATCGGGTGAGCGGTTTTGGAGATTACGGCTCCATAAATAAATTTACAAAGGTATCAACCTCATAGACGATTCGTCTTTATAATATTAGTATAGAAAATTAATATAAGCAACTTGAGAGTCTACTTACTCGTGCAAACGTAACTCCAAATGTCAATGGCAGCTAAGGAGCACAAAAAGTTTTATCCAATTTTATGTCTATTCAAAATGAAGTTGTATTCTACTATCGGTACAACTTCTCATTGAATGGCAAAAATATTGAAATAAGTAAGTAGGTAGAATAAGGTAAATATACGTTTCACCGAACACTTAAGACCTCGATGTACTTTTATTTTTTTAGTAAGATCTGCGAGTTTCATAGGGCTATGTACAAAAGTGCAATTGTAATTTAGATACATTTGTTATAATTTAAATGTATGTACCTAGAAATTAATTACATACTTATAGACATACTAAAAATACTTTTAAAGTTTTTTGGGTCGTTTTCCGTGGTTTGTACCATTTACCGAACTAAGAAACGTGATTTGCACATAATACCGAATCGGCGCGCCGCTTCACCGAACTAGGGAAGAAATGTATGGGATTTGGGCGCTGCATGGTGCTCAAACTTTAGTTGGTTAACTGTTCATTGGGATTATTTTTCAAACTAATTGCGCTAGTATTTTTACTTCAAAAATCTTAGCGGGATGTTAAACTTGGAAATACAACTTTAGTTCAGAAAACACATAAGTTATATTTCTATTCAAAATAATTAGGTATGATAATATTTTTAATTAATTTGCCTCTGTGAGTTGTATACATTTAACCCTTAATTGGACATGGCGTACGAATGAATGTTAGGATGTTAGAAGTATCTGCATATTTTTTATTTTATGCTTGTAAAGTATTAAGACACCATACACATGGCTTTATGTATTTGATAAAATTATTAAAAAAAACTCGTGGGAAATATCTTCCTTCAGACCGATATGAATATCTGGCTTTCACTAAGTAGAACATTTCATCACTCTACAATAAGCTCAGAAGAAAAATATTTCCTACAAGGTGCAAAATAAACTTCTGTAGCGGTCAGAAGTACCTATAATATTTCCCACATATTTGATACTCCCAAATAACACTGAAATTCTAACGTTATCATGAAAATATTACTAAAATAACACAAAACAACTCAAAATCTATCCATAAAACTAATTGGAAAAAAAACTACCGGACTAATTAATACAAAAACATGGGAAATGTATTAAAAAGAACAAAAAAGTTGTAACAATAATATGATAAGCATCATATTAACAATAATTATTCATAATTGTTATTGCACTAAATATATGGTTTCAAAATAAAGTAAAAAAATCTTACATGTATATTTAGTGCCGTACAATCATTCCGTAGGTGAGCAGTTGTTGTGCGTTAAATGTTTGGAAGCGCTGGCCTTTACAAGAACGTTCAAAAATTAATACACATTAATATCGACCTAGTCCGTAACGAAATAAGGTTGATATTTTAAGGAGCACCAAATAATAAATGAGGCCAACGTGGTTTCAGTATCAGGTACTACGGGTACGTTTCACCGGACGCCCGTGCGGTGAATTGGACAAGCAAATTATGTGGAATCTATGACGCGAACAGAATTTAAGAAATAGTGATTATATCGTATTAATTATGTTATAATTACAAACTTTAATTTTTTACAAGGAATTAGAACCTATTGTGAAACCATAAATACAAACGGCTCTTGCTACTATTGATGTAAAATAATTATGTGTTATGATTTTTTTTCAATAGCCTTGCCAAATAGCTTATTTAAACGCCGAAAAGTCTTGAATATGATTTTTTAAACACAGTTTTACAGAAATCTACCTTGATTATCAATGTTCGGTAAATGCTCATAAAATTTGCTATACTTTTGGTTATTTGAAAAGCAAATTAGTTTAAATAAATAGTCTTTGATCAACCTATTAATAAATAATCTCAATAATATACGGTTTCCCTGATTCCGGACGCTGTTCGTAGAAACCTTTAAGTGAAAACGAGGGTAGGCCCATCACCGAATCCTCATTTTAGTTAAATTCTGCAAAAATGACTGCACTAAATGAACTTGTTTTTACAAACCAATTAAATAATGACTCCGCAAAACCCAATTTTTATTCATAAATTGGCCTCTAAATGGTTTTATGACGGTTTTATGAAGTAAGGAATCCCATACAAAACGGCGATCGACTGGCTCGATTAATTATCGCGGCCTCATTGAGGTCCGAACCGGCCGTTTCTTCCGCGTATTGGAAGGGATAGGTATCTATCTAGTGGGGGGAAAAATCACTACGTAATAGCTGTACTATTCGATGTACAGTCTAAAATAGGGTAAATTCGGCGATACGGCAGATCCGGTGAAGGGTAATTTTACCTTACTTAATGCTAGAAATTATTGAAGCAAGTATAATGTAGAGAATACTTAAATGTTAAAACACAGAAATGGGTATAGGTTTCATAAAGTGTTGGATAAAAAAATGCTTATGAAATGTGATGCTCAGATGTGGCGCTTTATAAATATTATTAGCATTTTATCAATAAACATATTCACGTTTCTTAGTTGACGATCACTTCAGCCTATTCATCTTTTTCTTCTTTCTTCTTTGTCCTCGCCTTTTCCCGTTACACGGGGTCGGCTTTCTTTATCATGCGGCACCATGTAGTCCGCTGGATGGTATCCTCTTCTTAAAGCCTGAGGCTATTCATGTCTCTATGGACATTCGTTAACCAGGTCATTTGAGGTCTTCCCCTTCCCCTTTTTCATCTCAAAATCAATAAATCAAAATCCATTGTGTATTCTGCAAATAGGGAAAAGGGGCAGTTTTACATGTCAAATGGTATTTTACAATACATATAATAATATACGTAAGAATAATCTTACACAATAATCATTTAAAAATTGTTGCTTTAACCAATAAGTAAACGGTTAACAATCTACATGTCACTAAATGAAAACAAAAAATCTAAAATTGCAAAATATTATCCATTACATTCGATATAAGGTCTGTATCAGAATTAACAATAAGTTAATGATATTAATTTAGTATCCCAGAGATCAGATCTCTGAGCGTCCAAATACAACTAATAATTACATACATCTTATATGATCACTAAGATGTATCATAATATTTTCTGAGCTCAGTTTTTTATAGCGCTGTCTTAAAGAATTAAGACTATCTTAAGTTTTTTTTAGATCTAGACAATTGTTGATGAACTTTGTAGGCTTATTAATTTATTTTTCCTAAGAAATTAATTGTACCGTTCAAATAATCATCATAATGATATTGCAACAGATTTTTTCTGATCTCGATTTTGAACACTTTAAGTGATTCTGTGAGCTGTAGACATGGAGAGTCTGTTTTTGTTTTAATTGAAATCTCATAGACCTTAATTCGCCAAAAAAAATCATGTAAAAATCGAACGCTCACAAAATTTCACGAGAATTGGTTGAGAAATGCAACCTGTAGAGGAAAACCGCCGGGCATCCATCCACCGGTCAGATGATGATGACGACATCATTTTTGTCCAAGCTGAAACGAACAAATTATGGCACCCCAATCTTCCTCCATCCTTTCAACATGCCAGAGTCAGCGGAGACAGTTAGCTTTTGTCTCTTCAATAATGTTGGCTGCGGCCACAAGATGCTCAGTTTCGATGTTATTCCGCACTCTGAAGCTTCCATAATCTCTCTGCGTCGGACCTAGTATTTTTCGGAGAATTTTCATCTCCACCACTAGGAGCTTATTTTCTTCTTTAAGTGTTAGCGTCCAAGTCTCACATCAATACATGAGTATAAGCCGTATGACCGTTTTGTAAATGTGGAGTTTGGTGTTTCTGTCCAGGAGCTTGGACGCTAACACTTTATGAAGGACGGCACTGCGTCGCAAGTTGTTTTGGATGCTGATGTTTATATCCTTCTCCTATGTCTCGGTGACTGTGCAGCCTAAGTACAGTCGTCACCACATACGTCGGAGCAAACAAGCACGTCACAAACATCGGAACACACCTCTATTTTCAAGGCATTAGGGTGCATGTGCCGATTATTTGAACACCTATAGTTTACCGATATATGTGATGGCTACTGTACTTAAAGTTGGACACGCCTTTGTAAGTGATATCCCCTACATGTTGGTTTTTCCTTTAGCTGCAATCGCTTATTTATGTGACCACAGTAGGCGAACAGAATAATGTGAAGACAGTCGTTGGCCGAAGTAGTTTGACAGAAGTTCGGCGAACGGAGAACTGTTATCGCCGCTTTATTCTTATCGAATAAACTCTACTTATAAGTAATTCTGTCAGCTAGACATGTCTTCAAAAGTGTCATCACGTAGTTTAAATAAAGAAATTAGATAACAAAAATAAACATGAGATATCCCGGTTGGGCGCAGCAGAAACTCGTAAACATAGAAGTAACTCACCACATCACAAAACGTCTCTGAGGTATTTAAATAATAGTCTGTAAATCTCCGCACGTATCTAGTGACATTGAGATAGCAGACCACTTAACTCCTATTACGGGTGATTAAGGTTCAAATTAAGAATGTACAAATTTTATCTTATGAACGAAGTTCATCAGTTGGCTAAGCAAATATGAATTCAGATAATGTCTATGATGTGTAAGAAAACAGTTGAATTTGATATGAATAGGATTATGTACATTTGTCAAGTGAAACAAAGGACTTATTTAAAATAGAATTTATACCTATTTAATTCATTGTAAATGAAAATGCATCAGAACTTTTCAATATGGACGTGGAATTTTTGAGATATAAATATGAAGATGGGGCGGAGGGGTATATTATGAAAAAAAGTGAGTACCAACATTTTTTTTAGATCATGATTGTTATTATAAGTCATTATTTATAAATATTTAACCTTTAACCGACTTTAGAATGAAGTGGAAAAATATGCTTAGTTACGCTAGTAACTAAGTATATTTTTCCATATCTTCATATAATAACCTTCATATCACTTCATATACTTACTTCTAAATCTTCATATCACTTCATATAATAACAATCATGATCTAATAATTGCCTAGTCGCAAATCTTTACAAACGCATTATTTCACAACAGTATTTCACTCAATATTCGTCTTTGAGTGTTTGTTATTTTGTAGTGTTGCGTTTCTACATTTGCATTTTGAACAATTGCGAATTGGAAGTAACGCTTGTGCGTGAAACCGAGTATAATTCAAAATAATCAGATTAGCGTCCCAAATATTCTATACAGTTTACATTTGGCGACAATAAACCTAACCAAAGTAGGTAACAAATTATAAAATAGCTGGGCACTGTTCTTAAATTGGATAAATTCCCTGATTATCAATATCATCGACCAACTAGAGAACATTCAGTGCCGGGAACACGACTATCGTGTGCCTACGTCGTAGGCGCTTTCCGCTACATACGAGAAACACCACGGGATCGGCCACGAGCGTAGCGCGTAGCGATTCGCGGCACTGAATGTGTTAAGTATTTTATCGGTATGGTTCCTATTTTTTACCGACGAAAAAAACGGAGGAGGTTCTCAAGTCGACGCGTATATTTTTTTTAACCGACGAAAAAAACGGAGGAGGTTCTCAAGTCGACGCGTATATATTTTTTTTTTACGCATAACTTTTTAGACAGTTGTTCGATTTTAATAATTCTTTTTTCATTATAAAAGGGTATACCCCGAAGTTGGTCCCATATAAATTTGGAAAAACAAAACCAACCTTAAGGGTAGGAAAATAGGGGATGATTGATTTTTCGTCGGTTAAAACTTTGTTTTTAAAGTAAATTATAAAGATTATTAGTAGCTACTGAAGCCATTAGGTATATTTGTGAACCATAAATTTGGCCGTTTAATAAAGATTAAAATAATAATAGAGATTGCATTCACGCACAATATAAAGAGTCTCGAAGGGATATTTGTTATTGTGTACTAATGAATTATGCTTAATAAGATCCAAAGCAACAAAGGTGTATTACATTTTAATTTATACAGATAAAAATAAGGGTCGTAGAGGGTTTTTTGAAAAGAATTGAATAAATTATGTTTAAATATCGTTGTGTACAATTCCGCTAATTGGTTTTTGTGGTATTCCCGCAACAAAACCAAACTAACCAAAGTACACATCAAGAACCAACTACGCCAACCATGGACATAGGATACTATGGACAGGCTATGGTAATAATAATACCACGAGTGATCGCGACGGTGCTATACTAAACGCAATAAGTATGACAGAAAGAGAAATATCATTTGTTGTCCTTGTCATAGTTCCACTGATTAAGTATGAAGTTGTGCCCAACAAACCGTTACCCGTCCAAATTAAGTAGGTTGTTTATGGTAAGCCATCAGCCATTTTAAGACCAGTTTTTAATTTAGCTGCATAGGAGCCTTTCCGTCCCTCGTTCTGGCATCACGTATAGCCTGTCCAGAGTATCCTATTTATGTCCATGACGCCAACACAGAATTTCTGAATAAGCATTAACAAACAAACAACAAAGTAACAAAACACACACAAAACCAACAAAAAAACAACAACAACAAACACCAACAACAAAGTCTTTACAAAATATTAAACCTTATCCATACTAATATTATAAATGCGAAAGTGTGTCTGTCTGTCTGTCTGTCTGTCTGTCTGTCTGTTACCTCTTCACGCCTAAACCGCTGAACCGATTTAGATGAAATTTGGTATAGAGATAGTTTGAGTCCCGGGAAAGGACATAGGGTAGTTTTTATCCCAGAAATCGACCCCTAAGGGGATGAAATTGGGGGTGAAAATTTGTATGGAGCTACTAAAACCGCTGCACCGATTTGGATGAAATTTGGTATATAAATACTCTAAGTCTCGTGGAACGACATTAAATAGGTTTAATCCCGTAAATCATCCCCTAAGGGGGTGAAATGAGGGGGTGAAAATTTGGAAGTAACCAATTTTGATGAAATTTGGTTTGGAGATAGTTTAAATCCTAGAAAAGGACATAGGATAGTTTTTATCCCGAAAATCATCCCCTAAAGGGGTGAAATAAGGGGTGAAAATTCGGATGGAACCCATTTGAATACAATTTGGTTTAGATATAGTTTGAGTCCTAGGAAAGGACATAGAGTAGTTTTTATCCCGGAAATCCACCCCTAAGGGGATGAAATTGGGGGTGAAAATTTGTATGGAGCTACTTAAACCGCTGCACTGATTTGGATGAAATTTGGTATTTAAATAGTTTGAGTCCCGGGGAAGGACAAAGTATAGGTTTGATCCCGGAAATCATCCCCTAAGGGGGTCAAATAGAGGGTGAAATGAGGAGGTGAAAATTTGGACGCAACCAATTTTGATGAAATTTGTATCAGAGATAGTTTAAATCCTGGGAAAGGACATAGGATAGTTCTTATCCCGAAAATCATCCCCTAAGGGGTTGAAATCAGGGGTGAAAATTTGGATGAAACCCATTTCAATACAATTTGGTAAAGAGATAGTTTGAGTCCCGGGGAAGGACATAGGGTAGTTTTAATCCCGGAAATCTACCCCTAAGGGGGTGAAATTGAGGGTGAACATTTATATCGAGTTTCTTAAACCGCGGCACTGATTTGGATGTAATTTGGTTCATAAATAGTTTGAGTTTGAATCCGGAAATCATCCCTTAAAGGGGTTAAATGAGAGGGTGAAAATTTAGAAGTAAGCAATTTTGATAAAATTTGGTTTAGAGATAGTTTAGGTCCTGGGAAAGGACATAGGATATTTTTATCCCGGAAATCATCCCTTAAGGGGGTGAAATTAGGGGTGAAAATTCGGATGGAACCTATATGAATACAATTTGGTATAGATATAGTTTGAGTCCTGGGAAAGGACATAAAGGGTAGTTTTTATCCCGGAAATCCACCCCTAAGGGGATGAAACTGGGGTTGAAAATTTGTATGGTGCTACTTAACCGCTGCACCGATTTGGATGAAACATAGGACTGTTTTAACTCCGGTTGAACTTTGGATGGAACCCGTTTAGATGAAATTTGGTATAGAGATAGTTTGATTCCCGGAGAATGACATTAGATAGTTTTGAAAATTTGGATAAATCCCATGGAGATGAAATTTGGTATAGTAGGAGTCCCAGGGAAGCACAATGCATAGTTTTTATCCCGAAAATCAGCTCCTGAGGGGGTGACATTAGGCGTGAAAATGTTGATGGAACCCATTTAGATGAAATTTGGTATAGAGATAGTTAGAGTCCTAGGGAAGGAAATAGAATATTTTTTATTTCGGAAATCATCCCCTAAGCGGGTGAACTGGGGGTGAAAATTTTGATGAACTCATTTAGATGAAATTTAGTTAAGAGATAGTTTAAGTCCTGGGAAAGGGCATAGGATAGTTTCAATTCCGGAAAGAAATTTGGTATAGAGATAGTAAGAGTCCCAGGGAAGATGCATAGTTTTTATCCCGAAAATCATCTCCTGAGGGGGTTCTTAAAACTTTGTAGAAACATTACTTATTTGAGTACAAACAAAGTGCTTTCAGCGTTTTGGAAAATTCCACCCCTAAGAGGGTTAAAAAGGGCTGCAAAGTTTATATGGGGAAACTCTTTTTGGGATAGGAGCTTAAAAGTTTGTAGGACGATTAGCTATTGAAATACAAAAAAAAGGATATTCAGCGTTTTAGTAAATTCCACTCCTAAGGGGGTTAAAAGTGGGTGCAACATTTGTGTGGAGGAAACATTTTTTCAGCCGATTTACAATTTTGTAGAATGCTTACTAATTAAAAATAAAATTAAATACTTTCAGCATTTTAGAAACTTCGATCTTTAGGGGTTTATAAGAACGTTTGAATGAAGAAAATATTTTTTTAGCGAGGGACTTAAAACTTTGTTGAAAGATTACTTATTACAATAAAAATCAAGTACTTTTAGCGTTTTGGAAAATTCGACCCCTAATGAGAATAAAAAGGGGTGCAAGGTTCGTATGGGAAACCCATTTTTTGAGCTAGAGACTTGATATTTTGTAGAAAAAATACTTATTACAATAAAAAAACTTAGTGTTTTCTTTTCAATTTTTCCCCGAAAAGCGTTAATTCAAAGGTTCAAAGTTTGTATGCAGACTATCAGAGCAAGAAAATTTTTAAGTATGAGAATTGTAACTTCGATCTTAGTATGTTTGTTAAAAGACTACAAAACTCATTTCAGCGTTTTTTGAAATTCATCCCCTAAAAGGTATTATAAGGGTGTTCAAAGTTTGTATGGAGAGCAAAACGTTTTTAAAGTAAGGGATTTGTAACTTCAATTTTAGAATGTTTACTACAAGACTACAAAGCTAATTTCAATGATTTTAAAAATTAATTCCTTAAACAAACATTTAGACGATAACATGTTCTACGCGGACGAAGTCGCGGGCAACAGCTAGTTGTTAATAAGTTAAGCTTAATTTTCACAGGGTTCAGGATCGGCGTACGTCACCTGCAAGCCCTGTACATGTTCGCGATCTCCATCGTGCTAGGCATGCTGCGTGGTAGCTGCGGTGTGGCCATGCTAGCCATCAATGATCCTGTGCGGCTCAACGACACATACATAGAAGTGAGTTATAGACCAATTACACAGTAGATACATAGCTTATGCTGGCACTTCACTAAGTGTTGCGTGGTTAGCTCTCTTTAATTTGCCGTAGGAAGGAAAAAGATGCATCACAAATATTTGGGCAAAAACCGTGAAGTTTTTTTTTATTATGGCAGTTTAACATAACGTTTAATGCGACACGGTACGAAGGAGGTAAGCCCCTTGTGACGCTGACCGTACATCAGTCCGCGCACCTTGCATGTGTGCGTAGAACTGCTTTGAAATGGAGCGTAGGTGTAAAAAGGTCTTTTCATCACACTTGCTCATAAATGGTGTTATTCCTTGCCTGTATACAGAAGGACAATGGCCTAAATTGTCCCCGCGGGAAATAATGACACACGGGAGTTATGAGCTTGCGTGTGATCTGATTGGTTAAGCAAATCTGGACGGCCGCTAGCGACAAGAATTCTGCTCTGTGATTGGTTGAAAATATAATCAAGCAGGCTCTGTGATTGGTTGAAATATTCAAGCTACGCCCTCCACTCGCACTGATCTGGAAGTTAAGTTGTCAATCTCGTCAACATTTGATTGATGCGCTTGTATAAAACATAGGTTTTCTGTCTTTTTTGGTTATTTATTTCCTCGCAATTGAAAAACATTGTGTATAACACGGGCGTAAGAATATTGCAAACTCGAGTCATCAAAAGCCCGCCGCCTTACGGCGTCGGGCTCCTGATAGACTATCGTTTGCAATATTCTCATACGCCCCTTGTTAAACAATGTACTATTATCTATCCAAATATCATAAACCCTCCATGATGCGTTCAAGAACCGCACATTATGACCACCATAAAAATAGACTGTTTTGTTAGAACAGATTTATTATCTGTATAAAATTTATTATTGTTAAATAATAACATCGATTTTGATAATATTATTTCATTCAAATTTCGAACATCTCTAAAATCAAAGAAATTTGATTTGACCTCTATTCTAATATCAGTCGACTAAACGTCACGAAATGAAATGTCAATTTGCATACACATTTGACAAATGTCGCACGTAAGTAAGATATCGAACGATATGATAATTGAATCCGACTCTAGTTTGTCTCTGAATTAAGAAATGAAACTATGACAGCTGCCAGAAAACAACGCTGCGATGCCGGTCATAATATGCGGCTCCTGAATGCTGATGCATGATGGAGGCTTATAATATGTGGATAGATAAAGTAGTGTATGTAACTGTACATAATTAGGCATTAAGACACTCGTGTGATGTTATTATGTAAACCCACACTTGTGCTTAATGCCCTTCATTATGGACAGTCACATAAACTACTCTAAGTTGAGATTCTGCGTTAGATTAGAGTTTCTCAAAAAAATACCACTATTATGTTTTATGTTATTTCAACTCTGAATCAGGAGCTCTTTAGATCCTAATAGGACAAAAAATGTCTCAAAGATATTTTTCCTATTGTGTTACCATTTACCATATACTTTGCATAGCGGCAACACAATAGGAAAGTTCAAAAATGTATGGAAATTTGGAACACTTTTTCACACCTTTTAAGATGGAAAGAGATCATGATTCTGAGTAGAAATAACATAAAAGTTTCAGAAAATCTCGGAAAAATTAATTGGCATTTTTTTGAGAAACGCTCAGCTAGTTTATTTACTTTATCAAGTAGGCCAACGTCGGTGCGTTTTTTTAAAACAACAAAAAAACTCCATTCAAGATATATTTCTAATTAAGTACCTACCTAGTATTAAATCAAAGTTGTATTGTAAGAATAAACACTGTCACATACATAGTACCTACTCTTTTTTACGAGTAGGCTACTCGTATTTAATGTTGCACCTAAACCTTTTTATAACCCTCATTATGGATATCCACACGACTATAACGGGTAACAGAAGTTTAACTTTGTCTTTTTGAGGCTTTTCTAAATACAGCGACAGATGAAATGAAAGGGCGGTAAATATTTAAACTGTAATACAATATACCTACAAACAAAAAAAAAATAAGGCAAGAATGAAATACACGATTGTTTTTAATGTAATTTTTCGAATGAAATACAGATTTGAAAACTAACAACTGTATTTAAATTTTTCTTCCAATTATAATTGCGTAAGAACTTCTGTTCGCACATTCTTTCAAATATTGGTACTGATGTTGATCTCACGATGATAGGCATTAGAAATAATGTGTTATTTTATCAACTGATTTCTGCGCCGTGCTAAGCCTGGATTGCAGTTTGAATATTCGTTACCTTTCAAGCGCCATAGAGCATATGCAAACCGGTTTATTTTGCCACATACACTGTTGACATGTGTCTTCCAGCTGCACTTATCATCTAATAATATTCCTAAAAGTTGACCAAACAAGAATTAAATGTATTCCGAGATTTGTTTTTGCATAGAGAATAAAATACTAGAGTCAAGAAAACCGCCATGCTTTATTTTGAATGAAACAAATATCATCTTGAATTAAGATGATTCCCTCGAACCAAAGAAAAACTTGGCTGAAGATAATTTTACTTAGTTTGAAATATTTGAACATCGTCCCTAATGAATTTCGTGGTTCAAGAATATTTGCTTTGATTGAGTTTTTTTTTCTATGTAGGCAGAATTAAGACGTGGCTCGCTCGCTTATGGTGGCACTCCACATGGCGTATTTGCCCAAATATTCATGTTGCATCTTTTTCGTTTCTAGGGCTAATGAAAGACAGGCAACGACGCAACGCGAACACGCAACCCTAACTGTAGTGCCAGCATTAGATTTAGCTCTCATTTCTGTTTAGTCCACTGGCCTCACTTGGTGAGGAACCATTTTCTTGACGAGGGCCCATTTCACAGACGTAGTTCGTATTGCATTTTGAAATGCGCCAACATACCATTTTAGTAATATCGTACATTGTTCGGAGATTAATGCGATTAAGAGTCGATGTTCTGTTTGGCCAGTTAAATGCAGGCCGCAGCTTGGTCGCTTTATTGGGTAATAATGTTGATGATTTAAAGCCGAAAATGGGATTCGTCGGGAACGTATTTTACCGGCTAAGCCTGAGGTCTGATTCAGATAGGTTTCATTGTTAATTATACCAGTATGTTCTTGTTTCATGAAACTCTTCGATGTATCGAGAATTTTTTGGCTTTTTAACAAGGTAAACATGCCAGTGCTTGACCGACCCTTTTAAATAACATAACATTTTGAATCTTAATCCATAATAATAGCGGTAAACAATATGACCATAGAACTAGAGCGTTAATGTGTCTATCATCGGAAATTTTACATTAGGTACTGCGATTACGGCAAAGAAACGTACATATGCTCGGATATGTATTGTGTCCTCTCACGCGTTTCCGATAAAATTTATAAAACACATGATAGGTAGTAAACATATGCTCGAAAAGCCTAGCCAAATTGGTTACTAAAAACGACTAAGTACTTATGGAAACGAGCTGTATATAAAATTAAACAATCCTTAGCAACGCCAAATTATTGTGTTTGGGTGATTTCCAACGCAGGGCTCGCGCCACATCTTCACAAACGCAGCCTTACTGTTCTAAATATTCTATGAATGTACTGTTCTTTGCGAGCCTGTAACTGTGTCATCTTTCAGAAGCTACGGCGCTACCACGAACTTCGAATCTCGAACTTCGTATATCTCCGTCTCTGTCGCTCGAGTACCATAAACCGTAAGTGCGATAGAGACGGAGATACACGAAGTTCGAGATTCGAAGTTCGTGGTACCGCCGCTAGACTCACGATCACGTCGCGTCGTTAGAAATAATTCTTACTTTAACACAGGTTAGCTTGATTTGTTACTAGCTTTCTGCGTTTTATATGGGTGATGAAGGTAATTTGGATAGTTTTTATGCTTGGAACTTGTTCAAGGAGGATTTTTTTGTGACAATATTATCATATTAGGAAGACCGAGGGAAAGTTATGTGAGAGGGTTTTTTTTCTAATTTTCTTAACAAAACTGACAAACTTAACGTGTCTTAATTTTACCTTAACCCTTTATAAGGCCCCAGTTATACAGATATGCTATGTGAAAATTAAATACACTACCATGTTTGTAATGCACTGGGGAACACATCTACGGCAAAAAAAACTAAATAATTAAGAAAAACATTTGGTCAATATATGCCCTCAGCCTGTTAGTGCACTTGAGTTTTCAGATGATTTGTTTCCAATACACCTATTCATTGACATTGTCATAACAAACATAAGGTGCTCTGAACAGACTGGTGTTTAATTGACTATACATACGATAAATCGAACATTATTGTGTATCTTGTAGTGGGTAGGATTAATATACGAATATCACTGAAAAAAATATAAACTGTGGCCCATTTCATGATACAATTTACAAGCGGAAGTCTCTTTCTATTAAGGAGTTAGAAAAAGACTTCTGCTTGTAAATTGTGTTCCGTCAGGTCTACTTTCAATTGATAATAAATTAAACTTGGTTCTAATTAGATATAGCTTATATTTTTAATAGTATAATGGAAACAATGACGATATTTAGGTTGCTTACCTTGACAGGCATAGGTAGTGCATAAATTGACCACATATTAGGTCCTTACCTATGAAATTGGCGGTGTGTATGGAGAATTTTATGAAAACTGTGATTTTCATACATTGAATTTTGCGGATTATTCAGGAATGTCAAATTCAAAGCAAACTCAATTTTGGTAGGAATATAGAAAACTTTTAAGCTACTTTACACATATCTTCATTCCTTAAAAATAGTTCGCATCATAAAACTATACGTAATTGAAACACTTTAACCGGCAGCACATGAAAAGGGCGGTTTTCAATCTTTAATTTGAAACACTAAATAAAAAATTCAAACCTATTTTTTGTATTTAAAACCTTTGTTACATAGTCTTATAATGAAATTACAAAATAATTTGGAAGTTGCAATAGAAATGAATAAATTACGTACAAAATAATATCTGTGAAAAAACCGCCAATTGCATAGGTAAGGACCTAATACTATAGATTGATTAATTACACTAAAATTAAATACTGACCGATAATGTATGATTAAGGAAAGAAAGCCTGATATATTCGCTAAATAATATCATTATTATAGTTAAATAAAAAAGAGGATGTTCTTTTCGTAAATTTTTATTAACTAAGTGGTTTCTAAATCGTATGTGCCTTATAAAGGGTTAACTAGGGTACACTTCATTTGAACCTAATAAAAGAGTATATCGCGTTGTCTACCGTGCTTATGATACTCATACTCACACTGATACACATTTATTCGTAATATTATATAATTACTAGATTCCACCCGCGACTTTGTCTGCGTAAACCCGGGATAAAAACCATCCTTTATTTTAATCCAGGCTATAAACTATCTTTGTGCAAAATTTCATCCAAATCGGTTCAGCCGTTTAAGCGTGATTGAGTAACAAACATCCAGACATCCAAATATTCAAACTTTCACATTTATAATAGTATATATAGGATTACATGTCACATATATGATGGCAATATCTTCAATCAGGTTGGCCAGGTGCAACCCAATACACTATTGCAATTATGCCCTATGAATGCCCTATTGGAGGTCGTTGTTGTTCTACATCCGTAGGAATAACCCTTGAAACCCTACACGTGACCTCCGGGTGGTGCTAAAAGAACAACAAACTCGGCAGCTGCACTGTTCCTTCTGAACCTCGCAGCGCACACTGGAACTCTATCAGCGACATCGATACGAATACATATAATTATGTACCAGTGTGTAACCGCCATACGATAAATAAATAAATGCCCTATGATAATGTTTATTTCCCATCCTTTAGCATTTTTTCATATTAATGAGGCGTGCAAGCAGCGACATCTAGGTACCGTAAATATTCATAAGCTCTTTTTTCTTTCAGGTTCACAACTGGGACAGAAAAACGCAAGCCGCCACCTTCTCTTCTTTCCTGTTTGGTTACGCCTTGATGCTGCTGCCAGCAGAATTGTGCATCAGCCAGTTAGGCAGTAAAATGTTGGTAACTGCTGTTCTCGGCATTAATGGAGCATTTAATGCGGCCATGGCCAATATAGTGAATAAGGTAAATGTTTCGATCTTTAGTGATGATTCTGTGAATTAAATTAGAGCCTTCCAAATTTTAGGAATGCAAAAACCGGGGTTTTAACGGGTTATTAACTGCCTCAAAAAGCTCAAAACCGGTTAACTAAACCGGTTTTTACGAGAAGCTTAAAATGTTTATGTTCTTTTTGGTTTATTTGTAGCCTAGGCGAAGGTGTACCTAAATAGTTGAGTACCTACCTACATAATTTCATTTTTCATCATTATTCAAATTCTACTAAAAATCAACAGGTGCCATATAAAACCTGCATTTAACACACCACTATCATGAAAAATTGCATATACATTAATCGAGAAAAGCACAGTATTCCCAAATAGATTTTTTTTTATTGAATGGTGTCATTTCTTAAAGATTTTCTAGGACGTAAAGTATTTTTTTTTATATCACACACTTTTAGTAACTAACACATTTTGATGCAACAACCAATAAATAATGCGTGGTACACGAACTACACGCAAATGAAACAAATGCACTTCAATGATGCAGGTCAGAACTATAAATGTACTAATTGTTGCCGAATATTCGGCCGCCGAACCCTAGAACCTAGCCGAATATTCGGAATTTGGTATTCGGCAAAATTGCTATTCGTGACATCTCTAATATCTTTTACTTACATGTTTTAGTTGACTAAATAACGATCTTGGCTTACATTTTTAGGCAAATGATACATTTCACTATAGGTACTCATTTCGGTTAATAACCGGTTTATAGAGTTAAAAATCGGTTTCTAACCAACCCCATAAATTTGGATGGAACCCATTTACGGTATAGCGAGTTGGAGTCCTGGGGAAGCACATATGATAGTTTTATCCCGAAAATCATCCCCTAAGGGAAAGAGGCGTGATTATATGTATAGTCCATTTCAAATACGCATGCCCTATGCACTTGAAACTTAACAATAGGGCTCATAATGTTTGCCTTTGAGTATCCTTTGTTATCACTAATCCTATTGTTAACGCCCATTGACCGTCTCAAGTGCATCGGGCCTTCGTATTTGAAATACACTATATGTATGTATGTATGTAAGGGGGTGTAACTGGGGGTTAAAATTTGTTTGTGACCCATTTTGATGAAATTTGGTTGAAAGATAGTTTGAGTCCTGGGAAAGGACATTTGATAGTTTTAAATTCCAGAAATCATCCCCTGATGGGGTGAAATTGGGATTGAAGATTTAGATGTAACCCATTTAGATGAAATTTGGTATAAAGATAGTTTGAGTCCCTGAGTATGACAACGGATAGTTTTAATCCTGAAAATCATCCCCTCAGGGATGAAATAGGGGGTGAAAATTTTGATAAAACCCATTTAGATGAAATTTGGTAAAGAAATAGAAGCAGTCCTAGGAAAGGACAAGGCAATTTTTATCCCGAAAAATCATCTCCTTAGGTGGTGAAATGAGGGTTGAAGATTTGGATTGAACCCATTTAGATGAAATTTGGTATAGAGAGAGGTAGAGTCCTAGAAAAGGACATAGAATATGTTTTATTCCAGAACAAATGAAAGGAGGAAATCATCCCCTAAGGGGGTGAAATGGTGGATGGAAATTTGGATGGAACCCATTTACGGTATAGCGATAGTTGGAGTCCTGAGGAAGGACATAGGATAGTTTTATCCCAAAATCCTCCCCTTAGGGGTGAAAATTTGCATGTGAGATACCCATTTAGATGAAATTTGGTTTACAGATAGTTTGAGTTCCGGGAAAGAACATAGGATAGTTTTTATCCCGGAAATCATCTCCTAAGGGGGTGAAATAGGGGGTGAATATTTGTTTGGAGGAAAAAGAGGTAGTTAGTATGCGCGGCGTTGGTAGGCCCCCCCCGCCCACAAGGTGATACCCCGGTAAAGGTCGCGGGAGTCCACTGGATGCGGGTGGTGCAGGATTGGTCACTTTTGAACTCTTTGGGGGAGGCCTATATCCAGCAGTGGATGTATTTCGGCTGATATGATGATGATGATGATAATGATTAAGATAGTTTGAGTTTCGGAGAAGAACATATGATAGTTTTTATATCGGAAATCTACCCTTAAAAGGGAAATGGAGGGTGAAAGTTTGTATCGAGCTACGATATAAACGAGTTCTGCACGGACGAAGTCGCGGGCAAAAGCTAGTAATAAATATGCTTAGAGATGACAGTTGCCGGTGCTATTATTAAAGTTTATTGGTCTGTTACGTGTGGTTAGTGCAACCCGTCCTAAATATTTGTTTCCAGGGAGGGTGGATAGCAGTATGCAACATGCAGTTGCTTCTAGGCATGTCTCAGGCCTGTCTAGCTCCAGCCAACAGGGTTATGCTTGAAAACTGGATGCCTCCGAACGAGAAGGGTTTCTTCAGCAGCATAGTTTATGGAGGTAACATCATCAACAAAAGTCGTTTTGAGGCTCGGTGAACCTTTTAAATCCACAGTCATGCTACCGTTTTATTTATCATACTTAATAATCAACAACTGATAGCAGACCGTTGGAAAATATAGATCTCAAACTAAAACCAAAAAGAGAAGGAGCAAAGTCTGACGACGACATCATAAATGATATCTTATCAAATAACTGATGCTTTTCTTGGTCCTTCTCATTCTACCGCTTTAAGCATACATTAATAACGTTTGCATCAGCCTATTTAAGCTTCCGCATTTGATGGTGCGGAGTCGGTGTAATTTCAGTAAACTGTTGGAATGTCAGTGGCTAGTTAGTAAAGCTTATTGCGTGCCTATATTTCAGTAAGTACTTCCTGATTTGCGCGGGACGCGAGAAGTGGGAAAATACGCATGCAGTACTCCACTAGTAATACTTTCCTTATATTTTTCAGGGACTAACCTAGGCATGATCATCGCCTTACCATACGCGGGTGCGCTATCAACGCACGCTCTTGGTTGGGAGCTTATATTCTACGCTCAAGCCATGGCTGCACTGTCAGCTTGTGCCATATGGGGCATACTCACAGCAGCAGCACCTCAGCGGCACCAAGCCATTGGTGATTCGGAAAAAGAGTATATTGAAGAAGCTAAGGGCTTCTACAAAAAGGTCCGTATACTTTATAAGGACCGTATCGAAAGGAAACTAGACAAATTCAAAATGGTATTATTTAAATTATGTCTGAAGACTGATAATGAAACAAATAGAAACTGAACAATAAGGTTTTTATTAAGGCGCATTTATGACGTCGTGTTGCGGAAACCCAGCCCGCGTACAACCTATAAGGTCTTTATAAAAAACTGTTTTGAATGAATTCGTCGTATTATATATATTTTGCCTGCAACCTAACTTTCTTTTTAATGTGTCTCATTAAATTCTGGACAATCACTTTTGACACATTTTATTTCCACTTTTTTAAAGTCGTCAACTGAAGTGGCAGCTTTGATGTTTTTTTAGAGGTGTCGTTTCATGATATATCGCTCAATTGGGCGAACTTCTGGGCAATTTGGAGGAATTGTTTTAGAGTAATGACAAGAAGCTAAGTCTGGCCAAAATAAAGTGCCAGTCCTGTGCTTCTTTATTAGTGGTAGTTTTTTTTTTTTTTTGTATATTCAAATTACGTCTTACAAAACATTTACATTTCTCGCCAAACTGTTACGTTTGATGGCGAGAGACGCGCTCAGATTCTAATCTTTTCTGTAAGCACTCGTCACGGTATACCGTAGCGTTCAAAGCCCCTGTTAGTGAAGAAGGATAGCGATCGCATACCGCATTGAAAAATCGCTTGCCGCACTAATACTTTTTTGCCAAATTTCTCGATGTTGATGTCCTTATGTTTTCGAGTAACCTTCTATAAGCCGGCACCGTAATAAATTGAGGTCCTGGTAAGGCTTTAAAGTCAAATTTGCAATAGGTCTCGTCATCCATTATAATGCACTGATTTTTAACCGACTTCAAAAAAAAGGAGGAGGTTCTCAATTCGGATGATTTTTTTGTTGGTCAATATACGGTCGGATAATTTCCTTGCCAGTTTTCTGACAGCTATTGTTTGATTTTTATCTCGTTTTTATTGTTTTCGTTTTTTATAGGTTCTTAGGTTGCATCTTAGTTTGATTATTTATATCATAGCCGAAGAAGTTTTGGCTCTTTTTGCCGCATCTCGAATTGAAAGGGACGGATTTGGTTTAAACATTCTTACGACTTTCTTTTCTAATGCCTAGTCGGTTGTCCCCGGTTTTCTTCCAGATTTAGGCAAATCTTCGAGAGTACAGAAGTCACTAAATTTATTTATTATCTTTGCACGCCCGCGGGACTCAACTCGTATTTTTTAACCAGTTTTCTAATCGTCATCACTTTTATTTTGCACCAATCGTCTAAAATATTTTTACGAACGTGTTAGCTAATTCGCCCCGTGTTGACAGTTTGACAAAAGTAGTAATTGATTTTTGTTGCATTTAAAAGAAAAGGATATAGTTTGTTGTTTAAAAAAAAGTTTATGCCGATTTAATGTACGTACCAATTTTTAGAGATGCCTAAAGTTGTCTACTTTCTTTCCGATACGGTTCTTAATGTAATAAACTTACCTTAGTAGATCTAATACGATGCTAATATTGCTGCATTTGTGGTAGACTATAGCTTAGATTAAAATGCGTACTCGTAGGCACATGACTCTCACTACAATTATCTATTAAGTTAAAGTCCGTTAACGTCTTTATAATAGATAATCGAAACGAATTATGACAAAAATATCGACAGTAAATACATGTATTTAAAAGAAAAAGTGTAAATAAAATTCCTTTGCCGCACTTTGCTGGCCGTATTCTATGTTAGTTTTTGTCGATTATTATAATAAAAACTTAATAAGTCAAATCATGTCACCAGTCATGATTCATCTATAAACCCAGTGCACAACAGATATAAAAGTTGGTCATAACTGGCATGATTATAATGATGTTAGTAGAGGCGAAGACTTCAGTTATGACAATGATGATGGTAGTGTGTTCGTAGTTGTGAAGCTAATGACGTATTGACATTCACGATGGTGCCAGCCATGATAGATGGCAAATTAATATTGGTAATGAAGGTGTTGATGATGCAACTGCACTTAATGATGATGATCACGCTGCTGCAACAGGTACGAGTGATAATTTTTTTGTTTTCAGAAACAACACCCAGTCCCATGGCGGCAGATCCTTCGCTCACCTCCCTTCTGGGCTCTGGCTGCCGCTCACGCTGCCTTCAATGCTGTGTTTGTCTTCTTCCTGTTTGACATTCCCTACTACTTTACTACTTTTGGCAGGTCTTTAAAAGAAGTGAGTAGAAACTTTGATATTAATTGCCTTATCTTTAGCAAATATCTGCAACACGCTTCGTCAACCATTTACAAATTATATATCCACAACGGGTTTCATCAATCATCTACAAATCATGAATCCACACAGGTTTCGTCAACTATATTTAACATTCACAACCAGTTCAACCCCCATTCCGATACTCACCAAGACCAAACGTGCCAAAAAAACCTGCAGCATTACCACATTGAATGGCCAGTGATATTCGTTGGACCAGGTAAGAACCAGAACGAGGGTCGCAGCCCCTTGCACTTTGATATTGCTAATTTATGTCAGAGACTGAAACTAGATGTGTAAAATACAGTGTTTTACCAAATAGGTTTATCAAATGTAAATAGAAAACATCGAAGACACGGAAACAAATAGTCATGCTCATCATACAAATATTTGCTTTTACCAGGATTTGAACGCAAGACTGTCAGCTTCCTAGGAATGGTCACTACTTACAAGGCTTAATCAGACGTCAATATAATAACATGCATCCAACCAGTTCCATTTTTAACGCCCGACACAAAAAGAGGGGTGTTATAAGTTTGACGTATCTATGTGCCTGTGTGTATCTGTGTGTCTGTGTATATGTGTGTCTGTGTGTCTTTGTGTGTGTCTGTCTGTGGCATCGTAGCTCTCAAACGAATAGACCGATTTGAATGCGGTTTTTTTATTCGAAAGCTAATGTGATTGAGATGGTTCTTATCTACGTTTTAACAAAATCGGCACAGGTAATATTGGTCTTTGAAATTAAAATGTCGGGATATTTTCAACTTTTTTAAGTTGTACTTAGCTAGGTATTGCTGGCTTGATCAAGAGTATTACATATCAGATCAGAGGGGTGTTCACGTAAATTTTTAACGCACGTTAGAAAACTCAACTGTCATTTTCCCAAAAAAAAGTGACATTTATATCTACCTGACTTCCATACAATGCGTTTCGTGATCAACCAGCTGGATTAGTGTACTTACGTCTAGATCTTCAGAAAAGTTATATCTCGTTTGTGGTTTCAGGCATCCTTACTAGCAATGCTGCCTTTTGTAGCTATATGGCTTGTTTATCTCACAACATCGCCGACTATAGAGTGGGTGTACAACTCAGGATTCATGAGTTACGTACTCAACACAACATATTACAGGAAGTTGATAAATGCACTAGGTAAGTTTCGATTTCCCAATAAGATCTAGTTTTCCATCTGGATTGGTAAGTCAAAATGGCAGTCGCTTTCGTAAAACTAGTGCTATGCTAAATCTTGGGATAAGGTGCCAAAACGGGCCCCGGGCACAACCGATAATAAATGCTAGGAGGATGATGAGGTGAGTTTCGAATGTTTCGATTCCAACATAGTCACAGTAAATGTATTAAATAGCAAAACCAGGATCTCAACTAGACTCTAGTTGAGATCCTGGTGTTGCTAATAAATTAAGACCTTCGGGACCTGCAGTCCATTGGAAACCAGTTCTACGCGGCTCATGCACAGCACACGTGACTCCAAGTCCTCTTAAGTTTATTGTAGCCACACTTGTCTGTGGGAGTGCGACATAACGTTTGTACGGATTTGTTTGACTGTATATCGTCGGGTGACAAGCAAAACTTACTAAGTAACAAATACCTACTTAAATCAAAGGTCGTATCTCGATATGGACTACGTATCGAGATACGAGGTTTTGAAGAGCAGTGACAGTTTTGGTAGTCGGTATAATTTAACTGTCAATTTTCCATATAAAAAGTGACATTTAGACCTACCCGACGTTCGTACAATGCGTTACGTGATCGACCTGCTGACGATATATTGTATTTATAAATCGCTACTTATTTACCCTATACATCGGTTAGTTTATAAATAATCTATTCTAACTATTTCCAGTTTTACAAAAACTTAGTATCTACCATCTATTCTGTCAAAGTTTGACCTTGTTGAGCAATCCTTACCTCAAATGACCGGTTTAATGAAACGTACGAATATAAATATTTACTTATTTACTTTGTCTTATTTCAGGAGCTTTTGGAGCAATAATCGGCCTGACAGTTCTTTCAAATGTAAACCCTGATTCCGGTGTGGCTTTGCTCATATTGACAATATCTTTGGGCTTAACCGGATTCCAATACTCCGGATTTCTGGTATGACCCAAAATCAATAGCAATAATATTAATCAATACCAGTAACTCATTATGAGCACAAATCATAGCGAATAGAGAAAAGTTTATTATTTGTTAAGCTTCCTCATTTGGCATGAAAACATTTGTACTTACGCGTTATTTTGTACTCAACCGAGAGCTTACGGATATTCGAATATCGACCAAATTCCCTTACTTGTTGGTATATTGTCAGTTTCATATTTGTGTCGCAGTATTATATTGCATGCAAGCGGGTGCAAAAAGTAGATTGTGTCGCAAGGGTGCAAAATGATATATGTACTCGTACGGCGAGTAATGTACATACTTAAATGATAATATTTAATCCTGAGTGAAGCCAAATATTCTACAATAGAATCCTAAAATATAATCTTGAGCCTAACGAAGGATTCAAGTGTTTACGCCCATACGAGAATAATTTTGTTACCGAGTGATGCATACTTTCCTTCCTTTTCATACCTTATATGAGGACAATTAAAATACTGTTATTTGGATAGAATAATAAAATTAGGGAAGAAAATTTCAACTTTGATTGTGAAAAGTATTTATCCATCTCTCGCAAACTTTTTCGCAGGACAACTACCGCAACTTATCGCAGAACTTCAGTGGTACACTGGTGATCCTCACGAGTGCTGGTGCTGGCATCGTTGGTGCTGGCGTGCCACTCATCACTAGCTGCATCATTAACCCTGATCCTGTATGTATTTTTATAGAATTTGGCAAACGATCATACTGCCTTCCTGATGGTAAGCAGACATAGAAGCTAATTTACGCTTACGAGTCTAAAATAATCACAAGCGTATTGCCAGCCCTTTATTAATTAACACTTTAGTAACGAAATTACGACGAGGCCCCTATTTCACCAACTTGACAATTGTCACCTGACACTGACAATTTGCCATACATTGCTTGTTCCAGAAGTTAAGGTGGTCGCTAGGTTACTTGTGGAACCAGAAACGTACGGAGTATTGTCGTTGTCCGGTGACAATTATCAAGTTGGTGAAATAGGGGCCAGATATTATTTTTTTCAAATTAATTTGGAGTTATTTACAATGATAAAGTAATAAAAATTAATAGTCAACGTAAGATATTTCCACTTGCAACGTTTGTGGAGTTCGATTGAGCTGAAATTTGGATTACTAAGGTAAATTTGGTGACAACGCAGTATTATGCCACCTTCGACCTGATCCGATGATGGAGACAGAAGATGTCAATAGTATCCTCCTAAACTACAAAAGATTTATCTATCGTCTCATTGGAAACCTCTCAATGAGTAGTTGATGTCGTTAATGACAATAAAAAAACAATTGGGTTATAACAAAAAAAAAAAATTGTTACAAACATAACTGTCTCTTTTGACCATTTGGTTTACGATGTTCTCAGACGGATCTTCGACGCTGGCGCGCTGTATTCCTCTCGCTAGCCAGTTTCTCCGTGCTAGGGAACGTGCTGTACACAGTTCTGGGCCGCGGGGAGCGAGCCGAATGGGACCAGGTGGAGCGTATCAAGTTCGGATACCACAATGGTAATTATAGTGGCATCGTTCGATCTACGAAGACGCGCCATGTCATCTATAGGTAGTACTCAGTACTAGAAGACAACATACTTAATTATTCGTGCTCATCACTTACATAAATAAATATCCTCACCGGCTACTCAAACCCAAGAACGTAAGGTTCGTAGGCACGCCACCAACTAGCATAAAAGTACATTAATTTCTTATTCGTTCGTGAATTTCCAGCAATGCCTGATATCGCTTATAAAAATAGCAGTAGAACCTCACAACAGACCTATTTAACATACAACGCAAATATTTATTCAAACCATCTAAAAGGACTCCAGGGGTGTTTATTCCTTTTCAGATGCAAATCAACTGGAGTTGGAGGAGCTCAGCCTACCGAAGACTACGCAAAAGGACGACCGACCTTTATAATAATAAATAAACGAATTTCAATTGCCGGAGGTTTTCACTGTTTCCGATAGTTTTTAGGGTATTGTAGCAAAAATGACAAAAACGAACCCTTGTAGTTTCTCCATGTCCGTCTGTCCATCTGTCTGGGTATCACAGGCGTACTCAAAAACAATAAGGTGAGTTTAAATGATTTTGAAATATAGGGGTATTTTGTAAGCCGCTTCATAGTTGTGTAATCAGATGACAAAAAATACTTCCCCTCTAACTTTTGAGCCGTGGAATTGGAAACGATGAAAAAACCCATTGACATCAAGTGTTATTTTTATACTTTCAAGGTAATTCATTTTCACCAAGGTCGGTTAAACGGTGTTTGAGTTATTGCTGGAAAACTGCCCTTTTTAACGAAAAGAAAGTGCCGTGAGTTTTCTATAAGATGAGACCTTTTTAACTTACGGTTTAGGATAGTGATTTTTAATGTGGGATGACTAGTAGAAGATACGGAACCCTTCATTGTGTTTGGTCAGACAAGCACTTGGCCGGTTATTTAATTTTAGTAGTAAGGGCCCTGCCGCCACTCGCTTTTTCAGTCGTACATCCACCCGTATGCTGTGATGGTGAGACTCAAAATCGCGTAGTAAACCGAATGTCAATTCCACCCGTATGCTGTGATGGTGAGACTCAAAATCGCGTAGTAAACCGAATGTCAATAATGAATAGGCAAAACATGTGACTCATCATCATCCGCCTAAGCGTTTTTCCTGGTAGTGTCCACTTTGTAGGCAAAATATGTGACTATTGGTTGATATTTTCCGGTGTTGACCCAGGCATAGAATTATAACGCCTAGAAGGATAGTTTCATACGGCCGACGCGCCAAGCGTGAGGCATAAACTGGATTCATGTAGTTGTGATCAACTCGTATTTACACGCGCCAATACGCACACAAACGCACCAATAGTGTTGCCAGCGCATACACATTCCCTAAAAATATATATTATAACTAGCTGTTGCCCGCGACTTCGTCCGCGTAGAACTTTTTATCGTCTTAGAAAATGATTTCTCTCAATACAAAATTTGAACCCTCTTTTAGGGGATAATTAAAAAAAAGTTGATGTTCATTTTCTAGTTTGTGAACAAACAGTCTAAAACCAAAGTTAAAAATCTCATACTTTAAAAATGCCTTGAAATACTCAAACTTTGAACCAATTTTAACACTCTTAGGGGATGAATTTGGAAAAACTCTGAATTCAGTTTTGTAGTCTTTTAACGTACAGAATAAGACCGAAGTTAAAAATCTCTTACTCACACTTTAAAATTTTATTGCTCGCCATTTAAAATTTGAACCCCCTTTTAAACCCCCTTAGAGGTTGAATTTTTCTAATCGCTGAAAGAACTTTTTTCGTAAACTTTTAAGTCTCTAGCTCAAAAAAAGTGTTGCCCATACAAAGCTTTCTTAACCCCCTTAGGGGTGGAATTTTCTAAAACTCTGAAAGTACTTTATTATTAATTTTAATAAGTAACATTTTGAATAGTTTTAAGTCTAGTAAAAAAAAATGTTTTTCCTACACAACACTGGCTACCCTTCTTAAGGATCCCCTTAGGGATGGAGTTTTCTAAAACGCTGAAAGTTCTTTTTTAGTATTCTAATAAGTAATCTTTTTGCAAAGTTTTAAGTCTAACTCAAAAAAAAGTGTTGCCCATGCAAAGCTTGCGCTCCTTTTTAACCCTATTAGGGGTGGAATTTTCTAAAACGATTTGTGTTCTTTTTTTGTATTTTAATAAGTAATCTTTCTACAAAGTTTCAAGTCTCTAACTCAAAAACATAAACTTTCCCTGATAAAAACTTTGCACCCCTTTTTATCCCCCTTAGGGATAGATTTTTTCAAAACGCTGAAAGTCTTTTTTTTTGTATTTTTATAAGTAATCTTTCTACAAAGTTTTAAGTGTCTAGCTCAGAAAAAGTGTTCCCCATACAAACCTTGCACCCTTTTTTAACCCCCTTAGGGAATGATTTTTGTAAAACGCCGAATGTAGTATTTTTCATGTTCTAATAAGTAATTTTTCGTCAAAATTTTAAGTCTCTATTAAAAAAATATATGTTTTTCCCATACAAACTTTGCACCCTATTTTACCCCCTTAGGGGTGAAATTTTCCAAAACGCTGAAAGTACTTTCTTTGTATTTAAATAATCTTTCTACAAAGTTTTAGGACTCTAGCTAAAAAAAATAGTTTCCCACATACAAACTTTGCACCCCTATTTTAGCCCCCTATCTTTAGGGGTAGAATTTTCTAAAACGCTGAAAGTTCTTAATTTGTATTCTGATGACTAATCTTTCTACAAAGTTTTAAGTCTCTATTTAAAAAAAATATTGTTTCCCCCATACAAAATTTGCACCCCTATTTTACCCCCTTAGGGGTAGATTTTTTTAAAACACTGAATCTAGGTACTTTATTTGTATTCTAATGAATAATTTATCTACAAAGTTTTAAGTCTCTATTTAAAAAAAAGTAGTTTTTCCCATACAAACTTTGCACTCTATTTTACCCCTTTAGGGGTAGAATTTTCTAAAACCCTGAAAGTTCTTTATTTGTATTCTAATGAATGATCTTTCTACAAAGTTTTAAGTCTCTATTTAAAAAAAAAATGTTTCCCCCATACAAACCTTGCACCCCTATTTTAGTTTTAGGACTCTAGCTAAAAAAAATAGTTTCCCACATACAAACTTTGCACCCCTATTTTTAGGGGTAGAATTTTCTAAAACGCTGAAAGTACTTAATTTGTATTCTGATGACAAATTTTTCTACAAAGTTTTAAGTCTCTATTTAAAAAAAATATTGTTTCCCCCATACAAAATTTGCACCCCTATTTTACCCCCTTAGGGGTAGATTTTTTTAAAACACTGAATCTAGGTACTTTATTTGTATTCTAATGAATAATTTCTCTACAAAGTTTTAAGTCTCTATTTAAAAAAAAGTAGTTTTTCCCATACAAACTTTGCACTCTATTGTACCCCTTTAGGGGTAGAATTTTCTAAAACCCTGAAAGTTCTTTATTTGTATTCTAATGACTGATCTTTCTACAAAGTTTTAAGTCTCTATTTAAAAAAAAATGTTTCCCCCATACAAACCTTGCACCCCTATTTTACCCCCGTAGGGGTGGAATTTTCCAAAACGCTGAAAGTGTTTCATTTGTATTCTAATAACTAATTTTTCTACAAAGTTTAAGTCTATAGCTCAAAAAAAAAAGGTTCTCCCATACAAACTTTGCACCCCCATTTTACCCCCTTAGGGGTAGAATTTTCAAAAATCCCTTTTTATCCCTAGCCCACGTTATAAAAGCAACATACTGTGCAAAAATCAACTCTCTAAGATTAGTAGTTTCGGCTGTGCGTTGATGAGTGAGTGAGTGAGTGAGTGAGTGAATAAGTCAGTCAGGACATAGGCATTTATTATGTATAAATAGATAGAAGATAATGAAACTCCCATTCAAATATCTCAAAAAATTATGAAGCTACATCCGTTTTAATGTCGCTTGTTAGAGTGAGAAAACGATGAGGGACTGTGACGTCAATATACTCGAGCGTCATAGTAAAAAACAATCGTTTCATATGAAGGTGCGTTTTGCGGAAAAGGGACAGAACATACCCCCTCTTAAAACTTTGGACTCTTATAACTTAATCATTACCTATATAACCTCTTGCTTTGTTTTTTTCTCCATTTGACTATATTTATTTTAAATTTCTTTTCGAGAAAATACATTATGATTATTTACCATATTTTCGATTCCTGAGCTATAACCACGAACTTCGGAATTCGAAAATATTCGGGTATCTCTATCTCTATCGCACTAACCATACTCGAGTGACAGGGATGCAAATATATGAACATTGAGTATCGGTTTTCGTGGTAGCGCCGCAGGTACTTTGGCTGAATGCGCCGAGCGCGTGCCATTGTCATTCAAAAAAAACAAATTCGTGTTAATTATATTGTTCAAATTTGTTGATTTAATTTATTGAAATTACGACATAAAACGACATTTGCGCATATAAGTTCTCATATCAGAATCGAATATTTTTTATGGTTTATATTTTAGCATTTGTCTCGTAAAGGTCTATCGTAGACGGGATTTAAATTATTAATAAGTGAAAGGCAAAGCAATTCCGCCATTTTGACGAAAATTTGACGGTTCTTATAGCTGACAGTTGGAGCAGCGTTTGATTTCAATAAAAATAAATGAAAAATTAAATGAAGTCGTATATTTCGGAAAATTAATTAACTGTCGCAGTCGGATAAAAACTATCCTAAGTTGCAGCTAGAATAATAATGTACCTATATAAAATGTTTCATATTTTTCCGTTCATGGGATGCTGAGAACATTCGAACCGCGCAAAGCTTAGTTTCAAACTGGCTGATTTTTTTTTTAATTTAGAGATTTATTATAAGTGGAGATAAAGCTACAATATGTAAGTTAAAATACGCCCAAGATGAATTTTCTAATTTGATGACGATGTCATTACCATGATAACTATAACGCCGCTCTCGCAACATAAAAATATTTGGTCTCCATACAAAGTTTCATCCCCTTTTTTGATGAAATTTAACATAAATTATAGCCTATGTCCTATTCTGCTACATAAGGTAAAGGTACATTACTGGAAAGTTTCATAAAAAATCGTCCAGTAGTTTTTGAGATTGATTGGAACGTACAGCCATCCATCCAAACTTTCGCATTTATAATATTAGTAGGATAATTTAGGAGTTCCTATGGCCACCTTCCGTCCTCATCATCAGGCCCGCTCGGAAGTACCATAATATTGCATTGTCACCTGATTTAAAACACGTGTACAAACTTTAAACTCGATTGAACTCTGGGAAGTTAGTCAAAATTGACTTGCAATATTTGACTTAGATATACTCAAACATACACGGGGGGTCAAGTTAAAGCTTGGTACAAATCAAGTGATTTATCTTCTTCGTATTTTCAACCCTGCCGATATTTGTATTTTATGTTAGTATATTATCAGAACAGAATTATGGGTAAATATATCCGTTACATTGGCAACACTACGCTGTCATGCCGCTTATAGAAAATATGCAATTTTGATTACTGTTTTACGTTAAAATAAGAGTTAGAGAATAATACTTACGTGTGAAATGTTATCTTAGAATGTTTATCCTTCTTATCCGATGCATTGTGACACCCTTTCACTGCACAAACCGTCATATTAATGAAAAATGTGGGAGATATTTACACTTGACTTGACTTTGTCCTTGCAACTGACAAGCCGATCGGCGTACTGGGCCATTTATGTCCTACTTTTGGTGGCCTCACCGTTGCGCGTGAACTGCGTTTCTTTTCTATGCGTTATAATTATATGGACCCAGGCAAGACAAGGGCACGGAACGGAGTACTCAAAGATAATATAAATAAGAGACGGGACTTCGAACAAGGTTTTGGATGACAGTGACATTGTCATTTGATTTTGACATGACAACTCATTCGAACTTTAGCTAGTTTGAAATACCACAATACCAATAAAAATAAACGCTAGTGCGGAAGTAGACTTACCAACCTAACGGACGAGGACGATAGTAGGGTTGTAGTACTTAACGTTATCGATATCGATAATATTAGAACCCAACATTATCGATATCGATAAATTATGATTAGGGACGTCGGTGGGCCCACTGCATGAACAGAAAATTGCTTTACAAAATCTAAAACTAATCCGATTTAGGTATGAAATAATAAAAGGAGAACAAATATTTCATACAGTTTATTTCACACTTATTTCCAAATCACAGTATATTTGGGTCAATCAACTATTTCTTGTTGTTATTATGTCCCGTTAGCTAGAAGACAATTTGACAGAGTTTCTTAGAAAAAATGTTACAAAGTGGACTTTAAACTTGCTTAAAAGATGGGCTATACAAAAAGGGGTTGAACGTGATAAGAAAACCCCACATTTGAAAGAAAGAAAGAAAGAAAACATTTATTCGTGTACAAAACAATGGGTGTAAAAAACAAAACACAGAACGTAAAAAATAGCAGGGTCCACGAAAAGGCCCCGACTCAGCATGGTGCTAACCTAGAAGGCCAGCGCTGGTCTTCCGTCGGAACCTTTACATGAGTTACCTCCTGGAAGGCAACACAAAACAAATACCTACGCTAAACATTTAACCATTTTTAATTGAACCCTTAAAATCGCAGTTTTAAAAAGTGACCCAGGGGACGTAACCATGGCAACTAGTGACAGAAAATAGTTGATCCACCCATTTACAAAAAATCACCAATCTGTACCATAGAGGTAGAATAGATAGAGGGAGTTACCCACACATACACACATGAATGACAAAGATGTATGCATAGGCAATACCGCAAGTGGGAACGAGATACAGTGTCATATTTTCTGTCCCTCATCGCGTACTTATACGGATTTTTTGTTTGCCACCACACCTGTCAACATTTGTACTGAAACTGACACCACCATGACGTCACCGATATAATACGACTAAATTATAAATGACATTAGACGTCAAGAATGTATTAGCTTCTGATAGTTCTGATACTTCTTAATTTAGTATGGTTAATTAATCATCGTCCCTTTAAGGTATACGCTAGGAAGACATCTATATATCCTCTATCTACGATCTGTACACATATCTTTGCGGGTCGCAATGAATTCTTCTCGAACTAAGAAACCTCGCGCTTGTAGGTTTTATCCAAGAACCAACCGTTGTTTATCATAAGTAAATCAATATTGGCGCTTGATATTCCGTTATTAATACTTACGTGTTTTATTTTAAGATAATTATTAATTTTATTTCGTCAAAAGCATTGTTTGTTTGACACACACATGTTTTCTCGTGAAGTTATAATATCCATGGTAGCCGGCCAAAGTCACCATGACAAAATGACAGACAGAGAAAGAACGGAAGTAGGAGAAAGCATGAGTCCGCCATAGCAATAGCACAGATAGAAAACTTGTCACTTGTCGGAACTTGTCAGATTTGATCTGAATTTGAGCAGTTGGACGTCATTCATATTTTTGTTCCCAGTTGCGCTACACTGGGAGTACTATTAAACGAAATGATACAGATAACGAATATAACGGAAAAATAAACCATCATCGTCTGAAGCCTAGGGCAAGACTCGAACTTGTTCTTTCCACTGAGCTACGAGGACAGTGACATATGAAGCGTATCTTTCAATCACATTTGGCGCCGCTACTAGTAGCGACTAGCGACCTCTCTGTATTTTCTTGAAAGGCCTTAGGACCACTCTTATGGGCATGGTTGCACTCGACCCAAACTAGTCGATCCACATTAGGTAGTTTCAGATTAACGAGAGAGATGGCGCTGATGTACATTAAACTACATACTTCTGTTTCGTGTTAATTTAACGTGGAAGTTATAGTGCGTTTAATATAAGATGGCGTGATTCCACTTGAACGCAAACAATATAGGCAATAAACCAAACACTCGTAGAAGCCATAAACATTTTAAAAGAGCGTGTTCGGTTTTACCTGTTTTGGTGCAGACGAACAAGTCTTATTACTTTTAAATATTATCAATAATAACTTAACTTTTTTTCGAGATGTATTTACTGGACCATTTGAAATAATTCTTTGTATCGTTCTGCCTGGTACTTTTGTCAGACGGGAAGTTTCTTTAACGGCTCCCTTCTCACTCACAATTCCAATTAAATTGAAATAAACGTTCAAAATAATTATTTGAGCATCATGACTTAGATGCTTTTTAAACACGTGTTAACTTTATATGATTTGAGGGTATATTATTCGTTGCTTATTATAATATGCCCACATTCATTGTACAAATAGAGCTAGCACTGACTAAGTGTTTATATAAATACTCGTCATGCTTTGTGGGTATTCTATTTTCAATGTTTGTAATAGTCCGTAATTATAAAACGATATGTTTAAGTACTCTGTATAAAATAGTTGTGGGTATATTCGTTTTAGTATTTGAAACACTACCCTCATTAATTGGTTGATTATTGGGTGGGGTCTGGTAGCTAATAGTCGAGAATCTTATTCATTCTATGGTTGGTCGACGAGGCGTTAAGACATTAGCGATTCTGCTGTGAAGTTACAGAACAAATCTATGTTGTAAAGTGATACAATAAATATTGTTTATCGAACATCTCCAGCTTTTATTCAGCTCCCACCACCGAGTGTTATCAGCTTCAGAATTGTGGGATGTACTCGTAACACTGGCCCACGAGACTAGAGAAGGTAATATTTTTTTCTTTCGTATATTTTAAATGTGAACGAATTACAATGTAGTGTATAGTGTACCTACTGTGTAACTATTTCTGTAGTTTTATTATGCTATGTGCGTAATTATCAAATGTGCTGCATGGTATTTAAACGTTATCATAAATAAGTATTTGGATTGGAAAGAAAACAGGAAAAACGGTTAAAGTTTTAAATCATTTCGAACAATTATGGAATCAGTATGATACCAGCAGTAGTTTGTGCTCTGTTTTATTATATCTGAAATGTTAAATTCATTAATTCACAGTTTTATATCTGAACAAATATCTATTCCGGCAGGTATTTCAAATATTTTAACTCAAATTTTACTACAAGTTTGTGTGTTCTGTAATTAAGGTAATATAGGTATGAAATACATTTGAGTTATTGTTTGTTCATATATGTTTATTACTCCACCATCAAGAGCCCGGCTCTTAAGTTTATGATGATAATGATGTTTGTTTACCAAATATGAATATTTATTGGTGGCACCACACCTGTCCAATTTATTATACGTTAATATACGTTCATAGTATTTTTAAGAAGTCAAATTATGCTTTTGAACGGTTTAAATTTAAAAGAGCATTACATGTCCGATACAATTAACGGTTCCAGCTATGGAGGACGATATACCCAATGAACGAAGAGTGGCAACACCTGATGATGGTAGAGACGGGCAGCAGCGGCAAAGTCGACGATGCAGTCGACAACGAAATAACCGGCGCAGCCGCAGCTCGAGGAGATCACGTAGTGCGCATCGGTGCAACTTGCAACGGTCCTGCAGCCATCGGAATAGTCACCGGAACCGCCAGCGGAGCAGCCGGCGGCACTCACGGTGTCGACACACAGAGGAGCGAACATCCCGGAGCCGTTCTAGAGGTACGCGGCATCCTCGTAGCTATTATTGAAGCAGTCGCAGGTCTATTAGCGAGCATATATACTTTGCTAGGCTACGAGGTAGCCGCAGTGAAGGTAGAAAATCTCGTAGTATCCACAGGGGAACATTAGAATCTAAACATAAGTCCAGATCTCGTAGCCCTCACATTTATGAAAAATCACGAAGTCGTGATGGCAACAGATCACGTGCTCGTGTCTCAGACACAAGGCGACGTACTGGTCATTTAAATGATAGCGTAAATACTAACAAAGTAGATACCAGCGCGGATCAGTTGTCAACATATAGACTGGAAAATAATGATACAAATAGTGACAACAGAAACGTTAGCCATTCTGGACTGCACGGGGAGCCTCAGAATATAACAGATGTGTTCAAAGAATTGATGCAGGTAATTAAATCGGAACGTGATAGTTCAAAGCCGTCTGTTAGATACCCTGTGGCTACCAACGCTGTTCCAGAGTTCAATCCGGGCAAAAGTAGTCAAACTATCGATATGTGGCTCACCAAAGTTAACGAATGTGCAGCTCTTTATAACTGGTCGGAACCTGAAGTCCTTCATTATGCCTTACCTAAGCTAAATGGTGTAGCACAGCGGTGGTATCAGTCATTCATTACCTAGTATGAAATATTCGTGGGAGGAATGGCAGGTTAAATTAAAAACAGCATTTCCAAGTACCGAGAATTATGGGAGTTAATTGACAGAAATGCTGAATTTAAGAGTTAAATTTGGTGATTCACTTGATTATTATTTTTATGATAAAATGATTTTGTTACATAAGGTGTAGGTTATCTGGAAAGGATGCAGTAGACTGCATCTTGCTAGGCATTGATGATCGGTCGGTTCGAACAGGAGCAGAAGCGGCACAATTTTCCGAGCCAGATAAATTATTAGTTTATTTACGAAGTGTCAAATCAATTAGAAAATCAGAGAGGCCTTTTCAAAAACCATCTGCTCCTGATCAACCACATGAATCAAAACCATATACTAGAACTAATAGAGATGGCAAGGTGATCACGTGTTATAACTGCGGAGAGGAAGGTCACCCAAGTTACAGATGCAGGCAACCACAAAAGAAGTGTGTGAACTTTGCTTAAAACTGGGACACTCGTCCGAACACTGTTTTAAAAAAAAAATCAAATAATAGACTTTTAACTAATAAAGAAGAGAAAACTGTTATACTGGGCTGATATTGACAAAAACGATACAATGTACTGTAAAAAACTGCAATAGTTAATAAAAGAGATATTTATCTTGCTTTATTGATTTTGTTAGTCAATGTACCTTGATGCGGGCTTCTGATCCGGATACATTTTGACCTTGATGACCTTCCCGTCCTCAGAGGTTTTGGTAATGCAATCGTGACACCTTTAGGTACATGTATTGCAGAGATACCAATTGACGGCGTTTGTGCCAAATTATAATAATAGTGCCAGATGATTTTAAGTATTCTTGCTGTTAGGGCAAACGTTCACGGAACAGAGTCATATAACTGTCGTCAAAACAAATGACACATAACTTATAACTGACAAAATACTACCCAGGCTAGTGTTCAATCGGGACACAGAAGGCAGCTATGACGATGTGACTCTGTCTGAGTGATACGTATTATATATAGTTCACAATTCGTTCATTAATAATCATAGTTTACGAAACGTTCTTACCTTATGCAATTGTGTAAATATTAATAATATTTTAAGAACAAGATATAAGTGACCATACGATTTATTAATGAATACACATGTGTATTTGTGTGTATGGGGTTACCCAAATAAATGATTGAAAAGGTAAAATGTAAAATAAATAAACAGTATAAGGAAACTAGAAGGATTTCCCATTACTGAACTTGTTGACTGAATAATGATTGAAAAGGTAAAATATAAAAGAAATTAACAGTATAAGGAAACTAGAAGGATTTCCCATTACTGAACATGTTGATTGAATAATGATAGAAAAGGTAAAATATGAAAGAAACAAACAGTAGGTATAAGGAAACTAGAAGGATTTCCCATTACTGAACATGTTGATTGAATATTATAAGTAGGCAAAACGTACCTACTGAAAGTAATGAAATTATGTATTAACAATATTTTAGGAACGCAGTATAAGTGACCATATAATGTATTAATGATTTGTGTGTAGCCATATGAATGCTTAAAAATAAAATATTAAATAAATAAACAGTATAAGGAAACTAGAAGGATTTCCCATTACTGAACATGTTGATTGAATATTATAGGAGTGATGATGGAAACATGCAGAGGTTCCACTCACATATAGAAGTTAAGGCAAGTTAACACTTAGTTGTGTTGGAAACAGGTAGGAGTTCCACGCAAGACGAATATTTAAAGAGAATGTTAGTATTTAAAAAGCATATGAATTAAAACCAATTTGGTATTTAACCGATTTAAATAAAAAAATAAAAAAAAAGCAGATCCACGAGGACGTGGCCAGGCAGGAAGGCCGACTGTTAACTTTATATGATTTGAGGGTATATTATTCGTTGCTTATTATAATATGCCCACATTCATTGTACAAATAGAGCTAGCACTGACTAAGTGTTTATATAAATACTCGTCATGCTTTGTGGGTATTCTATTTTCAATGTTTGTAATAGTCCGTAATTATAAAACGATATGTTTAAGTACTCTGTATAAAATAGTTGTGGGTATATTCGTTTTAGTATTTGAAACACTACCCTCATTAATTGGTTGATTATTGGGTGGGGTCTGGTAGCTAATAGTCGAGAATCTTATTCATTCTATGGTTGGTCGACGAGGCGTTAAGACATTAGCCATTCTGCTGTGAAGTTACAGAACAAATCTATGTTGTAAAGTGATACAATAAATATTGTTTATCGAACATCTTCAGCTTTTATTCAGCTCCCACCACCGAGTGTTATCACACGTTCGAATTATCTGCATTATTTTCAAGTAGCACAGGGGTAGGTAATTTCACCCAAGGACGATACATATCGAAAATGTGTTAATTTTGCTAAACGGAAAGGTAACAGGAAAAGTATCAAGATCTTTTGAAGCACCGCCAGTCGCACGTGTTTAGCAAGTGTTTACAAAAAATGGGCTCGCCGCGACTTAAGCCTATTGTTATTGCTAATGACGGTCTCAAGTGGAATCACGCCATCTTATATTGAACGCACTATACCACGATCAAATCTTAAACGATATGATACAGAGAACGAACTGGTGTACTATTAATTAGTCATATTGTATGCCTTCCTCTTCTTGTGGTATTAAAGCAATGTATGGTTGTGGTCTGTCTGCAAGCTTCCATAGTTGGGCTACTACGCAGAGCCATACTTTTCTATGGTGACTGTGGAATATATTGGGGATACAATGCCCTGCCTCAACAATGTGTGTCTCTGGCAGATATTATTAATATTGACACATGGGGTTTATGCGAGAGACGTACATTGAATTTAAATCAGTTTTGAATTAATCGCACGCACTTGCTTCTACGCCCGTTAATGTTGGTCATTTTAAAATATGGGCAGTGCGTGGACTAGCAATCTTAATATTGTAATTTATATTCTCATGTAATGTATGAGGTAGTTTTAAGTAAGTAGTAATCTTCATGGGTGGAGGGTAGATAGGTATAGTTTCTTCCTTCTCGAATTAAAACGTGTTGAGTACGGAGTTGACGCCTGGACTTGACGAGGATTCCTCGTATACCTGGACGTATACTTAACAAGTATCAGGAAATTTTCAAGCGGACGTTGGAATATTCCCGTGGTTAAGAAAATCTTGCGTGCAAATCTCGGTCGCATCGGATTTTCTTTAGAAAATCGTTTGAAAAAAAAATGTTTTCAAAATCACGTAACGTTCCAAACGCGCGTTAGTACAATCCAAGTGTCATTTTTCCATATAACATTTGATATTTAGGCTACCTAACGTGCGTACAATGCGTTACGTGATCGAAAAGCAGGTTTTAACTGAGGCAACAAGGCCGTAGGTTATAAAGGACGCAGCAGTGAAACCATGCACGTTATAGCGTCTAAATGAAGTATTAAAATACATTTAATTATAAATGACTTCACAGTTCATTTAGGCGCCCTAACGACGTAGCTTTGCTGTGTCGTCACTTCTGATGGCTTCGGTTGCTTACTCCGGAACCGCCGAAACCCAACACCCTTCGGCCAGAAGCCAGCACTCGCAATGTTTTTACGACCAAGGTACTAGAATGGCTACGGGCGTCAAATACAAACATAATTACAATTCAAAACATTTTTCGGATAGACGCCCAGATTTTGTCGGACCTAAACAAACATTCTTTAAGAAAGCGAAAATCTAAGTAGGTACACATATTTAGACCCTTGGAAAAGTTAGGACAGAATTTATGTACAAAGAATGCCTTTTCTATACTTATGAAAGATAGATTTACGACGACCTAGTAAATCTATCTTTCATAAGTAAAATTATGAATTTTAGTGTACCTACCTATGTGCTTGTTCACTACCTCGATCGGTAGAAGAAGTACAAAATATTTTGGAAGACTTGGCCAATTTAAATATAAATAACCCAGTTCAATCCATTTTGGGACTTTTAGGTGTTTTGAAATCAGATGAGAAGTTTTGGAGGTGACTCCTCACATTCAAAGCTACAAACATACCTACATTACGCAAACTTTACCGCTATATTTTCAGAGTATAGATAAGTAGTGCCCGCGGCTCTTCCTGTATATAAGGATAAGTTTTTTTTGTAGGAATTTAAAGGCAATGTTTAGAAATAACTGTATTTTGCCTTGCAGTTTTACTTTGCCTACCCAAAAATGATTTGGATTCATTACGGCGGATCCAATAATTTAACAGATAACAGAGATAGCAGGCCATTTTGTTTGAGTAAATAACTATGCGGTAATGTGTAAATGTGTAAATAAAATAGACTATACCTAATTATTATATCTCGTCCTTCTATTTGCACGCTAGAGTTTATTATAGTAGTTTTCAACACACCTGCTCGTAAAGTAGGTCTTATTACAGCGTATTTACACTGATAATGCAGAATATTACCCATGCCGTGCCTTTTACATTACATTATCGCACTAGTGCCTTTTCATTACATATCTTTTTAAATATTAGCAAAATAATGCAGAATATTACCCATGCCGTGACTTTAAATTACATTATCGCACTAGTGCCTTTTCATTACATATCTTTTAACATTTTCATTTTTTTTTTTCCTCGCAAATGTGTTGAAAAACGTCGTATGAAACACGTGAGCATTGGTCATTACACTTCTCGTCTCCATTAAGCCTTCGCCTTCGGCTCAGGCTTAAAAACCGACTCGAGTGTAATGACCAACTTAGCACACTTGTATCATAATGTACTATTATGTGACTGTACATAATGAAGGGCATTAAACACGAGTGTGGGTTAATTATGTACAGTTACATACACTACTTTATCTATCCACATATCATAAGCCACCATGATGCATTCAGGAGCCGCTAATTATGACCGGCATAGCGGCGTTGTTTTCTGGCAGCTGTCATAGTTTAATTTCTTAATTCAGAGACAAACTAGAGTCGGATCCAACTGATCCGACTATCATATCGTTCGATATCTTACTTACGTTGCGACATTTGTCAAATTTGTATGCAAATTGACAATTCATTTCGAACTAAACGTCATCTCGACTGATATTAGAATAGAGGTTAAATCAAATTTCTTTATTATAATTATATATAATTAGGCGTTCGAAATTTAAATGAAATAATATTATCGAAATCGATGTTATTATTTACCAATAATAACATTTTCACAGATGAGAAATTTGTTTGTCTATTTTCATGGTGGTCATAATGTGCGGTTCTTGAACGTGTCAGATTATAATATAAATCCATACTAATATTATAAATGCGAAAGTGTGTCTGTCTGTCTGTCTGTCTGTCTGTCTGTCTGTCTGTCTGTCTGTTACCTCTTCACGCCTAAACCGCTGAACCGATTTAAATGAAATTTGGTATAGAGATAGTTTGAGTCCTGGGAAAGGACATAGGGTAGTTTTTATCCCAGAAATCTACCCCTAAGGGGATGAAATTGGGGGTGAAAATTTGTATGGAGCTACTTAAACCGCTGCACCGATTTGGATGAAATTTGGTATATAAATACTTTAAGTCCTGGGGAAGGACAAAGCATAGGTGTGATCCCGTAAATCATCCCCTAAGGGGGTGAAATGAGGGGGTAAAAATTTGGAGGTAACCAATTTTGATGAAATTTGGTTTGGAGATAGTTAAAATCCTAGGAAAGTACATAGGATAGTTTTTATCTCGGAAATCATCCCCTAAGGGGGTGAAATAAGGGGTACAAATTCGGATGGAACCCATTTGAATACTATTTAGTTAAGAGATAGTTTGAGTCCTAGGAAAGGACATAGGGTAGTTTTTATCCCGGAAATCTACCCCTAAGGGGATGCAATTGGGGGTGAAAATTTGTATCGAGCTACTTAAACCCCTGCACCAATTTGGATGCAATTTGGTATTTAAATAGTTTGAGTCCCGGGGAAGGACAAAGGATAGGTTTGATCCCGGAAATCATCCCCTAAGGGGGTAAAATAGAGGGTGAAATGAGGAGGTGAAAATTTTGACGTAACCAATTTTGATGAAATTTGTATCAGAGATAGTTTAAATCCTGGGAAAGGACAAAGGATAGTTTTTATCCCGAAAATCATCCCCTAAGGGGTTGAAATCAGGGGTGAAAATTCGGATGAAACCCATTTGAATACAATTTGGTATAGAGATAGTTTGAGTCCCGGCCGTCCCGGGGAAGGACATAGGGTAGTTTTTATCCCGGAAATCTACCCCTAAGGGGATGAAATTGAGGGTGAACATTTATATCGAGTTTCTTAAACCGCGGCACTGATTTGGATGTAATTTGGTTTATAAATAGTTTGAATCCCGGGTAAGGACATTGGATAAGTTAGATCCCGGAAATCATCCCTTAAAGGGGTTAAATGAGAGGGTAAACATTTAGAAGTAAGCAATTTTGATAAAATTTGGTTTAGAGATAGTTTAGGTCCTGGGAAAGGACATAGGATGGTTTTTATCCCGGAAATCATCCCCGAAGGAAGTGAAATTAGGGATGAAAATTCGGATGGAACCTATATGAATACAATTTGGTATAGATATAGTTTGATTCCTGGGAAAGGACATATAGGGTAGTTTTTATCCCGGATATCCACCCCTAAGGGGATGAAAATGGGGTTGAAAATTTGTATGGTGCTACTTAACCGCTGCACCGATTTGGATGAAACATAGGACTGTTTGAATTCCGGAAATTACCCCTAAGGGGGTGAAATGGGGGGTTAAACTTTGGATGGAACCCGTTTAGATGAAATTTGGTATAGAGATAGTTTGATTCCCGGAGAATGACATTAGATAGTTTTGAAAATTTGGATAAATCCCATGGAGATGAAATTTGGTATAGTAGGAGTCCCAGGGAAGCACAATGCATAGTTTTTATCCCGAAAATCAGCTCCTGAGGGGGTGATTTTAGGGTGAAAATGTTGATGGAACCCATTTAGATGAAATTTGGCATAGAGATAGTTAGAGTCCTAGGGAAGGAAATAGAATATTTTTTATTCCGGAAATCATCCCCTAAGCGGGTGAAATGGGGGTGAAAATTTGGATGAACTCATTTAGATGAAATTTAGTTTAGAGATAGTTTAAGTCCTGGGAAAGGACATTTCACCCCCTAAGGGAGTGAAATGGAGGATGAAACTTTTGATGGAACCCGTTTAGATGAAATTTGGTAAAGAGATAGTTTAAGTCTCGGAGAATGAAAGCGGATAGTTTTTATCCCGAAAATAGTTCCCAAGGTAATGAAATAGGGGGTGAAAATTTGGATAAAACCCATTTTGATGAAATTTGGTATAGAGATAGTAGGAGTCCCATGGAAGGACAATGCAAAGTTTTTATCCCGAAAATCATCTCCTGAGGGGGTTTCAGCGTTTTGAAAAATTTCACCCCTAAGAGGGTTAAAAAGGGTTGCAAAGTTTATATGGGGGAAACTCTTTTTGGGATAGGAGCTTAAAAGTTTGTAGAACGATTAGTTATTGAAATAGAAAAAAAAAGATATTCAGCGTTTTCGTAAATTTCACTCCTAAGGGGGTTAAAAGTGGGTGCAACATTTGTATGGAGGAAATATTTTTTTAGCCGATTTACAATTTTGTAAAATGCTTACTAATTAAAAATAAAATTAAGTACTTTCAGCATTTTAGAAACTCCGACCTTTAGGGGTTTATAAGGGGGTGCAACGTTTGAATGAAGAAAATATTTTTTTAGCGAGGGACTTAAAACTTTGTTGAAAGATTACTTATTACAATAAAAATCAAGTACTTTCAGCGTTTTGGAAAATTCGACCCCTAAGGAGAATAAAAAGGGGTGCAAGGTTCGTATGGGAAACCCATTTTTTGAGCTAGAGACTTGATATTTTGTAGAAAAAATACTTATTAAAATAAAAAAACTTAGTGTTTTCTTTTCAATTTTTCCCCGAAAAGCGTTAATTCAAAGGTTCAAAGTTTGTATGCAGACTTGCAGAGCAAGAAAATTTTTAGGTATGAGATTTGTAACTTCGATCTTAGTCTGTTTGTTAAAAGACTACAAAACTCATTTCAGCGTTTTTTGAAATTCATCCCCCAAAAGGTATTATAAGGGTGTTCAAAGTTTGTATGGAGAGCAAAACATTTTTAAAGTAAGGGATTTGTAATTTCAGTTTTAGACTGTTTACAACAAGACTACAAAGCTAATTTCAATGTTTTTAAAAATTCATTCGTTAAACAAACATTTAGACGATAACATGTTCTACGCGGACCAAGTCGCGGGCAACAGCTAGTATGTGTTATATTTTAAATAGATTATTTCACTATTTGATTCATTATTAGAAACAACTATTATGTTATTAAAAATAAACCAAGATCACCGGAAGTACGTTGTATGTAGTTCGAATGGAAGTGATGGTTTGCATAAAAACGGGTGTCCGCGAGTCGACGGCCATTATTTGCTCGGTAACGACAGAAGACTCAACCGTCTACTAAATAATATCGACTATATCTACCCACACTTCCATGATGTTGATGACTGTCTGATGGTGCTAGTGATTCGTTATTTGTTCGTGTAAATCCTACTCAAGGAAGTAAAAGGTGTAATTTGGTTCAGTACTGCAGAAATTGAATGTAAGTAACGTTAAAATATGTACATATTAATCAAATATTATGTTTCTATTCGATTTATTTTATTCGTCATCCAAAGCAATGTCTCTTTTTCCACAATTAATAGAATAAAATGATGTTTTAGTTATTAATTTAGTACTCGGCTTATATTCTTCCCATAATTTTCCTAACAAACGCATCATGGAGGGTTTATGATATTTGGATAGATAAAATACATTAAACACATTTCTAAGATAACAATAATTTATGGAAGCTTGCGTTTACATACGTATTTTTAGAGCACCTACCTACCCGATATCATAATGGAAGCTATTTTATATCTTGCTTGCTTCTGCCCGCGACTCCGTCCGCATGGAACTCGTTATATCGTTGTTCCAAAAAAATTCACCCCGCATATCAGTCCCGTAGGGGTTGTTTCCGGGAAAAAAACTATCCGATGTCCTTCCCCGTGACTCAAACTATCTCTATAGGTACCTTTTATCTGAATCGGTTCAGCGGTTTAAGCATAAAGAGGTAACAGGCAGACATCCCTATTTAACCCGCTTAGAGCTGGGATTTCTCAAAACCCTAAAATAGCTTTTCTTGTACTGTAGAGGTAATATCTCAATTAAAATTTTACTCCATCCCCATACAAACTTTCAACCCCTTTTTACCCCCTTGAGGGTAGAATTTTCAAACATCCCTTCTTATTGGGAACTAATGTTATATAAACTAAGTACCTGTTGTGAAAAAAAAACAGCTTTCTAAGTTAAACTTTTTGGGCTGGGCGTTGATTTAAGTGAGTGAGTCAGTCAGTCAGTCAGAGTTCCTCCGTACAAAGTTCATGAAAAAAAAACTTAATTTTTTTCTATTTTTTATAGTTATTCTGCTATTCGGGGCGAAGACAAATCCAGCAAATCAACAATCATCAAAATCGTTCCAGCCGTTGTCGAGTTATAAGCAAAGGAACTAACACAACTTTTTTTTATTAATATAGATTCCAAACAAACGGCAAACGGCTACTGCGAATTAGTGAAAGTGACATAATAATTATTTAGGATGTTCGAAATAAAAATATACTACAGTGACTCTGTGAGCTGTAAGCCTCGCGAGTGCGTCTTTTTTCAATATTATAAAATTTATAATACCTGAATCGACAAAAATTAGAAATGCGATCTGTAGAGCAGAACAGCCGGCCATCCGAACATAAGAAGGCATTTTTTTTTGTCCAAGCTGAAACGGAGAAGGACGTGGTAACTATAGTGGCTCTGTCTGTGAGTTGTAAAACGCGATTGAATGGTTTTTTTTTATATTTCGGAAAAGTGATCCAAACTATCCGAATTCTGATGGAGAAATATCGACTGAACAAGGAAAATCTCTATTTTACTTTCATTGACCTGGAAAAGGCATTCGATAGAGTGCCGAGGAAACTAGTGTGGCAAGCAATGCGTGTACAGAATATACCGGAGTCGTATGTTTCTCTGGTGCAAGATATGTACGAAAATGTTTGCACCCAAATTAAGACGCCCGCTGGTATCACCGAACCATTTCAGGTCAAAGTTGGCGTTCACCAGGGTTTGGCTCTGAGCCCTCTACTCTTCAATTTTAGTATGGACTACATCACTAAAGCCCTGCAGTCTCGAATCCCATGGTGCATGCTGTACGCAGACTACATTGTACTGATAGCAAAAATAGCATCGGAGCTACAACAAGCTTTTAACACGTGGTTAATGGAACTCGAAAAACACGGATTGCGTATCAGTCGCACTAAAACTGAGTACATGGAGTGCGATCTGGGCGGGATTAAGGAGTTAAACTGCAAAATACAGATCGGCGACGCATCACTGCCGAAAGCCGAACGCTTTAAATATCTCGGGTCCATGCTGACGATTGATGCGCGCGTAGACGAAGATGTGAACCACAGAATTAATACCGCCTGGGTGAAGTGGAGAACCTTATCAGGGGTACTGTGCGATACTAGGATGCCAGTAAAAACGAAAGGCAAAATATACAAAACCGCAGTGAGGCCTGCTATGTTATATGGTGCGGAATGCTGGACTGCCCTAAAGAAGCACTAACAAAAACTGCACACAGCAGAGAGGAAAATGCTGAGATGGGCGGGTGGCGTAACGCTTCTAGACAAGGTTCGCAACGAGTATATCAGGGGATCGTTTAAAGTAACTCTTATACCAGCAAAACTCAAAGAATGTAGGCTCCGTTGGTATGGTCATGTAATGCGCCGAGAAGATGACTACTCCGTAAAGACAGTGCTTAATATCAACACCCAACCCAGAGGGAGAGGCAGACCACCGGCTACGTGGTGGTCAAACATCGAGAGGGACCTAAAAGCACAGAACCTTTCACCTATGACAACCCAGGATATAATTTCCTGGCGCCGCTGCACAAGGAGGCCCGACCCCAGCTGAACTGGGACAAGGGCAGGAACAAGAAGAAGAAGATTTCGGAAAAGTGAATCTTCAAAAAACCGGCCATGTGCGAGTCTGACTCGCGAACGAAGGGTTCCGTACCATTATCTTTAAAATAATTTATTTTACTCTTTTTTAGTATTTGCTGTTATAATGGCAACAGAAATACATCATCTGTGAAAATTTCAACTGTAACTATCACGGTATCAGTGAGATACAGCCTGCTGACAGACAGACCGACAGCCAGACAGATAGACAGACAGACATACAGACAGACAGACAGACAGACAGACAGACAGACAGACGGACGGACTGCGGAGTCTTAGTAATAGGGTCCCGTTTTACTCTTTGAGTACGGAACCCTAAAAAATTATATGTATGATTTTACCAACGAACCTGCTCACAAATTCCACGAGAATCGACTGAGAAATGCGACTTGCAGATGTGAACTGCCTGACAGCAGGGCTGTTATTCGCTACGCGTTAATGCGGCCCACCCCACCGGTCACCCGTTACGAAGCTAGACCTCTACCTACGCGTAATTACTACGCATCGCGGTGTCAACGTATAATTGTGGGTGAGCGTTGAGGTGCGCTTAAAGCAAGTTACAGAATAGGGGGACAGGGCAGCGTGACATCGTTATAATAATAAATAATATAAATAAATAAATATTTGCGGACAATCTTACACAAATCAACCTAGTCCCAAACTAATCAAAGCTTGTACTATGGGTACTAGACGACGATATCGATACTTATAGAGAAATAAATACTTAAATACATAGAAAACATCCATGACTCAGGAACAAATATTCGTGCTCATCACACAAATAAATGCCCTTACCGGGATTCGAACCCAGGACCTCTTGCTTCGTAGGCAGGGTCTCTACCAACTAGGCTAAAGCGGTCGTCAAATTTATTAACAAACGTAACGTCAAGTATATTTCAATAAAACATATTCTCCGTCTTAGTTGTATCACACAACATCCTGTACATTATGTTTGCTTTCTGATATACACAGTACAATGTTATAAATTCACTACACTTCATGACATTATTGCAAATATATATATGTATTGTGGTTGACAGTGGAAGTGAATGTTTGCGTTCATGTGCACGAAAGTTGATACAATGGAGAAACTTCAAATAAATATGGATGAAAAAAATCAAGGTGGGTGCTATTAATTATCTACAATAGGCATAGTACGACTGTTCTGAGGTGAATTTTTCGATCCGAGCCCTAATCTTTCAAACAAAGCCCATTGTCTCTATTATCGCATAGCCGCTAGCTACCGAGTAAGCACGTGCTACTATAACATTCATGTTGAAAAACAAACGGTATCGTCATAGTATTAAGGTTATACTATCTACCTAATTCTTGTGGCTCTGTCAGCTGTAGAAGTAGAGAAACTGTATTATTTCAAATAAAATGTTTTTTTTTTTAATTTCGAAGAAGTGACTCATCGAAAAAATATTATACAATTGTTAACGAACCTGTTCAAAAATGTTCACGAGAATCGATTTAGGAATGCAACGCGTAGAGGAGCAACAGCTGGACAGCGGGACAGACACCGGCCAATTTTAGGTGCGATAATCTTCTGACTCTTGCTCAGCACAAGTTTCTCGACAGCAGCCCTACATTTTATCGTGTTGTTATGAGACGTAGGTATATTGGGAGCGGGCTTACGGTCTATAAGCAAAACTTGTACCTACTATGGTTATTGGATGATGATGCAGTGTATAGTTTTATGTATGGATAAATAAATATTTAAATACCTACATAGCGAGCACCCAAAACTGTTTTTATAGCGGCAACAGAAATACATAATCTGTGAAAATTTCAACTCTCTAGCTAACACGGTTCTTGAGATACAGCCTGGTGACAGACGGACGGACGGACGGACGGACGGACGGACGGACGGACGGACAGCGAAGTCTTAGTAATAGGGTCCCGTTTTACTCTTTGAGTACGGAACCCTAAAAAGAATGCCCTTAACAGGTTTCAAACCCGGAAACCATCGGTTTCGTAGGCAGTGACACGTGAAAGCAAACGCATGTTACGCTGTTAAAAAAACTGGCGGGGACAGACGGGACAGCCTCCGAGTGATCGCATAAGTGTTCGGTTGGACCAATTTTGGTACGGAACACTGAAAACTAAAACTAGCATGCTATGAGAAAGAGTGGGGCTCTTGCTTGTAGATTAAAATACATAAAAAGTATGTCTAGCGGGTAGCCAGTGACCAGAACGATATCAGTATTGCAAACCAAAGGGAAAACTTAAAAGAATAGACCATAAATTATGCTTGCTTGACACCGTCGTGAAAAAAAAAGACATTAGGGTCCAAAAGTGACAAACCTTTTTATTCCGCGACTGCACATTGCAAATTCTACGTAATTACCTACGTTTTGCCATTAGAGCTGGAAACAAATGCATGTGAGGTAATTGCAATTAGGAGCAGCGATACCGTTATTTCCAGACATTAAATGGCTGATTAATGATAATGATGTGGAAAGAAGCTCGAGTGCACTAAATTATAGAAAACAATTTCCTTGGGTGCCAAAGAGGTGTATATTGCTTTAGTTACCTAATTACAGACATGTGTCTAGAACAATGAAAACGTTGAAAAACCATGAATTTAAAGTTTTCGTTGCATGTTATTAATTTCGCAATATAACATTGGAATACTACTAAATACAGATATTTAGTAGTATTCCAATCAGCGAGTTTTTTCTTAAACATTTTTTTCACAAAATACTTATTTGAGGTTTCGTTTGAAGAATCAGTCACTTTATTGATGTTTTTCTTAGAAACTTTCACTGCCTTCGGGAAATCTTCTTTGAAGGCATCTAATTAAAGGTATCATTTTAAATTCTGTGACACGTTGGAACGGGGTTCATCTCGCTCATATTTGTAGTAGCCAACTGGGGAAGTTTAACCTTACAAAAAACCGCAGCCATAATAATACCACTACGTGCTAAGTGCCAGTTCGTGTTGCCAGTGATGACATATGGCACTGAAACGTGGTCACTTACAATGGGCCTCATAAGAAGGCTCAAAGTCACCCAAAAGGCAATGGAGTAACATAGCCCATGCTGGGAGTTTCTCTGCATGATCGCATCAGAACCACGGTAACCGATATAGCCCTACAAATCGCTAAAGTTAAGTGGCAGTGGGTGCCACATTGCACGTAGAACCGATGGCCGTTGGGGCGGAAAGGTTCTCGAGTGGCGACCACACACCGAAAAGTGCGGCGTGGGTAGGCCCCGCCCACAAGGTAGACTAATGACCTGGTAAAGGTCGCGGGAGTCCGCTGGATGCGGGTGGCGCAGGACCGGTCACTTTGGCACTCTTTGAGGGAGGCCTATGTCTAGCAGTGGACATCTTTCAGCTGATATGATGATGATGATTGCTCCGTGGATATTTGGTGTCGTGGTTCTTGTAGTAAGTAAGGTCGCCAGAGCTCCCGAGGATGTGGTGTGTTGAGAGTGTGGGACAGCCATGTGTATCTAGCTGTCAACATACCGAATCCTACAACCAATAAGTTTCTGTCAAAAATGACTTTTTTGGTACAAGATTTTACTGCCGACTGTACTTTTCTGTATACCGTCATCGACTTCTCATTGAGACGATTCTAACGAGGAAACTCAACGGGGTTACGTCGGTTAAATACTGAATTCCCATGGCCACCTTCTGTGTCCATCATCAGATCAGCTCGATGGTACCATGATAGTGAATTGTCATCCAAACTATACCTTCACCCAAAATTTAAGCTCAATCGGTTGAAGATATCTGCTTCAAAATTGAGTTGCAAGATTCCACTCGAACAAACATAGTTAGTTAGGTATGTACCTACATACCTACATTGCAAGTTAATAGAAAGCTTGAGCGCGCAGTCAATCCGCTTCATCAGTGATACCTTTTGAAATTAAATAATTTATTCGTGACAAGAAACTTAAAATACTGTATCATATATAATATACTTACTAAGCAGTTTGTCACGAAATGGTCTCGCCCCAGCATAATGCTGGCTCATGAGTCAGCGCTGGTCTTCCGGCGAGACCATTTGTGGGCCACGTTCCTTGCTGTCCGACACGGTCTTTAAATTATTATTTTTCTTCTATCGCAAGCGTCCATTGACGTAGGTGTCTGCTCACCATGATGCAGGCGAAACCGAGCACCTGAAATACCTACATTGAAATGTGATAATGATCGAAAGTGGCGAGCTCAAATACATTTCCAAGTCAAATGCATTCAAAAGCGTGCCCCAGCTGGCAGCTGCATTCAACAAACACTCAACGAACTTCTCTCTCAAACTTTTACTAGTGGTTTCTGAGAAACGACTTGAGTATTTTTTTAAATCGTGAGTAGCGAACTAGTTAGGTTTGGATTGATTATCCTATTAAGTCGCAGGATGTAATTAAATTATTTTAATGTTTTTGTACAAACGGAGATCAGCTTATTTTCAACTCTAATGCGTATGCGCGGTGAAATCATCATGTTCAATTATTATGGTTATGCATATTTTTTTGTGCAGGGAGCGCCCTTGGCATCCGCCATCTGCAAATGGTGTTAACAGCAATCTGTGCTACTGTCATCTACGTCATGAGAAGCAGCATGGGCGTTGCAGTACTGGCCATGACTGATACTAGCAAGAACAGTACTACGGTTGAAGTAAGTACTATTTTTACAGTCACATGAGAATAAACTTTTGTTTGTGGACAGGCGACGCAGGCGGTGGTGCTAGACGCGGGCTGTCAGTCGTGTAGTATAAAGAACTACAACTTAGAAAAGTTGAAAAACCCTCAACATTTTCATTTCAAAGTTCACTATCTCAAAACCGGCTGAACCGATTTAGTTAAAACACTTGTCCATAAAACTGGCCTTCGTCAAATTAGACGACAGCAGGCTGAGTTTGTTAGTGCTAGACAATTTCCTCCGATCATGGAGGGAGATGCGCTATAATCCCTACGGGGATTGGTGAATTCACACCTACGCCATTGCATTAACAGATGATTCCGTATTCTAATAATTCATTGCTGTAAAGACAAACAAAAAGTTTAACAGGCCATAGAGCGGATGTTACATGAAAAGGGGTTTGAACTTTCACTTGCAATGCATGACATTGACCGATGGCAGGTGAAAGAGAGGGCGATAACAGGAATAATTAACCGGTTTTTGTCTCTAATCGAACACAACCTGTAGTCAATCGCCAATATTATAATATAGTTAGTATATTATACTGGCAGTTTCTATCCAAACTCAACACTCACAGAATCATCAAGGCCAAGGGCCTCCATCAAGATGGAGTGGGCCCATGTTGACTTAAAACTTATTGATTTGTCGAATCGATATAACAACCACGTCATGCATGATTACCCATAGCATTTATCAGTGTGTAGGTATAAGGAATCCGAAACTCTCATTCTAGGATATTTTTAACCTCAATTTCTTTTTCATCTCAGGTTTACGAGTGGACTGAAGAGATTCGAGGAGTAGTTTTATCTTCATTTTTCTGGGGCTACACTATAATGCAAGTCCCAGCAGGTATCCTTGCGAAGAGGTTTGGAGGCAAACCCATGCTGCTATCCGCTCTGATCGTCAACGGAGCTTTATGCTTGGCTACACCTACCTTAGCTAAATTTGTAAGTATACACGAATGTTCGACCAAGTCATCATTATCATATCAGCCGGAAAACGTCCACTGCTGGTGATAGGTCTCTACCAAAAAGTGCCACAATGACTGGATCTGCGGCACTCGCATCCAGCGGACTACAGTGACCTTGAGCATGTTATCAAACCTCCATCACTAAATTATTTAATCTTGTAAAAATAGTACACAAACACTAAAGTTACCCTTCGTGCACCTACGTGAATGAATCGATCTGGGCCAGTATTCGACTTGGCAAAGGTAGTCCCACACTCGAAAGATAGAGACATGATGTTGGGAAGGCTAGGGACTTGTACGTTAACTTCTGATACTTATATCTGATATTTTTATAGATAATGGTACGGAACCCTTCGTGCGTGAGTCCGACCCGCACTTGGCCGGTTTTTAGTACAATAATTTATCCAGTACCTAGGTTAACATTAAGATTTCTCAAAGATCAATGGACTGACTTAGTCCCGTGGACGCGTTAACCGAGAGTTCGCGAGGTCAAATGAAATTTGGTCGGATGTCGTCGGGATTGGTGAAATACCTATAAGATGCCGTTAAGGTTGTTTGAGATACCTATTTCTTCTTCTTGCTAATAGGTATTTCAACCAACTCCAACGGCATACGACCAAATTTCATTTGACCTTGTCAACTCCACTGGACTGACTTATTCGCCCTTATCCTTAGAATAATGTTAGTGCAAACCTAGCAAATAATCTCAGTGTCAACACGTTACAAATAAGATAAATCATAAAAGGATGTTATCTTAAAGTAATAGCCAACGTTTGCCGAGCATTACTAAGAAAAATGTTGAAAAAACACTCAGGATATTTACGGAACAATTTATTTGTTCAAATTATAGTCATGTCGCCTTTTTAAAGATTTATTTTATTTTGATAAAGACCGTTCCAACTGATTTGAACTGGTTTCTGTAATTATTAGTTTATAATTACTGCGTGACTCACGCAGTACTTATAAAATAAGAAAAGTGAAATTTTTTCATATTTAGGTACCATTATCTTTTCATTGCATCCATACTTTTAAAGGCGCTCTTATTAGACGATATTTAGGTATTTGCGGAGGTGAGGCAGACGGAGCGGGAGACGCGCGTCCCGCGCACCCCGCTAACGGCCTTATTCTGTTGGCATCCGTATTCGGCTCGTTTTTGCGGATCATACGATCAAATGTTTGTCTTCTTGAATAATTGTTTTATTTTTCAAATCTTGGTTGATTTGTGTAAGATTGTCCCCAAATATTTATTGTTTATTTATTTATTTAAATCTATTTTTTTTAAGAAAATAAGGAATAATAGGTAGTTACAGTTCTTAAGTACATCGTAGTATGATGACATCAATTATGGACACTTACTTTCCAAAGATATGTTAGTACAGATTTCTTCATCATCAATCCACCTATCGTTTTCCCAGTTCCTATGTGGGTGCTTCCGTTTTCCAAATACGTAGAACTGATAAAATAATAGTACATCTTCACTTCCTAAGGGTGAACGTCACCAATTATGGATTGTACTAATATATTACAGGTTTTTTAAACCGAAATAAAATCGATTACTTCTATTGGTAAAGTTATAGCGCCGGTTAACACCCGCTTAAGAAACCATCAAAAATAATAAACAAATAGCTATGTTCATCTATTTATCTCCTGGCAAATTATATTATTGTCTTTCCCGCTCACGGGACAATGATGTCCCGGACCTTTGGGAGGCATGCGTGGGGCTAGGTACCTACAAAGTACCAACGGAGCCAACACGTAGAGTCCCTTTTGACAATTTAATGAAATGCAAGGAGTATTATTACCATAATTTTTACCTTTGTTACATAAGTATGAATGACTGATCAAAATCTGGATAATTAGACCACTGTTAGTCAGAAGAGCATTTTATTATACAGGGTGGTTATTTTAAGACCAGCAAGTTCTTCAGTACATGACTATGTCTATTAAAAAATGTAATTTGACCAAACATCATATAAAAATAACAAATTCAATTTGTCTCTTAAATACCTAAAAGTGTTATGTCACTGCGCTCGCGCGGCGCGTGCTGCCTACCATGTTACCTCGACCAGCGGCCACACCGCGATGGACCTTGATACTCTCAACAAGCCAACAAGATTAGGCTTATACTTGGGTCTATACTCCAGGCAAAATACGGTTTCGAAAGTCATTAATTTATAGTAGCGTTTTTTTGTATATTTCATTTTTAATCGTTATTTTAAGATGCTTTACACAAGAACCCAACAAATTTTCCAACCGGAAGTAATTATATAAATATAAATTAAGCTTTAATTGTCTTTTTTTGATTGATTTATATTGAATTTTTTAAAGCAAATGTAAATTTAGGTAAAAGCCTCCTCGATCTCATGCCATTTTTTTCGGTCTTTAGCCAACTGCATCCAGCTAGGTCCGGCGACCTCAGTTATGTCATTGGTCCAACGTCTTCGTCGTCTACCTTTCCTTCTTTTGCCTTTCGGCCCTGACCAGTTTGTTGCTTCCAATGCCCTTCTTTTCTCCTAATATCTGGCGATATATGGCTTTTACCCGAATGGGGTCCATATAAGAAAGAAAAAATGGCACAAATCTTTTAGATTTAGTAAATATGTACTAACACAAACAATATGGAATAAATAAAGCTTAAATAAATATATATATATAAACTAGCTGTTGCCCGCGACTTCGTCCACGTATAACATGTTATCGTCTAAATGTTTGTTTAAGAAATTTAAATGTTTGTTTAATAAAAAAAAACATTGAAATTAGTTTTGTACAGTCAGCATCAGAAAGTTAGTAGCAGCCTAGGTAACCAAATATATCGCAACACGTCTTTGTTACTATAGGTGTAAGGATGTGTTACGATATATTTGGCTACTTTGGCTGCTACTAACTATATAAATAAATAAATAAATAAATAAATATTTGCGGACAATCTTACACATATCGACCTAGTCCCAAACTAAGCAAAGCTTGTACTATGGGTACTAGACGACGATATACATACTTATATAGAGAAATAAATACTTAAATACATAGAAAACATCCATGACTCAGGAACAAATATTCGATATGACGCTGACTGTACCTAGTCTTTAAGTAAACAGTCTAAAACCGAAGTTACAAATCCCTTACTTTAAAAATGTCTTGCTCTCCATACAAACTAGAAGAACTGTATATCCTAGAAGTAGGTATTTTTGTCAAGACCAATCCAAGCATGTTCAGTAACGTTTCAGAAGGCCGCAGATTTCCGACACGTAAACAATACAAACAAAAATTGAAAACTTTGCAGGGTAGCAACAACACAGCGCTAATCAGAGGCGGAATCTTGGGAATGGCACCAAACATTTTCAATAAAATTCCAGACCGAATTAAACACTGGATATTAATAAATTTAAAAGACAATTGACTTCAGATTCAGATTCAGATTTGTTTATTATCATAATTTTACAATTGAAATCATAGTACAATGAATATACAGATAAAAATGTGTTAAAATTATAACTTGTCAGTTACAATAAAATACAATAGATGTGTACAGTTGTGTACAGAATTGTTATTATTTGTAAATAGTTTAATAATACTCATACTCATAGCATAATGCTATTACATAAAATAGAGAAAGAAAACATAATACAAATATGAACGTCAAGCTTTTAAGATCTTGTTATTTAGTCATTTGAAAGAAATTCTTGTAAACTATACAGTGTTTTTTCAAGCAATAGTTGTTTTACATGGAAGCGAAAAGAGTTGTCGTTCGTTATGGTTTTAAGGTTTGAAGGTAGCCGGTTAAAAAGTATTTGTCCTATTAACTTCGGAAGTTTTGTGCCTATTCTAAGTCTAGGCGAGGTTGTTTTGAAGTGGATACTTCTTTGCTCGCGTTCTTGTATAGGGGTACAGTTCAAAATGTATCACGTAACTTCCGGATTAACTTTTTGTAGAGAAGCCTAATCTGATTTCAAATAATTGTTTGTAACATGTTTTAATCCTTCTTTATTTGCTATTAGTTGTTAATCACAAAATGTTATTTAGTTTATGTGACGGGCATGAAAACTATGCTGAAATGACCGCCATTTTCAATGCCTCGCGAGTCAAACGAGCTACGTCAGTCAATGTTTCTATATATACCGATTTATCTGTGCTTATACAGATTTTAGTGAATTAATGCAGATATATATTTTACGGGGACAACCAACAAATAAGTATCCACTTAAACTTAATTAACGGTTGTATCTCGGACACAACCCGCTTCTTTTTAAGTTATTCGCATTTTTCATTGATCTCGAACTATTTTCACCTCTCCTTTGAAATTCATTTGGATAATGTTTAACATACATCAAAACTTCCAATATACAAGTTGAAACTGATGTTAAGATACTAAGTTTTCTTAAATGTTCGCGACACGTGTATCTGTCCTTTGCATAGAGAAGTACTCTAATTGCACGTTTCTGGATCTTTAGGATGCGCTCATAATCCGTACTGTTGCCCCAAAGCATTATCCCGTATGAAAGTTGAGAGTATATGTACGCATAATACAGCTCTTTTAAGCAACTTTCTGACACTAGTGGTCTTAACTGCTGCCCTGGTAATCGCAAATGCAGTACTTGCAAAATGGCGGTTTCGAGATAAACGCGGTAAACATATTTTGTGATATCTATACAACAAATCTATGTGGTATAACTTTTGAAGTGTACTGAAAAATAGTAAAAAAAATCAAGCTTTTTATTGACGTATTTTTTCTTTACTTTACTGCCTTATTTGGATAAAATACGCAGTACTGCATTTTCATCAACTATCTGGGCTTGCGGGCCTTACAGTATTACTAAGACTAAATGCAGTATTTGTGTTTATTACTGCAAAATCACCTAGCAAGTGTTCAATACTGCGTTTCTAGTTCGCAAACATGCCCAATTTTTGTACATGGTACTAGTTAAAAGTATTGTTAGGATTTAACTTCTGGATATTTTAAGTGACGAAGAGACGAAATAAAACAGATTTTAGGTAAGTTCTAGAAAAAATGTTTATATTATCGAAATAACTTTCAAAATGTTACTTTTTACGTGACTTCCACTTAATATGAAAGTACAAAATACTCTTAGCGAGTGAAAGAAGAAACCATTATAACTACTTATGAGATTCGATACAAATTTTCACCCCCCCCCCCCCCCCCTTCCATTTCATTTCCTTACGATTTCTGGGATAAAATCGATTCTTTGTACATATCCGGTACTCAAACTACACTCACGAGCAAAATAATTGCATCACTTATCAATTTTTCATCTGCACCCCATTACTTTGTAAATTGTTACCCAAAACTGACAAATGAGGTACCAAATGAAAGCTGGCAGTAGAAAATGTAAAAGTTTTCAAAGAAATTCCAGTCCAAAGACTGAAAAACGTCGGAAAACTGAAAGCAGTCGGGAATGTATAAAAAAATGATCTATGAAAACAGACAATAAAAGGACAATTTAACAATCATAGAATGTATTACTACAAATTAATACCTGGTGTGGATGGCAATCCCTAGCTCTTATGACACAAGTTAGGCGCCTTTGCATGGATCTTATCAACTTCCTGACGTAATCCTGAGGGATGGCATCCCACTCCTCCAGCAAGGCTTCCTTCAGCTCCTCAATGTTGGACGGGGCAGGTTTCCGCTTCTGAACCCTGCGTTTTAGGCAGTCCCACATGTGTTCGATCGGATTAAGGTCCGGGCTCATCGCTGGCCAGTTCATCGTGGTGATGTATACCTCGGAAAGGTTGGTGATGGTATCTCTTGCAGTATGGCAGGGGGGATTTATCCTGCATAAAATGAACACCTCATCAAACATTCCTTTGTAAGGGACAACGTGCATCTCCAGGATCGCGGTGATGTATCTTCCAGCGTTCAAACCACGTCCATGACCCCCAGAAGGCACGAAAACCAGCTCCGTCTGCCCGTTGTAAGAAATGCCGCCTCAAAACATTTATTTATTTTATTTAAATATATTTAGACAGCATTACAGATTTACTTAAATCTAATACACTGCTAAACGAAATATAAAATTAAAGGAATTACACTATACAATAAAACTAATCAACTGCGAATACTAGTCGTTCTTTTGCTTTCCTGTAGACTCGTCCTCTTCTGTCGCTGCCGTTCAGGCACATCCTGCACTCGTCCGAAAAAAGAACCGGGTCCATTGCTCGATGGTCCAGTTCACGTGATTTGCAGCAAATTCACGTCGTGTTCTTCGGTGTTGTGGCAGCAATCTGGGCCCCGTCGTTCTTCTCGGTGTCAAGTTGACTTTCTTGAGTCTTCTCCTGACTGTCCACACGCTGGCAGTCACTCCTCGGACCTCACGGAGTTGCTGCTGAAGGGAAACGCCTGGCTGGTGGCGATCTCGGAGAGCTGACGTGACATTGAAGCGGTCGTCCCGCTCCGATGTGCACCATCTGCGGCCGATTCTTGGTGTTGAAGTGACTGCCTCAGTCTGCTGGAACCTCAGGTAGACTCTACAAACTGTAGATTGCGTTAAATTCAGCTCGGCAGCTACTGATTGTTGGCTACGGCTCTCTTGCAGCAAATTGACGACTGCGGCGACTTCAGCAGTGGTATCCATGTTTTCAGGTTCTTCTTCACGGGAAAATATGCGGAAATGTGTACTGGTTGACTTTTGATAAGTGACTGATAACCCTCCCCCTCCTGTATCCCCGTTATATAGGCGACAAAGGGAGCTCGTGCACCTACTAAGGCGGTAATGCCCACAAACCAAGAAAATGCCCATAATGTTAAAAATATTGGGTCAATTTTCATGTTTATTAGCTTTTTGCAGAGCTTAGATTTCAGGTAACCCCGTTTACAAAATTATAGGGTGCAGATGAAAAATTGCAAAGTGATGCAATTATTTTGCTCGTGAGTGTATAGGTTACATAACCTAAAATGTACTTATTGAAAATCTTGTCAGCACAAAACACGCGCCGCTGAAAAACGTTAAAAGAGTAATTAAATAAAACAAACCTAATTTAAATAAAGAAAATGCAACATGTAGCGCACGGCGGCTCAGCCGGCACACGCGTCTCGTCTGCGAATGACGTCGACGCTCTGATTTGCTAGCACGAAACGCGGCACTGTACCGTGCGGCTTCGAAGCGTACGAATATTTTTGTTACTCTCGCTACTCTTAAACGCAGCACTGTAGAATACTGCGTTTAGTTTAGCATCGCAAGAGTAGTTCTTTGTTATTCTTTCTACACTCAAATGCAGTAAAGTCGAATACTGCGTTTGGCATTAGTTAGTATTCGTTGCAAAAAAGTTTATGGCTAATGAATCCGCAGTAAACGTAGCAAGTACTGCACAAACTTCTAGCACATGCTGAATGCTGCAGATTTTGTTAGCACAAGTAATATTTTTATGCAAGTACTGCGTTTTTGGTTACATAAAAAACATGGTTATAATTTAAAAAAAAATGAAAATTATTTTTTTATGTATAGATTAGGCTCTTGGGATGTCATTTTTGCAAAAAAGTGAAAATCCCAAAAATGTCGATTACTGCATTTGCGATTATCAGGGCAGATACTGTCTTAGAGCATAGATCCCTCTTGCTAACTTACTGTATAATGTATCTATGTGATCTTTCCATGACATTATTGGATCAATCATTTCAATCAATAGATCAATATTTGATTGAAAAGTGTTATTATACCATTAAAGATTACTTAAACGACCCTACGACATAACATGATTCCATTCCAGACATTCCTTAGTTATAATATTCTTTAGTTATAGTATTTTTTGAGAGTTTTTGACATGTATTTGAAGTATTTAACACCAATCACTGTATTGACATTTTTTTTTTAATTTTTATAAATATATTAGCTGGCTGAAATATTTTGTAAACCTACATTGTGGGTAATGCACAGAAGTCTTATATTTTGTATACCAACAATACTTGTAAAAGTTGTAACCTATGTTTAACAAAATAAATGTAATTGAATTGAAAGTACTTAATTTGTATTCTAATAAGTAATCTTTATGCAAATATTTAAGTCTCTAGCTCTAAAAATAAAGTTTCCCCCATACAAACTTTGCACCCCTATTTACCCCCTTTAGGGGTGGAATTTCCAAAAATCCTTCTTAGCGTTGCCTACGTTGTAAAAGGTAGTTCTGGTGTAAATTTCAACTCTCTAGTCTTAGTAGTTTCGGCTGTGCGTTGATGAGTGAGTGAGTGAGTGAGTCATATCAATAACTCCATACCGACAAAAGGTATGTTCACTTAGATAACGTCACATTTATTTGCTTTAGTGGGCTTATTTTTAAAGGGGCGTGGCGGGGGAGGCTTTCTTGGTAGTTATTTGGAGAAAAAGCGGTGGCAGAGTGAGTTCGAGATGTGAAACGGCATACTTTAGTGTTTTGTGATGGGTATCATGTGCACAAACAGCTGGCAAAGTTTTGCAGCTGTATAGGGGAACACCCTGTAGTACTTTGTACCCGACTGCCTCAGAAGGAAGCTTATATTTTTCGAGCGTATGTATCATCATATCAGCCGAAAGACGTCCACTGCTGGACATAGGCCTCCCCCAAAGAGTGCCACAATAGCCGGTCCTGCGCCACCCGCATCCAGCGGACTCCCGCGACCTTTACCAGGTCATTAGTCCACCTTGTGGGAGGCCTAACCACGCCGCGCCTTCCGGTACGTGGTTGCCACTCGAGAACCTTTCCGTCCCAACGGCCATCGGTTCTACGGCCAATGTACCCCGCCCACTGATACTTAAGTTTAGCGATTCGGAGGGCTATATCGGTTACCGTGATTCTGCTGCGGATAGCCTCATTTCTGATGCGATCGCGCAGAGAAACTCCCAGCATAGCCATCTCCATCGCCCTTTGAGTGACTTTGAGCCTTCTTATGAGGCCTATAGTAAGCGACCACGTTTCCGTTCCATATGTCATCACTGGCAACACACACTGGTCAAAGACTCTCGTCTTGAGACACTGCGGAATATTGGACGAAAAGATGTGCCGTAGCGTATGTATGCATGTATGTCTATGACGAAGATGAGGAAGGGCCGTGGCCTGCTGCTGGTGGAGTGGCAGGGTCTTTTTCCGCACTCGTTTTTAATAGAATCTACTAAACAGCAAGTAAATATACTTCAGTTCACCAACTCGTTTAGGACTTTAGTCTAGGTAGTCGCTATCCGAATGCTTTTGATATATTTCTGTATGAATAAATAAATCTATTATTCGTACAGTCCATAATTGGTACCATTACCCCCCCAACCATGTGCTCGTGTCCGAATCCGATTTACACCCGACTACTTACTACCTAACAGTTCTAAATACGTATTCAGGATAACTGAAGATTTTTATTGACATCTTGTCAATATGCTCCAGCTACCTATTAATACGTTTTAGGTGCGGATGTAGAAACGCTTTAATGTAGTAAATATCGCATACCTTATATTTGTTATTCTATCATTTCGAATGTGTTCTCCAGCATGTATTAGCGTTTCCTATTCCTTTATATATTTTTATTTACCTTGATAACTCGAAATAATTGCTGCAAAAAGGCGTATTTGCGTGCCAGGTAAACATTCACAGGTCCGTCGTCGGCAGTGGCCACGGGCGTACTAAATTGTACTCGCCACCGCGCATGCATGACGCGGACACCCGGTTTTTCAGACAAATGACCAAATGTATTGAATTATCAAACATATTGAAATTCTAAGAAGCCGGTAGATAGATCTACCAAAAAGCTACCTATCATAACAAATTTCATTGTAATATTCCAAATAACTTTTGAGATATTTCGAGTTTGGTGGTAAAAAAGCACTGTTTTGAAAGGCAAAATCTATCGAGGTTTTTGTAAGCAACCGTGATTTTACGAAGTACGAACATAGCCAATGAACTGAAGATATACATATCAAAAATTTGGATCTCTAGCAATAGTACAAGTATACTAATAATCGGTTTGGAAAAGGCACTTTTTCGATGCGCAGCTGTATACAGCGCCTTAATAAATTATATTCGTTCAAAATTAGAGATATAATGAATATCAAGCATTCATTAAAACAGTTTGAAGAAATAAAATATAAAATTGATCGTCTCATAAAATATTTGAACCTGCTGCAACCTTCTGCCGTTCCAGAAATATTGCACTCTAGCAACTCAAGTATCGATTTCCTAATTTACTACTTTGTTGAATAAATAACTTTCTTGTCATGTAAGTAGTAAATTAGGAAATCGATACTTGAGTCGCTAGTTAACAAGAATGATTACATAAAAATAAAAGTACCCGCAACGCAGGCTTCGTCAAGTTTTTTACAAAAACTCATCTCCCAGGCATTGATCCTGGAATGAAAATGATAGAATCAGCAACAGTCTTCGTCAACAATGCGTACTAGCCTAAACTAATAAAAAAGACCGCCCCGGATCGTTGGTGGCCCGAAAGCTCCCATGACACTGGCGGCGTTGCCACGCTGGATGGCCAAATAAATCTGTTGAGCCAGGAACGATCGGGATCGAGGATCGTATCCCCTATCCCTAAGCCGCTAACCCAAATCCCGTATGAAGTATTTGGCCTCCGTACCCCGAAGTCCCGTTGTCTCCACCGCCACTGGCACAAAGTCATACATTGGCTCCAAGGCAGATTATTTGGCATGTTTTATCCAAGCCGCCGACTCGGCGGTCGACGCCGCGGATCTGATGGTGTGGCTCAAATAGAACGGGGCAAACGTGCTTACGCATGTAGCGTCCCACAAGAGGCACCACCCCTTCTGCCATGGAACCAATGTTAGACCATCAGGCCTTTTCCCATCCGTGCTGCACAACCCCGGAGGCTCCAGGACACAATGCACGTTGGCCGAAACCAAAGCCCGACGAACCAAATCATTTATGGCGTGGTGCCTCGGAAAACGCCCCGCACGCCTCTGACAGCTCAAACCATGGTGCCCGTTTTCCTCAACCACCACCCTACAAATGCAGCGGTGCATCTCACTGACCTTACACTCTAACCGCAATGCCACCGCGATACGAAGCGAATCATCATCCAACAGCGTGCCTATGTGGGGGGGATGGAAGTGCGTGCAACCATGCTCCCGCCTCGAGGCTAGAGGCTGCCTTGATAATCCTGCCAAAATTCTTTTGCACAGAATTTTGTCCCAACCTCTCTGCAAAACAAGACTTTTAGGCCTTTCATCCCCCTGACAAATGGTTGACCATTCAGAGAGTGCCTCGGTGACAAACTTTCATTCACTTGCAAACTTTGTCAATATCTCTTTGTGTTCATCCTTTTGCACAAGCTTTATTTAACTTGCGCTATGGCTATGTACATGTGTAGTTAAGTGTATATATATATACGTATACTTATATGTAAGTTTTCTTTCAAAGTATTTTAACAATTTTTCAACCTCTTTCCGGTATCAGATTGAGCTAAAATTTGGCAAACTTAGGTAAGTTACATAATGGCACTGACGAACTTATCTGGTTATCGAAACAGAAGGTGGCCAAAGCAACTCCTAAAACACAAGATAAATTTATCGTGTTGTAGACCATTGAAACCCTTTAATGAGTAGTTGTTGACAGTGCCAAAAAAAAACCAGTCGGGAAATAAATGTTGTATCAAAAATTTACTGTCAGAATCTTTCAGCAAGAGGATTGCAAGGCTCATATCAAAGAAAATCATTATCGATTGATTTAAACTAAACCTGAGTTTAGTACCTGAGTACTGGATTAATTTTATTTTAACTTATTAAACAAATATGATTTCAGGGTTCTTGGATAGCCGTGTGCATTGTGCGCATGCTGATGGGGCTTACGCAAGCTTGCTTCATGCCAAGCACGCACACATTGATCGGCCGATGGGCTCCGCCACATGAGAGGACTAAGCTTAGCATCATTGCTTACGCAGGTATTTCAAAATCTAACGAATAATCATTACAGTAGAAAATGTTCCTCGAATGGATTCATTAAGCGTAGTAGTTAATTGGATCGAATAAGTAACGACAGCTTATTTCAAAAGTTGGCCATATGTTTGTCTTTACCATTGTGACAAAATGAAAGTGCTACTACGATGTGTAGTATTTTTCTTTTGTATCAAAAAACCTTTGTTAGAAATAGGCACTCTTAAACGATTTAACAATAAAATTGATGAACTTATAAAGTTCTTAAACATTAACATTCAACTCTGATAAAGAAACATGTCGGGTTTAAAATTTGTAACACATACGGGGTAGTTCGCGTCAAACCCGGTAGCTCTGATTTTTTGAAGACTTGTTTATGATATTGGCCGAATTAATAATCCAAGTTTGTGACCTAACGCAACTTTGTCAAAAACCGTGAAGACCCTAAAGGACAAGTAGTTGATAGTGCCTTCTCAGGACGTAATTAAAGAAGACTAAATTCGCTACAATATGAGACTACAATTGTCTCTGTAGACCCAATAGTTTCCGAGATAAAGCTTTTCAGAATTTTTTCGAACATCGCCATTTTTTTTGCAATATTTTAGACGTCACGCGAAAATGAAGTTCTAATTACCCCCGACGGAGTGTGCTAGTGTTGCGAAATTCGAAAAATAATAACCTTTGAAAGGCTTTATCTCCTCGAAACTATTGGGTCTACAGAGACAATTCTAGTCTCATATTGTAGCAAATTTAGTCTACCTACTTTAAAAACGCCATGAGAAGGTATTGTCAAAAACTAGTCCTTTAGAGTTATAATAAAAACATTCACGGTATTTTAGATTCTTGACAAAGTGGCGCTCGGCGCTCAAGGTCACAAACTTGGATTATTCATTGGGCCAACATCATAAAACAAGTCTACAAAAATCAAAAGAAGAAGGATTTGACGTAAACTATGGATGTATGAAGTTACTGGAGCATATACATATATTGAAGTAGTTCAAAATATCAACATTTAGCCATTTTGTTATTTAAGTACATGTGTAGTATTTTTACTTTTTAACGACTGTTTAAATATCCGCTTTAAAAACGGATTACTACTTTGTACTAATAAAATATTTCGTTGTGCTACAAAAACTTATCTTTGTATTTGTAGTAAAAATATCAAATATCCACGAAGTAATACGTCACCCGTCGATCACCTACGTTTACCAATTTGTTTTCTTACTAACTACACAATTGCATGACCAAATTGATAAACTCTCACAACTTCGTTTTACTTTCAGGGATACAACTGGGCACGATTCTGACGATGCCAGTATGTGGAGTTCTGTCATCTACGAGTCTTGGCTGGACGCTTATTTTCTACACAATGGGAGTACTTGCTTGTGGTACTGCGATTTTTTGGTGGGCTTTTGCTGGCAGCAGTCCTCGAGAACATCGCTGGGTGAAAGAAACTGAGCGTGATTTTATAGAGAACTCGCTCAATTCTAGTGGAAAGGTAAACTTCTTCGATATTGAAATATTTTTTGGCCCACTGTTTTCTAAATATTCCTCAATTGTTGTGGAACAAAAAGCTTTCATAGGTATATAAGAACAGTTCCGCATAATATCTTCATTAATAAGTAAGTGATTGGAATGCAACATAATATCGGCAGTATTTTTATTTATTATAATAGTCAAAAAGGCAGTTATAAAAACTTGTATGCAGGGGTGCGCAACTTGTTACTTTTATAACCGTAAGCGTCGGTCAACATACTTATTTACCTGGTATTTTCATGTTAACATTGACACCAAAGGAGTACCTAGTTATACACAGAGAGGGGCAGTTGTCTCTCCCTAGGAGGGTACCTAAGCTTACCAAATCGCTCAATGGAAGTACTCCTGAACTGGAAAGCCTCTTTCATATTTGCCTCCTTCTGAACAAAATACTGACCCTTGGCTGACATAAGTGAAAGAAGTGTGTCGCCGAGTTTAAATGGGGAACCAGGGCACACACGACTTAAGAACACCCAGGCTCTAATAATTAAACATTTAAAATATGAAAGTAAATAACTCTGGCTTTTATTATCTGCTTCGAATCATTTCATTCCGAGGTGAAAAGTCTGTAGCCTTCTTGTGTCAGATTATGGTTTATGGTTTCTACCCTTGAAGAGAAGTTAGAAATCCAGACATGATGTAGTGCCGGCCGTCTTTCCTTAAATTAGCACGCGGTTTGCCAATACCACCGTGGGTCGACATGTGTAGTGTGGAAAGATAATAATATGACTCCTCAATGTCACTAAGCATACCTACTGTCTATGGGCACAAAGAAAATGCCATCTTTTCATTAGAGTAAATCAGAATCGAGGTAACTTGATAAACGCAGGAAATTGAATAAACATAGACATCGACAATTTATTGGTAATGAATTATTTGCTCTTCTAACTAAAGCCTACGTTCGCCATAGTAAACACCACTACTTGCTGTGTAGGTATTATGGTTTTGTGCTTCTAAAAGTCTAGAAGTGAATGAGATCGCCGGAGCTACCAAGGATGCGCTGTATTGAAAGGGTCCAGCATGTGTCTCTGACTATCAACATAACGATTCTTGAAATCAGTACAGCGTTGGCTACGTCCTTGTGTTTCTTCTGGAGTTGCCAGCGTCTATAAGCTATGATGCCAGCTAACCATCATCAGACAGGACAAATACTTGTTTGCCAATAGTTGTACATATATAAAAATAGGATAAAATCTTATTTCAGCCCTGTCCACCTATTCCCTGGAAGAGTATTTTAACTTCTCGACCTCTGTACGCCACGGCTGTCGTCCACATTGGTGTCAACTGGAGCTTTATCATTTTTCTGGTGGAAATGCCGACGTATTTGAAACAAGCACTAGGAATCGATTTAAATAATGTAAGTACTTATTTTTCAGTGATTTTTATTAAAGGGTTAAAATTAATGTGCTGATATATCATGATGTCATGACGGCAAAAAAATATGGTTGGTAAAAATGGTTGTACAGCGAATTAAAGCTTTAAGAACTCTAAGACAAGGTTTTGTTCAGTGCGTGTGAGACCACATATAATTAGACTTTACGCGGACGACACGTGCCTGGTGTGCGCCGACAGGGACATAGCACTTATTTATTCAACAGAAACTGCAATCCGATTTTGATAATATCCTAAAGTGGGCCCACGACAATGGCATTATTCTTAATGTATCTAAAACAATGCTTGTCAATTCTCCTCACATGAAAGTACCAGAAAAAGACTTTAGTATCATTGGACACACGTATGAATGCCTACATAACAACATAAATCTATGTAACTGTAATCCTCTGGAGTTCGTCAGTAGCTATAAGTACCTAGGACTCACGATAGACCGTAATTTCAATTGGAGAACTCATAATTTGATGTCATATGCAATAAGCTCAGAGCAATACTATGTAAACTCAAAAATCTTAAGCGTGTACTCAATAAAGGCACATTATACACATTGTACCATGCACTAGCTAAATCAGTGATAAGCTACGGGCTTATTGCATATGGCCGCACATTCCAAACATACCTCAATAGAATTTACAACTTGCAACTTAGAATGATAAAAACTATAGAAGATAAGAAAACAAAACAAAATTTTAAAGGAAAAAGCCATATTATATTATTTCAAATTAGTAGAATTTTACCCGTCCATGCTAAGTTTAAATTTTTACTCGCTGTAAATCAGTATAAACGCCCTGTTTTTAATATACCTAATACCTATAATCGTCGTCTTAGATTAGAGATACGCAAAATATACGTTGAACCGAGATCAAATAATTATTATCGTCAAAGAACGAGAAAGTACCTCGTTCCACGTATATTTAATAATATCATTGCGGAAGACGACTGCAAAAGTATACATATATTTAAATCACTACACAACACCTACGGGATTTGACGCATGCTCTGGATGTAAAAAGTCACTGGATTATGAGTGAAAGACTCATAAGAGTTGGTTTATATCTCCAAACGCAATGAACGTATTAAACAAGTGGAATTTAATGGAATGGGTGCATGTAGAAAATAAAGATTCATCCTCTTAGCGTTCAATTAATTATTAACCGCCTCCCGCGCCAATCAGAAAGCTCATTGAAAATTAGGCGCGCATTAAAAAATCTGAGTTAGCACAGTTTATTGCGGGTGTAAGTGCGAGAATGACGGATGTCTTATCCACAGCGATAAGCGATATATGGCACTCATTAGTTAAAGGATGACTCACGCTAGAAAGGGCAGTGTCCAGCCTGGGCCATTTTCTAAGAAAAACGACGGCAATTTTGCGCGGCCGGGCCATACCCAAGCCTGGCTGAGCCATGGGCGAGCCGTGCCGACACCGAGCCGGTTCCGAGCATCGGTAGTAACTCGGCCGGGCTTGGATATGGCTCGGCCGCGCAAAAACTTTGTCCTTTTTCTTAGAAAACGGCCCGGGCTGGACACGGCCCGTTCTAGTGTGAGTCATCCTTAATGAGAAAGTGGTCTCAATTTGTAACCATATTCTGTACTTTTTTCAGAGTTCTTCACTATCAGCCCTTCCATTTGTAGGACAATGGTTATTCGCAGTGCTAGCAGGGATACTTAGTGACTACCTGATTAATAAAAGAATACTCAGTCTGGACGCTACCCGAAAACTCTTTAACTCAATCGGTATGTAAAAGTTTACGTAGTTAGTTAGTTATACTGGGCGTTTTCCGCAAGTCGACATCCACTTTTGAGTGAAAAGTTTACGTAAATAAATAAAACTATTCAAAATTCATAAAAAAATCAAAACAGAAAATTTATATTGTCAGGTTTTAATATGTATTTGTGTTCAATCTTTAAAGTTGCATAATATATAAATTATTTGAGATACGATCTGATTTTCCTTTTGTTGCTCAATAATAATAAAAATAATCAAGACGCGCCAGGCGAAGCGCAAGAGCACTACCTGCCATTTCTCGAAACGCTGTCGTTTTTTTGAACCCTCATAACTATATTGTGTTTGGATCATACCAGATAAACAAAATTCTATTCATATGATGTCAATAGTGGACTTTATTGATTATTAGATTTGATATCTAAAAGAACACCGATTTCATCGCTGACTCACTCACTGACTGTGATCATCAAAACTCTTAGGGTTCTTCCTGAAGTCCTAGAAAGCTGAAATTTGGTATGTAAACTAGTATTCTTTTACGGCCGGCCGGACACGGCCCGTTTTAACGTGAGTCATTCTTCAAGCCGTGTGGACTTGTGGAGTAGGAAGCTTGGCACTACTTGCGATCTTGATTTATTTTTAACGCTGATAGCTTTATGAGCTAGGGAGTCTTGGCAATCACTTTACATGTAATGTTTTTAATGGTATTAACTTTTACTTTGTTAAAGCCTAACAACTTTCTATTTGACCGAGGGCGCCATGTTGCGGATTTTCAGTGATATTAATTTCATGTACTGGCAATGACTACTCTTTGACATCAGACGTTGAATATCATCGAATGTCACCGATGTAAACAAAAAGAAAATATGTCGCGATTTAAACGATTTTATCATAAAAATGCCGAAAAAGATACCAAAAGATGCAAGAAAAATCATCTTAAATACAATGAAATATTTAAACCAAAGAAAGGACGAAGGATAGCATTCCATTGAAAAATGTTTTGCAATTGGTTACTGACATGACCGGTACTGACACTTTATAGTGCGGTTGTATTGAACTGGTTAGTTGTTATAATTAAACTTAATAGATTTTATTTTCTCATTTAAGGTGTATGTAGAACTACGATTAAAAATATTTCTAAAAATAATGAAACGGTCTCGACTTTGCCAACTGTACAAAATAAAGCCTCACGTAAAAGAAGAATGAATATAGATGACTTCGAAAAATGTGCCATACGGCATAAAATTCATGAATTTTATGCCGTGCGAAAACAAGTACCAAGTATCAAAACTCTGCTTATCGCTTTGAAAAAAGACATTGGACTTACAGGCAGCAGATAATATTTGCGAAAACTGATGCACAGTATGGGATTCAGATAAAAAAAATGCAGAAACCAACGCTCTATATTAATGGAGCTTTCCGATATTGTGGTTTGGCGTGAAAGCTATTTGGATGAAATTAAAGAAGCTAGGGATAAAGATATGCCAATTGTTTGTTTGAACGAGACCTATATTCATACTTCCCTAAACCACGCAAAATGTTGGCAGAGCGACAATTAACCCGGAGTATCGAAAGCCGTTTCAACGGGGAAACGATATATTATTGAACATGCTGGTGGACCATCCGGATTTGTGTATGCTCTCCTAGTGTACAATGATAAAGAAATAAAAGCCGATTATTATGATTCGATGAATAAAGACAATTTTAAGAAATGGGTTACTCATAAACTAATTCCTAATTTGAGTGAACCCACATGTATAGTTAGTGATGGATAATGCCCGGTACCATTCTTTTTGCATTCATAAACCACCAACATCGGGTGATAGAAAACATATAATTGCAGAGTGCGTTCGAATAACATTTCATTTCCACAAAAGACAACCAAAGCTAAATTGGTTGAGATTTTGAGACGTCACAAACCGGAACCAATATATGAAAAAGACACGATTCTCTCTACACATGGACACAAAGTGATAAGATTACCGCCATACCACTGTGATATGAACCCTATTGAGATGGTTTGGGGCACTGGGGAAATCAAAAGTGGCCACTAAAAATGTTTCTCTAGATCATGATGCTTTCCTAAAGCTTGTTGAAGATAGTTTTCAGGTATAAAAAATACTTTGATGTTTAGAATTTAGTTAAAAGTATAAATTATTTAGGATTGAGTTTATGTAATTTGTCCTTTATCTGTTTTTTTTTAATTTATTACTTCTATTTAGGAAGTCACTCAAGAAAACTAGACCAACTGCTGTGACCATGTAAAAAAAAAGGTCCTATAATCGAATCCCAGACCGAACGTTTTATAATCGAGGTTGGTGGTCCTGAAAGCGACACAACATCTGACGAAGATCAAACTTCATCAGATTCAGAATATGAAGAATACATAAATATTGAGTATTTGGAATCGGATTTTGACGAATAGGTAATATTACAAAGCTCTGATTCTCTGTAAAAAATGTTTTGGTATTATTCAAATATCAACACGAAGCCAATAAACACCATTATGACTATACATGACGTATGCACATTATTGTCATACGTAAACTGTTTGTAGCGACACTGTGTCAGGGCCAAATAGAAAATTGTTAGGCTATACCTACCGTATTGTTAAGGTTGGTATAAAATTAAAACATGTATAAAGCAACTCTTTGTATACGTTTATATAAAGTATACTTTTTTGTTATTACAGGTTGCATAGGGGGTGGTTTAGGCCTTATCGTGATGACGTTCCTCACTAAAGAACACCAGAATTTGGGTACAGTCGTTATGGCTCTTACTGGTGGAATCCTTGGTCCTGCCAGCTGTGGTTATATGGTAAGTTCACTCATTGTATTCGTTTTTAGTGCTCCTTACCCAAAGGGCGCCATTGGCATCCTTTTGACGTAAAAGGCAACGACCTTTTTTCGAGTTTAATGCTGTGAATGAGTTTAATGGGGCTTCTAAACAGGCCATATTTTCACTGCAATATGTGGCCGGCAAACAGAGAAGGACACCAATAGTTGCCTGCCACATATTTCAGTGAAAATATGGCCCGTTTAGAAGCCCCATAAAAGACTTCGCCGTCTATTTGTGTCCGGACGTTCGTCTGTAATAGGTTATTATCTTTTAAACCCCTGGCCAAACTGCTATTTTGTTATTGCCTATGTACATACATACATATAATCACGCCTCTTTCCCAGAGGGGTAGGCAGAGATCACGGATCTCCATTTGCTACGATCCTGCAAACCTCTTTCGCTTCACCCACTTACATAACATTGCCTATTTACATACATACATACATATAATCACGCCTCTTACCCAGAGGGGTAGGCAGAGATCACGGATCTCCATTTGCTACGATCCTGACAAACCACTTTCGCTTCACTCACTTTCATAACATTTCTCATACTTGCTCGTCGGTTTAGGGTACTTTTGACCTGGCCTTTCTGTAAGATTTCTCCAATTTGATTGTTGCATTATAATAACAAATTAAATGTTGTTTTCGAAACAACAGATTTTTAACCTGATTTTTATCTGACCGAGGCTTAAACAATTCAGCTATGCGTTCAGTTGCTAAGTTTAGTATTTTTTTTTATGTTTGACGTTTTTTTGAAAATTTGGTTAGAAGGGATCGAGGGGGGAATATATATTTCGATTGGTTCCAGCTGAATCACATCGACCTGTCACCTAATTTCGGCGGCGTTATGTTCGGAATGACAAATTGTATTGCGAACCTCGTTGGTATCCTGGCTCCTCTTAGCACGGGATTCATACTTGGAGATCATCCTGTGAGTATCAGAAGGAATATTTGGATCATCATCATCATCAATGGCTTTTAAGTCTATACAAGCAGTGACGAGAAGAGAGACACCGTCATGGCCGAGTAAGCCAATGCGGGAGCGGCAAACACAACTGCAAGCCTGCACGGCTATCACAAGACGGAGTTCTCTCGATTTTTCTCGCACAATACGTCTCTTTCTAAGTTTTCTAATAAGAGAGAGACGGATAGTGCGAGAAAAACTGAGAGAGCTCGCACGCCGTCTTGTGATAGCCGTGCTGGCAGTGTGGCAGGTGTAATTTTCCCGCGGCGAACAGGTGTCACGTTGGTCCTAAAACAACGTTTAAAGCAAAAGCCTTCTTTCCTGTGGTGAATACTTAAGGGCATAATGTGCATATAAACAATGTTTTTTTACGCAGAATAATATAAGCATAATCATAATCATATTTATTGGTAATGTCATAAATTACATTTCAATTTTTTTTACAATAAGGGTACGGTCACGGAATTTAATTGTTAGGCCATTTAGAGCTCACTTTATACTGGACACTTCATAACTAGTGCAGGAAAACTAATGTAAATAAAACAAACACATTTCTGCAAACCGACACGAAAGCAATTTATTTTATTTTTTATATCGAAACTTACTTAAAAGAAACATTGTAGGCTTTTACGCTGTAAATACAACACAATATTTATTTGATTTACTCTCCTAAATAGGACTCGGTTAAAAGTTATAGAATTTAACACTCAGTTTGACCAGAGAGTATTCGTGGGATTTTCCCTTCCCTCGTTAGTTACCTACGATAAAGCCCTTAAAATGCTAAACAGGTAAAAGGGAAACAGTTGTATCGTCGTACGGCTAGCAGTGAGATACAGAACCCTATAAGCAATACTAGGTATGGGTTTCAAGCCGCCAATACGCTTGGTCCTAGACCGCGAATACGGAAAGCCGCGAAGATTAGGCTTACAGGTTTTTTAAGTAGATGTGAAGGATGAGATAATGAAGAATGCGTGGTATGGATGACGGGGTGAATGATTCAGGACGGTGAAAAAAAACCTAGGGCATAAAACGAAAATATGTAGACGGTGGCGAGCAAAAAGCCTTTCTAAATTTTGAGGTTGGTAAGTCCGGAAAATTATTCACTGGCGGGACACGGAAGCTGAGCGCATTAGCGGGTTGCGACACTTTGCGACCCTACGTTAGAGGTGTGAGGTCTGTAGGTACAATGCTAAGCCTAGATGCAGATGGTCCAATAAAGGCTAAACCTAAATGCTACAGTATACTAATCCGATTGAGAAGTTCCTCCACCGACGCCTCCCGAAGAATAGACCACCGGATGCCTGCGCGGCAGGTTATACCAGGATGACCGCAACAGGATAATCGGCACGTGTTTCCCAGCAGAACAGGCCTGTGTCACCCGTAGAGAGCCTTGCGGGACGGTTGCGTCTAACCGCTAGTGAATGACCAGCAGGTTCTCCTAGCGCCCGTAACTGGCGGCTAACGACAAAATAAGCTAATTAGCATCACACGACGAAAAACTATAGAATCCGGTAAATTGACGGAACCAAACGTTGTAAATACTCACCCGAACTCTCTTCAAGGTCCGGCCTTGTAACATAAAGCTTGGATTATCTAATCCAGCAAAGCTGACTCCAAACACAAAAAACCTCTTGTGGCATCCAAGCACTCGCTGTGAATTTGGCGACTAGGACTTCAATAAAATAGATTACAGCTGAAAAAAATCCCTAGAACTTCAGGTACGCGCACTGGATTATCAAACTTCAGCAAAAACTGTAATAAGCGGGCTGCTTCTCAAAGGAAAAAGGCACTGTCTCCAAAATGCAAGCTCACGCTAGGGCTTCAATATCGAGAATGATCCTTCATAAGTTTGTTTACAAGAATTGACAAGATTCTGGAAAAATTGTCTATCAAATTCAAATTTGAATAATTTAAAAAGATAATAGCCAACAACCAGCCAGAGTCCCACACAAGGATATAGACGTGAAGCAAAGAGATTTGACTCTGCTAAAAAAATAAAGAGCAAAATATAATACAGATAGCGTAATAAAGGCAAATGCAGGGAGTTATCACTGCACTAGTTACTAGTTAGTTGGTGTTTATTATGTATTTATACATACACACACGTATCTAATAAATTATTTTTTCTACTCCTGTACCGTTATCTGTCATTTAAATAGGCTGTAGCTCAAATACAATGACACCACTAATAAGTCGTCGAAAAACTCTATGCTCTATGGCCCAAAAACGCACTGTTTAGCGTACTATTTTGGTTTATACATTTTTCATAAAAGCACTGTTTAACTTTTTTTAATCGGCCGCTATATTGCAGTGGTGCCAACTTCATAAACAAATATTTCGAAATAAAAGTTTACGATTTAACATTTGTATATTATACATTTTTTACTACAATAATAATTATTCATCATCTATTGTGTGTTAAATTACATGTTCTATAAATTTTTGGTATTATTTATAAAAATAAACAGTTCGAATTGGCAAACTAGTGCTTAATTTGTTTATTAAAAACAAAACAAACCATAAGCAAGAGCTGTCACATTTCCGATTTCCCACCAAAATACAGTTCAAAATGAAAAGACAAAAGATGATAAACTATTAGTCTTAAACTATTAAGATTTTATTCGTGTTTGTGAAGACAAAAGTGTACGTTCCTTTTAAAATGGTCGAAGTAATTAATAACTGCACTCCTGAAGAAATTGCGTGAGTAGCAAAAGTACGAATAGAAAACTTGCTGCCTGAAAAGTTTAACTTTTCTGTAGTCTGTTATTTATTTAAAATTTGTCGTAGGAAAAGTATTGTATGCAACGGTGTATAACTGGTCTAAAAACGCTCGTGGCGTCTTTTATTGCGATGCTCGCCAAGGCTCGCATCGCAACCCACGCCACTCGCCTTTTAAGACCCTTCTTATACAACAATTGCATAAAATACTATAAACCATTGCAAAATGACTCCTTATAATGTGTCTGTGATTGGAAATTAATTTAAATTTTTTAACTAATTTTATTTTAATTGCATCCTAATTGTATATTTTTAATTTTTAATGTAACCAATGTAATTTTATGGGTTTATTTATAATCGTAGAACGCCTGCTTGACGAGCCATTTTTTAAGTTTCGTCTTAAACAACGACGAGCTTTGGGCAGTAACTATTTCTGCTGGCAGATGATTGTACACCTTGCGACCCATGACGTGAGCAAGTTTTTTTGACTTTTCGAGTCTGAGTAGCGGGAGGGGCAATTTTCCAGCGCGCGCGCTGTTGGTCACGCACCTACGTGCAATTTCGTCACTGGCAGGAGTTTCTTCCACCTCATCTCGTGTGGTCACGGCCAGCTTTAATATAAGAAGTAAAGGCAGCGTTAAAATACCGCTATAGCGCGAACCGCGTGCTTGTGGAGACGAAACACTCTCTACTACTCCGCGGTACTCGCACATAGCTCGACCCCGTACTGTAAGTGCGCATGAACCGATTCAAAATAGCAGGCGCGGACCGCTTCGGACAGGAATATTTGCAATTAATATGAGAGCTCCAGGTGAGTCCACTATCTAGCTCAAACCCCAAGAATGTTGAGTTGGAGATTTGTTTGATGGCATCACCTCTAGCTAATACCAACAACTGTCTCATTGGGCGGCCAGAAAGGTCAAAGTTAATGAGGTGAGTTTTTGGGTGTTTAAGATAAGACCATTGTTTCTAAACCAATCAGCGATCGTTGTGGCAGCAGCATTCAATTTGATCTTGAGGTCTTCATATGTCGACGCGTGCACAATAACAGCGACATATAAGAGGAGATGCCGTTAAGGTGGTTCGATTGCCATACAAAGCGTTATTTGATATTCGCAGGCTAACGGCGTGATATTTTAAGAAACTTATGTAACAAACTTTCACCAATTGGCTTCCCATTTGCGCCAAATTCCCCCTTTCCTAGAATAAACTTGTAAAAACTAGATTAATTTGAAAAATTGGTTTGAGACGTGATATTTTGGAAAAACTATTTTTCTCAAATTAATCTAGTTTATACATTAAGTGGATTAGAGTCCAACCGAAAACTTGGCTTTGTAGCCCTTAACTTTGACAATGTCAACAGGAAAGACGTGAACCTATATCTGTGTATCCCATCTCCTTGAATAATCACGCTAGAACGGGCCGTGTCCGGTTTGGGCCGTTTTCTTAGAAAAACGACGGCGTTTTTGCGCGGTGACGCCATACCCAAAACTGGCCCAGCCCCAGCCGGGTCGTGCCGACACCGAGCCGCTTCCGAGCCTCGGCCGTGGCTCGGCCAGACTTGGGTATGGCTTGGCCGCGCAAAAACACCGTCGTCTTAGACACGGCCCGTTCTAGCGTGAGTCATCCTTAAGTCGTTGCCCAAAGTTTCATTTGTTTGAAGGCATTTTTAGGGTTCCGCACTCAAAGAGTAAAACGGGACCCTATTATTCCTAAGACTCCGCTATCCGTCCGTCCGTCCGTCTGTCTGTCACCAGGCTGTATCTCACTGATACCGTGATAGTTCCAGTTGAAATTTTCACAGATGATGCCATAACAACACATACTAAAAACAGAATAAAATTAATATTTTTATTAATAATGGTACGGAACCCTTCGTGCGTGAGTCCGACTCGCACTTGGCTGTTTTTTTTAAAACAATTAACTCTTCCAAACATAGTATTTAAAAGAGGTAAAATGGAAGTATGGAAGATATGCTACACCGGCACCGACTTAAGTAAATGGGTGAAGGGCAAGGACGATTGATGATTAATGGTAGATCCAATCTTAAACAGCTGGTTAGTTTATTTTATTGAACATCTTGTTTCTTCTAGACGGAGCCAGCCAGATGGCGCATCGTGTTCTTCTTAGCAGCAGGCTTAATAGTCTTTGGTGATCTGGTCTTCCGATTCTTCGGTACAACTGAGCGTCAACCTTGGAACGATGCTCCGAATCAGTATGAATTAGGTGAGAAAATGATGACTCCTATTAAAAAACTTACAAACATTTTGAATTGATCAGTGATTCTTGATCGTGATCATGTGCTAAACTTAGAATAATAACGCCTAGAAACGCAGTTCACGCGCAACGGCCTCACCACTAAAACTTGGCCATAAATGGCCCAGTACGCCGATCGGTGGAACAAAATTGGTGCGTTTGTGTGCGTATTGGCGCGTGTGAATACGAGTTGATCACAACTACATGAATCCATTTTATGCTTCACGCTTGGCGCGTCGGCCGTATGAAACTATCCTTCTATGCGTTATTATTCTAAGGTGGTAAATAAAGCGCGTTAATGCAAGCATGTTGATTTGCTGCAATACAGCGAGAAAGCAAGGCGAGGTCTGAATAGGAATCGCTTTTGTCTATTTTCTAACAGATAGCACGACCTGCTGGTGCCGGTTAATGTACGGCCCGATAATACGCGTCCATCTATCTTTCTCTCTCTCTCTCTTTTTGCATAAGTTAAAAAGAGACAGAGATATAGTGGACGCCAATAATTGGGCCGTACATTAACCGGCACCGACCTGCTTCGCTTTGCTTTGACGGTGGAAAGACAACATTACTCTCTTAACAAGATCAGGAGATAACTGAATTAAAATAAATAGGTTAATAAGTAGACCGTTAAATTGTTGAGTGCGGAATGGTCTACTTATTACCCTATTTATTTTAATTCAGTTATCTCCTGACCTTGTTAAGAGAGTAATTAAGTCTATACCCTAAATCTTTTTATTGTTCTGTTACAGTTAAAGAGAAACAGCTCAAAAACAACACGGACTTGGAAAAAGTGGCTGAAGAAGTTATATATAGTTTTCAGGACACGACAAAGAACAATTGATGTCATGAGAAATATAGGAAATGTATCTACAGTTTATATTACTTTGACAAATTGTTTTATTCACCCATAACACACTCAAGATGCGGGTGGCGATGTAGGAAGGTAATCTTTGAGGTAGGCCAATGTCCAGCAGTATAAGTGGAACAATAGACTAGAAACACGGATAAGATTGTAGTTATAAGCCGGAAGTTGACCAAGTCATCAAAACTCACGCATGTCATGGGCCCCACTGTATACAATAAGTTACCTAAAAATGTCATTGATTCCCCAAAGTTAAACACCTTTACGCCTTGGCCACGACTTTGGTCTTAAGCGACCTGTGACCAGCGTTTTATCTGTTCATTGCGCGGTCGAGACGCGCAACGCACTGTGGTTAGTTGGGATCACGCGCAATGAACAGATAAAACGCTGGTCGCAGGTCGCTTAAGACCAAAGTCGTGGCCAGGGGGTTAAAGTTCGCTTAAAGCGGTGGCTTATCGAGCAATCGTTTTAAACAAATACAAAGCTATTTATTGTTCGTTGTTATAGCTATGACGAGTTCATTGCTTATAAAACATAATAATCTCCACTTATAATCTCCACTTATAATAAATCTCTAAATTAAAAAAAGTATCAGCCAGTTTGAAACTAAGCTTTGTGTGTTACGAATGTTCTCAGTATCCCATGAACGGAAAAATATGAAACATTTTAATTAGGTACATCATTATTTTAGCTGAAACTTAAGATAGTTTTTATCCGACTGCGACATTTAATTAATTTTCCGAAATATACGACTTCATTAATTTTTCATTTATTATTCTTAAAGTATATCGCCGCCAAATTCTTCAGCTTTATGAAACGTCAAAATGGCGGAATTGCTTTTCCTTAATTTCACCTATTAATAATTTAAATCCCGTCTCCGATAGACCTTCACGAATCACATACCAAGAGGTAAAGCATAAGAAATTAATCGATTTTGATATGAGAACTTATATGCGCAAATGTCATATTAAGGAGTAATTCCAATAAATGTATTAACAAATTCGAACAATATAAGTAACACAAATGTTTTTTTTTTTAATGGCACGCGCACGCTCTCTTTGCGCATTCAGCCAAACCACGCAAACCAAAACTCGAAGTTCGTATATCTGCATTCCTCTCACTCGAGTAATGTTAGTGCGATAGAGATAGAGATACCCGAATATTATCGAATTCCGAAGTTCGTGGTTTAAAAGAAAATACGGATGTCGGATAGATCGAAAATAGGGGTGTAAACACTGTAGACACTAAATAAAATAATCACAATGTTGTATTTTCTCGAAAAATATTCGATTATAAGATTTTGTTGTCCGTCCGTCCGTCCGTCCGTCCGTCCGTCTGTCTGTCACCAGGCTGCATCTCAAGAACCGTGATAGCTAGAGAGTTGAAATTTTCACAGATAATGTATTTCTGTTGCCGCTTTAACAACAAAATAAAATGTTTTTAAGGGGGGCTCCCATACAACCAACGTGATTTTTTTGCTATTTTTATAGATAACTAGCTGTTACCCGCGACTTCGTCCGTGTAGAACATGTTATCGTCTAAATGTTTGTTTAAGGACTTAAAGAAATGAATTAAAATAATTACTTTAAAAACAAAGTTTAAACCGACTTCCATTCAGTACTTCGCCAAGCCACATAGGTACATGAACATTTTCTTTCCAATTTACCACATGCACTACTTTCTGAGAGCAAATGCGTTGATTATTACAGAAAAAACCCAATTCGATATCTGTGGGCTGATAATTTTTGAGGAGTTCCGTCGATTCCTAAAGAACCTCAGAATTAACGCTTCAAGAATTGCTACTTCAACGGAATCATGTCAGAATCTTTGACGTACTTTACATTTTTGAGGAGTTCCATAAGTCATCTGTGGTCTTCATCATCAGTTCGACTTCACTAAAATTGCAATTTCCGAAGGTAAATACACGAATTATAATAGAAAATACCGAAATAAAAAAATATGAGGGTTGCCCTCAATTTTCTTGGGATCCTATCATCAGATCTTGATTTGGTGACAATGGGACCACCTCGGAAGTATACTTTTTCGAATAAATAAAGAATTTTTGAAATCGGTCCACAATTGACCGAGAAATCGGCGAAACTACATAAAAAAAACATACAATGGCACATATAACCTCTTCCTTTATATAAGTTGGTTAAAAAAAATTAATTCGTTTTGTAGTCTTTTAGTATAACAGTCTAAAAAGCACTCTAAGCTCTTCTTAGAAGGACTCGGGCTGGACCAGAAAACTCTGGAAATCCAGTAGAAAGCAACTCAGAATTATATCTGGGGTGTTCACAGGTCATTTCGGGGTCAAGGATCTCTTGGCCAAGATGGGACTATCGGATAGTGTAGACTGTAGAATGTGTGGCGAGGAGGATGAGACTATGGAACGATTATTGTGTGAATGTCATGCCCTTGCCAGACAAATAATGAACTACTTGGGTAACGGTTACCCGCAACCAAAGGAATTCAAGGTGCTCCCGGCGAACTGCATCATCCGCTTTGTGGAAATGATGGAGCAAGCCTGGGAGCAGGTATAAAGGCCAGGGCAAAAGATCCCACTGGGTCGAAGTGCATCCGAAAGGGCCCTCACCTAGATAAGATAAGATAACAGTCTAAAACCGAAATTACAAATCTCTTACCTTCAAAATGTCTTGCTCTCTATACAAACTTAGAACCTCTTTGAACCCTCATAGTATAAGTCTGAAACCGTTGTTAGAAATTTCTTACTTTAAAAATGTCTTGCTCTCTATACAAACTTCAAATCCCCTTCAACCTTCTTAGGCGATGAATTAAAAAAAAAACGCTGAAATAAGTTTTGTAGTCTTTCAGTAAACAGTCTACAACCGAAATTTTGTAGTCTTTTATAGCAAACCGGCTAAGATCGAAGTTACAAATCTGATACTTTAAAATTTTCTGACTCTCCATACCAACTTTGAACCCTCTATTAACGCTTTTCAGGGAAAAATTAAGGAGAAGAGTTTTTTTTGTTTTAATAACCATTTTTTCTACAAACTATCAAGTCTCAAAGCTAAAAAAAAATGTTTCCCATACGAACCTTGCACCCCTTTTTAACCCCTTAAGGGGTGGAATTTTCCAAAACGCTGAGAGTGTTTTATTTGTATTTTAGTAAGTAAGCTTTTTACAAAGTATTAAGCTTCTATCTCAAAAAAGAGTTTCCTCATACAAACTTTGCAACCCTTTTTAACCCCCTTAAGGGTGGAATTTATCAAAACGCTGCAAAGACTTTATTTTTATTCTAATAAGTAAGCTTTCAACAAAGTTTCAAGTCTCTAGCTAAAAAAAATTTTTCCTCCATACAAATGTTGCACCCCCTTTTAACTCCCTTAAAGGTGGAATTTTCTCAAACACTGAAAGTACTTTTTTGTATTTCAATAAGTAATCTAGATCTACAAGCGTTTAACCTTCTATCTCAAAAAAGAATTTCCCTCATACAAGCTTAGAAATACTTTATTTGTATTCTAATAAGTAAGCTATCTTCAAAGTTTTTGGCATCTTGCTAAAAAAAACGTTGCGTCCATACAAATGTTGCACTCCCTTTTAACCCCCTTAGGGGTGGAATTTTCTAAAACGCTGAAAGTTCTTTATTTGTATTTTAATAAGTAAGCTTTCTACAAAGTTTTAAGACTCTTGCTTAAAAAAAACGTTGCCTCCATACAAATGTTGCACTCTCTTTTAACAGGGGTGGAAATTTCTAAAACGCTGAAAGTACTTTTTGTTTTTCAATAAGTAATCTTTCTACAAACTTTTAAGCTTCTATCTCAAAAAAGAGTTTTCCTCATACAAACTTTGCAACCCTTCTTAACCCCCTTAGGGGTGGATTTTTTTCAAAACGGTGAAAGTTCGTTATTTTTATTTAAATAGGTAAGCTTTCTACAACGTTTGAAGTCTGTAGCTAAAATAAAAAAAATCCTCCTTACAAATGTTGCACCCCCTTTTAACCCCTTAAGGGGTGGAATTTTACGAAACGCTGAAAGTACTTTATTTGTATTCTATATTTGTATTTTATATATCATTAACTACTATGTAGCTTTGTTCGGGTGGAATCTTGCAACTCAATTGTAAAGCAGATAATTATCTTCAACCGATGAAATTTTAGGTAAAGGTATAGTTTGAATGACAATTCAATAATAATATTATGGTACCATCGAGCTGATCTGATGATGGAGACAGAAGGTGGCCTTGGGAATTCATTACTTAACCGACGTAACCCCATTGAGTTTGGGCTCGTTAGAATCGTCTCAATAAGTAGTTGATCCCGGTATACAAAAAAGTACAGTCGTCAATAAAAACTTGTATCAAAAATTAAATTTTTGGCAGATACTTATTTATATTAATAGAAAATGCGCAAAGTCTGTATTTATCGAAATAATTTTTGTTTGATCTTTTTTCCTAAACTCCCTACTTTCAATTATAGTAAGTACTTCACGCTTTAGCGACAGCGACATCACAATATTCTTGACAGAACTGAGTCTCCTATTTATATCAAATTTACCCAATTTAGTAGCTTTTTACTCGTGACACGACATCGTCAAATTAGAAAAGTACTTTCACACGATACATATCAATACAACTCGGAAAAGGTACGTTTACTTAAACTGGTTATTATCATAAAATTAAGGCCTATGCAGACTGCGATTTTAAGCGCGCCGTCGACGCGCGTTTTTGTCAAAAACACAAGTAAATTGACGCAAATGCGCGTCGAAGGCGCGCTTAGTAAACGCCTTTTTCGCATTTTAGGGGCAGTTTCACTAACGTATAATTAAGGATTCTTTTGCAATTTTTAAATTTGACTTTGGCCCATAAAATAAATATTTTTTTTTTAAACGATCAAGTCCCAATATTTTATCATGATTTCAACTGTATTTTATAATTTTTTGGTTTACTATCAATATCTACAGCAGTATGCGTTAAGTACTGTGTTATACATTTTAACATGTGACTAGGAACAACTGTGACTAAGAAAAGACGCTTTTGCGTAAAGCCCTACATAGTAAAATTCTTATAAACACTGCAACTAACGACATTTTGGCTTTGTTTTGAAATTGTGCCAATTCACACAAACAATTAAATATTTTATACAGCAGACATCTGCAGCTCAATTGGATCAATCAATACTCCTGTAACAATGGTCGGATTGATTTGAAATTCCGCATACATAATGGATAAAAAACTTTTGCTAAAATATACTGAGAATAGTAGCACAATGTCTTTCCGCTTCAATTAGTGGGAAGTCTAGGAACGTAAAATAAAATAATTTTAGAAAAGTGGGTAGGGAATAAAGCTAATATAAAAAAGAAATCTTACTCAATTCGATAAGTTCTACTTGCGCTTAGGATGTGTACATATTATAATTAAAACAGAAATATAGTAGGTCCAATATTACACCCAAAAAAAAATTGCTTTAGGTACTGTCCCTTCTTTGGTAGTAGAATAAAAACAAAGTTTTATCTCTTTAACAATACTCAGCTTATTTTTTCCTCATTCTTGATCGTTTCAATAAAAGTTAAAATACAAATTAGGTGTACTTTAAAACGCAGACCAACTAGTTACAAGTGAGCGAGTGAACGTATTAACAACTCTAACTTACTTCGCAACTGTAATAAGAAGAAAATGAATCCTTAACAAAGTTGCAGAAGTTGCTTACACAAGTTGAAAAGAAGATAAAAAGGCTTGCATTGTGGTTGACGCAATTTGTTAAAAATTGAATACGTAATTGAGTACTTTCCTCATGTTACAATTTAAAACATTAGGTCGCTATGTGGATAGTCAGCCATTAATCCAATAATGAGTATAACTCAGCAAATGTAAAAAAATATAAAAATAGATTGAGGATGAATGAAGATTTTTATCAAAAAAATATTTTTTAGTACTGGCATTTGGTTAACGTATGTACTTGTTTTACAGAGGCGTCAACGACTCGAGTAGAAAAAAAATATATATTCGGCCGTCACCAAACTTTCCAAAAACAACTGAAAAATGGTTTGCAAATTTTGAAGGATTACTTACATAAAAACAATGCCAAATAAAATTGCAAATTTAAACGAACCGTCACATTGCATTTTAATTATACATTATTTAAATACACTTGTTTAATAATCAAGGGTTTTCATGCAACCCTCTTTTTCGTTTAAGTGCAATTACCTATAGAATTGCAATGTACCTTAAGGTGCTGATAGACTTGAACTGAACATTCATATGTAATAGAAAATAGAGCATTCACCATACAATATATCTGATATTTGGCTAATCAACTTATCATCTTTATGTAATACGTAAGTTACTAGTTGTATATTGTAAGGTAGGCTATATGTTACTCTTCGAAAAATTTGGCTTGCTAGTAAAAACTAGCCAAGTCAAGTCTTGAGCATCAATTTATCCTAAGTTATGTGCTTTGTGTAAATTATCCGAGTGTTCAAATTTAAGAAGTTATATTTTTATATAGCAAACATTGTTGTAGTAGAAAAATTAAGAAATTTTACATTCTTAAGAATACATTTCATTTTAGGATTATCAACTGAACTTGGCACACCATTTAGATCTCAATTATTTTGTCGGCGAAGTTGACAAACACGCATATTCTTAATATTGAACTTGTCTCCAATTTTCACATTTATATTTTTGGTGGGATATCATTACTTTTTGTAAATATTTTTTATTATTCAAATATTGTGTTTCTCAAGAGATACTTAGGTACTGCACAAGTAACTTTACAAATTACCCAAAGCCCTACAGGTGTGCCTATAATATTTGAAAAGTTCTCTCGATTCCTTCCGGACTCCATAATCAGATCCTGACCAGATGACAATTCTCCTTCACTAAATGATGCTTTTGAAGAGCAAATGCCCAAGTAACTATACAAAGTACCCAAATCTCTACCTATAAAGATTTGGGTACTTTGTATAGTTACTTGGGCATTTGCTCTTCAATCGAGAAATCGAGGGAAATCTTCAAATATTATAGAGACACCTATGTCTCTGTAATATTTGAAGATTTCCCTCGATTTCTCCAGGACCCCATCATCCTGACCCTGGTCCTGATCCTGACCCTGACCTGACCTGGGACAGTAGTCCCATTACTTCGGGAGTCCCTTTAAGGAAAAAAAAAGTATTTTTTCAAATCGGTTTATAAATGAAGGGGTTCTGAGGTAACAAATGTAAATAATAATAAAAAAAAAACTTAAAAATTCCTCGTTTTTGATTTTTTTATTAGTATACACATAATTATCCAGCTGGATGGAAGTGGGTTAGATTTTTGGTCTATCCGTCAGAGAATAAGTTAGTGATAAAAATGCCAATTTTAGACGTTAATATTTATCTCAATATCCGTTTTACCCGTATATATGAAATTTCGGGTTCTAATCAATCTAAGGGTTAATAAGTTTTAATATATTTACCAAATTTCATGTTTCTATATTAAATACATTTTGAGTTATTTGAGGAGTCAAAAGTGGCTCCAAATGGTTCGTGTAATATAACACACGGCTGCTGCGTCACCAGGTTCCTTTTGGCTTTGAACTTGGCTGGACACGCTACCGCGTGTCTAGATACGCTATGATGCTTGATAACAATTGAATGTTCAAGTGAATCAGCTCCTTTACATAGCAATTTTACCCTCCAGTGTAACTGACAAATAAATTAAGGTTATAGAGCTGTAAATTCAAGATTACAAGCACGCTTTCCTACAATTACGGAGTACCGACTATTGGATAAGAACACATGACGCAAATTACATATACATACAATCAATGTTAAGAGGGTCAGTCTGAGGCATAAAAAACGCATTTCAAATACTTTTAAATGCACTTGTTAAGGCAACATGGCAATTTTGCTTTACTCACATGCGAATTGGGTGTTTAATTATTGATATAACAACATTTGATATAAAAAAAATAAAAAAACGAACTGATTATTTCTTTTAAAAAATATATACAATTACATACCATGAGGCTTTTTATTTTAGGATTTTAGGTTGCCTAATCGAAGTTTATAATTAGACTAAGGAATTGATTACATTATGAGACCAGAGATTAACTTAAGAGTGTAAAGCACTTTCTCACGGGAACTCCTGACTTTTTAAGATTTTTATATAGGCTAGGCCAAAAATTTTTGTACTTTTGACACTTTTATAAAAATAAAACCATGAAAGTTAATTTCCTGATCATTTAATTTTTGTGACTAACCTCTAATGCTATTTATTTTTGGCAAATAACATCTTTGAGATGACCCACATCTCGTTGCTGGCACTCCTGCAAACGACTACCCAGATTTTGAGAAACTCGCTGACACATGCTGCGAGGGATCCCGGCTATCTTATCGCGGATGTTTTGCTTGAGTTTGGATATTGCCTTCGGTTTTTTAACTTTATAAATATCCACGCACAAAAAAATCGGCGGGAGTGAGATCCGGGCTTCCTCCTAAATAGGTGGCGAACTGTTTCATAAAAATTGTTGCTTTTATAAAACTGTTTTACACAAAAACTTCGTTGTTGATCAGTAAAGCGCTTCATTGCAAATAAAACTTCATAAAGTAATGTAAAATTTTCCCCCACTCAAAAACTATAGAATTTTTTACTATTCAAGTTATTCAGTGTTGCTATTTCCAAAATTTTATGGCCCACCCTATAAAAGAAACCTTACTTAACCTATCTCTCCGCCTCGGAAAAAATATAAACACAAAATCTTTACAGTTCCTGAATAAATGGCATTATGAATATTTAAATGTGACGTTAGATATTCATAACGCCATTTATCGCATCGCAGTGGGCGGAGAAACGATGGCCGTTGGGGCGGAAAGGTTCTCGAGAGGCGTCCACGTACCGGCAGACGCAGCGTGGGTAAACCCTCACAAGGTGGACTGATGAGCTGGTAAATGCACTCTTTGGGGGAGCACTCTTATGTCCATTAGTGGACGTCTTTCGGCTGTTTATGATGATTTCACATTCCGTCAAACGTGAGTTTATATGGAATGTACATATATACGAAGTCACTTCCATGCATAGTAGATTAAACAACAGGTTCAAAGCAACTGGTTCCGACGAGCACAATAAATACTATAATGACCTAAAGAGTTGTGTCAAGAAAGCATTGTATCACGAAACACGAGCATACTTCAATCAACATATCAACCGCAACGCGAACAATTCTCGAGCTCTTTGGAACAATCTTAAGCGTACTGTCAAAATAACACAAAACCCGCACAATTCTGAAATACCTGCACACTTGCGTGACCCAGACATTATAAACTCACATGTTATTGAAATTGCAGGTAATCTTTCAGCTCAACAACCGTACCACACTCATTTTGAAAATAACCGCTTCCATGCTGCATCGTTAAGATTAGAACCAATAGGTCAAAACTCTGTTCTTAAAATAATTAAATCACTAAAGTCTGCTGCTCTGGGTGGTGATGGTATCTCCTTAGACATGCTTCTTCTAACTCTTCCTCATTCTCTTGGCGCAATTACTGCAATTGTTAATAAGTCAATTACATCCTCAATATTTCCTGATGCCTGGAAGCTGGCAATGGTTACTCCGCTCCCTAAAAAAAACAACATCAAGGGTTTTAAAGACTTACGACCTATAAGCATTCTCCCTTGTATATCAAAAATACTCGAACGTGTTGTGCACACACAGTTATCAGCTTTTCTTGAAAAAAATAAAGTCCTTCCTGCTTTGCAATCCGGTTTCCGCAAGTCACATAGTACAACGACAGCTCTCCTCGATGTAGTTGACAATATACTGTCTGCTCAAGACATGGGTCAGGGTACCTTAATGGCACTGCTTGATTTCTCTCGCACTTTTGATGCCATAAACACAAAATTACTGTTGTCTAAAATGAGTTACTACGGTTTTGAGACAGATGCAATTGCGTGGTTTTCAAGCTATCTGAGTGACCGCACTCAAGTTGTCCAGCTGCAGGATGACAATGGATCATATATAAAGTCGAAACCATCTGCAGTATCCAGAGGAGTGCCACAGGGCTCCATTCTGGGCCCACTCATTTTTATTATGTATACTGCAGATGTCCGTGATGTAATAAAACATTGTCATTTCCACTTGTATGCCAACGATATACAAGTTTATGTCTCATGTTATCCCTCTGATACTAGTCAAGCTGTTGCTATTTAAATGAAGATCTAGAAAATATTACAGCTTGGTCAGAGTCGAATTGCCTAGTATTAAATCCTAGTAAAACCAAATATATGTTGTTCGGATCTAAAAATCAAATAAAACTGATAGATAGTCATATTCTAGTTGTTTCTGTAATGGGCGATCAGGTGGAGCGTATATCAGAGTCGCGTAATTTAGGCATCATAATGGATGAGACTCTGCGTTTTGAGAGTTACATATCGGAAGTTGCCAGAACCTCATTTTATAGACTAAAGATACTTTACCGAATCCGAGAGTTCATCAGCGTGGATTTACGCATCAAGCTATGCGATTCCTTGGTTCTCTCGAGGTTCAATTATGCCGATGTTGTATACGGTCCACGACTGTTAGCACGCACTGATCGCATTGTACAACGAGTACAAAATGCATGTGCGCGGTACTGCTTCGGAATTCCTCCTCGAACACATGTGACTCCCTACTTAAATTCGGCAGGCATCATCAAAATGGCATTTCGAAGAGAACTTCACTTGTCATTCTTGTTGTTCGGCATCTTAAAAACTTCAGTACCCGAGTATTTGTTTAAAAAGGTCACTTAGCGTAAAAATAGTTCCACAATGTATGGCCTTAGATCAATCAGCCAAAGTTTCATAATTCCTCATCACCACACCACCGCATTTCGAGTAGTTTTAAGTACACAGCAACCAAGTGTCGGAATAATATACCTCCACCTCTCAAAAATATTAAAATAATTGTCTGAGCAGTTTTAAATTAAAATTAAAACGACACTTCCTCCAGATACAAAAATCTCTACCCTTGGGCGGTCGAGTCTTGGCCTCGTATCTTTGATGCTTACTATATACGTGTCATTTCAAATTGTTTATTATTTTTTTTCATATTTTTAATAATACTTGCTTACTTAACATACATATTTATATACAAGTACAACCAAACCACAGTCATTACATAATTTAAAATATACACAACATTACTCACATTCCAATAACATATTCATTCCGTTCCGACAATATTAATTAGAATTAAAACTTATTATATGTAAGGGTCTGACTGAAAATCAGCGTTGCAGTGTAGGTACTCAGTAGATACTTACTGCAACAGCCCCTTTTTGGCATCACAAAATGTAAATGCCTCGTACGATATTGTTTGAGTGTGTTTGTCTATTCCTAAGTCTAATTTGTACACTGGTACCTTTTGTATAAAATGTGATGTTGAATAAAGTTTTTCTATGTCTATGTCTAAACTCAAATCAGAATGCGGAACGCATGTAGCTTGCGGACCCACGTGCCTTTTGAAAGAGTTACTCTAAGATTACTTATCTGCACTCGCTTTGCTAAATCTCAATTAACCATAGTCTCAAATCCACTAGCGGTAAAATCACATATGTATTGGATTGCGTACGAATCGCGTTCGCGTGTAACCAAATATGATTAGGGTGCAAAACAAGGCAGTTCCATCTGCAAATTCATGTATTGCTCGGCATTTACGCTATTCCTAGTGTCAAATCACTCAACAGTGCCTGGCACTCGCTCGAGCGCCTCGTAGCGCTATATAATGATTACAGTGTCGCTGAAAACGCGTACGACGCACAAACGATTCCAAACGACCTACTCTACCGATTCAAAAGAGAAAGTGTTATGAGACAAATAAAGATAGCATGAATCGGGTTTTTTGTCCCGTCAACAATATTGTCAGACCGTGGTTCTTCCATGCGATAATAAGTATTTTTATCATTTCCGTGCATAAAGTGAATAATCTTATACTTCATTTCATTCAAGCGCTAGCAGAATTGGAACCCTTCTTCTGTAGCGTGCAGCACGCGACTTGGCTTAAAGTTTGCTTCTTAATGTTTGAAGTAACTATTAATTTATCCGTTTTCATATAACTTTACAATCCTTAAGTGAAATATCTGAAATCTTTTTTTAGAAATGTAAATCTCAAAGTTGCAGAGAAAGACAGCTTGACGGTAACTTATAATAATATATAAGCATGACATAATTCAGTGTGTCATAAAATGTTTATGACACACTGAATTATGTCATGCTTATATATTACGGGGTACAATACTTACTTTATTTAGCGGTTAGACAAAATAACGAATGTGGTGAAATACTATTGTGTAGAATTCAGATTGTGCAGAATTGCGAACAGGAAGAATCGCTACTGTTCACAAATAATGACTGTGCACAATAGCGAATGTGTGTGAACTAGTGTGTGGAATTCATATTGTGCAGAATTGCGATTAGGAAGAAACGATATTGGCATCAACGTCGAATATTCCGTTTAAACGGACAACATGATTCCATTTGTTCTAGCTGTCAAACATCGATGTTGTTAGATTGAAGACATTCGGAACGTAAGCACGTATAATTATATTAATTATTCTTTGCATTGAGTGTAGTTCTGTGATTTGTTGGTAAAGTTGCCGTGCTAAGGATGAGCTGAGTCGGCAGGAGACCGGGTAGTAGGACAGACTGCTAGAACAAATTGTCGTAAATGTGGACACGCTGGACAAAAGCACCAATTTTTTTTCAGGTACTTGTTAGGTCCATAGCTTTAAGTTTTGGATAGCAACGAACTACTCAGTCGACCATCTTTAACTTTATGGCGGCCATTTTATAGTGTCAGTGCTCAGAGCCAGCGTGGCTAGCGAGTGCTCAGAAGTCCAGAAATCCCAGGGTGGCGAGCGGGCTGGGTGAGAGAGAATCTGGCTTGCTGAGAAGAGTCGGGCGTCAGTCAGGATCTTCAGTTCTTAACATTGTTGGAGGTCACCAATGTTGAAGACACGGCAATAGGAGATCTCTCAGGGACCGAAGTCCAATGAAAGCTGTTTAGATGTTATATTTATGCAACTGATTTAAAAAAGAAACGGGTTGTGTCGGAGATACAACCGTTAATTAAGTTTAAGTGGATACTTCTTTATTGGCTATTATCGAACCCAAATATATCTGAATTAATTCTCTAAAATCTGTATAAGTACAGATAAATCGGTATATATGGCAACATTGACTGACGTAGCTCATTTGACTCGCGATACATTGAAAATTAGCGGTCATTACAGCATTATTTTCATGTCCGCCACATAAACTAGGCCATAGGCCCGGTACCAGCTTAACACCAGGCAGGCCGTAAGCTTGTTTGCCACCGTCGTAGTATAAAAAAAACTAAATAACATTTTGTGATTAACAACTAATGGCAAATAAAGAAGGATTAAAACATGTAACAAACAATTATTTGAAATCAGATTAGGCTTCTCTACAAAAAGTTATTCCGGAAGTCACGTGATACATTTTGAACTGTACCCCTATACAAGAACGCGAGCAAAGAAGTATCCACTTCAAAAACTTCGATAGCGCGATGCAAAACTCGTCAGATTTAGTTGTTATTTTCTAAGCCGTCCGTTCCGCACTAAAGAACGCCGCACTGCAGAACGGACGGCTTAGAAAATAACAACCATAACAGGAGTGACGCCACAGGTTCATCTCTCTTACGTCTCAATCGTATTTCAATGATGGTAGATTCTAATGTGATTTGTACGCTTTTATTGTCAGCCTGAAGGCCGCAGGTGATAAGAGGGGGATGAAGTAGATGGAAACAACCGAAACCAGGGCAGGAGGAATGTAATATAAAAGAAAAGTTTAAATACGTAGGTTTTGTGCCTTCGTAGGAGTGAAATGAAGAACTGGACAGCATTTGGATGTTTCAAAAAAACTCACAGCTCAGTAAAAGTGTGCAATGTTCCGTTAAACGCATCGTAAATAAATAATTATTGCCAATTATTTGAAGACGTACACCTGGGTGAAGTGACACCAAAATTGTACCTAACCTTAATCTATACGCAACAAATTTCATGTAATTTCATGCATACCTACTTGAAATTATATGAGTTAGCCAAATTTCATCACAGTAGACCATTTAAAAAGCAACTCTATCGTCTAAGGAGGGAGATTCTAATTAGAATGACAGTTTTATGAAAAGTCGCCAACTTTAAAATAATTTCAATCATAATTCGCGCATTTTATCTGTCACGGTGGTTCGACGTCTTCTAAGCGAGTGCACAACTGCAATAGGGAACTTGCATGGGACTTCAATTTTGAATTATTTGCACTCAATCGATGCGGATGTACGTAGAAATGTTATACAAGAGAAAAAAAATATATTTTTCGATAAAATTACATAAAAGTTGGACAAAATATTGAATTAGAAATGATATTTTGAATCACAAGTATAGAAGTAAACGCATGCGGAGATAAATTGCAAATTAATGATTTACGCCATAGTTAACGCACCGAGAAAATGAGTTGTAATGTCATTGTAGGTATAAGCCTGTTAAAAGCGTCTTCGGTGGGTGCCAGCGCCTGCAGATTTCAAATGCATATATCATCAGAAAAAGAAATCATAAGAAAGTTTTAATACTACAGTTGATATTCCTCTGGATTATACTTTTGATTTACGTAATATAATAAAAAGATGCATGATCCCTACCAAGTTTGTCCCTATAGAAACTACTTATTTACCTTTAATTAGACGACATGCATAGGTATATATAGAGTTCATAAATTTGCTTCCCATCAGCAAATTCAGCGTACGCTCATTTGCCAACATCGTAGTATTCGTAGTATTACAAAAGCTTTCCATTGAACCCTATCGGGTAGTAGCAGGTAGAAAAGCTTATTAAAAATATAATTTGTGAATAAATACCCCAAAATTTCAGCTCAATCGGCTGAAGATATCTGTTTCAAAATTGAGTTGCAAGATTCCACCCGAACAAAAATTGTTAGTAAATATCAGTTACATACATTGCAAGTTAAATAAAAACTTGTAAAATACAACTTTTATAAAAAAGCATTACTATGAAATTCAAGGTTTTATACGAAGTACTAAAGTAAATACAAAAATATTTATTTATTATCATTTGGTGGTCCAAAAGGTTGAAGGGGCCCTCGGGTGAGAAAAGGGTCTTATCTATTTACAAAATATTATCATGTTTTCTTAGCCTTTTTAGGGTTGGGAATTCCAAAGGGTTAACGGATATTCTTTTTGTGAATTTCGATACAAAGATGTATTTAATTTATATTTATAATGTGTATAGTTTTGATTCATTATAGCAGTTTGAATTAAGTAATTATGTCGAGAACGGCAACGTAAGTAACAAAAAAAACATGTTTCTCAATTCTTGCATAGAGACTCGTATATATAGGTACTGAAAAAAAAATAGCGCCCATTTGGGCATTTAATGTGTTTTTATGCATTTGCATAAAAACACATTAATTGCTAAGAACTTCTACGCTGTAACCCGATCCCATGTTTTCCCCGTATGTAGTGGAAAGCCACTATAGATTGTTACATAGACAACTCCTTGAGAAAAAACAAACGCGCGCTTGTAGGCAAGATGTTGTTGGAACCAGGCGTTATTGGGCGGCATCCACTTTAAGATCACCTGACCCGATCACCCAGGTGATCGTATTGGATGAATATGTCTTATGGGATCACCCAGGTAATCCTATTGTACGCCATATTCAGCACGATCCGCGGGTGATTTTAGTGGTCTGAATTATATTACTTTGCTAGTGATTATTATATTAGTGGCCGAACTTATCCAGTGAGATCACCCAGGTGGCTGGCTGGATATGGCGTACAATAGGGTCACTTGGGTTAGCGGGTCAGGTGATTTTAGTGGATGCCGCCGCGCGTTATTGGGTTTGCGGCCATCGTGATTTCCCAAGACCTTTTTTTATCGTTGGGGAAATGTATTTACGCATCCCGTTCTGTCTGGGGACGCAGGACGGGTATGACGGACTTACCGAAGCTATTCATCAAGCTTTGGACTACCGTCTAAAACCACCAAACCGTCGGGCTCCGTCCTGAAAGGGGCGCCGCAGAATCGCTCTTGGCATTCAATTTTGTATTCCCAAGACCTCAGACGTTGCGCTTCTTAAATGCAATTATTTTCGTCAGAATAATCTTCGTCGTCAAACCAGATCGTTCATGTCGTGTTTCGGTTTTAGCAGGGTGGTGATGCTCACAGAAAAAAATCACACTTTCTGCGATCTTGGGTCTTTGCAAAAGAATTTCACCAGTGAATATTCACTTATTCACAATTAAATATAACATTATAAATTACATGTCAATTTCCAAGAATCTCTATTGTGAGTGTCAAAAACATTCAATTAAAATTTAAGAATAATAAGAATTTAAATATAACTATGACCACGTTGGAGGAGGCTTAAACCACAATAGGCGGTCCTTACAGTTAATGAAATTACTTACTAAGTAATATTGTGTACCTATATGTTTAAGGAAAATAAAGCTTACATTACATTATATATCCACTTCATTTAAAAAGCGTAGCCGTGTTTTCATGGAAAATCGGCCCTTCCACCAAATGTTTACTGTATTTTTTTTATTAAGAGCCCTCATGGCAAGTATTATTTCCTGTGAGTTTCAGCTTCCTATCTTTGTTATTTTCTGAAATATTATTTTTTTAAACTTGTTACTAAAACAAAAAAAAAACCCACACTGGCTAATGCGATTTACGTACACTTTTGGCACAGTAATCTATATGTAGGGACTCACGTATTCTTTAAATAATATTTAAAAAAAAAATCTGGGATAAATGTAGGAAATAAAAATTGAATATTTTTTTTCCGGCTTTCAGAAAAGGGACACCAACAGTTCTTCGTTAGGTAATTGCTTATTTAAAGATCTGCAATGTGTATTTTTTTCAAAATATTTCAGTTGGTACTTCATACTCGAAAATGGAAAATTAAAGGATAAGGTATACCCATACCAGATATTTTAGTCGCAAAAGAGATTATGCATATTGCAACTTCTTTATTGTTAACGTTATAGGTACTGGCAGATTGCATTTTTAAGGGTATTACGGGCAATCATTACAGTTTGACATTGACATACGTAATAAATACCCTTAAGGTGGTTCGATTGCCATACAAAGCGTTATTTGACATTTGCAGGCTAACGGCGTGATATTTTAAGAAACTTATGTAACAAACTTTCATCAATCGGCTTCCCATTTGCGCCAAATTCCCCCTTTCCTAGAATAAACTTGTATAAACTAGATTAATTTGAGAAAAATAGTTTTCCCAAAATATCACGTGACAAACCAATTTCTCAAATTAATCTAGTTTATACAAGTTTATTCTAGGAAAGGGGAAATTTGGCGCAAATGGGAAGCCAATTTATGAAAGTTTTGTAACGGAATGGGCATGCTCGCTAGCGGATTTCTGATATTTTATATTATAATACATTTATTAAATTATGAAAACGAACTTTTATTTCATACCCAAAGTTAGAAAATTTACTTATTAATTATAGGGGAGAAGGAAATCAATTAAGCTAGCATTCGCTAGTGTAAATCGGCAGTCATCATCATCATTATATCAGCCAGGGAGCGTCCGCTGCTTGACGTAGGGCCTTTCTCAAATTACATCTAAGAATAACTAATTTCATCTAAGAATGTTAATGTACGAATTAATTCAACATAATATTAGCGGGTTCACAAATAACATTTAATCTAGAATTATAGTAATCAATGAAAATATGGATACCTAAATAATACTTCTACTCGGGCAATCCGCCATGTAAGGAAACATAGAAGGCGAACGAACTTCAATCTTAATAGCTAAAGCATAAGAAACTAAATAAAAGGAGCGTAACGACCTTTTTGTCATGACACAAACCACGTGACTACAGCGCTCGCTGCCCTAGTTGCCCCCGTTGCTCTCGTAGCTCTCGTTGCTTTCGTTGCCCCAATAGCCCCAGTTGCCCCCGTCGCTCTATAGCGATCGTAAAATAGTAAAAAAGCCCGTGTCGCATTAGTATTTGGATCATTCAATTCTCGTCGTTCAGACTGTCAGTGTCTCTGGTTTTTCGTGTTACAAATTCTTGGTGGGTGTTTTCTTTGCTTTAAATAAGTAGCCCGTCATTATGAAGAAATTCTCCTCATAATGAGGGGTTACTCTTGTTCATTTTCATAGTACTTTTGAGAGGTTATTTTATTTATTTCATATTTAAAAACCAGAAATACTGTCCAGGTTTTAGTATACCTGAGGAGTCACTCCCGCCTACCGGTGCCAAATGGGCGTGACTCAGAGTCTTTTGCTACCAGACTTGAGGGTGGTCTGGCGTCTTCCTCTTTACCAACATAGGAGACGAAAGCCTCTTTAAGGGGCCCCTCACGCACCTCAGAATCGGCTGACGACGTAGACGAGGCGTAGTCATTCATGTGATCCGCACTGAGGGTTACCTCACTCGTTGAAATCGTGTGGCTCTCTGAGGAGCGGTCCTATTAAATATATTTAATATCTTATACCTTATATTTACACAATAGGGCCCGTCTTACTCACTGTTTCCGGCTTCGGCCACAGTGGGGGGAGGCATCGACACAAGCTGATAGGTTACTGTCTCAGTTTCGCTGGCTGAACGACTTACAGATATAAGTAATAGGGATACATTCTTATTTCTTGAACTAAAGGTATGGTTCGGGAAATAAGCAGGACAGGGTTTGACGGGGTAGACGTAGGAGTAAATTCATACACTGTATTAAGGGCATTGGGAAATATATACTGTAGGTATAAATAGCTGAAATATAGGTCTACTATTCCAATAAAATCAAACGGAGGGTTAAATTACTATTGTGGGTAACTGAATTCGCGTTGGGAATAGGGTTGGGCAAGGTGGTGCTGAGTTCCGCATTTTATTATATGTGAAACATTAAGGTGTAACGATCAAATACTTACTATCATCAAAGGGTTATAATTCTATTTATGATATATGGATATCCTGGCAGGGTTGTTTCAGAAAGATGAAATGATTCTGGGCTTTAGGGCAGGCGAAGCAGTCCCTCAAGTCCGATTGGGTGTCTTGTTGTCATGAGTGGAATAAAACTCTACATTTGGGGTACGATTTGAGACAAATGTTTCACATGTAATGAACGGGTTGCTTTGGCATTACCTGTAGGTTCTCGCTATAGAATTATCAAACGGAGGTTTAAATAACTTAGTTAAGTTCGCATTGAGAGTAGGGTTGGGCAAGGTGATGCTGAGTTCCGCGTTTGATTATATGTGAAACATTAAGGTGTAACGATCAAATACTTATTATCATCAAAGGGTTATAATTCTATTTATGATATATGGATATCCTGGCAGGGTTGTTTCAGAAAGATGAAATGATTCTGGGCTTTAGGGCAGGCGAAGCAGTCCCTCAAGTCCGATTGGGTGTCTTGTTGTCATGAGTGGAATGGTACTCTACATTTGGGGTACGATTTGGGTTAAATGTTTCACATGTAATGAACGGATTGTTTTGGCATTACCTACAGGTTCTCGCTATAGGATGGTCGTAGGAGTTTGACCATATAAGTTAAGAACATGATATGTTCCAATAAATTATTACTAAAAGATGTCTGTCGAGTTTGTTTGGTGTATCTTCTCGAAACAGACCGTTAGGTTGGAAACGCTGGTAACTTCATTCTCTGGGTCATAAATCCATATGTTAGTTAGGAAGGTAAAGTGGCAAGGACGCTCTATCCCCATCCGCAACAAGAGAGTAGCCGGTGTGAGTAATAAAAGATTACTACACAACCCGTCGATAGAACCTTTGTACAAAAAAACCAAGTATCTAGTGCAGATTTCTAGCTCAACGAAGGGTAAAATAAATAATGTTCTTTATATGAATTCTAATGGCTACTCCTTGTTCAACAGGAGCGTGTAATAGGCGGTAGGGGATTTTTACAAAAAACCATAAAAATGTTTTAACCATAAAGCCATTCACAATATAAGATTCCAGTTCTCAAATTTAGTTTGATCGTATTTGACAAGAAATAGGGAAAATTAGCGATTGGAAGTTACGTTCAGATAGGTTCAATTAAGTACAGATAGGCTAGCTTTAAAAATGTTAGAGATGAAGAGTCCATTTCCTGTCAAGCTTATCATAAAAGAACCTGGGTTATTACGGTGCACAACATCTCGGGGTTCCTACCGCTAGCGATCACAATTGGCCATTTCTTCAGGTATTCGTAATAAAAGCACACAACATAAGTAGGTGTTCAAGCAAATTGGACAGGTTCCGTTAAAAGTCTATAATTCAATATCAAGTAATCATAAAACGGAATGACACCGCATAGGAATCAATCCTAGTACTCATATTCAATACTAGTAAGACAGCCAGCGCCATTGCGACGGGAATAGACAACTGTATTTAAAAGATTCATGTCATGGTTCATTCGTTTTTACTCGTTCATTGCAAATCGGGACGGAGATGTGATCGCGTGCTTGGAGGTTATAATATTCATTTTTCAGGGCGAAAGGCCCAGACTCGTGGGAGTCAGTGTTTTCTCATATAATACAAAAGTGTAAATGGTCATCATCGTTTAATTTCAATAAACCTCAAAATCATTCGAGTGGTACGTGGCGGGACTGCGACGTGTCATTCGTGGTGGCCCAAATTTCATCATCCATCCACGGCGTGGTGGGTGACTGGCTGACGACGGGCGGTTCCAGGGCGGAGTTGCTGCGACGGCGGTCAGGAGGTGAGGTGTCCGGGACGGAGCCCCATGGTCAAGAGTATTTTGGTAACCCATGAGCGGGACCACACTATATATCATTCATTTTTGGTCGCCCACAAGGGGATTAATTTATTTATCATTCATTATTAGTGGCACCAAGAGGGGATCACTTCAGGCTAGGACAGCACCCCCTATTTATCAATCATTTTTGTTGGACCCATGACGGGATTCCCTTATTTATTCATCATTTTTGGCGGACCCATGATGGGAACGGATCAGCACGATTTATAAACGCGAAGATCGCAAATCACACCCAGAACGGGAAAACATATTAGTTTCACCAACACCACGGAAGGTCGGCAGCGGGACGCTTCGACGGCAACGGCTACATCGCAGGGTGCGAACGTGTGTTAAAATTATATGTGTAAATTCAGTGCGCGAAAGGGCAATTTTCGTAGTTTACAGTGAAAGTGAACGGACAATTATTGCATCAGAATACCGCGTCATAGGTATATTGTATATGCAACACGTCATCGTTACAGCGAGCACATTTCATTCAGCGGGAACTGGTCAACATTCCATTCGTCGGGTACGTTCAGTCGACGGTGTTCGGGCAACATCGGGCCGGGACGAACATTCACGAACGTTCAATCGGTGCACGGTCAGTCGACGGGCTTCGGGTGACTTCGGAACGAAACGCGATTGACAGCTCGCGAACTGTCAACTCAAGTGTCAACGTCAAGTCATTATTCAGAAGATCAAGTACAACGTCGACCAAGGTTTATTAAAGACAATAAGTGCGTTAGTTAATCAACAAAACAACGAAAAAAGTTAAGTGTAATGTTTACAAGTGTACTCTGGTGATCAACAGACTGGTAAGTCAAATACCAACCATATTACTTAGTAAACAAGTCAATGTTTACAAACTAAATATTCAATTCTAATAACATTTGGGGTCAAAGTGAATTGAAACTGAACAATAAGTTGGCTCAATAAACATAACGGGAACCAGTTATTGTTTGCTTTCAAGTTTAGTACGATTCAGTCTGTCTTGTCAGTATCATAATAGTACGAAAAGGTATTTGTGTTTTGAACAGTAATCATCAAGATTATAAGCTCAAGTAATTGGAAGTAAACATTATATCATAAACTATACAGGGTGTATTGAATAAAATAAAAGTAAACATTATTTCATAATATATACAGGGTGTATACAACAAGGGTCACAATAAACTCATAGGTTTGTAAAATATAGTATCTGTGGCTCGGTATTAAGGTATTATCGTCATCATGACCACACCACGCACAGCCAAGGCCCAATTTAAGTCCCGCTATCAAATGCTAGTGGATATTGCAGGGTCAATAGACACTGCTGCGGGCGTAGTGACAGCTGCGGTGGCTAGGAGGCAATTTCATGCTTTTTACCCACAGATAATCTCAGCATACGAGGTCATCATCAGCGCTTCGGATGCGGACATCCCCGGGGAGGAGAAGGAACAGTATGAGCAGCAGTTCTCTATCGTCAACCGGCTCCTGGTGAGACTTGAGCAGGCGACCGAACCCGCGACAGGGAGTCGAGAGTCGGACGTCAAGCCTCAAGGACAGGTAATATCAGCAAAATTACCTGCCATAGAGCTGCCCAGGTTCACGGGCAAGGTCCATGAGTGGCTATCATTCCATGACCTCTTCCAGTCTTTAGTCCACAGTAGGAATATCACTGATGCTGAGAAGCACTATTATTTAAGGGCCTCCCTGGAAGGAGAGCCCCTTTCACTCATTCGTCAATTGCCGATGGATGAGAATAATTATCCAGTGGCACTCAAGCTGCTCCAGGATAGGTATCAAAACAAGAGGCTGCTTGTAGATACTTATCTGGCTAGGATAACCAACTTACCGGTCATCATGGAAGGAAACATGCTGCATCAGCAGCACTTTTATGACACACTCAGGGAGTCACTTCAGGCCTTAGAAAAGCTGGAAATGCCGGTGACTGAGTGGTCATATATAATGGTATTTTTAATATTGCAGAAACTGCCGGTCAGAATCAGAACTGCCTATGAAGAGCGGTACGGCAAGGATGCTCAGGTCATGCCTACGATCACGCAGCTGCTGGAACTCCTGGACGAGCAGTGCAGGGTGCACCGCACAGTGGTTCCAGAGGCTTCGGGGACGTCAGCGGCTAGAGGCAGGAAGCCACCGCCGTCTCAACGGGTGCGTCGGGTTGAAGATGCACCGAGGCCCGCAGCACCAGGGAGGCCGCTGCCCGCCCAACCCAGTTCATCACATCAGGTGACATCAACTCAATGTTCCTTTTGTTTAGGTCACGGCCACACGCTCTACCGGTGCGAGGACTTCCGTCTGATGGTACCGGCAGAAAGAAAGGCATGGGCTAAGAGAACAGGTCATTGTTTCAAATGCCTAAGGTCGCACTATGCCAGGGACTGCACTCAAAAGAATTGGTGTGCTCACTGCGGTTCAGTGGAACACAATTCTTTGGTGTGCACTGGTGATGTGGTTGCATCGACGTCCAGGGGTCAAAGGCGCGTCGCAATTAACGTGGTAAGTCGGAGTCGGCAGGGTTCACGACCCACTCACTCACCACCCCAGTCACCTCAGTCAGCGCGACGGGATTCACCGTCCCAGTCACCTCAGTCAGCGCGACGGGATTCACCGTCCCAGTCACCTCAGTCAGCGCGACGGGATTCACCGTCCCAGTCACCTCAGTCATCACGACGGGGCTCACCAGTCGTGGATGAGGCACAACACATGTGGCGCACCACCCCAGAGCCGGCAACCAGGGTACCAGCCCCGACTCATCAGCAGTTGGGTGGCTATGTACCACGTCCACGGCAAGGGGCCAGGGCGAGGCAAGCTCAGGTCACATTTGAGGATCTCAGGTTTGGCTCAGGAGACCGGGATGAGACTCTGTGATGGGATCAGGCTGTTGGTAGCATCAGGGAACAGGAGTCAATCACTCTCTGCCCGACCGCGCTGATCATGGTCAGATCAAGCTCAGGCAAATACATAACAGCACGGGCGTTGCTGGATAGTGGGGCGGGAGTGTCGGTCATTAGGCAATCATTAGTAGAAAAACTAGGATTGCGCCAACAGCGAATTAATGCTAAATTGTATGGAGTAGGTAATCAAAGGGTAAATACACCGGGGTCAGCGGTCAAATTGGTTATCAAACCTGTCGGTAAACAGGTACCTATAATCAGTACTCAGGCTACAGTCATGTACTCATTAACTGGAAATATACCACCAGTTACTTCATCATTAAAAAATCATTTAGGGTTGTCAAATTTAGAATTAGCCGATGGATGGTTCGACAAGGCTAGCGATGTGAATGTCATAATAGGGGCAGATATGCTTAGTTACGTCCTAGATGGTTCAAAACTATGCACTCACATTCCAGGTCTGTCAGCCTACGGAACGTGCTTTGGTCACGTGATCATGGGGGCAGCCATTCATCCATCGACGGGGACTTCGGTGGAAGATTATGGACTGCTTGCATCCAGACTTGAGGACGTCTTGGAGCGGTTCTGGAAGACGGAGGAGCCACCTTCAGAGCCAGTCACTCATCCGGATCACTTGGAATGCGAAAGGTTGTATAATTCAAGTACTATTCGCACGGATGATGGCAAATATATAGTCCGTTTGCCTTTGCTATCAAACAGGCCGGCTCTGGGCGAGTCGAGGGCCTTAGCAACAAAACGATTTGAATCATTGGAAAAGAAAATGAGTAAATATCCCATATTTGCAGAAAAATATAGGGAGTTCATGCGAGAGTATGAGGCTCTCGGTCACATGAGTAAATCCAACTTTCAGTTCGACTCAGAACATTTTGTGATTCCCCATCAAGGTATATTCAAGCGAGACGGGGATAAGATACGCGTCGTCTATGATGGCTCTTCAAGGTCTAGCAACGGCGTATCCCTCAATCAATGCCTGCACTCAGGGCAGCCGCTACAAAGGGACATCACAAAAATAATATTAAATTTCAGACGACATCAGATCGTGTTCTCAGCGGACGTGCGCATGATGTTCAGAATGACCTGGATACACCCTGACGACAGGAAATATCAGCTGATCTTATGGCGAGAAGATCCAGCACAGGAAATTCAGGTATACGAGCTCAATACTAATACCTACGGATTACGGAGCGCGCCCTACACAGCGATAAGAACACTCTTACGCTTGGCTGACGATTGGGAGAAGGAGCACCCCAACTCTTCAGCGGCCCACGTCATAAGACGAGACGTCTTCGTGGACGATATACTCACAGGAGCGGACTCAGTCGCTGACGCTCAGCAGTTAAAATCAGAACTCATTCAACTGATGAACAGTGCGGGGTATGAACTTAGGAAATGGTCGTCAAACTGCCGCGAGCTACTGAGTGATCTTCCGACTGAATATTGCGAATCACCACGTCAATTTGATGACGACAAGACCCTCATCAAGGTTTTAGGGATTCAATGGGACCCAGTCTCAGACTCAATGTCATACGAAATCAACGCGCCGATTGGTCAACCGGTTTCAAAGCGGAGTGTGCTCAGTACTATAGCGAGACTGTATGACCCATGTGGGTACTGCTCACCTATAGTCTTCAGATTCAAAGTATTTCTTCAATCACTATTCACAGATGGTTTAAATTGGGACCAGCCTCTCAGTAACAATCAGACTGCTCAATGGACCGAGCTGATACAAGATTTAAAATATTTGTCAACTTTACAGATTCCTAGATGTGTGACACTACCGGAAGCTGCGTCATACTCACTCCACGGATTTGGAGATGCGTCGGAGCTGGGGTATGCCGCTTGTATATACCTACGTACTCAAGACACGTCAGGCAACGTTATGGTACGACTCCTCATTGCTAAGACAAGGGTCGCTTCACAGAAGGTGAAGCGTACCATTCCGAAGCAGGAACTCGCTGCTGCTCATTTAGTTTCTCAGCTGTTAAACCATGTGGCAGAAGCATACGAGGACTCTGTGGACTTTGAGAGTCTTAACGCCTGGTCGGATAGCACCATTGTGTTATCATGGTTAAGTACAAAGCCTCACATGTTACAGACGTTTGAATGTAACAGAGTACAAGACATTCAACGAACGAAACGCTCTATGACATGGCGTCACATAAGATCGGAATTAAATCCGGCTGACAAGGCATCACGAGGACTGTCAGCGAAGGACATCATTGGCTATAAATTATGGTGGTCACCAGAATGGTTACAACAAGACAAGACTCAATGGCCGACACTGCCAGTAGTCGTGCCGCCAAATTTACCAGGCTTCAAGAAGCTGGTAAATATAATCAGCCCTCAAGAAACGTGGGAAGATGATCTATTGGAGCGGATCAGCTCGTACAGTAAGCTCATCAATGTCACAGCCTACGTGCTCAGGTTCGTGAAGAACATAAGATTGCCTAAGGAGGAAAGAAACCTTAGAGCGAGCCTTTCACTCGATGAAACTCGCGAGGCAACTAAGCACTGGATCAGAAAAACTCAGCTAGACTCATACAGAGAGGAAATCACAATGGTCAAGAAAGGAAAATTGGTATGTAAATCCCTTCAGAAGCTCAGCGTGTTCGTGGACGAACAGCACTTCATCCGGGTCGGGGGACGACTACGGAAATCAAATCTTTCGTATGGAGCGAAACATCAATATCTCATGCCTAAAGATCACAAGTGGACTCGACTACTAATCGAACACTATCACAAGGCGTATTGTCATGCGGCGACAAACGCACTCATCGCAATACTTAGACAGGAATATTGGATACCGTCTATAAGACGTCAAGTTTCAAAGGTCATAGGAAAATGTATGAAATGTTTCAGATTCAACGCCACGAGTCAACCGCCAATCATGGCAGACCTTCCAGCTGATAGGATAACAGCTGTGAGAGTGTTTGCGGGAGTGGCTACAGACTTTGCGGGGCCATTCCTGGTCAAGAGCAGCTTGCTCAAACATGTCAGATCATCAAAAGCTTACCTATGTATTTTTGTATGTTTAGGAACGAAAGCGGTTCATCTGGAGCTCGTCTCGTCGCTCAGCACGGAGAGCTTCACTGCGGCACTCACGAGGTTTGTCAGCCGGCGAGGGCTGCCGGCACTAATCAGGTCAGATCGGGGCACGAACTTTGTCGGATTCAATTCCTACATCAGGGAAGTCAATCAATTTCTCATACACAATCAAATTGTTCTTCAAGATGAGGCTCGCAAACAGAACGTACGGTGGGAGTTTAACCCTCCTGGGGCCCCTCATATGTCTGGTTTGGTTGAAGCCGGGGTCAAGAGTGTTAAGAATTTGCTCAAACGAGAAATTGGGGATACGATACTCACGTATGAGGAACTTTATACGATATTCACCAAAATTGAGTCCATTCTTAATTCACGGCCTTTGATACCAATGTCAGAAAACCCGTGTGATCTTGAAGTTCTTACTCCCTCTCATTTCATTATAGGCCATCCTCTAGTAGCCTTGCCAGAACCTCACTGGAAGGATACAAAAATATCACGTTTGTCACGCTTTCAGGCCATTCAACGGCATTCGCAAATGATATGGTCACGATGGCACAAAGAATACCTTAATACCTTGCAGGCACGTAATAAATGGTATAATCATTCGTTAGCTATAAGAGTAAATGATTTAGTACTCATTATTGATGAAAACACGGCACCTCTGTATTGGCGGAGAGGTCGCGTTATAGAGTTGTTTAAAGGATCTGACGATGTCATCAGATCAGTCAAATTAAAGACTCAAAATGGAGAGCTTATAAGACCTGTGGTCAAATTGTGTAAGCTACCTATTGAAAATGACTCATGTTAGTATGTAAGGTGTGTGTAGGCTTACCACTCACTATTTGAGCCTACTGTTATTTCATTTCTAAAATCATGGTGTTTCAATGTCTTGTGTATTCGGTCCTTAGTCATACCGTTTCATAAGTTATTATTTGTCATATTTATGGTGTATATTTGTACCTGTTCAGTACAAACACTGATACAAGTGGACGTAGTTACGCGAAAACGTTCCAACCCACAAGTCACTCGAAAATGAGTTACCATAACCAGGGTACTATTTTTGACATATTACATCATTGTGCACACAAAGATGCTAGTATTTTTAGGTTAGTTTCATCAATAAAGTTTGACCCATATGTTCCAACCCACCATTATGCCATGGACGTGTACTCAAAATAAAGTAAAAACATTACATGCATACTGAAACATATTGTTAAAAACTCTTAATAGAATAACATATCGTTATAATGTTCCACTTGTCTTGAAACATTATACTAAATTCATAAAACGCACATTTAATTGTTTCTCAAATGATCCATGTGGGTTGGAACGTTTTTGCAAAAATTTTATTCATTTTTTATTTCTGCAAAAATGTTCCATGTAATTTGAAACCTTTTAGATTAATCCATACTGTTTTTTTAAGCTGCGAAGACTGTTCTAAATAAATTGGAACGTTTTATTATAATATGTTATTTTCTAATTTTTTGCTATAAACGATCCACATATACTTGATCCATTTTTGCTATTAAATATGTTCGAGAGAAAAAAATATTTTTTACCAAAATAAATAACTATGGTATATTTAAGTTTATGTATTTAGTCAAAACAATCAATGGACTATTTACAATAAAAGTGGCAACATTATTACTCTTTGCTCCCGTAAAATGACAGCACCAACCAAACGCAAATTCCATCGGGTCTATAAAATCAGTGGTATACAGGTTTGTCGCGATCATCATCCTCCTAGCGTTATTATTCCCGATAGCGTTATTGTGCCCCTAAAGGAGCCCGGGGTCCGCTTTGACACCTAATCCCAAGATTTGGCATAGGCACTAGTTTTACGAAAGCGACTGCCATCTCTTCCAACCCAGAGGGAAAACTAGACCTTATTGGGATTAGACCGGTTTCCTCACGATGTTTTCCTTCACCGAAAAGCTAACGGTAATTCCATACATAAGTTCCGAAAAACTTATTGGTACGAGCCGGGATTCGAACCCACGACCGCCGCTTTTAAAAACATTTCAAATCACCACTCAAAAAGTTACTGCGGTGCTATTACGAACTTCGAATCTTGAATTTCGTATATCTCCGTCTCGGTCGCTCAATTACCATAAACCATAAGTGCGATGGAGACGGAGATATACGAAGTTCGAGATTCGAAGTTCGTGGTAGCGCCGCTGTTTCTCTAAAAAAACTGAGGAGTAATGAGTCTTTAAAAGATGGAAGAGGTGGCACAGGTGGCTATAATAAAGTATCGGATGAGCATAATGATTTCATTTATTTTTAGAGATTATTAACAAACTTCCTAAATATGAATCTCATTATAGGAGAGATAAAAATAACGACGCTTTATACTTGCAACCAGGAATGACAGTAGCAAATATTTATGATGTATATACACAGGAATTTACACTTAAATATAACGATGAGCACAAATGTGTTTCTTTCGAATATGTAAAAAAGGTATTTCTTACCAAATTTAATTTAAGATGCAAATCGTTAAAAAAAGACACATGTAACAAATGCGATAAATATCAAATGAGAATTCGTGATGCCAAAAGTGCCGACGAAAAAGAAAAAGTAGAAGAAGAAAAAATACAACATTTAAGCGTGGCTGAAAATTTGAGACGGCAAATGAAGAGATATTTTGAGCAAGCACAAAATTCACCCTCAGTGGAATGCTTAACCTTTGATTTGGAGAAAACATTGCCTTTACCCCGCATTCCGACGAATATTGCATTTTACAAAAGGCAGTTGTGGTTATACAATAGTGGTATCCATAGTGCATCTAATGATACTGGGCATTGTTATGTATGGGTAGAAGGAGAGGCAGGAAGAGGTGCACAGGAAGTAGGTTCGTGCCTAATAAAATATATTAATCAAAAACTAAAACCCACGGCTGAACATTTAATCCTATGGAGTGATTGCTTGCGGTGGTCAGAATAGAAACATCAAAATCGTCCTAATGATGAATGCCATCTTAAGCTCTCATCCAACCCTGAAAACCATATCATTCCGATTCCTTGAGTCAGGCCATACTTTCTTACCAAATGACACAGATTTCTCAAAAATTTAAACCGCACTCAAGCACCATCAACGCGTATATACACCTGAAGAATACATCAATATTATTAAAACCTGTAAAAAAGTTAAACCTCTTCAAGTTTACAAAATGACAAAGACTGATTTTTTTAGTACAACTAAACTGGACAAGAAGATTATCAATAGGAAGAAGTTTACAGACGCATCTAAAGTTAACTAACTTTAGATGCGTCTGTAAACTTCTTTTTTCTTCTTCCTTTCCTTAGGCTACATACAAAAGAAGTTAAGTTGGATAAAAATAAAATGTTTTCTATTTTTATGCGGTCTACGATGGAAGACGATTTCAATGAGTTAAAAATTGATAAAAGAATAAAGCGAGAACTGCAATACATAAAAGAATCTGATTTTTGTTTATTGTGGCCTAATGGCAAACCGATTGCTCCAGCGAAATTAGTGGACTTACAATCCATGTACCACTACATACCTAAGGATTGCCTTCAATTTTATAGAACGCTTCAAAGTTCTGAAGAAGCTACTGATGATGTTGATGGGTTTGGTGGAGTTCCGGACTTCGAGATCATAGAATACGATGATGATTGAATGTTTAATATAAGTTTTTGATAATTTTTGGAACCATATCAGCTAATTTTTGGCATAGGTTCTAAGCTCAAAAATTCACGTATTACTATTTTTTTTGTTATATATTTTTAAAAAATTTTTGTTGTTTTTGTATGTTCGTCATTGTTATTTATTATTTTACATATTAAATTTATTTTAGATATATTTATAATACACTTAAATTCGTTTTGGAACGTTTATGCATAATTGCTATTTAACAAGGTTCATACAAAATTAAATTTTGCAAAAACGTTTCAAACTCGTTTTACCTATTTATATGCTCCTTGTATTATGTATTTACAAAAAATATGCATATCATTCAATAACCAGTTTGGCATTCCACAGTAAAACCAATAGTATTTGCCTGAAATAATTACAGGGAAAAAGTGTACCGCTAAAACACAAAATTGCGTTTATCTCAAAATGGGTTCGCTGTGGGTTGGAACGTTTTCGCGTAACTACGTCCAAGTTCAGTGTGTTTTTCAATATGTTTCAATGTCATAATTATACTTGCTTGCATGTATTCAGCTTATCTTTTCCCGGCGGGCGGAGGAAATGTTCAAGCAAATTGGACAGGTTCCGTTAAAAGTCTATAATTCAATATCAAGTAATCATAAAACGGAATGACACCGCATAGGAATCAATCCTAGTACTCATATTCAATACTAGTTAGACAGCCAGCGCCATTGCGACGGGAATAGACAACTGTATTTAAAAGATTCATGTCATGGTTCATTCGTTTTTACTCGTTCATTGCAAATCGTGACGGAGATGTGATCGCGTGCTTGGAGGTTAGAATATTCATTTTTCAGGGCGAAAGGCCCAGACTCGTGGGAGTCAGTGTTTTCTCATATAATACAAAAGTGTAAATGGTCATCATCGTTTAATTTCAATAAACCTCAAAATCATTCGAGTGGTACGTGGCGGGACTGCGACGTGTCATTCGTGGTGGCCCAAATTTCATCATCCATCCACGGCGTGGTGGGTGACTGGCTGACGACGGGCGGTTCCAGGGCGGAGTTGCTGCGACGGCGGTCAGGAGGTGAGGTGTCCGGGACAGAGCCCCATGGTCAAGAATATTTTGGTAACCCATGAGCGGGACCACACTATATATCATTCATTTTTGGTCGCCCACAAGGGGATTAATTTATTTATCATTCATTATTAGTGGCACCAAGAGGGGATCACTTCAGGCTAGGACAGCACCCCCTATTTATCAATCATTTTTGTTGGACCCATGACGGGATTCCCTTATTTATTCATCAGTAGGTTTAATAAAGTAGGTAAATAAGTGCAATTTACAGTAGAGTCGTCAATAAGTTTGCTTTAAAGTTTAAGATAATATTCCTGGATTTGTTTAGAGCTCCTTCAGAGCTACGGGGTCGAGTATTCTTAAGGGGTTTATTCGGGGGTAAGGGTTTCGTGAACAGGAGAAGTTACAGTTTGTTACATAAGTTTCTTAAAATATCACGCCGTTAGCCTACGAATGTCAAATAACGTTTTGTATGGCAATCGAACCACCTTAAGAATGCAATCTGCCAGTACCTATAAGGTTGAAATGTGCATAATCTCTTTTTCGACTAAAATATCTGGTATGGGGTATGGGTATACCTTATCCTTTAATTTTCCATTTTCTAGTATGAAGTACCAACTGGATTATTTTGAAAAAAATACACATTGCAGATCTTTATATAAGCAATTACTTACCGAAGAACTGTTGGTGTCGCTTTTCTAGAAAGCCAGAAAAAAAAATACTGAAGTTATATTCCCTACATTTATCCAAGATTTTTTTTGAAAAAATAAAATATTATTTAAAGAATAAAAGGTTTACGTTCATCGCTTTAGCCAGTGTGGGTTTTTTTTTGTTTTAGTAAAAAGTTTTAAAAAATCATTATCTCAGAAAATCAAAGATAGGAAGCTGAAACTCATAGGAAAAAGTACTTGCCATGAGGGCTCCTAATAAAAAAAAATACAGTAAACATTTGATGGAAGGGTCGATTTTCCATGAAAACACGGCTACGCTCTTTCTGATGTCATAGATATCATAGTGGGGCAGACTGCCGGAACAAATTGTCGTAAATGCGGACACACCGGACAAAAGCACTAAATTTTTTTCAGGTACTAGTTAGGTACATAGCTTTACGGTTTTGATAGGAACCAGCTCCTACGAAGACCATCTTTTTTATATGGGAGGACGACGGAGGAGTTGGTTCCTATCAAAAACTTTAAGCTACTTACCTAACTAGTAAGCTTGTCCCAGAAAAAAATGTCGCTTATAAATTAGTAAAAATTCCATATTAATTATTAAAATTCAACAAATTTTCCAATACAGGTATATTTGATATTCCTTTCAATATTATTATTTACACATAAAGATCAGTTTAAGATTGGTTCATCCAGAAACTTATTAATTTTCCTTTGACCCCTGCCATCAAGTTTTGTACATCGTCATCGGTGATTAGTTTGGATGCTTCATTCCACTTCCGTTTGAAGTTTTCGACTGAAGTGTCATTACTTTTAGGTTTTAAAAGCTTCTGTTTCACACGAGCCCAATATTTCTCAATGGATCGTAGCTCCGGGCAGTTGGGAGGATTGAGGTGTTTTTCAACAAAATCGACATTATTTGCTTTCTTCGTGTAGTGATACGTGGTTAAATCAGGCCAGAACAGTACAGGTGAAGTATGCCTCTTAATGAATGGCAACAATCGTTTTTTGAGGCACTCATTCAGGTACAAATCACCATTTACGGTTCCATTAGTGTTACATATCGGGCGGGACGAGTGAAACAACGGCTGCTCATATTCGCACTGACGTTTATTCGACATAGCCATCCAATGCATACATAACATCTCTTCCCGTTTTAATTTGAAGCATGCATCTTATTCTAACTTACAAGTTAACATTCGTTCATACAGTAAAAACATTATTCATACAGAAAAAGGGTTTATAATTCTTCCTGGGAATTGGTCGCAACAGCATTCCAGATGAACCGGTTCTATAGTTCTGATCAGGGGGGTCCACCTGGGGTTCTTCCTGTGGTGGATCAACATCATTGTGGGAAGCTTCGTTATAGTCCTCAACATCCCCTATGCCCGCCTGAGTATTCCTAGCCGGTACACCGACTTCCTCCCCCTCCTCGATCCGTTGGCCCGCGGCGCGCTCCTGGTCGCCGGGCGCCGGCCCTGGCGCGGCCGCCTCGCGTGAGTCACCGCTGTCATGGGATGGGGGTATGTCCGGTACGTCTACACTCGGGTAGTTTGAATAATGGAATCCGTTGCTGTCCAACCCTTTATACGGTATTAATTGGTTTATATGTTTTTTTAGTTGTACTTGCGTTAACTTATCCTTAACTAAATATACTGTTTTACATAATCGCTTAACTATGATTCCCCTGTTCCACGTAAAGTTTTTGTTTGCGTTATTTTTTTTAAACATCACATTGTCACCCGGTTTGAAACATGAACTATTTTTCCCTCCATATGCTTCACTCTGTAAACACTGATTACGCACAACAACTTTAGAAAGAATGGACGAGGCCGGTGTTGGCGGCGCATTTAATAAGTCCAAGCGCGAACGAAGTTTGCGACCAAATACGATTTGGGCAGGTGAAGTTCCCGTAGTGCCATGCACGGAATTCCTATAATCAAAAAGGTACTTAAATAGATTCTCATCAACTTTTTTTTGATTAGCGCTTATCATTAAACACGCCCGTATGCCTTTTTTCGCTACTTTCACGTACGACTCCGCCTGCCCATTACTAGCCGCGTGATACGCGGGCGATGTCACATGCGATATTCCATTTACTGAGCAAAATCTTCGAAATTCATCGGACGAAAAACATGTGGCATTGTCACTAACTAGCGTGTTAATTAACCCAAATCGTGACATTAATTCGTACAATTTCGATATAACGACAGCCGACGAAGAAGAACTCACCCTGTACACTTCGACCCACTTCGAGTACGCATCTACTATTACTAAATACGACTGATTATTGACAGGTCCCAGGAAATCCACATGTACCCTATAAAATACCTGTGGAGGGTATGGCCACACCGAGAGCGGAGCGCGCGCCGGGGACGGTCTCAGCTGGGTACAAATTTCACAACTGGCTATCATCGTTTCGATAGCATCGTCTATGCCTGGAAACCAGACCCTACCCCTAGCTTCTGCCTTGCACTTAACAATACCCAAGTGTGACTTATGTAGTTCGGATAAAATCCTGCTCTTTAATTTTTCGGGTATTACAATTTTATGACCCCGCATAATCACCCCATTTTCAAATGCCAATTGATTTTTACACAAAATATATGGTCGAATACATGAATCCATCACCTTTTTTGGCCAACCGTTTATTATGAACTTAATCACACGATTCAAAATCGGATCCGTCTCTGTTTCTTTACGCAACTCGTTTAACGTAATAGGAACACTATCATCAACCACGAAGTTTAAATAGGTAGCCCGATCTTCGATACACGTTGATGCTCCGTCCGTGGTGTGTCCCGGGAGTCCCGGCCCGCTTAGTGAGTTATCATTGTTTACACTTGCTCGTGATAGGTATAGTTGTTATTTTCTAAGCCGTCCGTTCTGCAGTGCGGCGTTCTTTAGTGCGGAACGGACGGCTTAGAAAATAACAACTATAATCGGCACTGTTATTCGCGCTGCGAATATATTCGATAACATAGTTGTAGGCAGTTAAAAACATTGCATATCTCTGCAGTCTATTAGCGGATACCTCTGGGATGCCGCGATGTGGTCCGAAAATGCTGGTAAGGGGTTTGTGGTCCGTGCGGAGCACAAATGGCACAGCCCTACCATAGAGGTATTGATGAAATCGACGCACGCCAAATATAATTGCTGTAGCCTCTTTTTGAATTTGAGAATAATTCTTTTCAGCCGAATTTAGCGTGCGCGAAGCATACGCAACCGGGCGTTCTAGTCCATCGTTGCCGACTTGACTCAAAATCGCGCCAAGGCCATTCGGAGACGCATCCACTGTCAAAATGACCTTTGTGTTTGAATTAAAATGCGCCAGGACTTGATCCGATGCCAGGTATTCTTTTATCGCATGAAACGCTTGGTCATGCTCCGCATCCCAGTGCCACTTACTACCCTTTTGTAATAAGTTATACAGCGGACTTAGGATAGACGATGCCCCAGGAACAAAATTCCTGTAGTAGTTTACGAAACCCAGGAACGACTGTAACTTATTGACGTCCGTTGGTATCGGTGCATTTAACATAGCACTAACTTTTGCGGGTGACTTTTTCAACCCCTCTTTACTTATGACGTAACCTAAATACTCCACTTCGTCCTTAAAAAACTCACATTTAGTTTTTTGAAGTGTTAATCCCGCGTCTTGCAGCCGTTGCAAAACTGCATGCAATCTACTTAAATGCTCGGACCTATCGCTTTCGGTTACCAAAACATCGTCCAACATACACAGTACGCCTTCGATACCGGCTAATACCCCCTCCATTACCCTCTGAAAAATAGAGGGGGCACTGCATAGCCCATATGCTAATCGTGTATAGGAAAACAATCCTCTATGCGTATTTATGCAAGTAATTTTTTGTGATTCCTCATCTAAAACGCACTGTGCATATGCTTGAGAAAGGTCTAGCTTAGAGAAATGTTGACCGCCGTGGAGTCTAGCAAACAATTCGTGCGCGGTCGGCAAAGGATATTGTTCCACGATCAGCTGTTTGTTGAGCGAAACAGAGTAGTCCGCGCACAGGCGCAGCGAGCCGTCGCGCTTCAACACCGGCACGACGGGCGAAGCATATGACGAGTGCTCAACCGGTTTTAATATGCCTACATGCACGAGCCGATCTAATTCTTTATCAATTTTATCGCGTAAAGCAAATGCTACCGGCCGCGGCTTGAAAAATATTGGTCGAGCATCCTTAATTAAATTTAGTGTCACTTTATATTTATTAAAGGTTCCTAGCTCGTCTGAGAAAACGGAAGGATATTTTAAATGCAATTGATCGATCATGCTTGTTGATTGTTCACAAAAATTTACCGGAATCATTTCTAACTTATTTAACGATATAAAATCCCTGCCTTATATCGACACTGCACCGCCACGAATGACGTACACATTTAATGTGTTCGTTTTGCCTGCATACGTAAACGGTAGGCGCGCAACTCCTAAGCAATTAATGGTATCACCCGTGTAAGTTAGCAATTTTTTACCAGTTGTTAACAATGCCACGTCCATAAAATATTTTAAATATATATGCTCAGGGACCGCCGTGACAGCTGACCCGCTATCAACTTGGAACTTCATTTGCACTCCACGGACATGAACTAACTCAGACATAGGCTCGCCTGTTAATGAGCGAATATTATAGCACTCACCGTCATCACCGCTCTCGTCCACAATCTCCTCCCCTACAAAATTTAACTTTTTACACATACGGCGCAAATGACCCTTAACGTGACACTTATTGCACTTATGGTTGGCAAACCGACACTTATCAGCCGTGTGATTGTTAAAACCACAAACGGAACACAACACTTTAGCACTTTGTTGATTCCTTGACGCGATCTTGAACAGGTGCTCCGCGCGCGACGGCCCCGGCCCGGCGGCCGCGGTGGCCCCTGCGCGCGCGCAGCGCACACTCTCGGCAAGTTCTACCGCTTTTGACAACGTTAAATCAGTCGGGTTCTGAGCAAACAACTTCTCTCGCTCCGCTCCTGGAAGCATGCCCATTACGAAACGGTCTCTCAATGCCTCTTCCACTTTTAGAAACCCGCACTGTGCAGTTAACCCGCGAAGTCTTGCCGCCCACTGAGGGTAGTTTTCCCCTTCATTTTGCACCGCCGAATAAAACTTGTACCTTTCGTTAAATCCACAAGTCTTAGGAGTAAAGTGACTGTCTAGTAATGCGCATATATCATCAAATGGAACCGTTGCAAGGTCTTTCGGTAATGCCAGGTCTGATGCCAGCTTGAATGTGGCATCGCTGAGTGCGCTCAGCAGGATCGCGCGTCGTTTCACCCCCGTAGCATCCTTTTTGTCGTCAATTTCGTTCGCGATGAACCATTGTTTTAAACGTGCTTGGTACACATTCCACGTTTGTGTATTGTGATCAAAATTTGGATAAATTCCGATTTGAGCCATATTTTCCACAATCACTATTCACTTTTTCGCACACGCGGGTAGATCGTCGCCAGTGTTACATATCGGGCGGGACGAGTGAAACAACGGCTGCTCATATTCGCACTGACGTTTATTCGACATAGCCATCCAATGCATACATAACAATTAGTAAAATATGGTTTACTGCGTTTGCCACATGAACAGATCGCCTGCCACGCGAGAACTTTATTTGCAAGTTTATCCATTTTGATGACCTTATGTTCTTCACTTACTGCTTTTCTGTCGGTCCCAGAATAATAGTGGTGTCCTGGAAGTGATTTGAATTCAAGTTTGCAGTAAGTTTCGTCGTCCATAACAGTACAATAATTTTTATTCGTCATTTTTGAATAAAGCTTTCTAGATCTGGTTTTAGACTCTTTTGACAGTTTTGCATTTCTATTGAGCACTTTAGTTTGTTAAAACGTTTTTATAGAATTATTTCTCTTCACTCGTTGCACAGTAGATTTCGAGGTTTTAAACTTTTTGCACAAGTTTCGTACAGAGAGGGTAGGTTTTTTTCTGTAAAGCTGTTATAATCTTCTTCTCGATATTCTTGTTTACAAACCCTGGTTTACGTCCACTTCCAGGCCGTCGCCGTATACCACCAGTCTCCCTGAACCATTTTAAAACCCTTTGAACGGTTTTTGTAGACTTTTTAGCACCGTTGCCACTTTTTTCGCAGAGATGCCTCCATATTGAACATATTTGTACAAAAATTTTTCGTGTAACTTTTCTTGCACCGACGACATCGTTGAACATCTAGTACTGACAGCGTTTTTTATTATTTCAATTTATACAAATGAATGACCATCCTAACGGAGAGTATAGTTTTCAAACTTCTTGATATTTCATCCTGATATACCACCCCATCTAATAATGAGCGACATTTTTTTCTGGGACAAGCTTACCTGAAAAAAATTTGGTGCGTTTGTGCAGCGTGTCCACATTATCATCTTCAGTGTTCACCTAAAAGGATCGTCATTACAATAACCACAATTTAATAATAACAAAAATAATAAATCAGAATTATGTGGTTATGTAATTATGTTTGTAATTTTTGTATGTAATAGGCAAGTAAATAAGGCGCTAAAAGGTTGAAAGGACCGCACTTAATTAATTTGTACACGTTTCCAGTCCCTGGTTCAATGCACGGAACATTTCAATAACCATTTTAAGACCCTTGAATTTTTAGCTCGTGGCAAGCTTGACCGTTTCGTTTTTAATATTGTTCACGTCCGAAATGCGTGAGTAATTTCTATTAACAGTTCAGAAACTCATATAAGCGTACCTATTATAAAATATTTCGGTCCCGACGAACGGATTGCTACGTGGTAGGTATTGCCAACCCGTCACACTGCCTAACAAAGTTAGGGCCCCCTGGCACAAAGGAATGTCATCTCGCACACATTAGGAGCAGCCCAAATTGGACAAACTTCTAATATACAGAAGACTACCGCTCTGCATGCTCTGTTGATAATGTTTTTGTGTTCCTGGTGGTAAGAAGGTTACACAGAGCACCAGAGTATGCGCTGTAATGAGTATATGGGATCTACTTAATATATTGTGTCTATGACAGTAGTCGTTAAGCCGAGTTAGAGAGGCTTTCGGGCGGCTTAAGAACCTCTAACAGTGGAGTTGCCCACTCACTTGACAAAGGGGGGACAACTGTTACTTGCGTCCGCAGGAGCTACCTACCACAACCCTGCACGTCTCCCCTGGGTGGTACTAAAACGTGACAAACTCAAAGGCCAAATAATGTTAGCCATACGATTAAAAAAAATTGTGCCTGAATTTATATTTGACTGTTAAACAGGGACTAATTTCGGTTAAGGTTATACCGGTGTGAAACCGGTATTCCATTACTATACCGTTTTACAATAAAGATTCGATTATCAGTTACCTGTATTTGTTTAAAAGGTTACCGAAACCTTTATAATACCGTTTCCTAACCGGTATTATTTTGTTACCAAAAACTTTTGTTCTTTAAGCGGTAGGTCGATCACGTAACGCATTGTACGAACGTCGTCGGGTAGGTCTAAATGTCACTTTTTATAAGGAAAATTGACAGTTAAATTGTACCGACGCACGTTCGGAACGTTACGTGTTTACCCCTCGGGTCGACCTCACCCGAATCGCCGAAGTTAAAATATCGGTTACGTTTATGAAAGCGGTGATGGTACCGAAAGTATAACGGTAACCGTTATTTTTCGGTAGCGAAATACCAGCATGAAGGTTACCCGGTATTATTACGGTGATGCAGATTGCAGATGCAAATGCGGTGTTAACACAGCAGATTTTCAAATCAACAAAGGGTGGCTATGTACATGTGACCAAACATCGACAAGTAAAGGTTTCTGCTCTGTATTAGATAAGTCCTACCTTCGCATGCCAGAGTTGTAATATTAAATTAAAATAAATAAGTAACGCGTGTTGCATGAACCCGGTTTTTGGAAGTAGGCTTATTAGAATCAGGCGTAACTACTCCTAGTTATATTAGGAAACTTACATTAACAAAAGAAAATACGTTTATCCATAACATAGTCAGAGAAGTTACAACAAAGAGAAAAGTAGTGGAACGCTGTTAGGACCCTTTACTGGGCGGGTTGGTACAGTACTCGTATAAATAGCAGTAAGGTTAATGAATACAGCACGTCACAAACATCGGAACACACCTCTATTTTCAAGGCATTATGGTGCATGTGCCGATATTTTTTAAGAGTGCTCTTCAAAAAAGCGCTCGCTCAGAATTCGGTATTTTGACAGGCGTAGTGCTTTTGTGTGTGTAAATACTACTACCACCCACACAAACGTACCTAACCCCCACATGCACAGCTAGATCGCACCAGCCGCGGGTGCCGTCCCTTTCTAGCTATATGTAAGTGCGATCGGGATAGAACTAACCGCGGAGCTTGCCGATGCAAATAGCTGTATAGCGCACCGTTGGAATTCGCTCCGTGACCGATATTGATACTTGCACTAAAAAGTGGTAAACATTACTTCGCTAACATGATGCTTTAACTTGAACAAAGTAAGTATTTGATTTTTGTGCACATGTTTTCTATTTATATTAAAATACTATGACAAAGTATATTCATTCTTTTTTACTAGCTTTATATTAACTTGCACTGTTCGTATGTATGTAAATATGTAAGTTGTCCGTCAAAATTTGTAATTCATTTTTCAGTCACTTCCCGTTATCCAATTGAGCTGAAATTTTGCATGCATGTGTATATCGCATGACAATGCAATATTATGATGATTTGGAGCTGATCTAATGCTGGAGTAGGAAGTTGGCCATAGGAACTCCGCAATAAAACGACACAACCCTATCGAGTTTGGGCTCGTTATAATCGTCTCAATGAGTTTTTGATGATGGTATGCAGAAAAGTACAGTCGGCAATAAAAGCTTGTACCAAAAATGAACATTTTGACAGCAACTTATTTTTGTATAAAATAAACTAACAAGTTTTAAAGTTGTCAGTAATAAGAATAATAATTTGCTGTCTGGCACTACTACTTTCTAGCCGTGTAGTACTGTCGGGTACTACACGGCTAGAAAAACACCGATTTATGCCTGCTTCCTGGACCTCTCCAAGGCCGTCGACAGAGTGGACTACAATATTCTCTGGGCAAAACTGGAGGAAGCAGATATTCCGGGTGATTGTACAGGTTTGTTGAGGTACTGGTACCAAAACCAATTAAACCAGGTGAGATGGGCCAGGACTTTGTCCACAGATTACAGGTTGGAATGTGGAGTACGGCAGGGGGGCCTGACGTCTCCTAAACTGTTCAACTTTGACTTATGTCAATTAGTACTGCAGTTCTTTTTAGGGTTCCGTAGCCAAATGGCAAAAAACGGAACCCTTATAGATTCGTCATGTCCGTCCGTCTGTCTGTCTGTCTGTCCGTCCGTATGTCACAGCCACTTTTTTCCGAAACTATAAGAGCTATACTGTTGAAACTTGGTAAGTAGATCTATGTATTCTGTGAACCGCATTAAGATTTTCACACAAAAATCGAAAAAAAAACATTAAGTTTTAGGGGTCCCCATACTCAGAACTGAAACTGAAAAAAAATTTTTTTATTAAACCCATACGTGTGGGGTATCTATGGATAGGTCTTCAAAAATGATATTGAGGTTTATAACATAATTTTTTTCTAAACTGAATAGTTTGCGCGAAAGACACTTCCAAAGTGGTAAAATGTGTGTCCTGTAACTTCTAAAATAAGAGAATGATAAAACTAAAAAAATATATATATATGATGTACATTACCACAGATGTATGAATATATTATAAAGTATTCTATGCTCTGAGTACATTACCATGTAAACTTCCACAGAAAATTGGTTTGAACGAGATCTAATAAGTAGTTTTTTTTAATACGTCATAAATCGTAAACCGCAATTTATTTCACGGAACCCTTCATGTGCGAGCCCGACTCGCACTTGGCCGCTTTTTTTTAAATGTATAATAATAATTGCTAACATAGTTTTAAGTTTATTTTGTTACTAACAGTGTATGCACTATCACATGGTCTGAAATAAAACTATGGAATTGAATTGAATTAAACGAGGATTTGAAAGACGATAAGGATATTGACCGGGAGAGGAGGGCCTTATCAGTCCGCTGCAACATGCTGGCACGCAGATTTGGTAAGTGTAGCAACGAAGTCAAAGTGACATTGTTCAATGCATTTTGTCAGTGTTTCTACACTTGCCAACTGTGGTCTAAATTTATGCGAAAGTCGTACAGCACCATGAGGGTGCAATATAATGATGCATTTCGCACGCTCATGCGGCTGCCGCGCTACTGCAGCGCGTCCAGCATGTTCGCTGAGGCGCGGGTGCCAGATTTCTTCGCCGTAATGAGGGCGAGAGTTGCCGCTTTCTGGGACAGGCTGGGGCGCTCTCAGGACGAGATCCTCCAGGTCATCTACAACGACCTGGAGAGCCCTTTTTTCCGATATTGGCTAGATAGCCAATGCACAGATGTGCATGATGAAATATTTAAGAACTTCACTTAGGCGTCAGATAGCTAACAATTGTGCGTGGAATTATAAATCTGGTATCTAAGAAATTTCTTTAACCTTGGTCAACCAATATGGAAAACGCAAATCCGTTGAAGAGAGCAATGGTGGAAGAAAATAAATGGCTCTTTAACGGTTTAGAAAACGGCCGAAGGGGCACAATCAATTCAATCAAATTAAAATGCCTGACTGGTAGAGAATGCCTCATGGCATTAAGTCCGCCATTTTTACTTTCCGTTGTATAGTGCAATAAAGTTTAATTAAATAAATAAATCAAGAGTTTACAGAGCAGCATTTGATCTTAATTAAATAGCTATGCCGTACAATCATCATTGCAGCGGTTGGTATCTAAGAAATTCTTAGACTTAGCTTAGGGCCTAGAGGCAACATACCAACGGAACTAGTAATGTGCAAAGAACGAAAGTTTCTTCCTACATTACCCAGTTTTGAACGAAGACTATTTTTTCTTTGTACATTACTAGTAATGTAACTCAGTAATGTACGAAGAACAAGGGGATCATTTTTTTGATGTTTTAGTTTAACATTTTAATTTTAATTAAGTATCTTGTCAAACTTGTATTTGTATTTTGGGTTATGTTTCGCCTGTGAATAAATGATTTATTATTTATTATGTATGGCTTTCCCGCTCACGGGACAATGATGTCCCGGACCTTTGGGAGGCGTGCGTGGGGCTAGGTACCTACAAAGTACCAACTGAGCCAACACGTAGAGGCCCTTTTGACAATTTAATGAAATGCAAGGAGTACACCGAGCGGATGCTGTCCCTGCCCGTGTCATGGGACGCACACAGAGACAGCACCCGCTGGGGTGTATAGGGACTATTGCTGGTTGATGGAATCTAAAGAAAACGGGTTATTGGGTGAAAATGATGGACTAGTGGCTGGGCTATTGGGTGAAACATCGGACGCCTGCCTAATAAACTGTCTCATTTTTTATCTCTGGCAGACGGTGACTCGCCAACTGCTAGATGGGCCCATATTATTAGCGACATTAAAAAATTGCCTTAGGGCAACACCAGTCAGAGAGGCTGGGGGGGTAGAGAGGTGGCACTGGACTTTAAACATATAGCCAACTCGCCACTTAGGTGTCCACATCTACCCTCGAGCAACAGCTCTTGCGACTTTACTCTGGACAGCCAGTTAAGGCAAGCCAGAGGTGGGGGGCCTGTCCAACCAACCACCCGATCGGCTCAGCCTGACCACAGGACACCCCCAGGGGCACTCAGGTACGTAGGGTCGCTACTCCCTAACAGCCCGCCACAAGCTGCCTTACGTTGACTGATTATTATTATTATTATGTCAATCACTCGTTCAAATTGAAAATGCCTCGTAAATCTACTATTGGTAAATGGTTAGAAACGTACCCGGAACTGGTTTATAAAGAACAAGATTCCGTGATACACTGTTCTGTTTGTTATGTTAATTTGAAACAGTTCAAAAAACATAATATCAAAAAACATGTATCAGGTGATTCACATTGTAAGAAAAAAACCGGCCAAGTGCGAGTTGGACTCGCGCACGAAGGGTTCCGAACCATTATCTATAAAAACGGCAAAAAAATCACGTTTGTTGTATGGGAGCTCCCCTTAAAAAAAATATTTTGTTTTCAGTATTTGTTGTTATAGCGGCAACAGAAATACATAATCTGTGAAAATTTCAACTCTCTAGCTGTCACGGTTCTTGAGATACAGCCTGGTGACAGACAGACGGACGGTCGGACGGACAGCGAAGTCTTAGTAATAGGGTGCCGTTTTACTCTTTGAGTACGGAAACCTAAAAACGTGTACCTGGTAACAAAGAAGAATTTTACTGAACTGAACTGATTAAATGTAAAATTGTTAACTATTAATTTTTCATTGATTTCATTGCAAATCTCTATTTAACATTTTCAGAAAGTCAAAAGTTATCTAAAAGAGATCGGTCTTTAGCGATAAGACCGCCTGTTGTTTACCTCTACTTTTAATCTTCTTTGATATGTTGTGTTGTGCTCTATAATGTATCGACAAAATATTTGTATCAGAAGTCGATAAACGAGAAGTCCCCATGACAGCTCAAAAATGTTACGAAAATTCCGATGACTGGACTAACTAGTAAATAAATTAAATCTATCAAGTATCATGATCACTCGTACAATAATAATTGACTATAGAACGCGTAGTTTAGACAAAAGGATCCAACCCACAAGACATCACCATTGAAATGTATGACTTTTGTTTTAGGTAGAAGGTTCAATTTTAAATGTTACGTATCCGGTGGGTTTGAGCCTTTTCGCTACACTACGTCATATATGGCAGCTATGCAATTCATAACTTGTCTCGATTAGCCTCACGAATGTATCCCCAGTATAGTTTGACCCCGAGGTTGGTAACAACTATGCCTAGTCGGAGATCAAAATAATATTATTTTATCTGAAGAGTGGCCGGTTAGCTTCGTGAATAGCCACAAATAAACACACTACACGTCTGTCTCGGAGGGCTATTCAGCCGGTACTGAGATATATTCCCGCGCGACGGTAAATTTATACTAGTTTTGAATAATTATTTATAAATATAAATTTTGACAAAAATTATATTTTTTGGACTGGATCTTGTTGGTACAAGCATGAACTTTAATGTTGTGTAAGATTCAATACAAAAATAATTCAACAATAATGAGAAAATCCTTGAGTTTTCAGTACGATTTTGTTGACAAATATGGTGTAATTGAGAACAGTTTACATATATATACGTGCAGAATAAGGAAAATTCGAGGCGGCTAGGCGCAATGGCAACATATAACGCTAGTGAAAATAGAAAAAAACAAGTAGGTTCTCATATAACATCATGGAGTATTAGGGGCTCAAACTTATGACTCTGCGCTCTCTTCAGAAAACTACTGTCGGTAATCGGGTATTTTCGGTTAAAGTATTCAGTTCTTCGTAAATTGGAGGCGGCTAGGACCAATATGAGGAGTTTACCTATGCAAATAAGTAATTAGGATCTAGAAAAAGCTCTCCGTTTCTTAGAATTACAACGTCAAAAATCCGTCATTCTCGCTTATTCCTGACCAAAAAACGAGCGCCCTCTTAACACCTATAGTGTACCTTTGTATGTGATGGCGACTGTACAAGGTGTAAAATATTCTAAAGTCCGAGAACTTGTTCACTTAATATCACATAAATACTAACAAAGTAGATTGAAATCGAAGAAAAATGGGAAGCGCGCTTGGTGAAATTGTCCTCCTTTAAGTTATTCTTCTCCAGGGCGTTTAGCCCCCAGGGGTGATAGAATCGCGCTGATTTTCTTGGTTTTTTTCCACTCGCGGTATTTTATATAGTCTAAGGGAGTGTGTGCTCGACCCGACGCGTGCAGTAGTAAAGTGAATTGTCATAGTTTTTTTTTTCTACCTTCAGGTATGCGAATTTATGTACTTAAGCTTGGTTTAGACAAAGCCAGCGCTGGCTTGTTAATGGTCTTGTGGCGCTGGCTGCCAGCACTGGTGAAAATAAAGCGCCGGCCTATTTTTGAAACTGACAACCAACACTGGCTTCGTCTAAACCTAGGATAGGATAAAAAAGGTAGATTAACATTACTAGTGATGGGATGAATCGGCATTTGCTAAATAAGGTGTATATAAAAAATGCGATTCATTAGACGTCTCATTCATTCAAATGTGCGCTTGGAAAGACTTTTGGAGCAGCAGCCTTCTATGCGGGTTCCAATTTCTCGCATATCAATTTCATTATTCACGCGAGGGAGAGTGCGTGAAATCCAATTGGAATGCAAAATGATTTTTCAGAATAGTTACTACGTCGGTGGAGTGTTAACTTGCACCAAGTGCGCTCGCACTTTTGCGATAAAGATAGGGTACGACAGCCACTTGAGAGCACACCAAAGAGTAGAAGTACAACTGATGTGTACGCACCTACATAGATATGCCTACCTCAATGAGCGGCGCTGTTTGCCAGTAATAAATCAGCATCGGAACTACTCGGTTGTTTTACTTACGTCCATATGTAACAGTGTCGAACGAGGATTTTAAAAGTACCCCGCGTGTGAAAAATTAATCATTATGTCTTTTTTGGGAAATTTGACCAATTTTGATCATAAAACCTGCGAGTGGTCTATTTTTAAAGGACGACTAACACAGTTTTTGAAAGTGAATGCAGTGGTGGACGATAACAAAAGTGCAATTCTTTTAACCTACCTTACTGAGGAGTCATATCGTTTGTTGCGCAACCTTGCCTATCCTGCGAACGTGGACGAGCTGAAGTACAACCAGCTGATTAAATACTTGGACGATCATTTTAAGCCGAAGAAGTGCTCATATGCAGATAAGGCACGTTTTTATGGAGCGACAAGGAACTTAGGCGAAACCTTAGGAGACTGGGCGGCGCGTTTGAGAGGTCTAGCTAGCTACTGCGACTTCGGTACCGCCTTGGAAACGAATCTTGCGGATCGTTTCGTCCTAGGCCTAGGTCCGGGCTCCGAACGTGATAAATTATTCGAGCAAGATGCTTCGTCATTAAAATTAGGACAGGCCTTGGAAATAGCGGAGAAAGCGGAATCTGCTAGGGAAGCGAAGGCTGCGATGGCCGGTACCACCACCGTCAAGGAGGAACCCTTGTATCGCGCGAGCAGCGAGGGTCGGTACGGGGCCGGCGGCGGCGGCGGCGCGGCGCGCGGCGGCAGCGGCGCGCGCGCACCGCTGGCGGGCCGCGACCAGCGAGCGGCTCCCCGGTGCTCCGTGTGCGGCATGAAGAATCACGACGGTGACCGGTGTCGGTACAAGGCCTATCGTTGTCAAAAGTGTGGTGTTGTTGGGCACTTGAAGAAAGTGTGCAGAAATACGCGCCTTAATAATATGGAGTGTGTTGATAATAACCTAGCTGATCAAAACTGCTGCGAGGAGTGTCAGTTGTACAATTTGAGGTATGTAAGCAGCAAACCTATTGAATTGAATGTAACCTTAGGAAATATTCCTGTGTTGATGGAATTAGATTCCGGATCGGGTACCTGCGTCATGTCACAAAGAATGTATTTACAATCTTTCTCTGATTACACGTTAACAGATTGTAACATTAAGATGTGCCTTTATAATGGTCATAAAATCTCGCCCCTGGGCTATTTTTCCATAGATGTGAAATATAACGCCTTAAAAAAATGTATTAATATATTTGTATTAAAAGGCGAGGGTCCAGGCCTACTCGGGCGAGATTTCATGACAGCGTTTAATTTGGAGTTAACAACAAAAGTAAACAAAATAAGTGAAAGCAATGATGAAGATGTAAACATGTTACTGGAACAATACCCTGATTTGTGGCGTGATGAACTCGGGTCATTCAATAAATTCAAGGTCAAATTACAATTAAAGGAAAATGCTAATCCGAAGTTTTTTAAGCCCCGCTCGGTACCCTTTGCTCTAAAAGATAAGGTTGAAGAAGAGTTGAACCGTTTGGTAGGGTTAGGTATTTTAGTACCCGTTAATCACTCTCAGTATGCTACACCTATAGTTCCGGTTCTAAAGGAAAATGGTAAGGTCAGGATAGCTGGCGATTATTCAGTTACGTTAAATAAAGATCTAATAATTGACAAGTATCCCTTACCCCGAATTGAGGAAGTATTCGCTAGGCTTGGAGGGGGCGAACATTTCAGTAAGATTGATTTAAAGAACGCGTATAATCAATTTTTATTATGCGATTCGTCACAAGACCTTACAACTATAAATACCTCTAAGGGTCTCTTTAAATATACGCGATTAGTATATGGCCTAGCCCCAGCTCCAGCCCTCTTTCAGAAATCGATGGAATCCCTTCTCTCTGGAATCGATGGTGTAAGTTGCTGGCTGGACGATATATGCGTAACCGGACCTAATAAGATGACTCATCTAAGTAGGCTACGAGAGGTGTTATCTAGGCTTAATGAGGCGGGCCTTAGACTACAACAAGAAAAATGTCAATTTTTCAAACAGTGTGTCACGTATTTAGGGTACGTTATAAATAAGGAGGGACTGCACACCAACCCTGATAAAGTTAAGGCTATAATCGACTCGCCGGAGCCTACAAACGTCACTGAAGTAAAACGATTCTTAGGTGTAGTAAATTACTACAGGAATTTCATTCCCAACGCTTCGTCTATTATGAGTCCACTACATGAGTTGTTGCGATCCGGTGCAGAGTGGCAGTGGGGCGAGAGACAGAGCAGCGCCGTGCGGCGCGTGAAGCGCGAGCTTGTCTCCGAGCGCACGCTGGCGCACTTCGACCCCGCGGCGCGGCTGGAGCTGGCGGTGGACGCCGGGCCCGCGGGCCTCGGCGCTGTACTCTCCTTGAGAGACCGAAAGGGTCTCGAGCGACCACTAGCTTTTGCCTCACGGTCACTAACCCCCAGTGAACGTAACTATAGCCAAATACAGAAGGAGGCTACAGCGATAATTTTTGGCGTAAAAAAGTTTCACCAATACCTTTACGGCCGTAGCGAACCTTTCATCCTGAAAACGGACCACCGGCCGTTAGTCTCTATTTTTAATAATAACACCGGAATATCGGTAACTACAGCGCTGCGCTTACAAAGGTATGCAATTATATTATCGGCTTATAGGTACACTGTGCAGTATACGACGGGTGCTAGTAACGTAGTAGCGGATTATTTTTCTCGGGCACCGTTAGCGGAAACTATTACCGCCACCGATAAGGAATTCGACACATTTTGCTCCCTTAATTTCCTGGATTCGGTGTTACCCGCGGTCACGGCTAACAATATTAGGCAGGCCACCGAGAATGACACGGTTTTAAAAACGGTGATTAAATATGTTAACAAAGGCTGGCCGCGTAAGATAAGCTGTAAATTGATAAGGCCTTACTTTCAATGCAAAACAGACTTACAACTTGAAAATGGGACCTTATTACGGGGGCATAGAGTCGTAATTCCTAGCACACTTAGAGAAAAGATGTTGCGTGAATTGCATAGTACGCACTTGGGAATAATAAAAATGAAATCGAATGCACGCAGTCGGATGTGGTGGCCGGGTATCGATGGTGATATCGAACGTAGGAGCGGCACATGCGAAACCTGCGTGGCGTTGCGCCCGGCGCCGCCAAAGGAGGCGCCCGCGCCATGGCCGAAGCCGCCCGGACCCTTCCACCGGGTTCACATAGACTACTTGTCGATAGGGCAAAGGGTGTACCTAGTGGTTGTGGACGCGTATAGCAAGTGGCTTGAGTGCGTGTATATGAATAACGGGACGACTACGCAAGAATTAATTAAAAAGCTAAAAAATATAATAGCTACCTTCGGTTTACCAAATACTTTAGTTTCTGACAATGACGCCAAAATAAATTGCCATGAATTCATTACATTTTGTTCCAGTAACAATATTAACTATATTACATCACCAGTTTATCACGCCAATAGTAACGGAATGGCGGAATCGTCCGTTAAAATATGTAAGAAAATGTTAAAATGTATATTAAGAGAAAATTTAAAACCGGACATTATACATGAAAAATTGTTAGGCTATTTATTTGAGTACAGAAACACCATGCAGTGTACCACGGGCGAAACACCGGCTACATTGATGTTTGGGAGGAAACTCAGAACTCGTCTCGATTTGATTCTACCGGCGGTAAAACAGAATAATTCCGAGCTTCCTCCTCATCGGAGGAACTTTGAGATCGGTGACGTTGTTTTGGCCCGCTGGTTCAGTGCGAGGAAAGAAACGTGGGAACAAGGCATAGTTAAGAGTAAAATTGGTAATAAAATGTTTAAAGTACATATGGTTAATTTTGATTCTTATTGCATAAGGCATACGGATCAGTTACTTAAGTATAAGGGAGGTGTTACATTTAATAACAGGCCGCCTGTTGACACAATATCCGCGAATCGAGGACCAGCATTCTCGTCTCCAGCTACAACTGAACCTGATATAGTAGTAGTAGCTTCGCAAGCTCCAGAGTCGAGCGCTCGCATAGAGGGAGAGGAGAATGTAGTCCAGGGCGAGGACGAGGTGAGGGCAGACAGCGACGGCGACGTCGGCAAGAGCGGGCCGCGAGCCCCCGCGCCGGCGGACGCCGCCGCGGTCGGCGCGCAGGCGCAGGCGCCGGCGCCGGACCCGGATCCGGTTGCGCCTGCGGCTGTGGAGCCGCTCGCGGCCGAGCAGCCCGCGTCAGGACGGTACCGGTTGCGTCCGAAACGACCAGTAAATTATAAGGATTGGTAATTGTGTAAATTACTTTTATGTGTTTAGTTATTAATTAGTTATTTAATTGTTAACAGGGTTCAAGACTAGTGTGGGAGGGATGATGTGTACGCACCTACATAGATATGCCTACCTCAATGAGCGGCGCTGTTTGCCAGTAATAAATCAGCATCGGAACTACTCGGTTGTTTTACTTACGTCCATATGTAACAACAACACTTTAGTAATAATATTTTTAATATCAAATCCAGAATACACACCCGCTGCGGCCGAAATCGGTCAGGACAACACCATCATCATCATCATCTTTATCATCATCATCAGTTTGATATAAATATTGTTGAGATTTGATGATGAGATTCATGGGGTCTACGAAGAACAGATGGAACTACTGAACCAATAAATGCGCTCTTTAAATGATTTTTCCCTATCCACAATGATGTGACTGATGTGATACATTTAGAAGCTCTTTGAAAGGGCTTAGAGTGCCTTGACTTATTATTATATTATCTAAGTAATACCTGCCACGATCGTGATGTTAAAGTGTTTTTGTTTTTTTTTTCTTATACTTACGTACAGACGTAAGTATAATTATGACAATTGTCCATTTTAAACGTGACCAAAATTTTACTGTGTCTAATCTGTCGACTGTAGGGTTAGTTAACGAACTTGCAAGAAACCCCGAAACGAAGTTGTCGACGTACGTGATTGTAATAATTTCGTTACTACGCCAAAACTTGTACAACAAAATCTTTTGCCATGTTTATATTAACATTGCTATGAATATAAGTAGCCTTAATACGTTTTAGGTCGGTAATTACGTAACTTTTCAAACAAGCGTTATGAGAAATTGACCGTTTTCATACCTAAAACTTTACGCAATCGACCTGCTGGAGTCTTTCTCTTAAATATTATCAGTTGTAAAATTGATTTCATAAGGCTTGTTCACGAAATAAAGTAGCCATAAGAAAATGTAAATAAATCTTGTTTTTCTCACAGCACTTCAAACAAAAAACAGTCAATTATATCAATAAACATTGTAAAAAGAATGTACAATGCAATTTTTTGTAAAAACCCTAAGAGTTGGCGAACTGTTTGACTTTCTTTCGAATACCTGCTATCAGCGTATTTATAGATTTTTTAGTGAACTGACGAGAGGCTGCGTTCCTTATTTTTTGAAATCAGCTTCATTGTCGGCCACTGCTCTCTTCTTAAGCAGTAGTAGGGCAGTTTCAGGTGATAATGTGGACACGCTGCACAAAAGCACTAAATTTTTTTCAGGTACTAGTTAGGTAAGTAGCTTTAAGTTTTTGATAGGAACCAACTCTTCTGTCGGCCACCTTATTTTTTATATTTTGAATTATAGGTATATTATAAATATCTCGGGTTCTAAATCACTAAGAATCACAAACTTGGTGTCTAAATATACATACTTGGGGTCAAGGAATTCAAATAGATATTTTTTTAGGGTCGAGTTTCTAAAGGATACCATACGGAAACTAGCTATTACCAAGCCTCCGCTGTGAGTCCGTCTTTCAGCGTGTCAGGAATCGCTAGATTGTTAACTTTATTATACTTTTATTATTTGTAATTATAGTAGCTATAGTTATACATAATCTGCGGAAATTTCAAGTGTCTATCTATTACGGTTCTAGAGATAGACCGTTTGTAATGGGCGAGAAAAAAAAAACGCCTTAAAATGACTTTCAATGTACGGGAGCACTGTTTAATTTTTATTTTTATTAATTTTAGATATAACAGCAATAGAAATACAAACCCTGTGAAAATTTGAACAGTCTAACTATTACTGGCACGCAGATAGACGGACCCATAGCGAAGGCTTAGTAACAGGGTTCCGTTTGCTATCCTTTGGGAATTTGACCTTAAAAAATATCTAGTTGAATTTCCTAACCCCAAATATGTATATAGAACCCGAGATATTAATAATATACCTATAATTCAAAATGACCCCCATAAAAAAAAAGATGGCAGTCGGAGGAGCTGGTTCCTATCAAAAACTTAAAGCTATGTACCTAATTAGTATTTGAAAAAAATTTGGTGCTTTTGTCCGGTGTGTCCACATTTACGACAATTTGTTCCGGCAGTCTGCCCCGCTTATATTGTTTCAGAAAGTTCATTCTATACGCAAGTGAAATGATTTTTGAAATCGGTCCAACGGTTCCGGAGATTACCCATTATACACAAACTTACAAATCTCACAGACTTTTTCTGTTTATATACCTCTAGATGAAATCAGGCTTGATTTGCAAAGAATGTCCAAAACGATCAACTATGTAACCAATATTAGTCCGCCTTATAAATTGTTGAGCAGCTAAATAATTGATTGAACAGCAATCTCCACTTATAATAAATCTCTTAATTAAAAAAAAGAATCAGCCAGTTTGAAACTAAGCTTTCTGTGGTACGAATGTTCTCAGCATCCCATGGACGGAAAAATATGAAACATTTTATATAGGTACATTATTATTCCAGCTGCAACTTAGGATAGTTTTTATCCGACTGCGACATTTAATTTATTTTCCGTAATATACGACTTCATTTAATTTTTCATTTATTATTCTTAAAGTATATCGCCGCCACATCTGTCAGCTAAAATAAACGTCAAAATCACACTAATAAGAAATACTACGGACAAAATGGCGGAATTGCTTTGCCTTTCTTTCGCCTATTAATAATTTTAAACCCGTCTACGATATACATTGATGAGACACATAGGTACCAAAAGCAAATATAAAATTAATCGATTTTGATATGCGAACTTATATGCGCAAATGTCGAATTAAGGCGTAATTTGTACAAATGTAACAACAAATTCGAACAATATAAACTTGGTTTTTTTGAATGGCACGCGCGCGCGCTCTTTGCGTATTCAGCCAAACCACGAAAAACGAAACTAGAAGTTCGTATATCTGCATTCCTGTCATTTGTTAGTGCGATAGAGATAGAGATACCCGAATATTTTCGAATTCCGAAGTTCGAGGTTTAAAAGAAAATACGGATGTCGGATAGATCTAAATTAATATTTTATGTGTGAATATGGTTAAAATTATTTGGAAATACTATTGTTGTTATTGTTTTAGTATATTTGACTAGCTTTAAGTTTAATATTGTACGTCCGAAATGGGCAAGCTGTTGGACTTTATTTTACCCAAAACAACTAAATGTACACAGTTCTGACAATAAAGAAATCTTATTTTATTTTATCTTATCTTATCGAAAATAGGGATGTAGACACTAAACAAAATAATCATAATGTTGTATTATCTCGAAAAAAAAACAACGCAAGAGGCTATACTCGTATAGGTAATCACTAAGTTATAAGTGTATAAAGTTTGAAGAGGGGGTTTGTTGCGTCTCTTTTCCGAAAAACGCACCTTTATAATGAAACGATTGTTTTTTACTATGACGCTCGAGGATCGTGACGTCACGGTCCCTGATCGTTTTCTCACTCTAACAAGCGACATTAAAACGGTTGTAGCTTCGTAATTTTTTGAGATATTTGAATGAGTTTTTCGTTTCTTCTTTCTTTTGAAGTGAGTCTACAGCTACACCTCTATTTGAAAGACAAGCGGAAAGAACCCATACTATCCATACTAATAATCCATACTTCCATATTAATATTATAAATGCGAAAGTGTGTCTGTCTGTCTGTTACCTCTTCACGCCTAAACCGCTGAACCGATTTAGATGAAATTTGGTATACAGATAGTTTGAGCTCCGGGGAAGGACAAAGGGTAGTTTTTATATCTAAGGGGCTGAAATTGGGGGTGGAAATTTGTATGGAGCTACTTAAACCGCTGCACCGATTTAGATGAAATTTGGTATATAAATAGTTTGAGTCCCGGGGAAGGACATATAATAGGTTTGATCCAGGAAATCATCCCCTAAGGGGGTGAAAAGGGGAGGGGGGGGGTGAAAATTTGGATGTAATCTATTTTGATGAAATTTGGTTTAGATATAGGTTAAGTCCTGGGAAAGGACATGGGATAGTTTTTACCCCAGAAATCATCCCCTAATGGGGTGAAATTAGGGGTGAAAATTCGGATGGAACCCATTTTAATACAATTTGGTATAGAGATACCTTGAGTCCTGGGAAAGGACATAGAATAGTTTTAATTCCGGAAATCACTCCCTAAGGGGGTGAAATGGGGGTGAAAATTTGGATGAATCCCGTTTAGATGAAATTTGGTATAAAGGTCGTTTGAGTCCCGAAGAATGATATTAGATAGTTTCTATTCCGAAAACCATTCCCTAAGGGTATGAAATAGGGGGTGAAAGTTTGGATAAAATCCATGTACCTAGATGAAATTTGGTATAGAGATAATTTGAGACCCTTCAAAGGATATAGAATAGTTTTTGCCTCGGAAATCATCCCTTAAGATGGTAAGTAGAAGTTTGTTTGCATTATATTTTCTAAGTTTAAGTTCTACGCGGACGAAGTCGCGGGCAACAGCTAGTATTTCATAAAAACCATTTTTTTTTGATTAGCCGTTAGTAAAAGACGGTTTTCACTGAAGCCATGACATTTTCAGGATGATTATAAAACATACCGCACCTAACCTACAGGGTTCTACGCGATTAGTATAAAAAAAAAACTTTTTGTTTTCAAGATAATTGGCTTTTTGCCAAAATGAAAATTTGGACAAACGATACAGTAGGGAAATTAAATTTAGTGATTGCGATAGGTTACCCTAAGTATGTCAATAGCATTGGGTAGTTCTGGTGGAATAAATAATCTTACATACATACATTATACCCTGAAGACATTACACTCCTTTTCGTTGGGTAGTCGTTTTTTAAATAGATAGATCTACTGGCGTATGAGTAGGGCGGGGGGGTTGTGGCCGGTTTTGGACTTTAATTTTTTTTTTAATTTTTTTTTTGTTGAATTATCTTTTCCTATCATAAAAATGCAAAAAGATAAGCATGTTTTATTCTTTAAACTTTTTCTCTCAGATCGGTATTTACCGAGATAATTGTGTTCGAAAGTATCTGTATGCTGCCGAATCACGAGGTTGTGACGGTTGTACTTGTCGTATAAAGTCGGTTCTGGCGCTTCGCCGGCCGCTGCCGCGGCACGCTCGCTTCGCTCGCTCGGCTCGCGCGCTGTAGGGTCGCAGTTCTTCCTAACACTCCTCCTAGCTTCGCTCGTCGTCGTACCTACACCGACCTGCCTTAGAGTATAACCGCTCACAACCTCGTGATTCGGCAGCATAATTATGAATGCGGGCATGATTATGAAGCGACAGCCCTAGATTCGGACTTTCGCTGCCTAATATCATACATAATATAAAATGCCATCATTGAAAATTTTACATTCTACAATCCGTCATTTATCTCGGTAATTATCAAGTTAAGAGAAAAGTTGCCCATACAAAACATGTTTATTTTAGCGTCTTCTATACGATGGCATCATAAAAAATAGGTGTCATAATAACACCACCCCCATCAAAAAAAATCTAAGTCCCGCGCCCCCTTTGCTATACCTTAAATTGAACCGACACAGTGTAAAAGGGTACCTGAGTCATCTTTTAAATTAGGCAAATGGTAAAACTACGTGTTAATATTCTCAAGTGCCTACTCTCGTTGATTAAAGCAACAAAACTGAAACCACTAACCCAATTTTCATTGTAATTACATCAAAACGGTCAAAGTAATTATTTGTTTGTTTGCATGTAACTCAATAAGCCGATGATATGAAACAGTTGGGTAAATTAAAAAGTTTTTATTGTGTTACGTATAAATTGTGTACCAAAATAGTTCATTTCTAAATACTACAGGACTGGTATTCATTACAATTACCTATTTTATGGACAAATTATGCAAAGGTACTTTGAAAAGTTCTTCAATGATACTACAAAATCATGACGTGGCTTTCCTATCTATAAGACACAATTGACTAGGTCGAAGTAAGCGTCACGTCATTTGACACGAAGTGACGTGATGTCTATTGAATTTCGCAAAGTGTCTCATATATGTACACGATCTTTCAGAAATTGACCAAGTTTAGACCTGCACTGGTTCTAAACTTGGTCAATTGACTAGGTCGAAGTAATGGTCACGTCATTTGACACGAAATGACGTGATGTCTATTGAATTTCGCAAAGTGTCTCATATATATGTACACGATATTTCAGAAATTGACCAAGTTTAGAACCAGTGCAGGTCTAAACTAGGTCAATTGACTAGGTCGAAGTAAGCGTCACGTCATTTGACATGAAATGACGTGATGTCTATTGAAATTCGCAAAGTGTCTCATAGATGTACACGATCTTTCAGAAATTGACCAAGTTTAGAACCTAAACTTGGTCAGCTACTAGGTAGTTGGTAGTCCGGGTTTTAGACGGTAGTCCAAGGGCGGTTATTCCGTCATACCAGGCGCGGCTTAAATGCATTTCCTCAACGTTAATAAGTTTCTGTCAATAATTTAATTTTTGGTACAAGCTTTTACTGCCGACTGCACTTTTCTGCATACCATCATCAAGTATTAATTGAGACGATTCTAACGAGCCTAAACTCGATGGGGATGTTTCGTTTTATTGCGGAGTTCCTATGGCCACCTTCCAGCTCCAGCATCAGATCAGCTCCAAGTCATCATAATATTGCATTGTCATGCAATATACATATGCTTGCAAAATTTCAGCTCAATTGGATAACAGAAAGTGACTGAACAATGGATTGCAAATTTTGACGGACAACTTACATATATACTTACATATTTACATACTTACATACGAGCAGTGCAAGTTAATATAAAGCTTGTAAAAAAAAACCGGTCAAGTGCGAGTCGGACTCGTGCATAAAGGGATCCATACCCTTCGTGCGCGAGCTCCTTAAAATATTTATTTCATTCTGGTTTTTAGTGTTTACTGTTTTAGCGGCAACAGAAATACATCATCTGTGAAAATTTCCACTGTCTAACTATCACGATATATATATATATATATACAGCCTGGTGACAGACGGACAGACAGACAGACAGACGTACAGCGGAGTCTTTTACCCTTTGAATACGGAACCCTAAAAAGGTCTGACATGCGATCAGGAATATGTATGCCAGTTAATTCTTATATGAATATTGCGGAACTGCGCTTTTTTATATTAGGAGACTATTTTGCGCAAATTGATGTGGTTGGCAGTAAGTATATGATAATGACAATAATTTTAATTTTTCGTCACGAAGTAGTCTACTTTTAAAATTATGTACGACGTATTAATATCAAATATAGGCATCCGACAGGCACATTGCACGTAGAACCGATGGCCGCTGGGGCGGAAAGGTTCTAGAGTGGCGACCACGTACAGGAAGACGCGGCGTGGTTAGGCCCCCCACAAGGTGGACTGATGACCTGGTAAAGGTCGCGGGAGTCCGCTGGATGCGGGTGGCGCAGGACCGGTCATTTTGGCACTCTTTGGGGGAGGCCTTTGTCCAGCAGTGGACGTCTTACGGCTGATATGATGATAGGCATCCGATTTGGTTCCTTAATGAATTATTTATTGTAATTTTTTTTGTTTCTATTTTTAGGATTGACATGTAATTTCAGACAGCGTATATTGCTAAATGAATAAATATATTAATATGAATATGACTCAGTTTACAACTCCGTTTTCGTCGGTCATTTATTGCTATTAAGGATAATGAATAAAAAGCTGAACTGCTTTGGCTTATTCTACCCAATTATCTGAAGTACAATACTCGCATCACAAATTCTAACTGCACAAGTACATTTCAAAACAGAGCAAATACAATTTAATATTGAAATCCGCGAGTTTAACAAAACCCCGAGTTAAACCGTTGCACCGCAAACATCCTAAGCAAATTGTCGATTCAATACGATTGCCAAGGCAAATAGTTTGCGAAACTTTTGATGTTACATAAGGAACTACTTTACCCCGAACGTGAGAACATGCGGCCTATGAATCCGGTTAACGAGACCATGAGTTTCGATGGGAGGTACAGTCAGCATCAAAAGTAGCTACGGAAACGAAGACGTCAAAAATATTTAATGAAAAGGAATAAGAACTATTGAGGGCTTCGATTGCGTAGGTAGCTACTTTTGATGCTGACTGTACATATGGCATAGCGAAATATCATCGCACACACTTTATGGAACAAGCGAGCGCAGTTAATGAAATTATATCGTTTCGGCTTGAGCAAAAATGCTTTCCTATATCTGTCCAGATATTCGGCTGGTTCTCCTCTACAGGATCACGAAACTCAACTCGAGAGATTTTGTTAGCAGGTTCGATAATTATATTATTATGATTATTTGTCAATTCAGTTTCTGGTTTTTTTTTAAAGACGGTCATGTGAGGTCTAAATCACACAGAGCCGCTAGTTTTTATTTTTACAAAAGGCTATCCACTGATTTGATGGTAAGTAATAAAATGACAGAGCCTAAGAGGAATCTCACTGGTACAGTAATAGCCAATTCACTCTTATTTTATGTGTAGTACCTTACAGAAGACCGCACTGATAACAATATGTTTGCTATGTATGAGATATGTGTTCGCAGAACACACAACACAAAGTGTCGAGTAAGACCCGGTTCCTACTATGTCGTCTGTCGGGACGATTTTTTATCGTGTGTCGTCGCCTCGTACAAATTGGTGTCCAACAAGTGTGAACAGCTTCATATAAAATGTTTTGCCACTACGACTGATAAAAAATTGTCCCGACAGACGACATCTTATCTTATCTTATCTAGGTGAGGGCCCTTTCGGATGCACTTCGACCCAGTGGGATCTTTTGTGCATTTGCCCTCTCCTTTATACCTGCTCCCAGGCTTGCTCCATCATTTCCACAAAGCGGATGATGCAGTTCGCCGGGAGCACCTTGAATTCCTTTGGTTGCGGGTAACCGTTACCAAAGTAGTTCATTCTTTGTCTGGCAAGGGCATGACATTCACACAATAAGTGTTCCATAGTCTCATCCTCCTCGCCACACATTCTACAATCTAAACTATCAGATAGTCCCATCTTGGCCAAGAGATCCTTGACCCCGAAGTGACCTGTGAAGTGACAGACGACATAGTGGGAACCAGGTCTAAGTGTACGGCCTGAGTGCACGCTCCGCTACAAGCGGGGCGTGGAGCGTCCATATAAATTGCATTTATTTTATATGGACACTGCACGCCCCGCTCACAGCGGCACTGGCACTCAGGCCATACCATAAGGGTCATACGACCCAAAGGTCGCGGGAGTCCGTTGGTTGTGGGTGGCGCAGGACCGGTAATTGTTGCACTCTATGGGGGAGGCCTATGTCCAGCAGTGGACAGTCTGTTGCTGTCAACACATCGAATCTTAATGCAATAAAGGAGTGTCAATGCGTATCTGACTCCAGATTTGCAAATATTAACTCGTCTCGATGAATTATGTGTTTCGTGTTACCATCGTGGCATTTTAAAATATTTTAAAAATATAGTTTGAACGGATTTCAAATCAGTAGGTACCCATATCACTTCAAGTGTACCTACAAAATTTTAAGAGTTCCCTCATATAGTTATCAGATGATGATGGGTAAGGATACCTTTCAAGCAAAAAAAAGATTTTTCGAAATCGGTCCAGGCGTCTTCGAGTAATCGGGAAACATACATACAAAATGAAAGATTCCAACCAATTGAGAATCTCCTTTTTTGAAGTTGGTGAAAAGTACAGGTCTTGCTAGAATAAAAACGTGTCCATTTTCTTGTTAGTATTTTATTAATTATATTAATTTTGTAATATCACTAGACAATCTTACACAAATCTCGTAACATATGAGCGGACATATGAAGCACTCAACCTAGGTCTTTTGATGGACAGTAGTCTTCGTTATGAAAAGCATATTGCCAATACTGTCAGAAACTATTTTTATAAACTTAAAATACTGTACAAAATTAGACCATTTTTTAACAAGACCCTGCGCATACAGTTAGTGGAATCACTAGTTTTATCACGACTTAATTATGTGAACACTGTTGTTGGTAAGACAAAGAAACTCATCCAGCGTGTTCAGAATGCCTGTGCTCGCTTTTGTTTCAGCTTTCCGTTGAGGGCCCATGTCACCCCCATTTCTTAACAAGCATAATATACTAAAAATGCAATACCGTCGTAAGCTTCATCTGGCTTGTTTGCTATTTGGGGTAGTGAAGCACAAGGCGCCGGCGTATCTCTTCGAGAAACTCTCCTTTAGTAACACGTCTTGGGGAAGTAGCCGACAGCGCGTAATTTGTTTGATAACTCCCCGACATTCTTCTGCTGCTTTCCGAGGAAGTTTCCGCTATGCAGCCAAGAAATGCTGGAATAATGTCCCGCCGCCACTTAGAAGCCTGCCGAACGTTAAAATATTTAGAACTAAGCTCAAAAAGTTCATGCAAGAACATCAGTTTAAACAGGACAATCAGATCTGTGTCTTGAAACTAGTTGCATTTAACACTTTCTCACCTGTTGGTTATGCTCCATATTCATTTCCGTGCATTGCCATACGTTTGTAGGTCACCATAATTAAATTTATTCTAATATGTATTGTGATATTTAGTCGTAGGTAATAATTAACTACTCTTGTAAGCTTTTCCATGGTTATATTTGACGTTTAGTGTTTTGATTGTTTTCTGTTCTGTGACGTTGTAATCCCGCTGGCGCTAGTAGTAAAGCCGCGTCCGCTGCGCCGTGTTTTCGGTGTTTGCAAATACCTAACATGTTTTTCGAACAGAAAAGGGGAGTGGCTAACATGTTTTATGGAAAACATTCCCCGCGTTCGTCTGCGGGGGAGGAGGTCATGTTTTGTCATGGAATGTAATGTACTGGGATGACGGATATCAGATGTCAAAAGAAAAGTGACAAACTCCAACCAAAGTCGCAATGGACGTGCAACTGTACCTAAACATGTTTTGTTACATGTTTTGCTAACATGAACCGCCTTTACGGTTGTGTATGGGCTGCGTTCACTGTTACCGTAAAGGCCCACACACACGTAGTGGTTTGCGGGATGCAACTTTTCGCTCTTAGTTTTTTCAAAATTGTTCATTCTTTCCTTTTTGTGTGTTTTTATTATTAAGTGTGTATTTTAGTTATTAATAGTTCAATTTAAATCCATACTATACTATTTACTATATGCTATACTATAATATTATAAATGCGAAAGTGTATTTATTTGTCCGTCTTTCACGGCAAAATGGAGCAACGAATTGACGTGATTTTTAAAGTGGAGTTTGTTAAAGAGATGGAGAGTGACATAGGCTACTTTTTGTCTCTTTCTAACCCCCCACTTCCCTTAAACGGGGAGTGGAAGTTTGTATGGAGCATTCCGCAATTTTCAAGGTAGAAAGCTAAAAATTGGTATGCGGACTACTTGAGACTAAAAAAAATCGTCTATCATTATTTTTTTGGAAATCTGCCCCTACCCCCTTAAAAGAAGGGATGAAATTTTACATGGGACTTTTGTATGGACAACGCTTTTTTTAAGCTAGAGACTTGAAAGTTAGTAGTAAGATTACTTACTACAATACGAAAAAAGTTCTTTCAGCGATTAGAAAAATTCAACCCCTAAGGGGGTTTAAAAGGGGGTTCAAATTTTAAATGCAGAGCAAAAAAATTTTAAAGTGTGAGTAAGAAATTTGTAACTTCGGTCTTATTCTGTACGTTAAAATACTACAAAACAAATTTTAGAATTTTTCAAAGTTCATCCCCTAAGAGTGTTAAAAGGGGGTTCAAAGTTTGTGTATTTCAAGACATTTTTAAAGTATGAGATTTTTAACTTTGGTTTTAGACTGATTGTTCACAAATGAACATCAACGTTTTTTTTTATTTATCCCCTAAAAGAGGGTTCAAAGTTTGTATTGAGAGAAATCATTTTCTTAGACGTTTAAAAGTTCTACGCGGACGAAGTCACGGGCAACAGCTATATCCACCCAGCCACCGTGCTTTCACCGAATGGACCCTGCGGAAGACCAGCGCTGGCTGCAAAGCTAGCAACATGCTGAGCAGGGTCCATTCCGTGACAAAATGTGTATTATATTATTTCTTTTGTATGTGTAAATTGTGTGTCACGAATAAATATTTGAATTTGAAATCGAACCAGCCCCATAGTAAGCTCAACACATAAGTATACCAACATAATGTTTCTTAAAACGTCCCTCTTGACATCTCAATAGGGGGGTGTAAACTCAAAATTTATTTTTTGTACTCGTCGATTAAAATCTGTGTATTAAGATTTCATAGAGAAAACTGCAACGTCACTCTTTTCATAGTTGTAGTCCATGTTACTGTCGAAACAATCGAAATAACTGTTTCGATACGCTCCAGACAATCGAGAAAAATTTGAAAATAGAACTAAAATAAATTCGACCAATCACGTGGCTGCTTTACCGAACTGTAATGAATTGAACCAATAGAATCGCTTTGATTATTGAGTTTACACGTTGATGTCGTACGCTCGTTGATGTCTTTTAAGATATCAACGAGCGATAGGCTGCACTTCGTTTCAACATTATCGAGTTTGTTTAATTAGTTCAGTTGACTCGTAGAAAATTAATTTTAATGAACTCGTACAAAAAGTATTGTACACAATAGTGTTATAATCAAGCTTTTTAATCTCTTACCTTACTTATGCCACTCAGCAAGCTTCGTAGCCTAAACACGGTAGGTACTCGACTAAAAAGCTCTCTATTATAAAACGATTGTGAAAAATACTAATTACTTCAAAAGAAAGAAGGCAAAAAAATATGCCTAATGACGAAAATCCCATTCGAATATCTCAAAAAATTACGAAGCTGCATCCGTTTCAATGTTGCCTGTTAGAGAGAGAAAACGCTCCGGGATCGTGACGTCACGATCGTCTAGCGTCATAGTAAATGACAATCGTTTCATATGAAGGTGCGTTTTGCAGAAAAGGGACAGAACATACCCCTTCTTAAAACTTTGGACGCTTATAACTTTTTGATTATTTAACCTCTTGCGTTGCTTATTTCTCCATTTGACTACATTTGTAATCCTTTTTCGAGAAAATGCAACATTATTGATTATTTTATTTAGTGTCTGCACCCCTATTCCAATAATTGATTTACTTTTTGTTTAACTCTATTGCTACGAATTAAGATTGGAAGTAATGTGTCAGTGTCGAGCACTGGGACGTTTACCTTCTTATTACTAGACGGCATCTCAGTTTCACAATTCTCGTTGAGCCTCGCTGAGGCAGTAAGAGTGTCCTAGCACAGGCTCTGCAAGCCTGGGTCGCTATGTCGGGTAACCTCCTCGAGTGTCTGGACTCTACCGATTCCTCTTGATTCGGTTGATCCGCAGGAATGGGTAGTGTCTTGGCCGAACCCTAAGTTATCGCTTGCTGGTGTTACCAATAACCCGACACGGGGGGTCGGGGGGTTCCGCCCAGGGAATCGCAAAATTCCCCAGGTGCGGCTTGAGGGAGAGGCCATTGCCGTTTGCCTCTATAATAAAAAACGGACCCGGAACCCTGACAAATCCTCTGCTATCAGAGGATTCATGTTAGGCGCGGGGGCTGCGACCGTCAGGCCGGGGCCGAGTTGTGGCTGCGAGGGAGAAAACCTCTATAAAAAGTTACAAGGGGACCTGAGAGGGTGAATCCGAGGTCTTTCACCCTCTCCCGGCGTAGAGGTCCTTTGGTCGGGTCGGGAAGCGTGTGGTGTCGCCCTGCACGCTTACGACGGGAGGGGGGCTTTTGCCTCAGTAGTGAGGGCAGCTGCGGCTGTTGCCGAGGGGCGTCGTGGTGAAATGTTCGCGATCCCATGGCGCCCCTACTACATACACGGCAGAGAGGGCATACCTTGGTGGTTTTAGACGGTAGTCCGGGGGGTTCTGGGAGCCCGTCATACCCATCCTAGTTCCTCGGCTAGGTGGGATGCGTAAAGGCATTTCCCCAAGTAAAAAAAAAAAAAAAAAAAAAAGGCTCTGCAAGCCTAAAGGGAGCATCCTGAAACTGTAAATCTACGTACTTTATACCTAAATGATAATAAAGATATTTGTATTTTGTAAAAGCATAATCAACACATAATGATTCGCAAGCGTCCATAGCTACGGTGTCTACTGCTATGCTCAGCTATTCTGTTACTTGTGTAGGTATTCTGTTGTTGTTGTTTAATTACGTCATCACACCCATCACTTCTAGTATTTAATACCTTGACGCTGTGATTAGTAGTAACAAAGCATAATTAGAGGTCAGAGGGGTAATCACGTAACATTCTGAACGTGCGTTAGTACAATCCAACTGTCATTTTTCCATATAAAATTTGACATTTAGCTGGTCGATGGCGTAACGCATTGTACGCACGTTAGGTAGATCTAAAAGTCGAATTTTATATGGAAAAATGACATTTGGATTATCCTAACGCGCGTTCGGAACGTTACGTGACTACCCCTCTAAGGATAATCACTGTCATTTTTCCATATAAAATTTGACTTTTAGATCTGATTACTCCGTTATGATTAATCCGTTACGTGAGGGGATCCAGGCAGAACATATACTTGTTTGCCACCGTCTTAGTATTTCAAAAAACCGGCCAAGTGCGAGTTGGACTCGCGCACCAAGGGTTCCGTACTATTATCTATAAAAACGACAAAAAAATTGTTGTATGGGAGCCCCCCTTCAAAAAATATTTTATTTTGTGTTAAGTATTTGTTGTTATAGCGGCAACAGAAATACATAATCTGTGAAAATTTCAACTCTCTAGCTGTCACGGTTCTTGAGATGCAGCCTGGTGACAGACAGACGGGCGGACGGACGGACGGACAGCGAAGTATTAGTAATAGGGCAGGACCCTACCTTTTACTCTTTGAGTACGGAACCCTAAAAAACGTGTTTTTGTAATGGAATTTAACGCATTGTTCCAAAATAGAGGCCACGCGGCATTCGTCAAAATGTCTGCGAAACGCAATGTCACAGCTTAAATTAGAAAGGTAACTTGAATGCGTTTACAGCTCGTAAAAGTGAAATTGGCGTTAATGTCGGTGAAATTAGACCGGCTTTATTACCAAAATAAAATGTCGGCAGGTACGAATTGTCCTGTTTACGGCCTAACCTTGTATAGACAAGATTTAGTAAGAATGTTTCAATTTCTTAAAGACAGCTCTATGCTTAAGTTTGGTACTCATTTTTAAATGACATACCTACTAGATAACATGAAACGTTTTATATTATACACAAAGGAATCCGCCATCTTTGGGGTCTAGATCGGAAATCGGAAGGTTTTGTTGCTAGAAATGTATGAAAAGTTTCATGTTTTCCAGTTGTATGGAGAGTCGACCGTGCTGGGGACTCTTAATAATGCAAAATGGAATTCAAATTAAATGAAATCAGACCAAACATTAGTACATTTAGAATGGTTTTATCTGACAACGAGACACACCGAATATTAGTTTCGTCATGGGTTTCTGGTCAAGTTTTTTAACTAACTAACTATTATTACATTTATTTTCTAAAGTATACATATACAAGATGATAATTAACATTAGATACCTAAATTAGAACTTAGTTAAATCAAAAAAAGGTTCTTGAGACATTGTACCGAGGATGCTGGCGGCATTTCCTCGCTGAATGCAGATGCGTCGCGCGCGAAAGCCGCCAGCTCTTCGGTAACTAGTTTACACCTCAACCAGACGTTTTTAGGGTTCCGTAGCCAAATGGCAAAGAACGGAACCCTTATAGATTCGTCATGTCCGTCTGTCTGTCCGTCCGTATGTCACAGCCATTTTTTTTCGAAACCATAAGAGCTATACTGTTGAAACTTGTAATGTAGATGTATTTTGTGAACCGCATTAAGATTTTTACACAAAAATCTAAAAAAAACATTAAGTTTTAGGGGTCCCCATACACAAAACTAAAACTCAAAAAAATTTTTTTCATCAAACCCATACGTGTGGGGTATCATTGGATAGGTCTTCAAAAATAATATTGAGGTTCTTAACATAATTTTTTTCTAAACTGAATAGTTTGCGCGAGAGACACTTCCAAAGTGATAAAATGTGTGTCCCCCCCCTGTAACTTCTAAAATAAGAGAATGATAAAACTCAAAAAAATATATGATGTACATTACCATGCAAACTTCCACCTAAAATTGGTTTGACCGAGATCTGGTAAGTAGTTTTTTTTTAATACGTCTATTAAACGGAACCCTTCATGTGCGAGTCCGACTCGCACTTGGCCGCTTTTTTTTTTAATTAAGTTAGTTCATGTGTTCCGTCTTATGCAAGTGCATAACTGCAAGTCCGCTTGAGTAAGATTTTCATGTTATTTTTATAAGGTGTTTTAAATACAATTTTCTGTTACATTCAGCTAGCGGACTAGCTGTTTTTTTATAAGTAAAGATAAAAAGGTTGATTGCGTAGCTTCCAGGCTTTTTTTTTGGATTAACCTGGCATTTTACAGCTAACGTAGTAATTACAATTGAGTTAATTTTCGTACCTACCTGCTTTTTGCCAAGGTATAAGAATTACATATTAGGTGATATTAAGTCCAGTACAATAAAGACGAAGTAAAAAAAAAGTTCAAAATGCGGATGGTGATTTCAGAAAATGTATAATTTTTTTCTCGTAAGTATGAAATCTCTGACATAGAATTTTATGTCTGAAAACATTACCTAAGTACCTTTATAGTATTCTTTGGGAATATTTAGGTTTATACCTATGTATAATAAAATAACTATTGTTTGACAGTATCTCCAAAGTCGAAATTCGGGGTTTGACAGCGAGCCATGGAGCGCAGCATATTAGGTGTAAAATTAATCCCATAAAAACATTCCATGTAAAAAATAGGCCAAGTCTCGGAACTCGACCACATTAAAAAGTGGTGAGATATTTCGTAGAGCCAAGTCAGGCATTCTTAATTATATTAATTTGTTTGCTAAATAAAATTCTGCAACTTGTGAATCACACAACTTTACTGCATTTACTAATTTTCGCATACCTTAAACTATGTAAGTGTGATTGCCAAGTCACAAAATTTTATTTAGCAAGCAACTAAATATTAATAAGAATGCCTGACTTGGCTCTACGAAATATCTCACCACTTTTTACTGTGGTAGAGCTCCGAGGCTTGGCCTATTTTTTACATTTAATGTTTTTATGGGATCTCATTTCTTTGTGTAGGTTACTGTCGTATCAACTTTGTATGGAAATGTTATTTTACCAACCGCAAATAACGTTTGTATATTTTTGTGGGAAGCAACTGCAAAAGTAACTTTGTAATCGCATGTATTTGTATAGGATTACAAATTTACTTAAGCAGTTTGTATATGTCTGAATCGTGACGGAAACTGCAATATTTTTAGGTTTTTTTATGAATGGATAAGCTAAAAACTAATTATGCTCAAAATTTGGAGCTTGTGGGTCTGCGAGAAGTAGGTACCTTAGAATTACGATGATCATATGTGAGTCAGTGTGTATATCAGTGACAAAACTAAGGAACTTTGACGGGCACTAGTTCTGAGACTAAAAGTACCAAAATTTAGGATTTAGATTTATTTATTTCGAGATGAAAATTACAATATAGGTTTGCATACGATGTCAAAATTATAAGAATCCTTATCACGATCGTCAATAATAAGAAATAAAAATTAAAAATATTCAAAATGTTAATACACAAAGTGAAAATTGTAGTTCCAAGTACGGATTGTCATTTAACAACTAATACGAGTATACACTTACTTTTAAACGGAAATAAATAATGTTAATTTATGCATTAGGTATGATTTAAAAGTTGAATATAGAATATAAATATTACACAAGAAATAATATAAAATTAGCTATCAATAAATCAAATAAACTCTTAAAAAACCATTTCCATGTTCTCATGAACAGAGTACAGAGGGTAATCCAACAAAAAAGTTCCCAGTCTACGCCTAAATGTTTCGTCACATGGTTCGTTTCTTAAATCGGCGGGTAGGTGCTCGAAATAAGAAGCCCTATAACTCGGGGATTTTTCTATGTAAGCGCCATGCGACGAGGAATTACTGTCCTTAGGCGCCCAGTTGAACGAGTCTGTTTGCCTGGTACATTCACACACTCAAACTGGGAGATGTTTTTTCTTACAAATAAGAGAAGGTCAAACATATGGTGTGCGTCAGGATGGCGGGTGGACCTCGCGAATTTCAATGAAATGTTGACAGATATTTGGTACCTTCTGTGTACCTCTGTGTACCTTTAATAAAATTCTGTGTACCTCTCCTGAAAACGAGTTATCTTCAAAATTAGGTCCACCCGCCATCCTGACGCACACAAACAGATGTTGTGAGTAGTGTGTCATTATACGTTGCGTTGAGAATAACTCCCGTCAGGGGTGCCGATGCTTGACTCCTACAAGTACCCAAACTGCACGTTTTTGTATGACTAGAACTCTTTGCGCATTAGTGGAGTTACCCCAAAGGAGAGTACCGTAGGACATCAGGGAATGAAAATATGCGAAATAAACTTGTTTCAGTAAATCACCTGAGATTAGCGGCTTTAATTTTCTCAACGCAAAGACAGCACTACTCAACCTGTCACACAGACATCATGGCGCTTCCAATTCAAATTGGAGTCAATTATAAATCCAAGGAACCTGCTTTCCTCACACAATGGCGTTAAACAGCTTGCCATTGACAATGGCATTGGTACATAATTACGGCCAGAAAATTTGGCTACATTCAGTAACAGCCCGTTAGCAGCGAACCATGTTTGGAATCAAATTGAATGTTATTGAGAATATAGCCATATTATGACCTATATGTAGCTGAAAACTCACGAAATTACAGGATGTTGATAATGGCCTGAATGGCTTCGAGAAAAGGATGGTACGGCCGTGCCTTTTTGGTTTTGCTCGATTTGGCGGGGGCACGAGGATCGTATCCCGATCACCACGCTGCGCTCTAAGACCCAAATAGTAGACGTAGCTCGGAAAGCGGCTAATTTGAACTGGGACTGGGCTAGTCATGTCTGTCGCATGTCAAGCTAGCTTTGAGCCAAGATCACCACTGATTGGTAGCCCGACAACCCGAAACGGTGAAGCGGCTAACCTCGTCGGCGATGGCGGGACGAGCTAGACTCACTTTTAAAGAGACCAGAGGGGTAATCACGTAACGTTCCGAACGCGAGTCGGTACAATTTAACTGTCAATTTTCCATATAAAATGTGACATTTAGACCTACCCGACGTTCGTACAATGCGTTACGTGATCGACCTACAGAGATTGCTCATGATCGCCAAGTCTGGAAACGGAGGAGAGTGGCCTTTGCCTAGCAGTGGGACACAACGGGCTCTCCTAAATAAAAATAATAATGGCAATCAGTAACCCTCGTGGATACCTATTATAGAAAACAAAAGCCTCTCCCAAAGGGTTTCAAAGTGACCGGTCCTGCGCCACCCGCATCCAGCGGACTCCCACGACCTTTCAAAGTCAAAATCGTTTATTCAAAATTAATTAATGGCGAACACTTTTTGAATGTCAAGTTTGTGGGTGGCCTGGCCTACCCACGCTGCACCTTCCAGCATGTGGTCGCCACTCGAGAACCTTTCCGCCCCAACGGCTATCGGTTTTACGTGCAATGTGCCCCGCCCACTGCCACTTAAGGTTAGCGATTCGGAGGGCTATATGATACCTTCTGCTGCGGATAGCCTCATTTCTAATGCGATCACGCATAGAAACTCCCTGTACAATCGCCCTCGAGCAGGGAAATTGCGTTTTTAGCGAAACGAAATAAATGTTATAGGAGAAATGCCGATGAAAGTAAATCGAAAATGACGGCCAACTCACCCCGGCGTGCCCGGCGAATAGATGAGTTGGTACCGACAGTCCACACTTCCACAGGCGCGAGCTGATGAAGCACTGGTTGATGCGAGGGTTTTTGCGTATTTCACCAAATTTTTGGGCGCGACGAATGGGCTTGCGCGTATAGCCGTCGTCGGCCATCAAAACGATATACCCTCAACTGGCGTTTTACTAATGTAAAAAAAAACTAGACAACTACCCTACCTAACTATCGCTAATGAATGCGTTCCTTTTTACGAAATTTATTATAAAATGCATTAAAAATAACTACTTAAGCTAAGTGACGATGTCTGGAACCAACACTCCTAATAGTCCCAATATAGCCCGCTCCATTGCCCTTTGGGTGACTTTGAGCCTTCCTACAACAATAAGTAAACCAAAGAGCATAAATAAATTAACGGAGCTTTTCGCAAATATTTTGGGCTATATTTAAACCTGGCGGCGTAAATGAGGACCGATATTTACAACCATATTTACACTCATTTGTTCCATCAAAGAGAAAATCAAATGTCAGAGTTTCACATCAGCGGTTTCTCGCTTAATTAGACTTTGTCCAAAATTATAATCCGAGGCTTGTTATCTATCCTCATGCCACGGCATTCACCAACGGAATTCAAACAAAGTTAAAATCTACCTCAAATATGCTCAGTAAAACATCATCTTAACATCCGGAAAAACACGTTTCACAAAACGATTCACGAGAAAAAACCGCTCATCCTATATTTTCGATTAAAGCACGAACGACCTAACCCCTCATATTCTCAACGTGACTTACTACCTTTTCTTATTAAGGTGTGGAATTTTCGTTAGAATTTACAGCCGAAATCATGTCGACGCCGTCGGTAGAACCGGGAAATGAAGAAAGCAGTATTCCTGTATAAACTCATGGGTGACTCATGGCTTTTTGTTTTTGGGCGGTTTCTTGGAAAGATTTGTATCGAAAATTAGTTTTGGCGATGGGATACGTTGTTTACAGTTTGTGTTCACAACGTAACATGAATAGGTTACGCAATTTTTTATTTCAATTTGTTTTAACGTTTATGCTTCAACGCGTTCCTACCGGGATTACGTGCCAAAAAGAATGCGCACAATATATATTATATTGGTGGGGCTCATACAGATTGAGTAAAACAAAAGTTGTCTTTTCTGTGGTCAATAGTTAAGGGCTTCCGTGTTTATTTTATAGGATTTCCCAAAAGTCGCGCAATATTTAAATTATGAAGCCCAGTTTTATTAAATTCAATTCAATTCATTTTTATTTCAGACAAGGTCCATACACATTTGTTAGTAAAAAATAAAAAATAATTAACTTATGACTAAATGAGTGTTAGTTAATAATAATACTTAGGGTCTAAAATTCTCGTGTGCGCGTCTTTACCTGCACATGCATGGACGTCCAGCGGGCTAGCATAGGACTGTCCCAGCGGTAAGCGAACACGCTCAGGATGCTGTTGGGGCTGCCGCGCAAACGAGACAAAAGCGAAGCGCATCTCTTCCTCATCACAGCCGCGAAGCCATCCGTCCGCGCTTCGGCAAACATGCCGGAAGCACTACACCATCGTGGCAGCCCCATCAGCACCCGGAACGCGTTATTGTATTGGACACGACGTTCGTTGTACGCCCTCTGCGTGTAATTGACCCACAGGCTGCATGAATAAAAAGATACACAAAAGGCTTTATAAAAGTTATTTTTTATTTTGTTTAATAATCATAAAGTACCTTCACAAATAAAGTTATGTGTGGAGTGGAGTGGCACATGGCTTTTCTGAGATGCACGCACTCTTTTGTTGGCCATGAACATTTTTCATTACAAGTTTCTGGGTGTTGTTGAAGCAGCACATATACCTGTATAACTCATCCGGTCAACTAAAAATCAATCAACGCCAGACCAACGCAATAAACCCAGTGAGAAACGATCGTGCAGGTATAAGTACTAACGTTAGAAGAAACGTATAACTGCAGGTATACATACCTACGTCAAAACCTGTTTTGGCATTTTGGACTGGGTACATAATTGTTTTCCTCACTTAAGCCGTATAATGGTAAACACAAGCCTTATTGAGCTTTCTATGGGGCTAAATAGTTCGATTTGTGTAAAAAATTGTCCTTTAATATTTATTTATTTATTAATGGTTATTGTGCCGCTAAAATCCTAAAAGTGCGAGATCTTCCTGGTACAGCATTCACGGACTGATATTTTTGTATAAGGAATTTAAGCCCTTTGGGTGGATACATCTTTTTTTGGGTACTTAAAGTAATTAATGTTTATCTTACTTAAGTAAACGTTTTCACAGTTTAGTATAATTCTGTTAGAGCTTTCAAATCAAGCTCAAGTTTATTCTAGGCTATTAAATTACGAGGAAAGTCGATTTCTAGTAAATTAGATTCATTACTGCTGAGCCGCTCTTGCCCTAACGACTAGAGTTGCGTTTATTTTGTAACGTGACTTTCGTCATAAAATAATAATAGTGCCTACGTACAGATGGTCTTCTGTCTTACAACACCGATATTTGACAGCTAGCAAACTCAAATCATGGCGTCTTTTGTTTAAGATAGGGTCGTGTCAAGTTTGCGTATCATCATTACGGCAAAACGCAGAGATTAGATGGAAATAATCGACCGAGCAAGCGAAGCGAACGAAGTTCTATGCTTCATTTTGGCCTGACATTTTTGTGTCTGGTGTCTGTCCCGCTGTTCTCAACTGATTCTCGTGAAATTCTGTGAGCAGGTTCGTTAATCATAATATATAATTCTTTTGTCAAGTCACTTTTTCGAAATGCGGAAACTTTTTTTTTTACACAGGTTCTACAACTCACAAAGCCACTATTAGTTTAAAAGGAGTAAGTAGAAAAAAACGTATAAATGTTGTCAATTATTTTCTATTACCCTAGCGCAGTAGGTACTCCTCTTATCGTCGCACTGACATTCATGACTGACGTGACATACATTATGGTATACTGAATGTATTTCCTATCTCGAATATCTGAAGCGCAGTGATTTCAATATAAAAACGAGGCGTAAATATATTTTTTTAATGCCACAGCATAGCCCAAAACGTACCTAATCAGTACCTAAATGTAAATATGTTGCTCTACCTTTGATATTTTTCACGTTTTTAAAGACTTATTTTCGTTGGTTGTTTAGTCGGTCGATATACAGCATGGCATGCATTTTTGAAATCTCCCACTTCCGCAATGCGGGACCAAGGTATATCGACTAATGTCCGACTCTCATCGAACGGGCCGGAAGTTGCCAAAGGAATTTGAAGCTTTTAAGGCCTCCACACACCAGTTGCGGGCGCGGGTCGGGCGTGGGCCCGCGCAAGTTGTAAAACATTGAAACTACACTTCAAACACACATCGAACGCGGGCCCGCACAGATGGAGCTGGCGGGACTCCGCACGCTGCGACTGTGGCGAAGAGGATCAAAACATAGATCACATCATACAACGCTGCCCCCTGCACTCATACTCGGGGCATCCAGAAGATCTGTAAAAGTTAACAGCTGACGCTCTCACTTGGCTCGGGACCCTGAATGTGGACTTATAATAGTACATTACTGCAAAGGCCGTGAAGTAAGGGATTGATGGACGAGTTTGGGCTAGACGGCCGAGTCGTAGACGAGGCCAGATACAACGAGTCCAGCAATCCCTGTTCCGGCCGAGGCTTGTATAGTGCTTTTCTCAAACGATGTGAGGAAATAATAAATAGTTATTTGTTATACAAGGGTGCAGTTATAATTTAACCGCGAGTGTGGAATTGAAACACGAGCTAGCGAATGTGAGTGGTTTAAAAATAGAATCCTTTTCACCTCACTAAAGTGAGAAAGATTCTAGATAAAAAAATCTAAAAAAGAAAAAAAAAACATTAAAAAAAAAAAATATTAAAAAAACATTACAAAAGAGTAAAACAAAAAGGAAAAAAATATTAAAAAAAACAACTAAACAAACAAAAAAAAAACAACTAAAAAAACAAAAAAAAACAACTAAAAAAACAAAAAAACGCCCAAAAAAATGACAAAAATCAAAAAAAAAAGGAAAGAAACATAAAAATGGACAAAAAAAACAAAAAACAAAAAAAACAAAAAAAAATGAAAAAACAAAAAAAAAAAAAAAAATCATTAAAAAAAAATAAAAAAAAAAACAAACAAAAAAACATTAAAAAAAAACAAAAAAACGAAAAAAAAGAAAAACAAACAAAAAACATTAAAAAAAGTAAAACAAAAAGGAAAACTTGAAAAAATTAAAAAAAATGACAAAAAAAACAAAAAACATTAAAAAAGTAAAACAAAAAGTAAAAAAAGATAAAAAAAAACTTAAAAATAACATAAAAGACCCTACAAAAATTTTAACATTAAAAAATAGACAAACATCAAGAAATGAAAAGATTTTTTTTTAAATCATTAAAAACGATAAACAACACTAAAATATAAACGAAAAACAACAAAAAAAATGTAAAAAAACTAACATTTTTTTTTTTACAAAAAACTAAAACAATTAAAAAAGTATTGGTGGTTGGCAGTATGTATTTTTTCCTTTGTCTGTTTAATATCAGTAAGCAAATTTAAAAAGTTAGAGTAGCGGCCAATAATGTTTTTAGTTAGGGTTTTCATACATTACTTCTTGGCCTAGGCCAAGAAGTAATGTAGGGAGCCATAAACAAGGAACTTCATGTCTTCATTTCGTGACATTAACGCATACATTTCCGAGCATGTTTGAGAAAATATATTTTTTATTGCATGAAACGTTGATGTACACACGCCATACGATCAATTAAATAAATATTTGAACGGTTTTACGGCCGGTCGGTTTCTTGCGGATGTGGACGGCTGCGCTTGGCTGTCGTAGCATCCGACCGGCTCCATCCGGTTTTTGCTGACTGCACTCTATTAAAACGCGGTCGGCTACCGTCGGATGCGCGAGCATCTGCGATGCAGGACTACGTGGCCCGTTTGTTTTTTTACGATTTTACCAATTTCGCCACGTCAGCTATCAAACCGCAATATCCAATCGGTATCAAAATAATTTTATTACGTGTCAATATTCGAAAAAGTTTAAAGTGAACAGGCGTCCCTGCAGAAACCCTTAATTTTAGTTAATGAGTTTCAAAATTGACATTGTTATCTTGTCCCACAATATTGGCAACGTCAGGTGTACGGTACTTCCATGTAATATCGGAAGTAGGTATTATGCAAAACACCGTTGTATTATCATGTAACGTAAACGTAAAAGCGAAACGGGAGCCTCAGGTTCATACCCTGCATACCTACCTTGTATGCAGGGGATGAAATGAGGCTCCTGTGCAATTTGATATCAATATTTTTTGCACATAAATAAAATAAATAAATAAAAAAAGATTTATGGTCGCAAAAAAACACAAAAAAAACACAAAATCACAAAATCGAACACTGATGTAGAGACTTATATAAAACAACACAATGCAGAAAATAAATGATGCGACAATAGGCTCGGGGCTCAGCGTTTGCTCAACATATCTCAAGACGACAGTCTTTGACCAGTGTGTGTTGCCAGCACATATGGCACTGATTCGTGGTCGCTTACAATTGGCCTCATAAGAAAGCTGAAAGTCACCCAAAGGGCAATGGAGAGGGCTATGCTGGAGTTTCTCAGCGTGATCGCATCCGAAATGAGGCGGTAGCGGGTACGCAGCAGAACCAAGGTAACCGATATACCCCTCTGAATCGCTAAACTAAATTGGCAGTGGGCACATTGCACGTAGAACCGATGGCCGTTGGGGCGGAAAGGTTCTCGAGTGGCGACCACGTACCGGAAGGCGCGGCGTTGGCAGGCCCCCTACAAGGTGGACCTGGTGAACGTCGCGGGAGTCCGCTGGATGCGGGTGGCGCAGAACCGATCACTTTGGCACTCTTTGGGGGAGGCCTATGTCCAGCAGTGGACGTCTTTCGGCTGATATGATGATGATTTTTTGCACATGCGCGCGAAACACATTGATTTCATATTGAAATGAAATATTTTACGAATATCGGAGTCAACCCCTAATATTATTGACACAGATAAGGTTCTAATAACTAGGTAAAAAAACATTATGCCTGGACTTGCTTACATCAATAAAAGATAGATGTATTCCGTTTTGTCCTACTGTGATGTACAACTGGAATGATGGAATTTTAACTGTACCTGGCCTGTCAGCATTTATTTATTTACATGGCCCTATGGTGTATTTGTTCCTAATTCGTCATCTTCCAAATTGGTCACATTCCAAATGCGACACTTTCCAAACTGGTCATTTTCCAATCTAGACCAGCGCGGGGCTCCCATTTCTGGGCTGTTTGCCCTTCGGGCATCTGAAGCTACCGAACGAACCTGACCTACCTAGTGCTGCGCGATCGCAACGGTTTTCCTACAGGGAAGAAAAATTATATTAGTGGAAATAGAGGATTATTAATTTTTGATTTCTTGATCGAAACGCACACGTGTTTAAGAACACGTCACCAGTATACGTATATCCTCTGCTGACTGTACATGGTATGACGAGTTTGGAATTTGACGAATCAGGAATATGACGAGATTGGAAAATTACCAGATTGGAAAGTGTTGCATTTGGAATATGACCAATTTGGAAGATGACCAATTATGTAGATGACGAATTAGGAACAAGTTACACACGTCTTTGATCAAATTCGTCGTGAGAAAAAAAGTTTACTATGAAAAACTTCTTCCGTCTCGTCTCTATATTTATTCTAATACTAGCTGTTGCCCGCGACTTTGTCCGCGTAGAACTTATACTTAGAAAATATAATGCAAACAAACTTCTACTTACCATCTTAAGGGATGATTTCCGAGGCAAAAACTATTCTTTATCCTTCGAAGGGTCTCAAATTATCTCTATACCAAATTTCATCTAGGTACATGCATTTTATCCAAACTTTCACCCCCTATTTCATACCCTTAGGGAATGATTTTCGGGATAAAAACTATCTAATGTCATTCTTCGGGACTCAAACGACCTTTATACCAAATTTCATCTAAACGGGATTCATCCAAATTTTCACCCCCCATTTCACCCCATTAGGGAGTGATTTCCGGAATTAAAACTATCCTATGTCTTTTCCCAGGACTCAAGCTATCTCTATACCAAATTGTATTAAAATGGGTTTCATCCGAATGTTTACCCCTAATTTCACCCCCTTAGGGGATGATTTCTGGGGTAAAAACTATTCCATGTCCTTTCCCAGGACTTAACCTATATCTACACCAAATTTCATCAAAATAGATAACATCCAAATTTTCACCCCCCCCCCCCCCCCCCCCTTCACCCCCTTAGGGGATGATTTCCGGGATAAAACCTATTATATGTAAATTTCATCTAAATCGGTGCAGCGGTTTAAGTAGCTCCATACAATATTCCACCCCCAATTTCAGCCCCTCAGATATAAAAACTACCCTTTATCCTTCCCCGGGGCTCAAACTATCTGTATACCAAATTTCATCTAAATCGGTTCAGCGGTTTAGGCGTGAAGAGGTAACAGACAGACAGACACACTTTCGCATTTATAATATTAATATGGAAGTATGGATTATTAGTATGGATAGTATGGGTTCTTTCCGCTTGTCTTCCAAATAGAGCTGTAGACTCACTTCAAAAGAAAGAAGAAACGAAAAACTCATTCAAATATCTCAAAAAATTACGAAGCTACAACCGTTTTAATGTCGCTTGTCAGAGTGAGAAAACGATCAGGGACCGTGACGTCACGATCCTCGAGCGTCATAGTAAAAAACAATCGTTTCATTATAAAGGTGCGTTTTGCGGAAAAGAGACGCAACAAACCCCCTCTTAAAACTATATACACTTATAACTTAGTGATTACCTATACGAGTATAGCCTCTTGCGTTGTTTTTTTTCGAGATAATACAACATTATGATTATTTTGTTTAGTGTCTACATCCCTATTTTCGATAAGATAAGATAAAATAAGATTTCTTTATTGTCAGAACTGTGTACATTTAGTTGTTTTGGGTAAAATAAAGTCCAACAGCTTGCCCATTTCGGACGTACAATATTAAACTTAAAGCTAGTCAAATATACTAAAACAATAACAACAATAGTATTTCCAAATAATTTTAACCATATTCATACATAAAATATTAATTTAGATCTATCCGACATCCGTATTTTCTTTTAAACCACGAACTTCGGAATTCGAAAATATTCGGGTATCTCTATCTCTATCGCACTAACAAATGACAGGAATGCAGATTATACGAACTTCGAGTTTCGGTTTTCGTGGATTGGCTGAATACGCAAAGAGCGCGCGCGCGTGCCATTAAAAAAAACCAAGTTTATATTGTTCGAATTTGTTGTTACATTTGTACAAATTACGCCTTAATTCGACATTTGCGCATATAAGTTCGCATATCAAAATCGATTAATTTTATATTTGCTTTTGGTACCTATGTGTCTCATCAATGTATATCGTAGACGGGTTTAAAATTATTAATAGGCGAAAGAAAGGCAAAGCAATTCCGCCATTTTGTCCGTAGTATTTCTTATTAGTGTGATTTTGACGTTTATTTTAGCTGACAGATGTGGCGGCGATATACTTTAAGAATAATAAATGAAAAATTAAATGAAGTCGTATATTACGGAAAATAAATTAATTGTTGCAGTCGGATAAAAACTATCCTAAGTTGCAGCTGGAATAATAATGTACCTATATAAAATGTTTCATATTTTTCCGTCCATGGGATCCTGAGAACATTCGTACCACAGAAAGCTTAGTTTCAAACTGGCTGATTCTTTTTTTAATTTAGAGATTTATTATAACTGGAGATCATTTCTAGCAACCGAAATAAGCTTTCAACCTAGATATAGCAGATCCCATTGTGTATTACATACAAAGTTTCATGTTATTCCAGCATGACGTTTTAAAATTATATCTATACTACGTTTGTATGGGAGTCGAACGACCGAGGACTCCTAAAGTCAAATGACAACGCAATCCTTCCAATGGTTGTTTCGAGATTATCCAATAGTGTAGTCAGAAAATAGCGTAATCTACTCCTAAATTAGACATAATTTAACCCGTCGTGATGTGGGTCATTAGAAATATTTATGAGTATAAATATATGTCAGTGAAAAAAAATACAGGTGACAATAAAAACCCCTTCTACAATAAAACTCCGTCTACCCACCCCTGCAAAACTAATCGCTCCACAGCATAAATTCTAAAATAGATTCGAATTAGAATAAACTAACTTAAGTTGAATTCACGCTAAGAATTAATAATCTCTAATACCCCAAGGTGCTTCTTCCGTTAATCTAAAACTTCTGAAAGTGTTTTTAATCAGAATTAAAACGCGAGCTGTTTTAGTAATCTAGTTACATAATTCATGTATAATGAAGTAATTTAAAGTGTATTAAGATACGAATCAGTGGTTCGTTAACCGCTCATCGTGACGAGGAAGTTTTAAACTTAAGGGGAAGGTATTTTCGATAAATCACCGGTATAAAACTGGTTTCTTAAGCACTGTAGATAATTAAATTATTGAATTATAAATCAGTATGAGCGGAGAGTTCTACACTAATCGAATTAACCACATAGTGAAATCAATATGACTAATAGGTGTATGGGTACAGTCCCTGGGAATAAAAGATGATCAAACATGCAGCGGCAGCCAAAAATATCTGAATAAAGTCCATTTCTAAGCTAGTGTCAGATATTTTTGCGACCTTATTTTAGTCAGATAGATATCTTTAATAAATAGAAATTCTTGAAATATAAATATCAGCAAAATTCAGTCTAATTATCTTTTGTGTTTTAGATATCTATGTTTCGTCATGTTTTTAACAAACATTTTGTATAATAAATAAATAATGTATTTTTTTTATTAAAGACTCAATGTAGGTTCACACATTTATGTCCATATAAATGTGTTTAGTCACTTTTTTCACAAACAGATAATAATTATAATAGTGATAAGGAACGCCAAACGAGTTTTAACAACATTTTCGCTTCAGGAGGCTTGATATACTTTTATAGTTAACGGCATAAGCCTAATAATAATAATATTGTAAGAACTTTGTATAACGCCTACAAAGCAATTTCGTAACAACACATGAACAACAATTTCTATCACTACTACTACTAAGCTACTAAGAAGCTTAGAAAGAAGCTTCTTATCTAAAACTAATAAGCCTAATAACCGATAGGAGGATCAAATAACTTTATCCATCTCCTTTGATTCCCTACAGGGCCTAATGCGTTTCCTAAATATACCTCCCAATCAGATCCGTGTTGTACGGTGAGCAAAAAAGTTTGTGTCTAGCCTGTAGATAAATAATTATTTTTTCAGCACACTTGCTCGTAATAGGCATCATAACGTGCAGGATACAGAGAACGTAATGTTATGTTTCTTAAATTGTATTTGCCACTCACACGTCCGTCATAAATTAACACAAGGAGGTTATAACTCAAATGCGGCGTTTGTAAACCTATTTATAAATAAATCTCAATGTAAAAACAAGATTAAAACATGTCTAACTGAAGTCTGTCTAACTTCAAGATTTAAAGATTTAAATGTAGTAATTTATTAACGGTGTAAAATATTTTTTCTCATACATGCAATGAAATTTACGTTACCTACGTTACTATTCTTCTAATAGGCTGCGATTGCGAATGTATCACGTTTCAGGTGCGAAGTGCGGTGAGACGAGAGGCCTATAATGAAGTATTATATAAAATTAGAGGCGAAGTCATCGTCTTTTGTTTCATCTTCAATTGGTGACACACATCAGCCCCCCTATTCTGTAACTTGTTTTAAGCTCACCGCAACGCTCACCCACAATTATACCTTGAGACCGCGATGCTTAGTAATTAAGCATAGGTAGAGGTCTAGTTTTGTAACAAGTGACCGGCGGGGTGAGCCGCATTAACGCGTAGCGAATAACCGCCCAGAGCGTTCTTAAGGTAATTTTTAAATTGCTTTTCTCAAACATGAAAAGCACTATTCATACATCGCCCGAAACGAGGAATCCCTAGGCAATCCCTTCGGCTATCGCCTGCCTCGTATAACTCCGTCTAGTACTTATATCACACTTGGCAGGCAATCCCTTCCTTCCCAGCCTTTGTAGAAATGTACTATTAACAGTGATTTGAAACCGTGGATGTATTCCGATGGGTATACTTTACGAGCCTTCAAATTTAATAAAATGGACTACCTGACATTTTGTTATGCTTTATTTTGCGTGATTGAGTAACAATCATACAAACTTTGATATTGATGATACTATTTTTAATTTTAGTGGGATTGACTAACAATACTTTTCAAAATTTATTCTCACCATAATCTAGAGATATAAGTGCGAGTCTTTTTACAAGCTTTATATTAACTTGCACTGTTCGTATGTATGTAAATATGTAAGTTGTCCGTCAAAATTTGCAATCAATTTTTCAGTCACTTCCCGTTATCCAATTGAGCTGAAATTTTGCAAGCATATGTATATTGCATGACAATGCAATATTATAATGAATTGGAGCTGATCTGATGCTGGAACTGGAAGGTGGGCATAGGAACTCCGCAATAAAACGACACAACCCCATCGAGTTTGGGCTCGTTAGAATCGTCTCAATGAGTACTTGATGATGGTATGCAGAAAAGTAAAAGTAAGTAGGCTGTAAAAGCTTGTACCAAAAATGAAATTTTTGACAGAAACTTATTTTACTATCACAGCGTTCGCTATAGTCCGTTTTTTTTAGGATTAAAAATACGGTAAACAAAGAAGTCAACCTTTTCTGCTTGGAACAAATATTTGATGTTACGAAGTCCTTAACTGAACGAGAACTTAAAAGGCCTATATTACTTAGTTATTTTGTATTTTTCCTGTGTAAAAAAAAAGTGTGTATTTCCACAACTATTTATTATGTAAGTACTATAAAATAAAACATGTTTTTATTTTGATAGCCTTAATTACTTATCACAGAGCTATGGTTTTAAGTACTTTATACGGCGATTACATCGTGGGTGTTATCTACCTTACCAGGAAAAACATCCTTGCTGCAAAGTTCACAAACCAACTTGTAAAGGTTGACCACCATTACACCACTATACGTTTATCATTTGTTGTTAATGGACTCTGTTTCTGTCTCTTTGCATTTGGCGAATGCAAAACGTTCGAGGGAGAACGAGTCGGGCTTTTTTGCAAGCCACTTGGGCCTGCCTCTGGTTGGTCCATCGCAGCCCACGCGCCACCACACACAGCGAAAAATAAAATCTGAATATTAATTAACAAAAAGATACTCGTAAAATAATCTCGTAATCTGAATTCAACAATTTGTAGATTACCAAGAAAACAAGAAAAAGAACGTAATACGATTGACAGTTTTGATAATGTCGACAGCGAAAAAAACGAACCTTTCGTTTCAAACATCTTCTTCTTTAGGTTTTTTATTATGCAACATTACCAGAACTGAATAACGAAATTTAAAATAACAGTCAAAAAATTAATACTTTCAAAATAAATTTATTGTTGTAAGTATTATTTAGATATAAATAATCAAAACACTTCTATCGTTTTGGGGTCGACAACATAAATGTAAGTCTTTTTGGCATCACCCAGAGCTAGAATGTGACTATTTCTTGCTATTCGAATGCGGTACAGGTTCAGATCTTTATCCGTTGCTATTATTTGCTAATTCGATTTAGTTACATATAACACCAACTCCATTACGTACACCTTCCTTAAAGCACATTACATAAAACTACACAATACATCTACATACTCTTTCACCCTGCCATTTCAAAATGTAATCGTCGTTATGCTTTGGACTATAACTGCGCCGTTGATGCTTATTCACATATTCACCGAAATAACTTGATCATGTGTGACATAGAAAAGTTATCATACGATATTGACAAACATGTTAATATCGGTTATTCAACGGTGCTGAGTATTCCAGAGCAATGCAAAAGTGTCTTAGTCAGTTCAAGAGATATGCTAAAACTTTTCACATTAAATATTAGAAGTCTCAATCGAAATTTTAATGATTTACAAGTCCTTCTAACTAGACTAAATATTGACTATGAGATCATTGTACTCACCAAATGCTGGTTATCTAAAAATTCTATACTGCCTAAATTACAAAACCATCGGTCTTTCGCTACTAGTCACAACTTTAATCAAAATGATGGGATTGTTATCTACATAAAAGAAAATTTGTTGTTCAAAACAATAGAACCTGTTAAATGTATTGAAACTAACTGTTTAGTAACAACTTACGGCTTAGATTATGCTATTGTCTCAATCTACAGACCCCCTTCTTTTAAAAACATACTTTCTTAGCTAGATTGGACATAATTTTGGGTAAACTTAAGCACTATAAAAACATAATCGTGTTGGGAGACATTAATTTTGATATAAAAATAGGTAATCAAGGTAATCGTGCACCAGACTATCTGGATATGTTAGCACTAAACGGTCTTTTACCAGCCCATAACCTACCAACTAGATTAAACAATTGTCTTGATCATTGCTTTGTTAAATCCAAGCTCCCAATATCAACAATCGTTTGCGATACTACAACTACAGACCACTCTTGTGTTATGATCTCACTGTCAGGCCACCAATCACCTAAGTCTGTTTTACGTAAAGTAAAAATGATCGACTATGCTGCCATTAAAGAACTCGAGTTAGTCAACTGGACCGAGCTGTTGATAAGCAAGGATGCAAATAAAGCCACAAATATATTTATTTATCTCCTAATTAATACTCTAAATAAACATACTCGTTATGTAACTACATCTCGACGTAAGTACAATATTAAGCCGTGGATAACACCAGGTTTAATACGCTGCATTAGGAATAGAGATAGTTTACACTTAAAACTGAAAAAGGATCCGAATAATATGATTCTCAAAATTACTTACCGCTGATATCGTAACACGTGTAATAATATGCTGAACAACCTCAAAAGAGTCCATTTAAGGGCACTTATCAAAGCAAACACTCGTAATATCAAAAAACAATGGGATATTATCAAGGGTATCTGCAAGGTTGATAAACCGGATAACTCGACACATTTACTTAATATGAGTTCCAGTCCTCTCGAATCAGTAAATTACGCTAATAAATATTTTACTAATATTGGAAATGATTTAGCTATGGAGATTATTACAAATCTCAGCTTTCGGAACATCAGAGGGCCAATGCTATAAAAATGACGATGTCTTCTACTAACTCAATGTTTATGAACCCAACTGATGAAACTGAAGTCGAACAAATCATTCGTAATTTGAAATCTATTTCAGCTACTGGTAACGATGGCATATCTTCCAACTTTTTAAAATCTAGTGCCGAGGTTATTAGTAAGCCTTTAGCTTTTATTTGCAACCTTTGTTTCCAGGAGGGAAAGTTTCCGGACGCCTGGAAGAAATCGAAGGTCATACCGGTCTTTAAGTCAGGGGACAGAGACTGTATAACTAATTACAGACCAATTCACTTTTACCGTCACTTTCTAAAATAATCGAGAAACTTGTTAATAATAGACTTAAATTATACCTGAAAAAAAAACCATATTCTTTCGCCTAATCAATATGGTTTTAGAACACGTAAATCTACTAGAGATGCTGTTAACCACGTAACCTCTTACGTGGTGGATAATATTGACAATAAAAAGAAAGTCTTAGGTTTATTTCTCAACATAAAAAAAGCTTTCGATACAGTATCTGTCCCCATCCTTATAAAGAGATTAGAAAGCGTAGGTGTTCGTGGGTTACCTCTATTACTCTTGAGCGATTATTTGTCAAATAGAAAACAGACTGTTAGAGTGGAAGAGCACCTTAGCACTGAAGAAAATGTCATTTTCGGGGTGCCGCAAGGAAGTGTGCTTGGACCTACCCTTTTTCTTATTTACATTAACAAACTTTGTCAACTTACTCCAATTAATGGACAGATCATAACGTTTGCTGATGATACGGTCTTCATTTTCCAGGATAGCACATGGGACAGCCTAGAAAAAACAGCCCAACAAGGATTTTAGCCTAGTTACGGAGTGGTTAGATTATAATCTCCTTACCATAAATTCCTTAAAAACTAAGTACATTACGTTAAGTATACGTAACAATACTCAACCACTTCCGGGTACTGTATCGATTAAAGTCCACTCTTGTTCTCAGGACTGTACGTGTCCCTCGATTGAACGCACTGATTAGATCAGATATCTAGGTGTAGAACTAGATAAAAACCTTAACTGGAATGCTCACCTTACAAATGTAACTGGTAGAGTACGGAAACTTATTTATATATTTAAGAACCTCAGACATGTCTGTGACATTAAGTTGCTAGTTATAATATACTATGCACTCTGTCAGTCAATTGCATCTTACTGCATCACAGCATGGGGAGGCGCTGCAAAAACTGCATTACTTACACTTGAGCGTGCCCAGCGCGCAGTTCTTAAAGTAATGTTATTTTAGAAGTTTAGATATCTGACTCAGACCTTATATAAAGATACATCAGTGCTTATTATAAGGCAATTGTATATTAAGGGCTTAATATTATCCCAACATCAAAATCAGCCTGACTATTCTCCAACACGCCACCGTCTTGACTTTATTTATTATATCTAGGGATATCCAAGTCAGCGTTTTCCCGTAAATTCCAAAAATATCTCGGACCCAAAATCTACAATAATCATATAAGTAAATACATTAAATTACGTGACTTAAGTTCCTATGAATGTAGACGGGTATTAGATATCTTTTTGAATTCACTTAGCTACGAAGAGACAGAAAAACTAATAAAGTAAATGGCCTAATACACACCCACACCTATTCACATATACAGACACACACATACTCACTCAGATACACATTCCACGCACGTACGTATATTTAATTGTACATAAAAATAAGTAAATATATTGAAAATAGAATATTAAGTTTGCATAAATGCATCTGTATTTTTTGCATATACTAGTTGTTTACGTCTAAGCTAACTTGTTCACAATTTGTTGTATACAATTGAATGTACCGACTTTTGTGCCGGCTGACATTGGAATTGGATTCTTAGCCCTTGGACGGTGGAGTTGCTTTTGAATGGACTACTTTAATGTAGCTCGGCCAACTCTGAATAAATATCTACCTACCTACATTGTTGGTTATTTAACATACCATCAAATTGTATAAATTTATGATCCACTGCATAAATGTAATATAAGAAAATAAGTAACTTGCCGCATATTGTAAATACATTACTGTATATCAGTTATATACCTATATTGATGTGGGTTGACGAATCTTACTTCATCGTGATACAGTTTTTAACTAGTACGGGAAGTAAAGGACTTCAATCTGCACCAATAATTTAAATTACAAAAGATAACTATGTGACTAGTTTCAACCACACTTCTTTGTACCAATAACTTATGTTGTAATGAAATAAAGATTATATTATATATTATTATATATTTTTTTTTAATGGCTGTTTGAGATACTTTGACGGTTGTGTGGCATAAAGTGTCATATATAAAAGACCTCGTGCTTCGTGATTTATCCTTCTTTCTAATGCTAAAAAAAACGCACTATAGATGTAGATATTTCGATACGTTTCGAGTGCATTATTTATATTTAGTTTAGGTATTTTGCTACATAACCAAAAATATAAATATGCAAACCAAAAACGGAACGACAAACAGATATAGCCTGCAGCAATCAATTTATTTTACCCTGCGGAAGCTGTGTGGCCCACCGTACGTGAGTCCTGTAATGCGTTAAAGTGGGTCATTACCTACCTCCGATTCCCTGTTTGCAAACACATTGATCGCAATTGCACAGAGTCCCACTGATTTATTTGCGAAATTGTGTGATTATTTGCAGAACAATGGTGATTGATGATGAATATGAAGAAACGGCTGGTTTACAAACTTTACATTATTTTTTACTTCTTAACAGATTTAGTGAATAAATTACGTCTATGCAAAGAGCTATGTTTTTTTTACATAAGTTACTCGTAGGTAGTTTTGAAATACTTTTATCTACTTATTGACATTATAAATAAATTCGACTTAATTTGTAGATGAATCTAAGTAATATTCCTGTATTTAATTAATTGATTTGTGTTTCCATTCGAGTCTCAGTATTTAGTTTAGCCCAATGTTTGACTGGTAGAGAATGCCTGAAGGCATTAAGTCCGCTAATTGTACTTTTATTTCTATATTTTATGCAACACATTTTAAATAAATTATCTTTTTGACGTCTAAGGTATGTGCAATATACATAAATGAGTATTATATTACCTAACATGTACATTTTATCACCTTTCCACTGGTTAGATTCTCTAGAAATTTGGTAAGCATATGTAGATTGCATTAAGTGTGACGAGAGAATTGTATAGACTAAATAGTGGTGGATGACATGAAAATAGACACAAATAATTGGTATTAAAGTGACATGCTAAATTTAAGTTTCAAAGCAGATGGTCATGTTCACACAAACTTTTCTAAAACTAGTACCTCATCTTTGCGCGCGGCTGTATGGGATTGTCCTAATACATTGCGATTATCGCATCGCAAGTTCGCGCGAATTTTACTCGCGCGAACGCGCGATCATGCTTAAAGGCGTGAATATCAATTAGGACACCTGTCGCGGATCATCCCGAACCTGTGGTAAGTTCGTGTGAACGTACCTTTCTTAATAAATAGCTGGCAACATTTTTAGTTATAAAATAAATGAGCATACGTTAGATTTTGGCGGTAAATGATTGTGAGAAGTAAAGCGAAACCATCGAGTTCAGGCGTGTAATAAGTTTGTGAAAGTGGCTGGAGACTTGAAGCATGCAGAGCCTGAATCCTGTTTTCTGAGAGACTGATTAACTGGAGTATTAGACTAAGCTAATAGGATCTTAAAACACTCACTAAACGCCATTGACCTGATCATGTTTGTATGCTAGTAGATGGGATCCCAAATGCTTCATGTAACTTATACGTTGTAGGGGTAAAGAATATAGATTCTAGATATATTGTTGCTAGTCTATACTTGGTGCTTATTTAACTTCCTATCAACAGGCGGTGGAAATAACTCCAGGCAAAATATCATACAAGCGAAGCAGATTGGACTGGTCACCAGACGACCAACTAGGACGTTCAGGTAGGACTTGGAAATTACTATTATCACCGCCCTGTACTCGCCAAATCTCATGTTGATAGGACCTAGACAAATATAACCCCACATATAACACCAACATTATTATTTCTTTTTGCTTTGGCGACAACACCTATTCGAGTCTAATAAGTTTGAGCGCGCGTTTGCGATAATCGCGTAGGTAGTAGGGTTGTATTAGAACGATCCCAATATGTGCGTGCGCTTGTAACTGCCGTTGTATATCTCATTCTGCATTTGTGGTATTGTCTATGCTTACATCTTTTTCACACATGTGTATATTGTGTGTGCGGAGGCCTTCTTTAGTTCTATCATTTTTCTCTATGGTCTTGCCATATAAATGCATCAAAGTTTAAATGAACTGACAGCTATTCTATTCCCAAACTTATCGCGATTGAATACTGTATAGAATCTGTGCATTGACGTACAATAATTCACGTTATCGGACTTGGCAAGATTCTCTTCATGGCTTTCACATGCAAAACCATTATTTCCAATGTAAGGCTGGTGTTCACGACTCTTGCCAACAACACGCTTCGACAAACAGTGATTTGTAGGTACTGACCTAACTAACTACCTAACTAGCACACAAGCGCTATAAGAAGCAGCACAGTAGCTGTATAAGGGAGTTTCATAACGGCCTCGGCTCCACATGTGTAGTCACATAGTAGTGCTTTAAGAGGATATAGAGCTCTTACAGCGCTAATTCGGCCCGTTATGCAGCCTATACTCATACTCGTTTTCATTTAATAGCGCTACAATTGGTCTACAGTGGTCGTAAAGGTGTTCTTAGGCTCTACAGAGATGGTACAAAAGCGATGGTTAGCGCCATGAGATCTATAAGAAGCTATTGTAGCGCCATTATATCGCCTTCGCCTTATTTCGGCGCTCTTGTATCGTTATATTAAATACCAACGCTGTAAATTAATAATATAGTAGTGTTACTGTGGCGTAAACTAAATATTATACACAATCGTACAGTGACAGGTGGTGAGGATACAAAAACGGATTATCAAAATAAGTAAAAAGGTAAGTCTAATATTTTACGAGAACAATATTCCTTTGCTATTCCGCTAAAAACATGCTGGTCGATCAGCGGAGATCAAATGCAACTATTTGCGTATAAACATGCAAATAATTACAGCAAACCACCACCAATAATGAAAAAACCTCGACACGTGTTTCGCCTCTCTACGAGGCATCATCAGGAGATGAATCAATCAATAGCGTTTTTTTTCTTTATATCATTTTAAAACATTATTCTAAGATGCTTTATTCAAGAATCCAACAAACTTTCCACCCGGAAGTACCGGTAGACTGGGGTTACTTTAGGAAAAAATGGGGCTACTTTGATAATTTAGAATGTAGTATAAAAGCAAAACTATTTGAAATTAAGAAGATTTAATCGAGTATACACATACAGCAAGATAGATAACTAATATATTCACTGCCACAGTTCACCCTCAAGTAAAAACAATGATTTCGGAAAAAACCTATTTGATCAAAGTCGCCCCGCGAATCAAAGTAACCCCCCCAGTTGACGGTATTTAAATAGATTCAAATAAAGCATGAATTGTTTTTTTTTAATTATTTATTTTGATTATTAAAGAGCAAATGTAAATGAACCAAAATAAAGATAAAACCGTTTATTAATATTTTTTCTGACTTTTCAAAACCTAGTTAAGTTATCATTTTTTTGATGTCTGAAATTTTGTTGGATTTTGTCGCTAGGTAACTATTTAATTGATAATACATCCATTACAAAAAAAACAGCTATTATAAATTATTTCCAAATTTGTCATTTTTTCCATACAAGTTGTCAGTTTATTGCCTGGACTACTACGGGGCCAGGGCACTCTCTGGAGTCTCTGGTTAGTACCAGACTTGCCGAGCGAGATAGACGTATACAAAATCTCAATTGGCACACAAACCTCTCAAGGTTTTGTCTAGATGGGTATATATGTAACTATTCGCATGTATTTATTTCGTCCTAATCAATAAATTAAAAAAAAAAAGTTATAGAGAGAGTATATGGCTCCAAATGGTTCGTGTAATATTACACACGGCTGCTTTCTTTTAGCTTTGAACGTGGCTGGACACGCTACCGCGTGTCTAGATCGTTGTCAAACTTTTACTATATACTTGATATGACTGTATTGAACGAGCGAGCGAAGCGAACGAAATTCTCCGTTTTTGCTTAAAAAAATCTTTCATAATATATTCAAACAATCTTAAGTAGGAAATATTACAAAAGTTAAAACGAATCTCAAGGTCAAGTTAAGGACGTGAAGCGAGTCGAAACAGTTTATGAACAGCACTGCAACATGCAGATATAAGTCAGGGTATGTATCGTATTTCAATATAGGACTCATAGTGGTGTACGGTTCTATGGCAGAGCAGAACTGCAAGCTAGTCTAGTTTCAAGAAATAGTAGCCTACATAATGTCCGTCTTAACTATCGATATTCACTGTCTTGATCGGTCTAATCCCAGAAGTTCTATTAATGGCACTAGTTCGTATTTTTCTTCCTATCTTTACATTAAAATTCCAACTAGTTCCATCAATAGAACAGATAATAGAACTAGTGGAAATAGACCCCTTAACCCGGTAAAATTATGAATAAAGCGGGTACTCTCCTCACAATCCCATTGGTGCGGGATGCTAGGTTTGCTTGAAGCCGAATACATTTACATTACGTCTTATTAGAGTATCATTGTTCATTTTTGTGGCCTTATAATAAAGAAAATAATTTATTTTGAAAACAAAGTTTTAACCGACGAAAAATCAATCATCCCCTATGTTCGTACCCTTAGGGTTGGTTTTTTTTTTCCAAATTTATACGAGACCAACTTCGGATTATACCCTTTCCAATAAAAAAAGAATTATCAAAATCGAACTACTCTGTAAAAAGTTATGCGTGGTCATACATAAAAAATAAATATATACGCGTCGAATTGAGAACCTCCTCCGTTTTTTTCGTCGGTTGAAAAACCGGAAGAGTGCTAGTCGGACTCGCCGATCGTGAGTTCCGTACAAAATTACAAATGTATAGTAATATCGTCTTATACAACAAGTAGTATAAGACGATATTACTTGCCAAATTGTATAGTTGTAGGTCATTGGAAAGTACCCTATAAATTTTGATTCCCTTGAGAGTGTCGAAATATACGTTTTTACGGCATCAATGGCCTTATCTTTTTTTTACGTTACTTAGAAGTTTGACTATTTCACAGCTTCAAGGGACTGTAGGTTTGAATATATGGTTTTAGTTTCAACTCGATAACTCGACGCATTCCCGAGATAAAGGGTCTTGACAGACAGACATACAGACGAACAACAAAGTGATCCTTAATAGGATCACTTTATTGTCCGTCTGTCGGTCTCAAAAAAACTGAACCCTAATGGGTTCAGTTTTTTTTCTTTTTAGGTATGGAACCCTAAAAAAGTGTAAAAGTGTGAACATTCGACGGACGTTAAATATGTAACGTTAATTTCGTAGGGTGTCTAAAGTCATTAAGGACTTTCTAGTCGAATTCTCTGTCAAAATGTGACCCTGGCACATCAAAAAACAGTTATCAAATAAACGTTAGTTAAGTTGTAAGAGAATCTTTCATTTCAATTTTAGTTATACCGTTTCTTTGTGGGCACATGACTCGAGAAAAAGCAGAGAAGTAATAATATTATATTTATTAGGTTGTGCGTTGTGTGTTTATTAGGTGCGTCTTTTCTCGCTTCTCGTGCTAGGCTTGACTATTTTTGTTTTCTATGAGAATAGTGTTGGAGCGGAGTAAACAATTATGCAGGTCATTAACTACAACACACTAAAAATGATTACAGTGTAGACACTTAACTACCCCGAAATGGCCACTTAGCACGTTCTGGTAATGCCTGTTAATATGAGTGTTAACATCCCCTTTACATTAAACACATCCTGTATGAAACTGATGAAACTTGCTGAAACAGAAGATATCTGTTGTGAAACTCGTGTTTATTTCAAACTGTGGGAGTTTGCCCTAATTGGGGAAAGTTTTAGACATAAGCATGACAGTTTGACTTTGACGAGGCTCTTTCATATCTTGCAATGATTTTTATATTCCGATAATGGGATGAATTTCAGAGGTGTAAGTTTTGTCAGTCTATGTGCGCAACTGGGTATATTTTCTTGTTGAAATCGAAAGCAAGGGAGACTTAGGAAAAAAATACAAAAAAAATTACAAAAAAAAACCATTTCTTAGGGTCAAACTACAGGCCAAATCAAAAATATAGTTAAGCGACACTTGTTAGATAAGTACAAATGTTAATAAAATTATTGGATTGCATATAACCTATGTATAATGTTAATAGAAATACCAGTAGATAAATGTTATTAGTTAGGACTCCTCAACTCATAAAATTTTAAATATTTAAGATTAGTAGTTAAGCTCAAACTAATGTATGTATAAAAACGCAATAAGCAGTTAATTTTTTTTATTTTTATTTTTCATTAATACTTTCACTGTTACAAAACATTAGCGCTTTCCGCTACTTAGCTGAAAAACCACGAGAGCGGCTACGAGCGTAGCGCGTAGCGATTCTTGGCAGTGAATGTGTTAATGAAATTGAACAAAAAAATTAAGTACCTATATGAAATCCTATTCCTGGAGGTGAAGGGCAGTGGAAAGTACAGAAATAAACCGGCCAAGTGCGAGTCAGACTCGCGCACGAAGGGTTCCGTACCATTATCTATAATAACTGCAAAAAAATCACGTTTTTTGTACCTATAGCCCTCTTTAATATATTTTTTCTGTTTTTAAGTACCTAAGTATTTGTTGTTATAGCGGCAACATAAATACATCATCTGTAAAAAAACAATTGTCTAACTAGCAAGGTTCATGAGATACAGCCCGGTGACAGACGGACAGACAGACAGACGGACCGCAGAGTCTTAGTAATAGGGTCTCGACGGAACCCTAAAAAACTAAGCACCTATGCAAATACAAAAAGTAGGTACCTACAATCGCTTTTTTCTTTAAAAGGTTTTTTCTTTTGCTAAAAGATCTGTGCAGGACAATCAATTTATTTTTTACAGAGCCCAAATTGTGGTATCAACTACGACTTAAAAGCTCCGACGAAAGCCCGCCAATCAAGTTTTCTCAATCAATGTGCACGATAAAACTTTACGATGTTCACTATTATAGCTTTTTACTGATTTGCTGTCAATGACCTTAATTTAAGGATAATTTAACCTTTAAAATAATCCATATAAAATGACTTCGTTGTCTGTCTGTCTGTCAGTCTGTCTAGGTTCTTTTATAAATACAGGAACTCGTAGATGTATTTAGTACAAAATGAGTATTTTTTGAAATCCATTTAAATTGTGAATAAAAAAAATGGCCAATTATGTCGTATATTTTGTTACTCGCAATGGAATCAAAACCTATAGGGTCAATCCCGCTGACTTAGAATTAGAATCACCGAAGAAACTATGTTTTATAGTATAATTGTAGGAATAATCCGGAAACCATTAATATGTAGGTACACTATAAACGAGTTATTCACTATGCCTATAATATCATTCTCGTGTAAGACTAATAGGTACACCTTTAAAATACATTATTCAGATGCCTAAAGTATCTGACTCTGGACAGATGGTATGGTGAATTGAAAAGTTTAGCCTTGCCTCTTAAATGCAAACTATTGTTTTTATAACAATTTTCTTTTTCTATAGCAAATCGCAAACCTTGTTTAGTATTCCGATCACAATTTTCACAATAGTGACAGGAGAAATACAAATATGATAATGATGAAAAAATAGACCTGCCATTGTGTTTTTGAAGTTTTTCTTTTATATTCGACTTGAGGCTCAAAACTTTTCTTACCTACGTATAAGTAAGTTTAGTAAGACATTAAGTCTGTAACCGTCACACGTAAAATTAACAAACACAAACGGTATATAGGTACCTACACAAGCTTAAATATATTACCTACACAACATAAGCTTAAATATATTACACAAAACAATGGGATTATTTTAGTATTGTTAACACCACAAGGTAACTAAGGCATAATTCAGTAAATATTTTATTTTGGACACAATCATTCAAAAACCAATATTGCATTATTGTAAAAAAAGTAAACGAGTTTACGAAACCTCTTATATCATTTTGCATAAAATCACTTTTTTGACGCTGCGTGTTTTAAGATTAATCTAAAATAGTGTTGGAAAGCAGAAATTTATTTCGTCAGCTTTTATTTTAAATTCGCTGGTTTTAATTTTCAATAAATTAACAAACCATGTTTTTTAGGTTCATGTACTCAAACGTGACGTGACTGCGTTCAAATATTTGACAACACTGACATGAATTGGCCTGAGCTCCTACAAAAATAGTTACGTAATAGGTACGTAAGAATCACTATAACTAAAAATACAAATAAAAGCGGCCAAGTGCGAGTCAGACTCGCAAATGAAGGGTTCCGTTAAATAAATTGCGGTTTACGATTTATGACGTATTAAAAAAAAAACTACTTACTAGATCTCGTTCACACTAATTTTCGGTGGAATTTAATATCATCATATCAGCCGAAAGGCGTCCACTGCTGGACAAAGGCCTCCCCCAAAGAGTGCCACAATGGCCGGTCCTGCGCCACCCGCATCCAGCGGACTCCCGCGACCTTTACCAGGTCATCAGTCCACTTTGCGGGGGGCCTACCCACGCCGCGCCTTCCGGTACGTGGTCGCCACTCGAGAACCTTTCCGCCCCAACGGCTATCGGTTCTACGTGCAATGTGCCCCGTCCTACGTGCCCCGCCTTCTGCTACTTAAGTTTAGCAATTCGGAGGGCTATATCGGTTACGTTTGTGCGATGTGCGAAGCCCTCTCCATTGCCCTTTAAGTGACTTTGAGCCTTCTTATGAGGCCCATAGTAAGCGACCACGTTTCCGTGCCATATGTCATTACTGGCAACACACACAGGTCAAAGACTCGCGTCTTGAGACACTGCGGAATAAAATATTGGAAACTACGAAATATTGGAAAGCATTGCATGGTAATAAACATCATGTATTTTTTTAAGTTTTATCATTCTCTTATTTTAGAAGTTACAGCCCCCCCCCTGTAACTTCTAAAATAAGAGAATGATAAAACTTAAAAAAATACATGATGTTTATTACCATGCAATGCTTTCCAATATTTCGTAGTTTCCAATATTTTATTCCGCATGACCTTAAAATGTGTGTCCCCAAACCACTTTGGAAGTGTCTCTCGCGCAAATTATTTAGTTAAGAAAAAAATGATGCTAGAAACCTCAATGTCATTTCTAAAGACCTATCCATAGATACACGTATGGGTTTGATGAAAAAATTTTTTTTAAGTTTAAGTTCTAAGTATGGGAAACCCCAAAAAATACATTTTCTTCTATTTTAGTGTGAAAATCTTAACGCGGTTTACAAAATACATCTACTTACTAAGTTTCATTAGTATAGCTCTTATAGTTTCGGAAAAAAGTGGCTGTGACATACGGACGGACAGACAGACAGACAGACATGACGAATCTATTAGGGTTCCGTTTTTTGCCATTTGGCTACGGAACCCTAAAAATTGTATGATGAGCATAAATACTAGTTTTTGAGTTTCGGATGTTTTCTATGTATTTAAATATATAATATCTAATATATTTATTGTCGTCTAGTACCCATCCATAACACAAGCCTTATTGAGCTTTTTTATTTGATTTTTGTAATATTTAAGTAATATTTATAACTTGCACCTATGTCGTTCATTATTTTTCTAGTTGCTCTGTGAGCACAGAACTCGCGAGTCTGTGGTGATGGTTCTCTTTTTTTTTCTAAATATTGAATCATCAAAAAAAAAAATATAAATATCGAAACTGCTCACAAAATTTCGCTAGAATCGGTTGAGAAATGTGACCGGTAGACGAGAACAGCTGGATAACCAGAAATACGAAAGAATTTTTGCGCAAGCCGAAAGGGAGAACTTCGTTTGCTTCACTTGTTCGCTTCGCTCACTCGTTCAATTATGGTGAATATCCACAAAAGATGAACAATGACGAGTATTGTTTATTTAGCACCTTAAATATATACATATATATATGAAAACACAGCTTCGCACATAAACTGCTGGATATTCACCTTAACACGCTTCTTTGCTGGCTTTAAAAGCATTTTGTCTAAATATGTCAAGTATTTTAACGTCAAAAATCCTTGTTATAATAAAATTTACTCGAATATTTTACGAATAATAATATTTCGAAGGCGTCGATGTAAATTCTAAAGCTGAAATAATTCAGATGCTCGTTATAACCGTGTTAAAATTAAAATGCATATTATATTTTAAAATTCAAATATTAGTTGCCTAATTCAGAGCAAGGTTTTTAAGTAAACGTTCAATATACAAAAAAAAATATAGAATGATTGATTGAAATAAATTTGATTTGGAATCGTAACTGTGTTACAAAATTTCATAAAGTCGTAGTACTTATTTGCGCGTCATACAAATAAAACCACACCTATTTGGCAGGATAGGTACTATCTATATTTATTTAAGACGAAACATAATATGCGCTGGTTATGCGGATTATTATGATTCTTGACAAAATAAGGCTTTTATGGCCCTTAACATATTCAGTATCAACGATTTCATTGCGCTATTACTTGAAGCCAATAAAATGTTTTTTTTTGCTTTGTTGAAGATCTCGCTGGCGGTAATGCGACTGTTCAGTCCTCGCCTAATGCTAGGAACTGAACGCGCCTCGCGGTCTCGCGGGTCCGATAGATGCCAATAATGGCTATCAAAAGTGTCAATGAATTTCATACAAAATGTGGAGTTAGCTTACCAGTTCCCATCGACGCGATATCGTGTCAAGTCTGTCTGTTATCCGTCAATGTTCAGTCAAGTTAAATCAAGTCTCCCTGGTAGCTGCCACACGTTCTGCGGGCTGGTGCCTCCAATGCACGATCCGTCGCGGGCACAAATCACCAATTGTCCGCTTTCACCAAAACGACTCGGGCCTTCAAGCCACCGACACGAGTCTGTTAACACTTTCACCAAATATCCAAACAAATCACCTCGGACTCTAGTCACAAAACGTGGTTAAGCAAAAAGCACACGGTTCTGACGTGTTCACCCGTGAACATTTTTGACAAGACCCCTTACGTGTCCCTATTTGACAGGCAAACAGTGTTGCCACCTTGCAAACCAATGAGGCGCGTTCACGGAGCGGCCTAACATAGGGTCCAACATTCGGCCCGAACAGCGACCCTAAATCGAATGAGAACCAATGAGTTAATTCCCTGCGAGTAAAACAAAAACAAAACCACAGAACAGAAAAACAACAACAACAGAACACTGAAAACACAACATAAAACCATAGAAACACATATGTGGTAACGTATCAGAAGTATAATTACTGTGATCTTCCACTTTTATTTTTCCACCACGGATTGTTAGAAAACCTCCAGCTGGTCGATTGCGTAATCTAATGTAATTTTTTGTACAGTGCATAATGGTTTCCCATCGTTTTTTCACGGAAACGTACGAACGTGTCTTGCTATATCAGTCGGTCACGGTACAAACAGTACTGAGGTTGACTGATGTAGCATGACAAATACGAACATTTCCGAGAGAATACGATGGGAAATGATTACTCACTACATCTGTTTGAGAAAATGACAGTTAAGTTGTTGTGTTACGTAAACACCTTTCAGAATCACGGCTCAGCTTTGTGACCGACAAATGTTTTAAAAGCTGAAATTGCACGGAAAACACGGCAGTGACAGTTTCAAAGCGCAGCTGTCATATCCACGTCAGGTTTGTCGGATCTATGGCGGGTGAAACGTGCCTTCTAACTTTTGATGGCACTTTTGGGCGGTTTTCGGAAGTCAAATAATTTTACAAGGAAATGAATGAAAGGAAAAATATTTTTCTTTGCAATTAATTCTTATATCTTGTTGAACGAGAGCGTAAAGCGATTGAAGTTCTCCGAATCCAAATTAGATTGTATGATAGATACTGGATGATATTTATACAAATTTATTTTTAAATATTGTCTGTCATAAAAGGCCATGAGATAAAATTGCTTCTTACCTATATAAAAATATACAGCTCGGTTTTGCCACTTATTTGTCCTAAAGTTTATTGATTGTTCTTAAACGTACTATCTATTCATTCTATATCAATAATAAGTTTGTATTGTAACAGATTTTTATTCTATATTTGGAATTGATTTTGACATTTGAGTTTTTAATTTAAGTATTAATTTGGTTGCATTTCGTTTTGACATGTGCTGTCGTAGGTGAAAATTAACTTTGTGTTAATTGAGATTAAGTGTTTAATATTGATTTAGTTTGTATGAAAAATGAAAAAAAATGTTTTTTTCGAATTTATCAAAAAGCAACATACCAGGTAGCTTCTGTTAATGAACCGAACATCGTGTCGAAATTAACGGAAATCAAAAAATACACGGTGTATAACAAAACTCTTTTTATGCTGATAGTACGAGAACATAGAAAATTCAATCATAAAATGCCTGTAAACATACAATACTACTACATATGCAATTCCATGCTTTCGTTAATTTATCTACAATTAAGCTCAGATTGCAGTTTCTCTTTACTGAATGCAGCGCAGCTGAAATACGATATTTTATGAATGAAAGCGTAAATTGGGGATTGATTCGTAAAAGTTACTTTAGCAAACTCGCATTTACTGGTCACATGAAACACAACCTTACGTCAAGTAGTATATGGTAGAAATTCGTGAAACAATCAAACTTATGTAGATCTAAACGGGTTTCAACTGTTAAGGGATGATTGCTTCGGTCCAACTAAATTTCATAGATTTAAGGATGCCATCTAAACTAATGACGCAGGTACATTAGTTGGAAGTAACCTTGCCTGCGAAACTGCAGGTCCTGGGTTTGAGTCCGTGCAATGGTAAATATTTGTGTGATGAAGAAGAATAATTAATGGTCGGCGGAGAATAATAGGATACATACGTAGGGCAGATTTTAATACAAATAAAGGTAACAATAAAAAAAATGCACAAGCCCAATCAATTTAATGACCGAATCAGTGTGAAGGGTCCTTTATTTTATTCGATAATGAGTTGAACAAATAATAACTTTGTATGGGTTTCTATATTTTTACCGATTAAAAATTTACATAAAATACGTATTGTAATAGGACATTGTGTAGTATTTCTATCTTTTTTTTCCTTAAGCATGACTGTAAAAAAATACTAATTGCCGGGTTTACAATTTATGCGTTATCGACTGATAACTGAACCTTGACAAGTTATAATGTAATGGCATACATTCCGTACAACAAGGAAAAAATATGATTTAGTTTATAATAAATCATTAACCATAGGAGTTGAGTGCAATGAAATAAACGTTTTATTTATGTTTGCTAATTTGCTACGCTTAGTTTATCTAAAGGTGATGTTTAATGTACCTAGTATTCAACTGAAAATAATTCGAAGTGTCAAAAAATTTACAACGGTGTTTGTAGCGTTTGGAAAATACAATCCATTACCCAAAGGTAAAGTGCTTATGCTATTTTGTTACCTTCCTATGAAAACCGAAGGGATTTATTTAAATAACTTAAGTACAGATCTGGGGGCACGGCAGGCCCCCGCCAAGTCGAGCAAAACAAAGAGGCACGGCCGTACCATCCTTTTCTCGAAGCTATTTAGGCCATTTTCAACATCCTGTAATTTTGTGCTGGCTAAAGCTAGAACCCTGAATTTTCAGGAACATGTAGGGCATAATATGGCTAACATGTAATATCAATAATATTTAATTTAAACTTTTAGTTTAATGTCCGTCAAAGTTCATTAGTTTTGTCACTCACATACATACTCACTGATAATGATCACAATAATTCTAAGTTACTTCTAGCAGAGACACAAGCTCCAAATTTCAAACGTAATTAGTTTTTAGCCTAATAATTCATAAAAAACCTAAAAATTTTGCAATTTCAGTCACATTTCAGAGATATCTAAACTACATAAGTAAGTTTGTAATCCTGTATAAATACATGCAATTACAAAGTTACTTTTGCAGTTCCTTCCTGCAAAACTATACAAACATTATTTGCGGTTGGTAAAATAATATTCCCATACAAAATCTACAAAAAGTTGGCTGAATTGCATCAAAGTAGTCAATTCAAAAAGCAACTCTACAGTCCAAGGTAGAAAATTTCAATTCCAATTACAGCTTTATAAAATTTGGCCCCCTTAAATAACCACAACTATAGCTGTTTACGACTCATATCGAAAGCAGTCAAAACCTTGGAATGTTTACATATTAGCAACCCTTATAATTTATAATAAGTAATATGAGGATTGCCTGTAACACACATTACTGGTGACCGAAGAGCTGGCGACTCTCTTGTGCAACGCATCAGCATTGCAATTCAACGAGGAAATGCCGCCAGCATCCTCGGTACAATGTCTCGAGGGCCTTTTTTAGATTTAACGTAGTTTTAATTTAATTTAGTTAATTAATGTTAATTATCATCTAGTATTTACTTTAGTAAATAAAAATATGACATAACGACGGTGGAAAGGAAGAACCACTTAAGCGACATTTTGGTCGAAAATGAGTTATATATATCATTGGAATCAGCGTTTTTTTCTGCGTCGTTTGAATTGGGTTTCACGGCGATCCGATGACTTATATGTCGCTTAAAGTAATTCACGAATGAGGTCTGAATTTGAAAAACCACCCCTTATGCGACACACAATTTGAATAAAATATTATCTGTGTCACTTAAAACCTACTCCAATATTACCACAGTCGTATAAATTATTTTTAAAAAGAGTTAGTTTCCGATGTAATGTCGATTAATTGATTATTCCGGGCTCATATATCTTGAATTCTGTACTTAAGTGGTTCTTCAAAACTGCTTAATAAAACGATTGTCGGTTAAATGAATGTTACGAAAAATTACGTTGTTATTTAATTGCTTTAAGCGACACTCCTTACCGCGTCCGTACCTGTCGCTTAAAGTATACTTTATAAATGCGATACGTCGGTTAAGTGGAGATTGAAAATGGTATGATAACGGTTAAAGTGTTGCTCTAATCTATTTGATGTCGGTACAGTGAACAATTTTTGACGCGAATTTCACGCGTATGGTGCTTTACTTATACAATGGAATGCAGTGGGTCGCTTCAGTCAGCGACGAACACCGGAGTGCGGCGGTTGTGTCGCTGATCGATGCCTGATTCGACTAGGTATGTACGACATCTAACGTAAAATGAATGTCGTAAAAGTAAAATATAGTATGCAGGATGGTGCTGCTGAAGAAAAAATAGCCGTAATTGGAAATCCCGACACAACGATTCAAACAGCTTTATACTCAGAACAACTACCAATAGCAAAAAATAAATACAAAGATCTAAAAAAGCTATGTGATACTCAAACTATCCCAAGATTGTTTAAAAATGAGTATTTGAGTTTACCTTATAATACTGATGTCAGGGATGAATTAAACGAGACTGATGAAGAGGATTAATATTTTCAGCAGTAATAAGTCTGATAAATTCGTTTTTAAAGAACTATAATTATAGGTAGATTTGTTATTAATATAGGTAGATAATACAGGTAAAAATCTTAACGAAATCCCAATGTAAACGTCTTTTAGCATTTTTGATCATTGTAATTTGTATATTTATACACTTACCAAAAAGTAAATAAGTAAGCTAGCTAATTAAGTATTCTTAACAATTTATAAACACAAAACTACTGTGATCTCAAAAAAGTGCCTGAGTACTTAATTATTAACAAGCTAAGTGTTACTATTAAAACATTGTGACAATTGTAATCTGTATATTTATACACTTACCAAAAAGTAAATAAGTAAGCTAGCTACTTATTCTTAATAATTTATAAACTCAAAATGATTGTGATCTCAAAAAAGTGCATACTTAATTAAGAGTTACAATACAATACTATACAATACAAATACTCTTTATTGCACACCTCACACAAACAAAGCAGAATTATTAGCAGGTTATTTGTTAGAAGTAGATTTATTTTATTAAAATAAAAAAACACTTTAATTTCGTATAAGTATTTTATTTTTCTCCTTAAAAAACGCACAATATAGCGTTTTTAACCGCAAATATATTCTAAATTTTTCAATAATATGAAATAGTTTAAAAAAATATTAAAGCGTTATAATTCACAAAAAAGTGTCGATTTAGTTTCAAATTTCTGGTATACCACTTCAAATTGGCACGTAATAACTGCCCATACGACTGTTGCTTAATTGAATATCTTAGAGACAAGTTAAAGAAGGTAAGTGGCTTCAGTGAGTTTTATAGTAGTATGATGATGTCGCTTAAATGGTTCTTCCGGGAATATTTTGAGGACCTTTTCAATTAAGCGACAACATTTTCAGGATCCTGTAAGATTTTGGGGTAAATGTATATTTCATAAAATAGAGAAAAATTAAATAAGATTATCGTCTTAAGAACTCATTTACCTATTTCAAATAGGAAAAATGTTATGATTTTTTTTCTCAAAAAGAAAACTTTGAAACACTCCTGTACAATTCACTAAATGTCGCTTAAGGGGTTATTCCTTTCCACCGTCGATTAATATTATTACACACATATGTCCACCACTAGGACAATATGACATACATGGCCAATGACTCTTCTATGTGTCACAGTGATCCTTACGTATGATATCCGCTACAGAGCGGAAAAACGCTGCTACGCGCTTCGGCGTAGCAGACTGACGTTGCTTGGCCTCGTAAGGGTTAATCTAACCTAACCAGTGGAAATCCAGAGCTGTAGGGCCTTAAACTCAGCCATAAAATATCTTACACCATTTGACTTAAAGCCATTAAAAGTTCCGAAGAAAAACATTTTACAAGCAATGTCGTAAAAACTTCACCAGGATCATGGCTTAATAGGTGCTAAAATATGACCTAAATACTTTGCTTCCAAATGAAAGCTATTGAACATTACGTTTTCATTTCCCCTAAAATTAGTTTAGGTACGAAATTTTCGGAAAGAACACGTCCTACTCTTGGACATAGGTCTCTGTTATGAAGCAATAGTCCCAATGTGGTATAGTGCGGGCTTGCAATTGACATGCACCTTCAAATTACTTCGCTGATTTAGTATCTTGCACTATGCAGGTTTTGTGACGATGTTTTCCTGTTACATACGCTAATGGCAAATAAATTATATTCCGTACCAATATAAGTTCTGAAGAACTCATTGATGCCAGCCAAAATTCTATCCTATGATATGAGTATGAACATTTTTACATGAACCCTTAGCTAGTGGCTATCTTAGTATTTTTTAAAATGATTGAATCGAAATTTTATACGGTCAATTTCCTTTGCAATATCCTTGACATTATGTTTTTAATAAGTCATTAAACATAATACCATTTGTAAAGACCTTTTATCTTACCACGTACATCCTATTAATAGTACTGTACTTGACAGAGCGACCCAACAACCTGTAGTTTACTTGACTGATACGTCATTTTAAAAATACAGACTCGTCAACCAACTACCTCATACAAGGTGTAAGTAACATATCAACTCATCTACGCAAAGCCAGCATATAGCTTACCACGTTCTGCTTGTTTATATCAAAACAAAGCATAACCGTTTCGATTAGATAAGGGATAGACACGTGTTACAGTTATAGTATCAAGATGAATTCTACATAAGTTGATGATGCTCAAGACGATTTTTTTAAATCCTGTAACAGTGTTTACTATGCTGGTAGCATATTTATGTAATTTCTTATTCTATTTCTTTTAGTTGGAAGATTTAAGTTTCAAGGGAAAAGGCCCTTCCGATTTCGAATTACTACAGTTGTACGCTGGACTGCACGACTGGTCATCGGTTACTTGCCAGGAATGATTGTGATTCACTGCAATATTGATGACAGACTGCTATCATTAATATATAAGTGAACTGTTTAAATGTAAAAATAAATCGTTGTTCTCAATTCGCGTCACTAGCAGTAGAATGCAGTTTGCTAGAACAATCCTAGCTGAACAGTTTGGTTAGCAGCCGTAAGCGCATGTGCAACAATATTACTTAACTATAATCGCAATACCGCATCTTCGCTCAATTTTATCTAGGCATAACAGGGCTTACTTGGAATCATGTTAACGCATAAGTCACGTATTGCGGACGCTCCCGGCGTACTAAATAAGTAGGTAAAAATCAGTCGACCCTCGGATTTAGGCCGTGAAACCGAATTCCAGAACATTTTTCATAGGAAGGACGGGGTTAGAACGAAGGGCATTTTGAGTTTTTGTTAACGTCTTTACCCTTCAGCAGGGCGTAGGTTGAAAGAAGTTGAGGCAATAAGCGTGGCAATCATGTATATTTAGTAATTTCTGCCCTTAATCAACGATTAGAGAAATTTCGAGGTTAATCACAACAAAAGAGTAAATAAACAACTCGATAATACGAAAACAAAAAAACTACCAACTGCAAAATATACTTTACATTTTTTTAAGCCAGAGAAGCCTGCCTGTAGAAAATTCGCAAAAAACCAAAAAAATACTACCTGCTACTAAAATTACTAAAATTCTAGGGTGGCTTTAGGCCCCTTTAACATTTTGTCGGTGCATTTTCGGTGCGGAATCAGTAAGCTTTCATATTGTGACAGTGAAGTTAGTATACAAATAAATAGTGCTTCTAGTTACGTAACATATTGAACCGCTCGTTAGGAAACCTTAACTGACGTTTTCCCATGGAAAAAATGTCTAGTTAGATTTACATCAACCTAACGTATGTAGAAAAAGCTACGATCAGCTGATTGGAGATGGTAATAATTTTATATACGTACTTTTTGGTTTATCAGTGGCGAAGTAACAGCTTCGACCTCAATTTATCTACATTAACCATGTTATTTTTATTTCAACTTCAAAAATATGCTTTCCTACTTTATTGCTCCTTTAGCTGAACGCGTAAAACAAAATACAGGGGTAAAAATTTCAACAACACTTACAAAGATTTACGTCGCCAAAGGAGACTTAACGGCTATCGTTTAAACTCGTTTATAGTTGTGAGTCCGAGGCCGGTTACCATACAAAAAAGTAATCACTGAAAATATTTAATTTAGAATTTTTTTGTTTATATTTTTAGAGTGTTATGTGATGTTAGATTTGCTAATTACCGTAATTTTACTTGAATACGTGGTTGAATAATGTATTGTTTGAGTTGGCTTATGTAAAACAGGAAAAAAAACTAAATAGATATTTTTTTCTATTGAGCAAAATTTTATGTTATCGTCTTTGACGTCTGAAAAAATAACAAAATATATAATAGTCAAGAAAATTCATTAATTTTGTTTTGTAGTTTAGACATTGCAACATTATGTCATAATTGTTCAATTCAATACCTTCAACACTTTCACTGAGGCGCTATCCGCTACTTAGCGGAAAAACCACAGAGGTCCCGTAGCGATTCTTAGCAGTGAATGTGTATAGAAGCCGATAATTCTACACATTTGATGTATTTGTAGGTAACAGCGGTGTTTGGCTTTGCAGTCTTTAACAGCCTTAAGTACGGTATAATGTGCAGATGAAATATTTAAGATAAAACCGTTTGATGGCCCCCTAAATTAAGGGCCTTTTACTTATTAAATTATAATTTTATTACTGCCAAAGCTCAGCTTTTGAATATTAAGTTTTTACTTGCAATCTTTTTTAAGTTGTATATAAAAAAATATATAGCTTTATTAGTGCATAATTCTATAGGTTAATTTGTATTATTTAATTGACTTAATATTTTCACGTTTTCACTACTTAATCTTGCACCTAACAAACGGTTTTTTAGCCTAATGTTAGACTGATAGAGACCGCCATATGTATGTGTACAAACCTTTTTATGCAATACAGTATAATAATAAATAAATTAAAACGTAAAAAATTTAGCTAGTCGACATGCGTCTTCTTGAGAGTACTTTACATAATATTTAATGTGAATTACAAAACGTGTAGGTATAATATTTTTAAAATTTTGGTTGAAGTGAAGAATGTCTTCTCATTCAAAATATAAGTCTACAGAAAACCGCAGAAAAAAACACCAAATAGGTCTTCGCTTCAATTGAACACTCAGACACTAGTGCGCTTACTCTGTATAGGTACAGCTACCTACTAAGTACTTACTTTTTATAATTTTCGACTTTTAATTTGTATGTATACCTACGGAACCTTCACTGCGAAAATAATGAGTTTCCTAAAAGCAAAATTATTAAAACTTTAAATTGAAAGTTACTTATAAATGTGCAATGAGGGTTAACTAAAGCTATCTTACAGGCACTTCATTCGAGGATGAAGTTAAGCTGGCTATACACGGCCGATCCAACAAGCCCTTAGGAGTGGTGCGGCGTCAAAATCGGTCCACTTTTTTTTTTATCGTATGGCCTACATTATTCGGCCTTTGAGTTTATCACTCTTAAGTACCACCCAGGGGACACGTGCAGGGTTCTGATAGGTAGCTCCTGCGGACGCAAGTGACAGTTGTCCCGCCTTTGTCAAGTGAATCGGCAACTCGACTGTTAGAGGTTCTTAAGCCGCCCGAAGGCCTCTAACTAGGCTTAACGAATACTGTCATAGACAACAGCCGGGATCAACTGCTTAGCGTGCCTTCCAAAGCACGGAAGTGCTCATTTATAGTAACCACTCAAACAGGCGGTCACCCATCCAAAGACGCTTCACTCGGTCCACTCATCTAGCAATTAGAATTAAGGATCGCCAGGTCGCTCGACTCTCCACAAAAGTAGTTTGGTTGTCATTTTAAAACGACATTCTAGAATAACATGAAACTGTGTACCTATACACACTGGGATCCGCCATATCTAGGTCGGAAACTAGTTTCTGTTGGTAAAAATAGAGTGAGTAAAACGTTTTTCATACAAAGTCTCTAATCAGTTATTTTTTTTCTATTATACATACACATACAATCACGCCTTTATCCCTAAAAGGGGTAGGCAGAGCACATGAAAATGAAACTTGTGTTCCAGTGCCACTTTTAGCATAAATGTGGGTAGAAAAGATCGACTTGATATCGAAGTAATAGGTTGCTAGCCCATCGCCCACAACACACTTCAACTCTGTTCCCTTAGTCGACTTTTACGACACCCACGGGAAGAAAGGAGTTTCTATTATGTTTCTTTTGTATAAATATAGATACAGAAACTATTTTCTGACCTAGATATGGCGGATCCGACTGTGTATAATAAGTTTCATGTTATTCCAGTTTTAAAATATGAACCAAACTACGTTTGTATAGAGTCGACTTGAGTCCCGTGCTGGGGACTCTTTAAGGTCCTTTGGATAATTATTTAAACGGACGCCCACGCGCCATCCTTAAAGAACGATCGAACGGCACCAAAAAAATTGCAACCGTTGTGAATGCGTCCGCGGCTCGATCCGACCACGACCAACCGTAAACATAGTGGCGCCCCAGCCCCCCTATCCTGTAACTTGTTTTAAGCTCACCTCAACGCTCACCTACAATTATACCTTGACACCGCGATGCGTAGTAATTAAGCGTAGGTAGAGCTATAGGTTCGTAACGGGTGACCAGCGGGGTGAGCCGCATTAACGCGTAGCGAATAATATCTCTGTACATTCGGTCAAAAAATTACTTCCATGCATTTGGATGCATCCATTTGTCTCACACTGCTGCACACATGCTCACATGCTGTCATTTGTCCACAATGTGGAATGATGACCTGGTAAAGGTCGCTGCAATCGCTGGATTCCGGTGTCACAGGTCATTGTGACACTCTTTGGGGGAGGCATTTGTTCAGCAGTAGACGTCCTTCGGCTGATATTTATGGGCAAAACGACGTGATGCCGTCAAAATTAAGGCGTTTTTATACGATATCAGCTTTTGTGCGACATTTTATGGATAAGTAACACAAAAGTATCACAAACGTTACCAACTACTAAACAAAACGTAATACAAAAACAAACCTTAGTTAAAAAAATACATTAATTTTGACGGCCTAAAAGCGTGTCCGCTGCGCCATAAAACTAACAAAACATGTTAGCAAAACATGGTACAAAACATGTTTAGGTACTGTCGCCATCACATACATCGGAGCAAACAAGCACGTCACAAACATCGGAACACACCTCTATTTTCAAGGCATTAGGGTGCATGTGCCGATATTTTTGAACACCTAGAGTGTACCTATGTATGTGATGGCGACTGTACAGTTGCACGTCCATTGCGACTTTGGTTGGAGTGAACGATGTATTGTTTAGTCACTTTTCTTTTGACATCTGACATCTGTCATCCCAGTACAATTTGTCATCTTTGACATCACATGGACGTCCGACAAAACCTCTGTAATCTGTGGACAAAACATAACCCCCTCCCCCGCAGACGAACGCGGGGAATATGTTTTCCATCCGTGACGGAAAACATGTTTCTATGTTTTTAAACAAAAACATGTTGGCCACGCCTCTTTTCTGTTCGAAACCCTTATGATGATTTTTCTCAGGGCCGAATAGCGCGTCAGTGAATAACTAGCTTTAACCAGTGAGGTTACACAGCAGGGATTCATTACACTAAAATCTGGACCAACCAGACTAGGAAATGACGTAGCTTATTGAAAACTAGAGACGGCTCGCATGCATCTGTCTTTCGAATTTGACGGGGTGGAATTGATATGAGGTATTCTGTACTATACCGAGAATTTACCTAACTGCTGTCACCTAGGTTGTCTTACTTGTCGGTATACTGTCAGTATTACATTTATTTGTGAAAGGTACTTAGTACCTACTTGTGGATTTGTGTAGAAATCGCAAACCAGCCGAAATTTTTCCACAAAAAAATTTGTTACTTTTCGGAAAATATAGCCAGTTTTTTTTTTTATTATTATCATCATCATCATCATGTCAGCCGAAAGACGTCCACTGCTGGACATAGGCCTCCCCCAAAGAGTGCCGGTGCCCGGTCCTGCGCCACCCGCATCCAGTGCACCCCGCACCTTGTGGGGGGGGGGGGGGGGGGCTACCTTCGCCTCGCCTTCCGGTACGTGGTCGCCACTCGAGAACCTTTCCGCCCCAACGGCCATTGGTTCTTAATTATACCTAATTGTATTATTGAACCTGCTCACAAAATTTCACGAGAATCTGTTGAGAAATGTAACCCGAGGAGAACAGCTGGACAGACGTCGAAACTTACGAAAGAATTCGGCCCAAGCTGACACGAAGAATTTTGTTCGCTTCGCTCGCTCGTTCAATTATATTGCGTGGAAGCTGTGAGGTACCTACGCATACTGGTGTACTTCATTCAGCAAATCGAGCGCCTTTCATGAAACACTAGTTCGTTTTCGTAATTTCGTTTTCATAATCGGCTATGTAAGAGGAATTATTTTTCGCTGTTTCGTAATTGATTATCAAACAAGAATTTATTTGCCGTTTTAATAATCAAGTTATTTTTCTTATTTCGTAGTTAATTACCAAACGTATTCCTTTTTCTTTGTTCGTAACTAATTACCAAACAAGAATTTATTGCCGAACTCCTGGGTAAGCTAGGTATGTAGGTACTTTACAAAGGTTCTTAACCTTCTTCCTTCTTTCAACTAAATACATAAAAAAACCGGCCTAGTGCGAGTCGGACTCGCGCACGAAGGGTTCCGTACCATTATCAATAAAATATTTATTTTATTTTGTTTTAGTATTTGTTGTTATAGCGGCAACAGAAATACATAATCTGTGAAAATTTCAACTCTCTAGCTATCACGGTTCTTGAGATACAGCCTGGTGACAGACAGACGGACGGACGGACAGCGGAGTCTTAGTATAAGGGTCCCGTTTCACTCTTTGAGTACGGAACCCTAAAACTATTACCGCCACGTAAAATATTCATTGAATAATGAACTCTATTGATTCAAAATTAACTACCTACGTGATAAAATACCACACACAGCATTCCAAGTATAAAACAAAGAAATTTACTTTATTCTTTGTTAGTTTATTTTGAATCTTGGGCTAGGATGATATCTATGTGGCGGTAACCTTTTCTTGACAAAATATGGCTCGCGTCGACCAAATAATGGTATTTTAACCTATATGGTTGACTTCAATGGTATTGTTATGGCGATGAGAACCAAGAAAGTCGACTTCTATAAACGGCGAATAGATTTAGGATAATTACCTTCTTAAAAATTTAACAGCAAAAAATAATTCTTCTTTCGAATCCAGTTAAATACGAACACAGAATACAATTCTTATTTGGCAGTTGATTACGAAACTCGATTACTAAAACGTCAATAAATTACTGTTTGATAATTAATTACGAAACAGCGAAAAATTATTCTTCTTTCGAAGCCAGTTCATTACGAACAGAGAAATAAATTCTTATTTCGGAGTTGATTACGAAACTCGATTACTAAAATGGCAAATAAATTCTTGTTTAATAATCAATTACGAAACAGCGAAAAATAATTCCTCTTACATAGCCAAATTATGAAAACGAAATTACGAAAACGAACTAAAGGAGAATATGTACTGACTAAACACTCCCAGATTCGCCTACGTCTCATGACAACACGATAAAATGCATGGCAGCAGGTCGAGAAAACTGTGCTGAGATCAAATTTGACCGAAAGTTTGAAATATCCTTCACTTCCGGTCAAAGTTTTAAGGGTAGGTATATTTACGTCATGTGACAAAAGTACGAGTCATGTGGCATCATTTAGCCCTTTAATAGGGGTGTTGACACCAAAGAAAGAAAACAATTATGATGAATTTACTTGAAAAAGGATTAAAAATGTTGTCAAATTAAGAAAAAAGTAAAGCAGGGGATTAATAATCACAAAGTTATAACTGTCCAAAGTTTCAAGAGGGGGTATATTCTGTCCCTTTTCCGCAAAACGCACCTTCATATAAAATGATTGTCATTTACTATGACGCTCGTGGATCGTGACGTCACGATCCCCTAGCGTTTTCTCTCTCTCTAACAAGCAATATTAAAACGGTTGTAGCGTCGTATTTTTTTGAGATATCTGAATAGGATTTTCGTTACTAGGCATATTTTTTTGCCTTCTTTTTTTGGGAGTAAAAATAAATTTTGAGTCTACACCCCTATTGTAGAGAGAGTAAACTTTAGGCTGTCAGTCCTGAAATGGCCGGTAGTTCTTGGCAGATGGTGCCTAATTTGGTCGATCTTTAAAGCGATGAATGTGATGCTGCGATTCATGGTTTGTTTTGTCCGCTTTCCTTTCCTTTTAAATTTATGGCGGATACTATTAATTCTTAACATTATTATGACAGAGATATATTTTTTATTGTATGTTATACTATACGTGTATGCTACACTCGCGAACAAATGAATACGACACCCTAAATTAAATAACGGCAATAGGTTTTTTTTTTTATATTTAACACTGGTTATTAACATAGTATAGTATTCTTTTTAATACCCAACTGTATTAACAATTTCCGGGATCCTATTATAAAAATATCAACGTCCAAAAATTACGATTTTTGCGATATCTCGCTCTGTTAACGTTGTTTTTTTCATGGGTTTTTACGAGTCCGATTTAAGTTACCAGGTACTTTCTTTTGTTACTGTTATTTTTGCAGTTTACATGTATAATTTAATAAAGAACTTGACAGGATTAAAAGAACTGTACAACCCTGCACTATTTTAGGAAATATGACAGTATTTTACCGACCCGATCTTTTGTAAGTATGTGTATTTTATCTAACATTATGTTCTAATTTTGTTCTCAATTTTGATAAGACTTTAATCACCACATTCGTTTCTTGCACCACCTACTACTTGTTTAACTATTCTTTTCTCCACTATCCAAAGGTTGTCTGGAGGAGATCGCTCTTTAGTGATAAGACCGTATGTTGTTTTAGTGATAAGACCGTATGTTGTTTTAGTGATAGGACCGTAAGTTGTTTTAGTGATAAGACCGTATGTTGTTTTAGTGATAGGACCGTAAGTTGTTTTAGTGATAAGACCGTATGTTGTTTAAGTGATAAGACCGTATGTTGTTTTAGTGATAAGACCGTATGTTGTTTTAGTGATAAGACCGTATGTTGTTTTAGTGATAGGACCGTAAGTTGTTTTAGTGATAAGACCGTATGTTGTTTTAGTGATAGGACCGTAAGTTGTTTTAGTGATAAGACCGTATGTTGTTTTAGTGATAGGACCGTAAGTTGTTTTAGTGATAAGACCGTATGTTGTTTTAGTGATAAGACCGTATGTTGTTTTAGTGATAAAACCGTATGTTGTTTTAGTGATAGGACCGTAAGTTGTTTTAGTGATAGGACCGTAAGTTGTTTTAGTGATAAGACCGTATGTTGTTTTAGTGATAGGACCGTAAGTTGTTTTAGTGATAAGACCGTATATTGTTTAAGTGATAAGACCGTAAGTTGTTTTAGTGATAAGACCGTATGTTGTTTTAGTGATAAGACCGTATGTTGTTTTAGTGATAGGACCGTAAGTTGTTTTAGTGATAAGACCGTATGTTGTTTTAGTGATAGGACCGTAAGTTGTTTTAGTGATAAGACCGTATGTTGTTTAAGTGATAAGACCGTATGTTGTTTTAGTGATCAGACCGTATGTTGTTTAAGTGATAGGACCGTATGTTGTTTTATTGATAAGACCGTATGTTGTTTTAGTGATAAGACCGTATGTTGTTTTAGTGATAAGACCGTATGTTGTTTAAGTGATAGGACCGTATGTTGTTTTAGTGATAAGACCGTATGTTGTTTTAGTGATAAGACCGTATGTTGTTTAAGTGATAGGACCGTATGTTGTTTTAGTGATAAGACCGTATGTTGTTTAAGTGATAGGACCGTATGTTGTTTTAGTGATAAGACCGTATGTTGTTTTAGTGATAAGATCGTATGTTGTTTTATCTCTACTGTCTCCCTGTATTTTCTTTTGTAACTGCTCTATCTGTGTAAGGGTCTCTATTGTACCTATTGATGCGCTTCACATTGAAATCGGTGTCATAAGGAAAATACAATACGTTGCGTGCTATGCAACGTTTTGCATTTTCCTCATTTTTCTACAACTTAATTTTGTCTTTGCGGATCCAGTCCAAGATTTGAAATACATACGCATTCTTTCGTACAAACGTTCGTGTGAAAATGAACAAACATCGTAAAAATAAACACCCTGAAGAAGTTTAAACGTCAAAACTCTTTAGTGCAACTGCACTAAAGAGTTTTTGTACTCGACGATTAAAATATGTGTATTAAGATTTCATAGAGAATATTGCAACGTCACTCTTTTCATAGTTGTAGTCCATGTTACTGTCGAAACAATCGAAATAACTACTTTTCGATACGCTCCAGACAACTAAAATAAATTCGACCAATCACGTGGCTGCTTTACTGAACTGTAATGAATTGGACCAATAGAATCGCTTTGATGTCGTACGCTCGTTGATGTCTTTTAAGATATCAACAAGCGTACGAGCGATGAGCTGCACTTCGTTTCAACAGTATCGAGTTTGTTTAATTAGTTCAGTTGACTCGTAGAAAATTAATTTTAATGAACTCGTACAAAAAGTATTGTTCACAATAGTGTTATAATCAAGCTTTTTAATCTCGTACCTTACTTAGGCCACTCAGCAAGCTTCGTGGCCTAAACACGGTACTCGACTAAAAAGCTCTCTATTATAACACGATTGTGAAAAATACTATTTGAAGTTTGAACTTTAGTGCAACTGCACTAAAGTTTTAGTGCTCAAATTTACTACAGACACAATATACCAACAAGCCGGAAATGAAACTGTCCCGTTGAGACCCTCACATGTATAGTTTGAACACAAACATATTGTATGAGTAGACGCTGCATGTACAAGAGCATTTAATATCTACCGTATTTATTTATTTATCGTATGGCGGTTACACACTGGTACAGTCAAGGGCACCAATATGTATACACCACAAAGTGTCAAAAACATGTACACATACCTTATTTCTGCAACAAAAAGGTTGTAGTATACATATTTATGAAACTTTGGGTGAATACATATTGGTGCTCTTGACTGTACATATATGTAGGTATGTATATGTAAGCAATAAAAAAAAAATATTACAATTCTGCGAATAAAAGCGCGCTTCCTTTGTGAGGCGTTTAAAGTCCTCAGCTGATCTGTTGTATCTGGTGTTGGGGCACTAGAATACGATATGGTGTATGCCATACATAACATAGCAGAGCGGGAATAAATAAACATCTGACATGTCATGTCCTAACAATCTGACACGACAGCATTTCTATACCAAGAACTATAATTAAACTCCATCGAATCTACCAAGAAATGTCACTGTCACAGTGATATCTACCATTGTCAGTATATGACGTTCAATGTGTAACCAACCTAATTATGGTAATACGAAATATAATCGTCAGAAAAGATGTAAGACTGATGGGAAATACATAGATATTTCAATTATTTATCAAATTTTTAATAAATAAATAAACTAAATAATTGTAAAGAAAACATGGCCGCCATAATTTGACCGTACCCACACGACTAGTTGTATTTTTTTATTGAAAGACCAAAGATATTATATGCTGATATCGATTGCACACGAACCTAGGCAGACAAATAAGAAACTCAAGAAAGTACTCAAAGAAATACTGAATTTTGGTCCATCCTAAAACAGTTTCTCATTCAAATTAGCAACGGAGCCCACCACAAATGTGATATGTTTGTAAGCATAATTATTTTTGTCGATTATGATCTTTCGCGCGAAAAATGCGGGCGTTTGCATGATCTACCTAGAGATAACATGTCTGTGGGTTTTACTGTCAAGTGCCAAAGTTTTTACTGCCCAGTTGAGTATTACTGTTTTGTCGGCAATTTGTAGTTGTTCTGGCTAATATTCGCGTCTAGAGATTTAACAATCTACCCGCGACGATACGGGCAAAGACGCGTTGTGGATTGTGGACAAAAAACACTGTTAGATTATAGATTTGTGTGTTTGCGGGTCTCAATTTAGTTAAAGTGTTTCACGGTACAGTATATTTAAACGAGCGAGCGAAACGAACGAAGTTCTCCGTTTCAGCTTGGACCAAAATTATTTCGTATGTCCGGATGGCCGGATGTTCTCCTCTACAGCATGGCTATCACAAGACGGTCCGCGAGCTCTCTCGATTTTTCTCGCATTATACCTCTCTTTTAAGTTTTCTAATAAGAGAGAGACGGATAGTGCGAGTAAAATCGAGTATATCGAGAGAGCTCGCGCGCCATCTTGTCATAGCCGATAATTATCGAACCTGCACACAAAACTTCACGAGAATCGGAAGAGAAATGCAACCGTTTCTCTTCCGATTCTCGTGAAGTTTTGTGTGCAGGTTCGATAATTGTATTTTTTTTATCGATTCTGTTGTTCGATTATTATTATTTTAATTACAGACTCGCGAGTTATACACCTCACCGAGCTACCAGTTTTAATGTTCCACGCGCTTGTTCATGAGTTGAGTTGGCGTGGAAATAGATTAAAACGTGATTGAGATTCAACACGACGAACAAAGACAGCTCTAAGAAAGAAGAAAGAAAGAAAAAAACATTTATTCAGGGCAAAAAATCACAGAAATAATCATAAAAATATAAAAACAAAACGCGCCATAAAATGGTACCGACTCAGCATGATGCGGGCCTAATTGGGCAGCGCTGGTCTTCCGTCGGGGCCAACTGTGGGCCAACTCTGATCTATCTACTGTTGGTATCATAATATTTGTATCGTAGGTATTTTTACGGTTCCGGACCAAAAAGGTAAAAAAGGAACCCTATGGGACTCCGTCCGTTTGTCTGTCTGTCACAAAATTAAATATCTCAAGAACTACTAATGCTATCAATTAGAAAACAAAGCTAATCTTCGTGTATGGAAAATTAAAAATTCAAAGATATTTTATATTTTTATAATAGGGGATGGATAAGAGGGGGGGCAAAAAATTTAAGTCTAGTTCGTAGGCCAAGTGGGGTATCATATGAAAGGGCTTGAATTGCACATTCTAAAATAACTTATTCGGGGAAGTTTTAGATATCGTGCTTCGAAAATATGGAATGACCTGCCGCCCCCCCGTGCGTTGTCCCTACCCACCCTCAAAATTAATGTGCAGAGAATTATATTACAAAACCAGCTACGTGAACAATGACCACATTTAAATACCCTTATTTATAGTACTAAACCGCTTGGTACTCCATTGCTGGACGGAATACTCAATGTTACTGACATGCTTTTTTTTATATACCTACTTGTACTACTAATTTATAATAATATATTTCTTTATTTTTCAACTAGCATTGCATGATTTAGTCTTTAAAAGTAAAAGTTCATTACGAGTAATGCGAATGTTCCCCTTGCAGCTAGCTATTAGTTATATTGTATCCCGTGTTGTAGGTGCGGGCTGAAAAACAGCGCTATATAGCCGACAGACTAGCAGCAAACGCTGAGTTCCGAGCCTATTGTCGCATTCATTTATTTTCTGTATTGTGTTGTTTTATATATAAGTATCTACATCAGTGTTCGATTTTGTGTAATTTTGCGACGATAAAACTTTTTTTTAATGAGCGAAATTTTAAAAATAATATATATAATTAATATTAACCTAAATCTTACCGGAAAAGTTTAGTATGACGACGACTTAGCGTATTTTTTTTATTCTTCTAAAACTATTTGTTATTTCAGTTTGTAATTTAATACTTTTGTGATAATTTAATTTTTTTTCCTTAAAATTTGTATGTAAGTATCCTGAAAGTACCTTCTAGCAAACAAAAAAAGATTTATCGTAATTGGTTCACTTGATAAAGAATTATCTCTGAAAAACCAACATAGATTTTTTCGTAATAAAGCGTGGTGAAAGTTTGTACGGAACCCTCGGTGCGCGAGACAGACTCGCACTTGACCAGTGTACACGCATATAGGGGTGTACTTTGAAGGAGTAGATCTTGGGGTTCGTGATGCGGTGAGAAATGACACTCGTAGTCCAAGACATGCACGTATAATGAGTATTAATAGGGTGATACAAAGGTGTCACGTCACATATTATTCGTATTTGGGCACGAACAGCCCGTTAAGGCGACGTGAGCTCCAAAAACTGTTTTTTAAAAAATCGTAGCTCATGTTTGGATTATAATACGGCTGCCCTAAATTTAATTAGAAATTTTGAGGCCTTTTTCGAGGGAAATCAGCTATTCGAATCCTGAGTTTTCGACTTTCGCTCGATAGAAAAAAATCACGAACATAGGTCTAAAATACACTTAATTTTTTTTTAACAAATTATGCACAACAGCTAAACATATTAAAGTTGGTTTTAAAAATCAGCAATGTCATGTTTGAGGGAAATCAGCTATTACTTTTTTATTTATTAAAGTGCACAAAAAATTAAAATTAAAAAACATGGTATCCGTGCTTCCAAACACGCACTTCCATCTCGCTCACGCTTATGCTCAGTGAGAGGGAGAGAAGACCACGAACCTACGTCCCCTTAAACGTTCGTTTTGCTACTGCCGGCTGCGCCCCCTCTGCCCCGCGCCCCGCGCACCACGCACTGCGCCGGCGACGGAAGCCGATGATACCCGAACCAGAACGAGGCGTAGACAACCGGTTTTTTTTTAACTATATTTTCCTTATAAAATGTACAACCTAAGCTATTTTATTACATCCGATTTGATGTCGTACCTAACTACACTTTAAACTCTAGCTACTTCTCATGTCAGTCATTCTCATTTCTGAGATATAAATAATAATGATTATCAAGCCGCGATTGGAACGGAATTGGAGGTAATAGTTTTGTCATATTATACATAATTACATCAAAGAATATTGTATATAAAATGATAGAGCTATACCAATCCAAACTGATCGCGGTCGAATAATAATGTGACAGACATATGGATTCGCACCATTAGTGCCCCTTTGTTTGTGCGGATCCCTAAAAAAACTTTCGCTGTTTCAAAAACTGCTAGTTACAGCAAATAGTCGGTTCAGTTTTCATAAGATCAAAGATGGAGTCAGACAAAGCTAATGTGGGCCGACTCAAATCCCGATATGTCATTATGGCAACCCTGTCTTACAAAAGGCTCGTTTTGCATGAACATTTTTGTTAAGGAAGCATCGGGGTTTTTTACTTAGTTCCGTGATACACGGAAAGAAAATACTTTTGAGGGTTCCGTACTCAAAAAGTGAAACGGGACCCTATTACTAAGACTCCGCTGTCCGTCTATCTGTCTGTCTGTCTGTCTGTCCGTCTGTCACCAGGCTGTATCTCAAGAACCGTGATAGTTAGACAGTTTCACAGATGATGTATTTCTGTTGCCGCTATAACAACAAATACTAAAAAACAGAATAAATAAAGAATTTTTAAATATTTTTTCTTTTTTTTTTCTTTTACAATCTCACACAAATCGGCTTAGTTCCAAACTAAGCTAAGCTTGTACTATGGGTACCAGACGACGATAAACATACCTACTTATTATAGACTAGCTGTTGCCCGCGACTTCGTCCGCGTAGAACTTTTTATCGTCTTATAAAATGATTTCTCTCAATACAAAATTTGAACCCTCTTTTAGGGGATAATTAAAAAAAAAGTTGATGTTCATTTTCTAGTTTGTGAACAAACAGTCTAAAACCAAAGTTAAAAATCTCATACTTTAAAAATGCCTTGAAATACTCAAACTTTGAACCAATTTTAACACTCTTAGGGGATGAATTTGGAAAAACTCTGAAATCAGTTTTGTAGTCTTTTAACGTACAGAATAAGACCGAAGTTAAAAATCTCTTACTCACACTTTAAAATTTTATTGCTCGCCATTTAAAATTTGAACCCCCTTTTAAACCCCCTTAGAGGTTGAATTTTTCTAATCGCTGAAAGAACTTTTTTCGTAATCGTTTTATAACTTTAAGTGTCTAGCTCAAAAAAAGTGTTGCCCATACAAAGCTTTCTTAACCCCCTTAGGGGTGGAATTTTCTAAAACTCTGAAAGTACTTTATTATTAATTTTAATAAGTAACATTTTGAATAGTTTTAAGTCTAGTAAAAAAAAAAGTTTTTCCCACACAACACTGGCTACCCTTCTTAAGGATCTTAAGGATCCCCTTAGGGATGGAGTTTTCTAAAACGCTGAAAGTTCTTTTTTAGTATTCTAATAAGTAATCTTTTTGCAAAGTTTTAAGTCTAACTCAAAAAAAAGTGTTGCCCATGCAAAGCTTGCTCTCCTTTTTAACCCTATTAGGGGTGGAATTTTCTAAAACGATTTGTGTCCTTTTTTTGTATTTTAATAAGTAATCTTTCTACAAAGTTTCAAGTCTCTAACTCAAAAACATAAACTTTCCCTGATAAAAACTTTGCACCCCTTTTTATCCCCCTTAGGGATAGATTTTTTCAAAACGCTGAGTCTTTTTTTTTGTATCTTTATAAGTAATCTTTCTAAAAAGTTTTAAGTATCTAGCTCAGAAAAAAGTGTTCCCCATACAAACCTTGCACCCTTTTTTAACCCCCTTAGGGAATGATTTTTGTAAAACGCCGAATGTAGTATTTTTCATGTTCTAATACGTAAGTTTTCGTCAAAATTTTAAGTCTCTATTAAAAAAAAATATGTTTTTCCCATACAAACTTTGCACCCTATTTTACCCCCTTAGGGGTGAAATTTTCCAAAACGCTGAAAGTACTTTCTTTGTATTTAAATAATCTTTCTACAAAGTTTTAGGACTCTAGCTAAAAAAAATAGTTTCCCACATACAAACTTTGCACCCCTATTTTAGCCCCCTATTTTTAGGGGTAGAATTTTCTAAAACGCTGAAAGTACTTAATTTGTATTCTGATGACTAATCTTTCTACAAAGTTTTAAGTCTCTATTTAAAAAAAATATTGTTTCCCCCATACAAAATTTGCACCCCTATTTTACCCCCTTAGGGGTAGATTTTTTTAAAACACTGAATCTAGGTACTTTATTTGTATTCTAATGAATAATTTATCTACAAAGTTTTAAGTCTCTATTTAAAAAAAAGTAGTTTTTCCCATACAAACTTTGCACTCTATTTTACCCCTTTAGGGGTAGAATTTTCTAAAACCCTGAAAGTTCTTTATTTGTATTCTAATGACTGATCTTTCTACAAAGTTTTAAGTCTCTATTTAAAAAAAAAAATGTTTCCCCCATACAAACCTTGCACCCCTATTTTACCCCCGTAGGGGTGGAATTTTCCAAAACGCTGTAAGTGTTTCATTTGTATTCTAATAACTAATTTTTCTACAAAGTTTAAGTCTATAGCTCAAAAAAAAAAGGTTCTCCCATACAAACTTTGCACCCCCATTTTACCCCCTTAGGGGTAGAATTTTCAAAAATCCCTTTTTATCCCTAGCCCACGTTATAAAAGCAACATACTGTGCAAAAATCAACTCTCTAAGATTAGTAGGTAGTTTCGGCTGTGCGTTGATGAGTGAGTGAGTGAGTGATTGAGTGAATAAGTCAGTCAGGACATAGGCATTTATTATGTATAAATAGATAGAAGATAATGAAACTCCCATTCAAATATCTCAAAAAATTATGAAGCTACATCCGTTTTAATGTCGCTTGTTAGAGTGAGAAAACGATGAGGGACTGTGACGTCAATATACTCGAGCGTCATAGTAAAAAACAATCGTTTCATATGAAGGTGCGTTTTGCGGAAAAGGGACAGAACATACCCCCTCTTAAAACTTTGGACTCTTATAACTTAATCATTACCTATATAACCTCTTGCTTTGTTTTTTTCTCCATTTGACTATATTTATTTTCAATTCTTTTTCGAGAAAATACATTATGATTATTTACTATATTTTCGATTCCTGAGCTATAACCACGAACTTCGGAATTCGACAATATTCGGGTATCTCTATCTCTATCGCACTAACCATACTCGAGTGACAGGGATGCAAATATATGAACATTGAGTATCGGTTTTCGTGGTAGCGCCGCAGGTACTTTGGCTGAATGCGCCGAGCGCGTGCCATTGTCATTCAAAAAAAACAAATTCGTGTTAATTATATTGTTCAAATTTGTTGATTTCATTTATTGAAATTACGACATAAAACGACATTTGCGCATATAAGTTCTCATATCAGAATCGAATATTTTTTTATGGTTTATATTTTAGCATTTGTCTCGTAAAGGTCTATCGTAGACGGGATTTAAATTATTAATAAGTGAAAGGCAAAGCAATTCCGCCATTTTGACGAAAATTTGACGGTTCTTATAGCTGACAGTTGGAGCAGCGTTTGATTTCAATAAAAATAAATGAAAAATTAAATGAAGTCGTATATTTCGGAAAATTAATTAACTGTCGCAGTCGGATAAAAACTATCCTAAGTTGCAGCTAGAATAATAATGTACCTATATAAAATATTTCATATTTTTCCGTTCATGGGATGCTGAGAACATTCAAACCGCGCAAAGCTCAGTTTCAAACTGGCTGATTCTTTTTTTAATTTAGAGATTTATTATAAGTGAAGATAAATAAATACTTAAATACATAAAAAACATCCATGACTCAGGAACAAATATTTGTGCTCATCACACAAATAAATGCCCTTACCAGGATTCGAATAATGGATCTCCGGCTTCGTAGGCAGGGTCACTACCAACTAGGCTACAACAAACGTGATTTTTTGCCGTTTTTATAGATAATGGTACGGAACCCTTCGTGGAGCCTGTTTTTTTTATAAAGAGCTTTGTCGCTGAGTGACGATGTCGCTATGTATTTTACATCCATATATAAAACTATCTTCTACTTAAACCTATTTTTACTAGCTTATAAATAAGGAGTGCTGAATCTGACATCGGGTGAGCCAGAATGTAGTTACATCCACGAATTTCGTGAAAGGCTTTATCCATGATCTGTCTACGGGCCGATTCGTTGCGGACAATATGATACCTACACATCTTCCTCAACATCACACTCGGTACAATCGGTGATGCAACTTTTCTTGATAACTAGGCCCTAATAATTTTAAACAATATGTTATATTTCGATAAAAGTTTGTAATACGAGTAAAACCAGTTTGTTCTTGCATTGCGCCTTTTATTTCCTACATAAATGCTACACACTAAATATTAATATATTATCTCCACTTATAATAAATCTCTAAATTAAAAAAAGAATCAGCCAGTTTGAGGCCAGGAATCGAAAATATGGTAAATAATCATAATGTATTTTCTCGAAAAAGAATTTAAAATAAATATAGTCAAATGGAGAAAAAACCAAAGCAAGAGGTTAATAGGTAATGATTAAGTTATAAGAGTCCAAAGTTTTAATAGGGGGTATGTTCTGTCCCTTTTCCGCAAAACGCACCTTCATATGAAACGATTGTTTTTTACTATGACGCTCGAGTATATTGACGTCACAGTCCCTCATCGTTTTCTCACTCTAACAAGCGACATTAAAACGGATGTAGCTTCATAATTTTTTGAGATATTTGAATGGGAGTTTCATTATCTTCTATCTATTTATACATAATAAATGCTTATGTCTTGACTGACTTATTCACTCAATCACTCACTCACTCACTCATCAACGCACAGCCGAAACTACTAATCTTAGTGAGTTGATTTTTGAACAGTATGTTGCTTTTATAACGTGGGCTAGGGATAAAAAGGGATTTTAGAAAATTCTACCCCTAAGGGGGTAAAATGGGGGTGCAAAGTTTGTATGGGAGAACCTTTTTTTTTTGAGCTATAGACTTAAACTTTGTAGAAAAATTAGTTATTAGAATACAAATGAAACACTTTCAGCATTTTGGAAAATTCCACCCCTACGGGGGTAAAATAGGGGTGCAAGGTTTGTATGGGGGAAACATTTTTTTTTTAAATAGAGACTTAAAACTTTGTAGAAAGATTAGTCATCAGAATACAAATTAAGTACTTTCAGCGTTTGAGAAAATTCTACCCCTAAAAATAGGGGGCTAAAATAGGGGTGCAAAGTTTGTATGTGGGAAACTATTTTTTTTAGCTAGAGTCCTAAAACTTTGTAGAAAGATTATTTAAATACAAAGAAAGTACTTTCAGCGTTTTGGAAAATTTCACCCCTAAGGGGGTAAAATAGGGTGCAAAGTTTGTATGGGAAAAACATATTTTTTTTAATAGAGACTTAAAATTTTGATGAAAAATTACTTATTAGAACATGAAAAATACTACATTCGGCGTTTTACAAAAATCATTCCCTAAGGGGGTTAAAAAAGGGTGCAAGGTTTGTATAGGGAACACTTTTTCTGAGCTAGACACTTAAAACTTAGTAGAAAGATTACTTATAAAAATACAAAAAAAAAGACCTTCAGCGTCTTGAAAAAATCTATCCCTAAGGGGGATAAAAAGGGGTGCAAAGTTTTTATCAGGGAAAGTTTATGTTTTTGAGTTAGAGACTTGAAACTTTGTAGAAAGATTACTTATTAAAATACAAAAAAAGAACACAAATCGTTTTAGAAAATTCCACCCCTAATAGGGTTAAAAAGGAGAGCAAGCTTTGCATGGGCAACACTTTTTTTTGAGTTAGACTTAAAACTTTGCAAAAAGATTACTTATTAGAATACTAAAAAAGAACTTTCAGCGTTTTAGAAAACTCCATCCCTAAGGGGATCCTTAAGATCCTTAAGAAGGGTAGCCAGTGTTGTGTGGGAAAAACTTTTTTTTTTACTAGACTTAAAACTATTCAAAATGTTACTTATTAAAATTAATAATAAAGTACTTTCAGAGTTTTAGAAAATTCCACCCCTAAGGGGGTTAAGAAAGCTTTGTATGGGCAACACTTTTTTTGAGCTAGAGACTTAAAAGTTTACGAAAAAAGTTCTTTCAGCGATTAGAAAAATTCAACCTCTAAGGGGGTTTAAAAGGGGGTTCAAATTTTAAATGGCGAGCAATAAAATTTTAAAGTGTGAGTAAGAGATTTTTAACTTCGGTCTTATTCTGTACGTTAAAAGACTACAAAACTGATTTCAGAGTTTTTCCAAATTCATCCCCTAAGAGTGTTAAAATTGGTTCAAAGTTTGAGTATTTCAAGGCATTTTTAAAGTATGAGATTTTTAACTTTGGTTTTAGACTGTTTGTTCACAAACTAGAAAATGAACATCAACTTTTTTTTAATAATCCCCTAAAAGAGGGTTCAAATTTTGTATTGAGAGAAATCATTTTCTAAGACGATAAAAAGTTCTACGCGGACGAAGTCGCGGGCAACAGCTAGTTATACATATATTTCGAAGTATAGGTACATTACAGAGAAAGGGTGTTTGTTAGCGATAGTCCTGGTAAATTTTGGGCACCTTGTCAGCATTGCAATGCTTACTGCAGTAGATGATGGTACTACTGGGAAGAATATTTACCAGTAGTACACTGATGGTACTAGTGGGACAAAAGTTCCCAGTAGTAACATTAAAGGTACAGCTGGGAAAGAGGGGTTTGACGCGAACTACCCCGTACTTTCAGGAAATACAGATGTCAGCAAAGAATTCACATTGCATTTCACGTGTTCTTTATTCTCTAAAATACTTAATACCATTAAAACTACACATCGCTCCCTGAAGGACCCTACACATCCATTCTTTCATACAATAGTAATTGAGTTGAGGCACTTTTCCTTTTGTAAGCAGCCATTCGAACTGAATAGGGTAAAACCTTATAATACGTGGGTGGAAGTAAATATGTTGAAGTAGCCTTTATTCGAACTAAGTAATGTTTCAATCATGGATTTTCTCCAAACTAAATTACGGATTTACCTTCTCTCTTAAACTTAACAGGTCTCAGTCGACTATTGTGTTTGCTCCTTTTTAACCGACTTCAAAAAAGGAAGAGGTTATAAATGTTCCACTGTATGTATGTTTTTTTTTTATGAATGTTCGCCGATTTCTCCGTCAATTGTTGACCGATTTCCAAATCTATTTTTTATTCGAAAGAGAATACTTCCGAGGTGGTCCCATTGTCACCAAATCAGGATCTGATGATGACAACCCTCAAATTTTATAGGCACGCATTTTCTATTATAATTCGTATTTACCTTCGGAAATCGCAATTTTGGTGAAGTGGAACTGATACTGAAGACCACGGATGACTTATGGGACTCCTCAAAGATGTAAAGTTCGTCAAAGATTCTGACATGATTCCGTTGAAGTAGCAACTCATGAAGTGGTAATTCTCAGATCCTTTAGGAATCGACGGAACTCCTCAAATATTCAGCCCACAGATAGCGACTTGGGTTTTTTTGGTAATAATCAACGAATTTGCTCTCTGAAAGCAGTGCATGTGGTAAATTGGAAAGGAAATGTGGAAATGTTCATGTACTTATGTGGCTTGGCGAAGTACTGAATTGAAGTCGGTTTAAACTTTGTTTTTCAAGTAATTATATTGGAAACATACGATAACATGTCAGAAAAAGACTTTTACATTTGATTTATGTGTGCAAAGTAATATCATTTGATATTTAACTAAAGCACTTCGGTGAAGGAAAACATCGTGAGAAAACCTATCTAATCCCTAGAAGGTACCAAAGCAGACCACGGGCTCCCACATTAATTGCCGGGAACCCGCCTGTAAGCGCTTACCGCTGCTTAGCAGGAAAACTAAGGGATCGGCTACGAGTGTAGCGCGTAGCAATACATGGCAGAAAATGTGTTAAGGATACCACCGGGAAAATATTATAATAATAACGACCCCACGGACCCGAGTGCTCCCGAGAGTCGGTCAGGGCCTCCGCCTCCGGCGTGTCTTCGTCGGTCGGAGTGGAGCCCCAAGGGGGTCCGCATGATTCTCAGCTCTGGCTTGCCTTCACCGGCCGTCCAGAGAGGAGTCGTCAGAGCTATATGCTCCAGGAGTGGAAGTGTTAAAGGGCATAACGCCGCGAGTACGTTTTTACAGTAAAATACCTACCGAAATTATTAATTTGCCGTTAAGTAAATTTAAGTCTTATATAAAAAAATATTTGCTAAGCAAGGCGTATTATAATGTCAACGATTGCATAAACGCCAAAAATGCCTTTAAGCCAGTAGTAGCAGTCAAATTATATTAGAATTAATATAGCTTCGAGTATGATTGTCTTGGCGTATTACCTTTGTAATTATTATAAGTACCGGAAATAGCTGTTCCGTTTTATGTAACATGAGAGCACGTAATGCTTTTTCTCGCCGAACAAGTCGCTTTAATCTTTGCTATTATCAATGTCCAGTGTGGCTTGAATATGTCATACTCGCTTAAAGGGCTTTGCTTATGGTGGCGTCGTTGATCGGGTCGCCACCTTCCCTAACATATGGTTGAGGGAGGCGATGGCTGAGATATGCGTCATACTCGTGATCGGGTGCTGTTTGTGGAGTCCGGTCTGTTCATGCTTGCAAGGGCATAGTAACTACCTAAATACTAGTGTTATTATCATTATTTTGACGAGAGACATCATTCTGTTCTTGACACGTTTTAATGTTATTGACCCTGTACATCTCTGACAATATTACATTAATGATCCTTTTTTGCTGTTTTAACGCTAAGAGACAGTATACATCTCTATAAGAACATTAGAATAATTATTAATTGTATTTGGATGCTCAGAGACATTATACATCTCTGGGGTACTAAATTAATATCATAAACTTATTGTTAATTCTAATACAGACCTTATATCGAATGTATTTGATAATATTTTACAATTTTGGATTTTTTTAGTTTTCATTTAGTGACATTTAGTTTGTTAACCATTTAGGTACTAATTGGTTAAAATCTGCAATTTTAAAATGATTATTGTGTAAGATTATTAATATTATATAGTAGAATACGATTTGACATGTAAAAGTACCCTTGTGGCCTATTTGCAGAATAAATAATTGATTTTGATTTTGAAAAGTAACTTCGGAGAAAGCGCAGCACCACCTCTCGACACCCCTGAGCCGCTCACCCGGTGTTGCTCCTGGCCGTCTTTTCTATGGCACTTTCAGGGGCCCATTTTATAAGTGAGTGGCTAGTCACCGCCTGCCTCGATAACCTTGTAAATTACAATGTTATGGCAGGTGTCCGGACCTCTATGCAATAGCCCAATTTTATTGCCCACCCAAATGTCATCACCATAGACCCAGTTCTCTATCTATTTCACCCACAATAGCCCCAACGCCTGTTGGGACCGGTTCACGGGTATCTACCGATGTACCCGTGAATGGGTTCTAGCAGGTGTACTACATCACATTAAACTTCGTCTCCATAGGGCCTCTACGTGTTGGATCTATATCCCCACGCACGCCTTCCAAATGACCGGGCTTTGTCCCGTGAATTTAAATCGGAGATAATAATAATAATAATGTTTATTCTCTCTTTAAGGCTTATAGCTAAATTTACATAGGTACAATTAATTTGCCAACCCACAATGCGGTTTGTTGGCAAACAACGCTCCTAATTGATTAATAATATAGGTGGCAGAACATTTCCTGTCTTCTGTGTAATAAAATGATTCTCATTAGAACTTGCCTGTTGTTTTGTTATCTAGGCCCGAACCCCAGGGCGTTTTCACTCAAATATGCAACTTTAACTTTTATTCTCGGAATTTAGATACTATTAGTGGTTTTCCCGGTTCAGAATCATGAGCACTTTTTTTCTCTATCGTGCTCATGAAATCTAAATTCTGAGAAAAAAGGAAATGTTGCACATTTGAGTAAAAACGCCCTCCAACATCTTTTTAGAGTCCCATGCGGTTGGGATCTCTCAACTTAATTGGTCTGTCTACTCGAGATAATCCCTCCGCCACTAGTAATCACCCTGTTAAACTACTTCTAGTACGTCACACCTGGCTATAAAGCGGTCATTACTGCCCATGATGCGTGCGATAAATCCCATTTCCTGGCCAGGGGAGACGTAAATGACGTTATACCCCACGAGAAGTTATAAAGGAAGCTTCGCCCTACTACGCTGGGGCGTCAAATATCTGCTATTTTAGACAGTCTTTGTTTTACCTAGGTGAGTAATATACCATTACAACAAAATCTTGACTTTCTTGAAGCCAAGTTTGTTACGGTACTTTTGGAAGTAAATCTGGCCATCACAATATAAGAAAATTGACATTGTTTATGTGAAACTATAAATCATTTAAAGAGAGTTTACGCATAGCGGCTTCCATACAATAATAAATAATAATAATAAATTAGTTATTTATTTAGGTATTAACCCATAAAATTACATTGGTTACATTAAAAATATACAATTAGGATGCAATTAAAATAAAATTAGTTAAAATTTTTAAATTAAACTAATTTCCAATTACAGAAAAAGTGTCGTTGACATCTTACTCGTTAGGTAGCATGTCGTGCACACTACCTTTACAATACTGTTTGTCGATTCGCTCACTCTCCTGACAAAGGACCAGTGCCTCTTACGCATAATAGCGTAGAAGTCGTCCACTCTGTTCGCGGCGAACATACCAGACGCGCTACACCGCCACGGCAGCCGTAACATCACACGAAACGCGTTGTTGTACTGTACTCTGAGTCTGCTGAACGACCGCTTCGTGTAATGGTACCACAAGTGACTAGTGTAGAACGCCTGGCAATGCATAAATAAGTTTTGGATCTACCTTTTGTAAATAAAAAATCTGTTTAACACTAACTTTGCAAAAAAAATCGTGCATTCAAGTCTCGTTTGCATTGTACAGAGAGCCCAAAAATCATTCTAGAAAAAAATGCAAAAAGGTTAGGTACTTAAAAATATGTGCATTTTTAGAGACTGTCAAATTAAGGCCTAAATTAAATCAATATTCTGATTATTAGTGAGAGGTACATCACATACAACAAATGCACAAACAAGCAAAACCTATTATTTACTTTCATAAGTAAAGTGTCGAAACGAAATTGGGTCCCAAGGCAACGTACGTAAATTCAACTCAACCAAAATTGCAGTTTTTAACCCCCGACGCAAAAAGAGAGGTGTTTATTTGACGTGTCTGTGTGTCTGTCTGTGGCATCGTAGTTCCTAAACGAATGGAGCGAGTTTAATGTGGTTTTTGTCCAAAAGCTCACGTGATCGAGATTATTCTTAGTTAATAAAATCGGTTTAGTCGGTAATGAGATATTGAACTTTGAAATGAAAATATCGGGTTTTTTCAACTTTTCTAAGTTGTTAATTATTTTGAAGAACGCCTGTAATATTGGTACAGACAGAGAAAATACGATATTGTTTTAGCCATTTTATCTTCGGAACCCTCAATTAACTTAAAATTAATTTGTGTGAAACATCGGCACAAACCAATTCCAATTCTGAATTCAAAACGAACAATTTGTTTATGGCTCGATTTAGTCGCTAATCCGATCACCCTTATTAAATACAGCATTCAATACCGAAATTTAATTATAGAACCTCACTTGATTGCATCGAAAATACGATTTAAGAGGGTCCTGTGTAATTAATACAACAGCTTAACTTGATTTAACTTCACTTGAGAAGTCCTTAATTTATCAAAACATAAGTATACGTAATTGCGGAGTAGGGTTGAAATGATGACTTACGAGGTTGTTGTACAAGATACAAGCTTAATGAGACGTAATTAATGAAATGGTCTAGAGTTTGCTATTGTAACGTGACCTTACATTTAACAAACCCAAAAATTATGATTATTATAGGTAATCGAAAACCTCTTTGTGCCAAAAATAAGAAGCGTTTTGGTGTATTAAATGACATGTTTGTGTAGGCGTATTAAAAGTCAGGGAGATCTAAATGTCCCTTTTTATATAGGAAAATAACAGTTATGTTGTCCTAACGCGCGTTCAAAGCGTTACGTGAACAACCCTCAGAGGTGTTTCTAAATTTACATTTAACACGCCAAAACACAAATGTCATTTAAAACGCCAAAACGCTTCTAAACTTTGGCTCAAGAAGGTTTACGATTAACGCATTGTATACGCGTCAGGTAGATCTAAATGTCACTTTTTATATGGAAAAATTTAAATTGTCCTGACGCGCGTTCGAACCGTTTCGTGACTACCCCTTAGGTCTCCGAAGCAATAACTAAGCACGCTAGCAGGATTCATGCTAAGTTGCGACAGAAATTATATGCGTTTCATCTTGTTCGATAGGCACCGCTGAGCTAGGTTTGGTTCATTAGGACTTAACCGTGAACCGAGCGCAACGCTTTGACACTGACGATGACGCACACATATAAAAATATTTTGAAATTTAGTTGCAAAATGGGCTTGGTCTTCGGGACCTTTTAACTGACAAATGCATAAGATAAAGGGCTTTGGCAGGCAACGGATACACGGTGGTACCTTTAAACGGGATTACTTTGCGGCTTCGTCCGCTGTAAATACCATAACAATCAGATTGGCGAAGCGATTGGCATTTCCACAGAAATCTGATCGACTGAAACAGTGTCCGTATGCATAGGTAGGCTTAAAATGGGAGACATTTGGCGCGAACGCGAACGTAGTCACTGGCCAAAGTTCGAAAGCGACACTTTTTGCCGAATACATACATTTTTTTTACTGACAATGGGGAATGGATGAAAATTTTAGAAGTGCCTGATTTTTTTTATGGTGTTAGGAATAACCTTCCTAAACACCAGAAAAAAATTGCAGACTTTTCAGGTGCATCTTTTAGTTTTGAAAAATATAAACAGTTTCCTCACTTACGTTTTGGGTTTAGGACGGCGAATGAGACATTTTCCTTGATTTGTCTCATATTACAAAAAATATTTTGAATATCTGACCCTGGCAATGACAAATATAGCTGCTGCAGCTGTCAATATCATTGCCAGAGTTAGTTTACCACGGATTTTTAAGATATTTTTTGTAATATGAGACAAATCAAGGAAAATGTCTCATTCGCCGTCCTAAACCCAAAACGTAAGTGAGGAAACTGTTTATATTTTTTAAAAATAATTGACGAACCTGAAAAGTCTGCAATTTTTTTCTGGTGTTAAGGAAGGTTATTCCTAACACCAAAAAAAAATCAGGCACTTCTAAAATTTTCATCCGTTCCCTATTAAAGCGCATACCCAACTTATAACTACACTCCAATACTTATAACTAGTAAATAATCTGCTGCATACTCACAGCATATTTAATGAAAATGTAACACCGATCCCTAGAACAGTAGGTATATAGGGTTTTTTTTGCTAAATAGAACGATTTGGGTCTGTCGGAACCGGTATCGCATCATCATCATCATCATCATCAGCCGAAAGACGTCTACTGCTGGACATAGGCCTCCCCCAAAGACCACCCGCATCCAATGGACTCCCGCGACCTTTACCAGGTTATCAGCCCACCTTGTTGTTGGCCTACCCACGCTGCGCCTTCCGGTACGTGGTCGCCACTCAAGAACCTTTCCGCCCCAATGGCCTTCGCTTCTACCTGCGACGTGCCCCGCTCACGGTTACCTTGGTTCTGCTGCGGATAGTCTCATTTTTGATGCGATCGTGCAGAGAAACTCCCAGCATAGCCCTCTCCATTGCCCTTTGGGTGACTTTGAGCCTTCATAAGAAGCGCCATAGTAAGCGACCATGTTTCCGTTGCGTTCCATACGTCATCACTGGCAACACACACTGGTTAAAAACTCTCGTCTTAAGACACTGCGGAATATTGGACGAAAATATGTGGCATAGCTTCCCGAATGCTGCCCAGCCGAGTCAGATTCAACGATTGACTTCTTTCTCAAAGTTGGACCTACCTAACTGGACGGTCTGTCCTAGGTATATATAATCTCTACAACTTCGAGCGTAAAGTGTCCGATTAAAATGGGAGTTGGTATTTGGTATACTACATGGACGTTTGACATGATCTTCTTCTTATCCATGCCGGTAACCGGTATCTGGTTTGACGTAAATACGTTAGGGCAGTATTTTGGGGATTAAATAAAATACATAAGAGGTAAATAAAAGCAGAAATAAACATTAAGTAGATCTGTAGTGTAATATTCTTCTCATCTGAAATAAATTTAATTTTCACTGTCACTTCTAGAAATTGCGCACAAACTAGTTTAATTTTAATATTACAGCAGCTCTTCATAGAGATGCAACTGTAATAAGGAATGTACGAGAATAACCATTACTTCCACCGGCAACGGCTTTTCTATGCAGTAATTTAATATATAATATGAGAGCCCCACAAACCGACGGCATTGCAGCCGTATAATAGAAGTAATTTAATTTAATTTCTTGGGGCATATTGCAACTAGCAATTTTCAGTTTCATACCTTACTGACCTGATTATCAGTACGTAATATCGTATGCACAATAAATATGCTCATGGAAGCGAAAAAAAAACCAATTCTGATTTTGTTGTAATACGTTAAAGGTAGTGGCGTATTTTATACGTCAGCCGCTCAGTGCTCCTAGCATGCTCAACGCTCAGAGCTATATATAACCACGAACTTCGAATCCCGAACTTCTTATATCTCCGTCTCTATCGCACTTATGGTTTATGGTACAGCCAGATGACAGAGACGGCGATATATGAAGTTCGAGATTCGAAGTTCGTGGTTCACACCATTTCCCCTCTGCCAACGCACAAGCCCAAGTGGGCAACGGTTCGTACACTAAAATGTGTGAAGGTGTGCAAGTTTTTTCGGTGTATTGTATCATGTTTGATGTATTAGAAAGAAAGAAAGAAAGAAAGATAGAAAGAAACATTTATTCGAGACAAACAACACACAGCGTTTGTCACGAAACGGTTCTATCTCAGCATAATGCTGGCATTGCTGCCAGCGCTGGTCTTCCGATAGAACCGTCGAATGAGTTCACGGTGGATAACAAACAAAAAAAAATAATGATAAAAACTTAATTAAACACGAGAAGGGACGATTAACGAAATTAAAAATAGAACATAAAATATAATAATATTGTCCAGTGGTTTATGAACGCAGCCATTTCACTCCTGCGTGATCTGTAACAGCACACTAGCGCCATCGAGTCCAGGGCTGCCAGATTGTATAATTGGATACAAAAACTGTATAATTAGGTGACTGATCGTATCCTGAATGCTCGTGTATAATTGGATACGGAAAATCTGTGTCTATATTCATTATATTCCACACGTACAATTTTTTTTTATTTATGTAGTGTATCCTGACATTCAATTTCGTATAATTTTTGGAAACGTGCCCGATTTAGTGCGGAGTTAATCAATATATATCTTATATCAATGCAAGAAGGTTGCTATCGCGCTGGGCTCCTTGGCGCATATATAAGTTGTTGGCGCTGAACCGGCGGTGCGTATATATACCTACTTCGTTGGCGTCGATAAGGTCGCACCATAAACTTAGCAACCACTTACAGTTTGTAACCGCAGACTAAGTAGGTAACCACCATTAAGACATTGCATTCGGAACCCAAAACTTCGTTCTCAATTCTGTATAACTTACATTTGAAGGGCTTGGGGCAATTCGTGCCGAATTAATAATATTCACCTTAGTGTGTTTACTGTTTTGCACTCTAGTAAGATTATAATTATTGAACGAGTAAGCGGAGCGAACGGAGCTCTCCGTTTCAGCTTGTGCCAAAATGATTTCGTATGTCCGGATGTACCGCTGTCCGACTGACTAATGTCCGGCTGTTCTTCTTTACCAATTCTCATGATTTTTTGTGAGTAGGTTCGATAATTAAATTATATTAAAGTTTTTGACGATAAATTTTTGGAAATGTTACTAAAACATTATTGTTAACTGATTCGCGAGTTCTACAGCTCTCAGAGTCATTACTGTGGTATGGTCAAATATTAATGATTTAACAGAGACAGTAATAACTACTATTGTTACAAATAGTGAAATTATTAGACTCAATGAGAACATACACACACAGACATTATAATCACGTTTGTTTCCCAAAAGGGGGGGAAAAGATTTTATGACTTTGATAAATCTCACTTCTCATCAACTTTCATAATACGATAGGTTGTTGCGCGCATTTGTTCTGGCACATTAAGTTTGGCGTGCGTGGAAGCAAGTGCGGAGAGTGCGGTAGATAAAAGCTGAATACGCCTAGTTGACAGCCGGCGCGGAGAAAATCTATACATTTAATTTGTCTATTTAAATTGGTCGGGCTATACCAAAATCCATCATCATGTCATCATAGAGGTAGAAGCGGCACTCCAGCATTTTGCAATGGTACCTTTTTTAATAAGTACCTACCATTGAAAAAGGAAAATATTCATATCTGTAGGCAGCAGTAATAATAAATATACCTGTCCCTAAAATAAACACATTTTTATGGATATTCGATATGGAGCATAATATTGTCCGCCCGCGGGAAGCAAATATCTTACTTCCTGCATTCGGGAGACGACAATTATGTGTGTGTACACACCAACAGCGATATTAAAGAAAACGCGGATATTTTGTTTACCGTTGGCGATCCGCCGTAGGTGGGTTATGTGCCATAACAACGATTATCAATATTATACAACGAAAAATACAGTGGATAAACAGAAAACCATTTTAGCACAGCGAGTAGGTACCGTAAAACCATCAAACCACAACTAGGTATGGTCCAAAAGTAAACTCATTGTTTTCTATCAATACCGATTTCGTATTAAGGTGGTTCGATTATAATATACTTATAAGATAAACTTGTGTAAACTAGATTAATTTGAGAAAAATAGTTTTCCCAAAATATCACGTCCCGAACCAATTTCTGAAATTAATCTAGTTTATACAAGTTTATTCTAGGAAAGGGGGAATTTGGCGCAAATGGGAAGCCAATTGATGAAAGTTTGTTACATAAGTTTCTTAAAATACCACGCCGTTAGCCTGCGAATGTCAAATAACGTTTTGTATGGCAATCGAACCACCTTAAGTAGTGATTTTATACGTTTTTATTTAAATTTGCGTTATTAAGTTTAAGTTCATCCAAGAAAATAGTGCTACTTGAGCAAGTAATATGAGAATTGATTTGGACCATATGTAGTTGGGTGACCTGGACTATAGTTGTGTAGTTTTACGGTACCTGTTTTTTATTGCATGTTTATTGAAGCGATCCAAGTTCTACGTCTTGGTCGAAAATTCGTTCGTTTGGACGGTTATCCGGCTGTTCTCATCTACAGGTTGCATTTCTCAACCGATTATCTTTTAATTTTGTGAGCAGGTTCAATGATTAACAGATTATTTTTGGAAGTTTGAAAAAAAGGTAATATAGGCAGACGAGGTCTAGGTACTTACAGCTCACAGGGTCACTACACTAGTAAACTTGTAAGTTACTTTCGAGATGGAATACAAAACTGTTTTCAAATCGATTAAAAAAAACCGGCCAAGTGTGAGTCGGACTCGGGCACGAAGGGTTCCGTACCATTATCTATAAAAATATTTATTTTATTCTGTTTTTAGTATTTGTTCTTATAGCGGCAACAGGAATACATCATCTGTGAAAATTTCAACTGGAACTATCACGGTATCAGTGAGATACTGCCTGGTGACAGACAGACAGACAGACGGACAGCGGAGTCTTAGTAATAGGGTCCCGTTATACTCTTTGAGTACGGAACCTAAAAAAGGAGGTTCGTAATTTGGTCAATTTTGCATAGGTATACCTAAGTATTATTGTTTTTACTTGACTGACTACTTTACTCACAGAGTACTTTTAAAGGTATGGTTGTGTTAGTTGTTGCCAATTTAAGATAGGTACGTAAATACGAGTAGGTATTTACTTGAAATTCAAGGCCGTTTTGCTGTCTCAATCAATTAAGCCTATTCTAATCCGGGTCGCGAAATTAGCATACAAATGAACGAGTTTAGAGTCGAGATTCTTGATCACCCTTATTGTCAGGCAGGAATTCGTTAGGGAATGCCAATCGGTTTCATAAATACCACTTTTCTTCTGCGTTTCTTCTTGTTCAGCTGTTTTATTGATAAGCCCAAAAACTTTGCCCACCTCCTAGTGTCGGGACGCACACATCGACATTATTATGTTTTTCAAATTGTGTAAGTATAGTTTTTCTGTTATTTGTTTGAAACGATATCAAGTAACTCAAAGAAGTAATCTAAATTAAATACAAGTATCTCAAACACAAACAAGCTTAAATCAAGCAAGTTGACTTACTTAGTTATTTGTTTATACCTACGTCGGTATTATGTCCAGAAAATTACTTATCCACCAAATCAGTATCATGTTCGAATTACCCACCGGAAGCAATACCGGTTTCGGTTTACCTAGAATTCCCAGTCTCTAGTATTTATTCAAATATCTTTGTTATCCACTTGTTATCTTCGGATAGGAATTTGCACTTTATTGGTCACTAACAGCTTACCTTATTCTTGTTAAGTATATTCGTTTACTTGAACTAATTTGAATTTGTACAATGGTATTACACCTTAGAGTGAATATTAGCGTGAACTTTCAAACAAATGTTTTTCGTAACTAATACATTAATTGAACGAGTGAGCGAAGCGAACGAAGTTGTCCGTTTCAGCTTGGGCCATAATTCTTTAGTATGTTCGTGTTCTCTACAGGTCGCATTTTTCAACCCATTCTCGTGAAAATTTGCGAGCAGATTCAATATTTATATAGATTTTTTCCGTAGGTTTAGTTTCTGGAAAACCGTCAGAAAAAATATAATAGGACAGAGCAGACATTTTATGGAAATGAGAAACACGACGGCCGTCTAGATTAAAAAAAAAAATGACAAAATGGAGGGGCGTAAGTGGAAGGGGGTGATTTCTGGTTGGGAATTATTTGCCCTTGTTCAATGGTCGCATCGAAAAAATCGGTCGACGGGTAAAGATAGTCTACTTAAAATATTATATTATATTATATTAGATTTATGATATGTGGATTGAGCCACCGGCTCATAAAATTACTACCTAGTGCCAATCGTGGTGTCAAATAATTTTTACTACTCTTGTACCGTCATTTGTCATTTATATAGGCTGTAGCTCAAATTTAATGACACCAATAATAAGTCGTCGAAAAACTCTATGCTTAATGGCCCAAAAAAGCACTGTTTAGCGTACTTTTTTGGTTCATACATTTTTCATAAAAGCACAGTTTAACTTTTTTTTAATCGGCCGCTATATTGCAGTGTTGGCAACTTCATTAACAAATATTTCGAAATAAAAGTATTTATTTACGAATTAACATTTGTACCTATATTATAAATTATTTACTAAAATAATAATAAATCATCATCTATTGTGTGTTAAATTACATGTTTTATAAATTCTTGGTATTTATTAATTATGAAATTAAACCGTACGAATTCGGTCCGGTTCCGGATTCGGTTTGGTTCGGATGGCAAGTGCAAACAAATTTAAAACAAAACAAACCATAAACAAGAGGTGTCACATTTCCGATTTCCCACCAAAATACAGTTTAAAATGAAAAGATTAAAGATGATAAACTATTAGTCCTAAACTATGAAGATTTTATTCGTGTTTGTGAAGACAAAAGTGTACGTTCCTTTTTAAATGGTGGAAGAAATTAATAATGCACTCCTTAAGAAATTGCGTGAGTAGCAAAAGGATGAATCTTGCTGCCTGAAAAGTTTAACTATTCTGTAGTCTGTTATTTATTTAAAATTTGTCGCAGAAAAAGTATTGTATGCAACGGTGTATAACTAGTCTAAAAACGCTCGTGGCGTCGGCCACGCCACTCGCGTTTTAAGATCCTTCTTATACAACAGTTGCATAAAATACTATAAATAGCTAATGTATGTTTCCACAAAAATTAAATGTAATAGAAGGCGGTGCGGGAGTGCCGATCAAAACGCAAGATTTAAACTTTGCCGTAATCCAGTGGTTTACTTAGGGAAGTAGTCATGTCAACGTAGCATAAAGAAATCAGAGGATAGCTGCGAATAGTTGTGGAACAGCCAATTTTAGATCCATCTAGAGTTATTCCCGGCTGTCCACTAAAGAAGCCCGGGGTCCACTTTGACAGCTAATCCTAAGATTTGGCATAGGCACTAGTTTAACTACTAATTCTAGCTTCAGACACCTTTTTATTTAATTTTATTCTCGATCCATCAACACTGGTTGCATTTGTCATGGTCGCGAATTGAGTGACGTGAGCATTTGAACGGAAACAATGGGTAAACAACATGAAGAAGTATATGTACCCACATATGTACACACATGTGGTAGACACGCGAAGCGTCCACTACACATCTATTCTTTTATTAACACAACACTCATATCATAACGTTGGCTCAGAGATCGCTTCGGTTCGGATCAGTGTAGGTATAGTTTTAGTTTCATGTCGTTACTTTAGGTATTTTACCTATTTAAAGTAGGCAGTTTGACAACTTCATATGGCAAGTTAAACATGATGTTAATGCGACATGGAACAAAGCCCCCTTGTAAATTCGACCGTAGTTTGATGTCCTGAGGGGTAATCACGTAAAGTTCCAATCGCGCGTTACGACAGTCCAACTGTCATTTTTCCATATAAAATTTTACAGTTAGATCTACCTAACACTAACAATGCGTTACGTGATCTACTAGCTGAGTACATAACGTCAAAAGTGAAACTTTCAATTGGTTACGCGATTATTTTCCGTTTCCTCGGTAAAACATGGATCAGACACAACAGACAAGTCCACACATTGATTTAGGCATAATTCACCTTAAGTTTATGTCTTCTATGAGAGCTTCACAGATGCATATTCAGAAAGCAATATTTTAAAGCAATTTAAATTACAGCACTGTGTGCTATGGTAATAAAATTCATTTACTTTTCTTAACACATTATTTTCATTTTATTTATGCAACTAAAAACAAAACACATTACATTTCGTTGATAATTTTATTTAGTTTTTTTTAAATCCATGCTATTTAACTTAACATTTTATAAAATAGCATGTTTAAGAATATAAATAATATTGCAAAGTGAGCCTCATTATTTGACATCCATGACAGTGACATGTGTGATCATTAAACTAATGGATTGTATCTGCATTGAAATTTTAATTACGTAAAAAGAACATATTTTTGAAAATTTGTAGAACAAAAGCAGTTCCGATTGATATTAACATTTAAAGCCCCAATGTTAGAGACATTCAGTAGACATATACCCAAGGGGGAGGAAATGAGTGCTTCTGGTCTATTTATTTTGTTGTATTTGACTAATCATTTCAAAATGGAATCATTGTTATAATGATTGAGCGCACTTGTCCCGGCTCGAGGTTTAAGGTGCGCAAGCGCCCGTTAACATACAAAATCGTTTCCGATTCGACATGTGAAGTTGAATACACTCCCTTGGATCGAGTACGCTCGACAGTAGGCTTAATTGCAGGTAGGGATGTGTTCATGTTAATTAAGTCGGTTGGCATATTTGGTTAATTAAATTAACTGGTACTTTGCTCCGACGGGGTTTCGGCGTGGGAATAAAGTAAATTAACATACGAATCGACATTCTAGGAAAAATTAACTCATATGCCGCCATGTTTAAATAGGCCAACAAGAAAGTCCCCAACCCGCGTATGCAAACGCGTGAGCCATTTAGGAAAAATAAGTGCCCGTCAAAATTTAAGTTTATACTGGCGACTGTATTTTAATGCACGGACATCTATTCTCGGATTCCAATGAACCCAACATATCATTAGGAGTTGCTATTGCCACATTGTCTCCATCATCAGTAGGTCGATCGCGTAACGCATTGTACGAACGTCGGGTAGGTCTAAATGTCACTTTTTATATGGAAAATTAACAGTCAAATTGTACCGACGCGCGTTCGGAACGTTACGTGATTACCGTGCAGATCAACTTTATCGTACCAAATTATAATATAAATAAATAAATAAATAAATAAATATTTGCGGACAATCTTACACAAATCGACCTAGTCCCAAACTAAGCAAAGCTTGTACTATGGGTACTAGACGACGATATAGATACTTATATATAGAGAAATAAATACTTAAATACATAGAAAACATCCATGAGTCAGGAACTAATATTTGTGCTCATCACACAAATAAATGCCCTTACCGGGATTCGAACCCAGGACCTCTTGCTTCGTAGGCAGGGTCACTACCAACTAGGCTAAAGCGGTGGTACCATTTATAATCGAACGAGGGAGCAAAGCGAACGCAGTTCTATGCTTCAGTTGCTTTCGTTTATATGTGCAGCTGTCCGGATGTCTCGCTTTCCCGCTCATGTTCTTCTCTACAGTGGCTTTAGTATGAGTTTTATCGATCATATACGTTTTTGAACGCATTTGCGTTTTGTTAAATTTGTATGACAACGCGAACAGCGCCTCTGGTGGTAACTATTAGGAACTACGCGTTGCCATACAAATTGAAACTAAACGCAAACGCGTTCGAAAACGTATATGTATCGATAAAACTTATGCTAGAGCTAAGGATCGCATATCTCAACCGATTCTCGTGAATTTTTGCGTTAATATAAAAGATTTTTTTTGCGTTAATATCATAATTTTTTTTTGCGTTAATGTAATAGATTTTTTTTGCGTTAATATAATATATTTTTTTTGAGTTCATATAATAGATTTTTTTTGTCGAGTAAATTCGTTTTAGGTTTCCGGACCAAAAAGGTAAAAACGGAACCCTTATGTGTGGTGCGTCTCCGTCCGTCTGTCTGTCTGTCTGTCAGTATGTCACAAAGTTTAAAATCTCAGGAACTACTAATGCTATCAATTTGAAATTTGGAATAAGTAGGTGTAAACAAAGCTAATCCACGTGTATGGAAAATGAAAAATATAAAGACATATTTTTAATTTCTATAAAAGAGGACGGATAAGAGGAGGAGAGGGGGGGGGGCAAAAATTAAAAGTCTAGTTAGTAGGCCAAGCACATTTAAAACAGTTTTTTTTTTCTAAAGCGGTATAATTTTGATTTATAAAGGAAAATGTAGAAAAAAAATACCACCCCTTTTTCTCCGAAGTTTACTGAGCGAAATTTTTTAAAATATTATTAACGTATATATTACCGGAAAAGTTTTTATTCTTCAAATATCATGTAATGTTTAAGTTTTTAATTTAATACTGTTGGGTTGAATTTTTTTCCTTCTGTATCGAAGTATTCTGAAAGTACCATCTAGCAAATAAAAAAATAACTAGCTACCCGCGCGGCTCCGCCGCGTATACAAAGAATCTAGGCGGAGCGACGGTATAAAATATAGCACATACTTAATCATGTAGGGCCATTCTACATATCCCTTATATTCCCCCCGAGATCCCTTATAGGATAAGTTCGCCTTTGTACCTACTTTAATCTTACATATCATGTTTATGTTTTAACCTGTTTTGTGTACAATAAAGTGTTTACATACATACATACATAGAACCTACCTACTGAACAAAGGGTTTTTAGAATAGGATGGGTATAGTTTCTGAGATTACCCCCAACATACAAACTTACATTTCACAGACATTACACCTGTTTATTATTAGTATCGGCACAGGCTATTTATAGGTAGGTACCGCTAAATAGTTTAATATCTACTAATTTATGTTTTCCAGTATTAAGTCATATCGTTTTGACAAATTACAATTTAGTCCCTGGGCGACCGAACTCTGCTCAGGTGAAAATGGAGAAAATACGGAGAAAACGAATTTTCCCGGACATGAGACCTATCTAGATCGAAATCTCGCCCCCGTAAACCCCTGTATTCCAAATTTAATCGAAATTGTTAGAGCCGTTTCCAAGAACGTGATTGCAAATATATATATGTACAAATATTGCTCGTTTATTTACAAAATGTATATAACCCACCTCCTAACTGTAATCAAAATATAATTATCTGAACCTGAAATAATTATGATGGTATTCAAGTCAGGTCAACAAAGTCACCAATGGGAGTCCCCGGCCATCCGAAAAGAAAATTTTGCAATCGAGTTTCGTTTTCTACATCTTTATACTGGAAATTAGGCGGAACCTATCGGCGCCTATACGGCATTGTACTAAGTAAGGTTAACAAAGCCGTCTATGGGGTCCACGACAATTATTGGATTTAATTAAACCTCATTCTTCTCCCAACATCTCGAATATGGGAAAATAAATTTGTATATAAGCTTTTCTGAAGTAAAAAAGAACATGGCAAGTAATCTGACGTCTCTGTCAATAAAAAAAACCACATTTGACACAATACGTCTGTCAGTTTATGTAAATAAACAATATTTACAAAAGGCCGTTTACTTTCTATTTTTCTTACTTTTCTTATTGTTGTATCCATATGTGGCCGACTCAACATTTATAATTTCTCATGCTGAAGAACTTAGTACAGGTTTGAGTTTAAGTATTGTTTATAATTTTACATTGTCATCTCGAGTCAAAACAGAAGTTACGCCACGTGACGTCACGCAGCCAAAGTCACGTGGTCAGCGCACAGTAGTTTCTTTAAATTTATATTATAGTAATATACCGATAAAAAATGAAAAACGAAGACCTTATTGCAAATCTGCAGCATGAGACGAATCCAGTGACATATCATTTATCAAAATCGGACTATAACTGTAGATCTGATGGCATGTACAAAAATCGGGCTCGCGTAATAATAATATAGATTATCGAAATTGGTTCACTTGATAAGGAATTTTCTCTGGAAAACCAACATAGATTTTTTCTTAATAAAGCGTGGTGAAAGTTTGTACGAAACCCTCGTTGCGCGAGACAGACTCGCACTTGACCGGGCTTTTTTTAAAAACTCTCGCGTTTTCTGCAGGCTCACAGAGCCACTAATCCTAGTGTCGTCCACTAAACCATAGGTATTAAGATAGGTATGCAAAATTTTGATGGACTAACCTATTCACATATCCACGAACGCGAAGTTAAATTTAACAACGTCTGGTCGATTGTAACAACTACGTAATTGAACTAGCAAGCGAAGGTAACGAAAAAAAATCGTATGCTACATCTACATAATTAAGTATATCGTGTTTTTGTCGCCTAAGTTTATGGGAGTTTTCTCCAAAAAAAAAATATTTTTTATCAGACTCGCTTCTTACAGCAGCCACTTTTTTTTAATGGTTCAGCCCAATTTACTCTCATAAAACATTATAAATACAATGAACAAATCCATTACACAAGTTGCAGGTAACTTTGAACTGACCAGTTTGTATATTTAACTTCTCGAGCGATGTTTGCAAAAACTTATTTAACTTGCAAAGATTCAGTTTGCTCGGCCAACTTTCTCGTTGTATCTCGACTTTTTAATGAATCGTTGGTTAACTGCAGTTACCTCGGAGGTAAATTATTTATGAAATTGAAACGAAGTGCAAAATTCGAGGTGAATTTTAGTATTTTTTTTTGTATAAAAACTTGTTTGCTTTAATATAATTATGATACATTTGGTGGAACAGTCTAGTGTAAAAATAGGTATCAATTAAATCCTCTCATAAATATGTATCGGAACCTTAATCCGCTGACATAAGAGCGATGGGACATATTTATGAGTAAGTTGTATGCACCCATGTTTTTACACTTGACTGTACCAAGTTATTGCATTTTCATAAACATAATTTTATTATTTACAAAGTTTCCAATCAGTACAACAAATGGAAGTGGGTGAACATTTATTTGCAAGATTACATTGTTACCTATATGTACGAACTGACATAAGCTACAGTCAAGTGCAAAAATATGTATCGATTTAATCCGCTCATAAATACGTACCGAAACCTTAATCCGCCGACATAAGTGTCATCGGACATATTTATGAGTAAGTTATATGCACCCATATTTTTACAATAGGGGTGTAGACACTTAATAAAATAATCAATAATGTTGCATTTTCTCGAAAAAGGATTAAAAATGTAGTCAAATGGAGAAAAAAATGGTTAAATAATCACAAAGTTATAAGCGCTCAAAGTTTTAAGAGGGAGTATGCTCGTCAGAATTCATGCTTGGATCAAATACTGTCTAATGTTCATGACGCCCAAAGTGATGTTTACAGTTTAGGCTTGTCTGATCATGATACTGCACACAGTATTGAAATTGCGGTTTTAAATAAAACCAAACTGAGCCGTTTCCTTTATTATTATAAAAGGGACTATAGTCCTGAAAATGTTACAAAATTCTGTGATTGTCTGTATGGACTGTCGTGGTCAGAAGTGTATGAAACAAATGATTTTACTCGAGCGTTTGAAGTATTTTACGATACTTTTAAATTATTCTACTATCTTTGTTTCCCTGTCATCAGAGTCAAACGAACTTTTAAAACTCAGTCTACTAACTGATTTACAAAGGGATTAAAAAAATCAATAAGAACAAAGCGGAACCTCCGCTTTATGTATTATAAAAATATTAAGAATAAAAATATCTGCTATAAGAATAAACATCGCAACTATGCTCGACTTCTAAAGCGATGCATACACCAGGCTCAGAAATTGACTTACTGCAAATATATAGCTAGGTCTAAGAATATATGTAAGGCTTCTTGGGACATCATAAAAAGCATGGTGGCAACTCATAATAGGGAAGTAAGTCCAAATAAATTGGTTGTAGATGACATAATCTATACATATAATAAAGCTGAAGAGGGTCGAAAGTCTGTACATGGAAGATATTCGAAAAAAAATTGGCTAGGGATACTTAAAATCGATAACAGAAGACGTTCCAACAGTTTTTAGAATTTTTGTCTGTTTGTCTGTTTATCTGTTTATCTGTTTATCTGTTTGTCTGTTTATGTGACCGCGCATCACGTGAAAATGGCTGAACCGATTAAGATGAAATTTAGTATAGAGATAGTTTAAGTCCTGGGGAAGGACTTAGGGTAGTTTTTATCCTAAAATTCAACCCCTAAGGGGTTGAAATGGGGGGTGGAAATTTGTATGGAGCTACTTAAACGGCTGCACCGATTTGGATCAAATTTGGTATATAATTAGTTTGAGTCCCGGGGAAGGTCAAAAGATAGTTTTTATCCCAAAAATCTTCCCTTTAGGGGGTAAAATGGAGGGGTGAAAATTTGGATGTAATTCATTTTGATAAAATTTGGTTTAGACGTATTTTAAAATCTGGGGAAGGACATTGGATAGTTTTTATTCTGGAAATCTTCTCCTAAGGGGGTGAAATGGGGGGTGAAATTTTGGATGGACTCCGTTTAGACCAAATTTAATATAGATATAGTTTGAGTCCCGGAGAATGACAATGGATAGTTTGAATCCCGAAAATCATCCCCCAAGAGGATGAAATAGGGATGAAAATGTGGATAAATCCCATTTAGTTAAAATTTGGTATAGAGATAGAAGGAGTCCCAGGAAAGGACTAAGCATAGTTTTCATTCTGGAAAATCATCTCCTGAGGGGGTGAAATGAGGGGTGAAAATAGAACCGATTTAGATGAAATTTGGTATGGAGATAGTTATGAGTCCTGGGGAAGGACTTATCATAATTTTTAGCCCAGAAATCATCTCCTAAGGGGGTGAAATGGGGTATGAAAATTTGGATGCAACCCATTTACGGTATAGCGAGTTGGAGTCTTGGGGAAGGACATAGGATAGTTTACTCCCGAAAATCATCCCCTAAGGGGGTGTAATTGGGGGTGAAAATTTGTTTGTGACCCATTTTGATGAAATTTGGTTGAAAGATAGTTTGAGTCCCGAAGTATGACAACGTATAGTTTTAATCCCGAAAATCATCCCCTCAGGGATGAAATAGGGGGTGAAAATTTGGATAAAACCCATTTAGATTAAAGGTAAAGAGATATAAAGAGTCCTAGGGAAGGACAATGCATAGTTTTAATCCCGAAAAATAATTTCCTGAGGTGGTGAAATGAGGGTGGAAATTTGTTTGTGACACATTTTGATAAAATTTGGTTGAAAGATAGTTTGAGTCCTGGAAAAGGACATATGATAGTTTCTATTCCGGAAATCATCCCCTAAGAGGGTGAAATGGGGGGTGAAAATTTGTTTGTGACCCATTTTGATGAAATTTGGTTGAAAGATAGTTTGAGTCCCGAAGTATGACAACGTATAGTTTTAATCCCGAAAATCATCCCCTCAGGGATGAAATAGGGGGTGAAAATGTGGATTAAACCCATTTAGATTAAAGGTAAAGAGATATAAAGAGTCCTAGGGAAGGACAATGCATAGTTTTAATCCCGAAAAATAATTTCCTGAGGTGGTGAAATGAGGGTGGAAATTTGTTTGTGACACATTTTGATAAAATTTGGTTGAAAGATAGTTTGAGTCCTGGAAAAGGACATATGATAGTTTATATTCCGGAAATCATCCCCTAAGGGGGTGAAATGGGGGTGAAAATTTGGATGTAGCCCATTTAAATGAAATTTGGTATAGAGATAGTTTGAGTCTTGGAGCATTCTCCAAGGAGGTGAAATAGAGGGTGAAAAATTGGATGGAACCCATTTACGGTATAGCGGTAGTTGGGAGTCCTGGGAAATAGGAACATTACATAGGTAAATATATGTATGTGACGTTCCAAGGGTAAAGGTACCTTATACGTAGGCGGTAGTTTCGAAGATGTTTTCTAAAACGGGGTAAAAAAGACGTTTTATTATGGCTATTTTGAAAACTATTAGATGTAACATTTTGTTGACGTATCTTTATTTTTAGTATAAAATATTTAAATTACAAGTCAGTTAATTTAGTCCTACGGTTTAGTAGAAATGGTCCTTACGGCCGTGTGATATGAAAATATGCAAAATAATACTGAAAAAAGCCTACATATCTATTATGGTGAGGCGGGTCATAGAAACCAAGTTTGCGGCGGAGTCTATTTTGTAAAAAAAAGCGTTCGGAGTAAGTAAAGTAACTCTGTCTGTCTGTTACCTTTTCGTGCTTAAAGCGCTGAACCGATTGAGATGAAATTTGGTGTAGAGATACTTTGAATTCCGGGGCCTTCCCAAAGAATCCTTACTAAAGATAGTTTTTATCTGGAAATTCATCACCTGAGGGGGTGTAAAGGGGGGAGAAAGTTACGATATAAACGAGTTCCGCGCGGACGAAGTCGCGGGCAAAAGCTAGTATTAGATAATCCTACTGACATTGCCAATGAATTTAATAATTATCATATAAAAATGTAAATTTTAAATCAATCTCATCACAACTCTGACACTTCACGAGTAAAATCGAACAACTCCACTCTGTTTTTGGTTCCCACAGATGAGTACGAAATAAGAGTGATTATATGCATAGAGTAAGATAGCCTTAATACGACTATAGTGTCGTGATGATACATAGTTGCAGTTAAATAATTTAATATAAATTGTGTTTTATCTAATATCTAGTCTGTAATTAGTTAAAAAACTGATGAAAATTCTATTTTACCAAATCACGTATCGCCAGAAACGTTGTCTGTGAAGCGGCCCTCAGAGGGGTCCACAGACAGGGGTAGGTGGCCATGTTTTTTCGCCACAGTTGAAGAAATATGCCAGTTTTCACTTTTTTAGGGTTCCGTAGCCAAATGGCAAAAAACGGAACCCTTATAGATTCGTCATGTCTGTCTGTCTGTCTGTCTGTCCGTCCGTATGTCAAAGCCACTTTTTTCCGAAACTATAAAAGCCATACTGTTTAAACTTAGTAAGTAGATGTATTCTGTAAACCGCATTAAGATTTTCACATAAAAATCGAAAAAAAGATTAAATTCCCCATACACAGAACTGAAACTCAAATTTTTTTTTTCATCATACACATACGTGTGGGGTTTCTATGGATAGGTCTTCAAAAATGATATTTAGGTTTGTAACATCATTTTTTTCTAAACTGAATAGTTTACGCGAGAGATACTTCCAAAGAGGTAAAATGTTTGTCCCCCCCCCCTTTAACTTCTCAAATAAGAGGATGATAATACTAAAAAAAATATATGTTGTACATTACCATGCAAACTTCCACCGAAAATTGGTTTAAACGAGATCTAGTAAGTAGTTTTTTTTTTAACACGTCATAAATCATAAACCGCAATTTATTTTACGGAACCCTTCATGTGCGAGTCCGACTCGCACTTGGCCGCTTTTTTTAAGTTTGGTAGTCGATAAATAGAGAGATTTATAAGTATGTAACATTCCAGGCGGCCTGCAATGTTTCATTTTTTTTTTAATTTTGACCTGACCCTAAACTACACACTTTACCTTTCAATATGTAGTTGGTATCTTCGAACAATAGAAAGGCCGTGTTGCTCGAAGCTTGGTATAGGTCTAACACAAATATCGTTTATGTTACGAGCAACACGGGTGGTATTAAGTAAGAACAAAATGGCTCCGAAACTCCCAAGTCAGAGAAATCGATCGGACTAAAGGGATCACAGTTGCAATCGTAAACGGCCAGGTTGATTTTGATAGCGTCAGTGTTTCTCTAACTGTGATAAAAACACTAAAGTACAAAGTGGCTTGGTTTTTGATTTCATAAATGGTCAACTATCGTTGTTACTGCTTAGAGAAACATAAAGCTTATATTTAATGTCACTAGTCTATTACAACATGGTTCTTACTTAAGAATTTCATTTCGTGTATTACGATAAAAAAAAAATATTTAGGTGTCAAGTTTTCCATCGGAGTAATTTGTTTTCAGCGTCGATTTCAATTGTGATAAATAACTTAAAAAAAAACACTTGAAATGTTCCAACTACCTTCCACTCAATTGCTTAAATGTTAAGGAGAAGAAATCTCTTATACGGATAAGTTCGCCTTTCTACTTTGTGCATCATTATATTATGTTATAACCTGTTAATGTGTGCAATAAAGTGCTCCTATGAATACAATGATAACCTTTCACGTCGAACATATTGAAGTTTGAGAATCTATTGCTGAGGTTTTACGTCGATGGTTTTATGGAGGTAGGTGTCAAACATTCCGAGGTTATGGCCTAATTGAGAGAGTACTTACAGCCGGACTTACGACCCAGAAGGTTTATTTAAGTCTACGTATTGATATCTTATTGGTTTGACATTTGTTGCATGCAGCCAGTTAAAAAGCTAGCCGCGCGTAGAAGCAAACGCGGGGAAAATATCACGATTAGAAATTGATGAAAATATCAGAAGTGCGTGATAATTTTTTAGTAATAACCTTCCTTAGAACCAGAAAAGAGTTGCAGAATTTTCAACATAACAAACTTTAAAAACAAAATACTAGCAATGGCATGCAGCTGTCAATGTCATTGCCAGTGCGGTGCAATTACCAAAAAAACTAAAGGACGTGAAGTATCAACAAAATGATCGTGCCAAGTATACTGTCATATTGGCGCATAACATGGCGGATGTCGTGCTGTTCTGCTATCGATAAAACAAGGAACATGTTTATCGATAATATACGAGTAGACAGATCTCAGAACGTACTGGTTTCCTGTAATTATGTATTATTAAGTTATTAAGTAGGTACATTATTTACGATGATCTAAATGACACTGTATTTTTACAATAATTGTTGTATGAGGCATTACTTAGCGGAATTCCATGATTTAAGTTACTAGAAAAATAATTCTTAGCTAGCATTGTGTGTGTGTGACGTTAAATAAATGTATTTTCTTTCTTCTTTCATTTTTCTATGGCATCAAACATGGGCAAAAAAAGAATGGCTCAGTATTTTTTTCTAAGCAGCAAACAGTGTATTCATCTAAATAAATTTCTAATAATTTCCATTCCAGCTTCTGTGATACCTACACTACAGACTGACAGGCAGGCAAACAAATGTAAAGTTATTGTATAGTGTCAGTATACCCTACAAATACAAAGTTAACTACTCAAAAAAACGACAAGATACCAATATATATTTTGATGGCAGTGCACCATCTCGTAGTCTAATAACATTTAGGGTCTTGTTGAAGCAATTCTGACCAAAATGTAGAGAGCAAATGTAGGTATATTTCTTTTACATTTTGCCTTATATTTTAAGGTCCAATTGCCTCCAACCTTTTTTTCTTAGCACAATCGCTTCTTGATAACCTTTATAAATAGCTATATTAGCGATCAATGAAGCCTGTTTAGTTCCAACGTAGTATTTGCCTACTATACAATTTTTTGACTTGACAACCCAGACGGTTTTTCAGGTTTTTTTAAATGCAAGATACTGTCTCGAGATCTCACTGGTTATAGAAATAGAAAATTCGATAATGCGAATGACGTCATCGCCATTCAGTATCGATATTTTCAAGAACAACCCTAACTGCCATTCAAACGTAACTTTAAGTACAAAAATATCGTAAATAAAGCTAAATCCTATTACAACGCATAACGAATCTTAATCTGTGTACTCATTACAACATAATGCAAATGCTCAGCTCTCGATAATGCTTAAACTATCCAATATTTCAATAAAAATACATTACATACCGGTGCAAGAATAAACTTTCCTGATTTGGGCCTTTTCTTAAGCCACATACGATTATGCTGCACCTGAGCATGGTCACCACATTCCACTAATTGTGCCCTTTGGGCTTTATGCAATTTATAATTTTCAATTAATAGTTATTTTATTATTTTGGTATGTTTACATCAGTCGTTGACATATGATGTACCCACAAAACTGACGGGAACTGACATATCGTGGCGCGTAAAATGGCGATTTTAGGCCACACTTGACATTTGATCATCAACTTTCGGTTCTGACTGTTATACTACCATCTCTTTTTTGGTAGCCAAATGGTGCTTGATTAAAATGAGACAGAGTTATTTTTGGGAATTTTATGTCTAAACAAATGATATTTGAAAAATACACCCTGTCCATAGGTTTTCCTATGTCCATGGTGCGGTGTCAGTTTACCACAGATGTAAGATAAGACGGACCAAAGTGAGAAAATTGTTTATCATATATCAGAAATAAATTATTTAACTCAGAAATAAACGGACTATAACCTTGCTTAGCACCAAAAAACTTTTTTCTGGTGCTAAGCAAGGTTAAAGTCCGTAAAACCACTCCCAATACACCTACGTCTCATGAGAACACGATAAAATGCATGACAGCAGGTCGAGAATGTTGTACTGAGCAAAAATCAGAAGATTATCGCACCTAAAATTGGCGGAAGGTTTTATAATCCGTCACTTCCCGTCAAATTTTTAAGCGTAGGCATATTTACGTCATGTGACAACAGTACGAGACATTTGGCATAATTTAGCCCTTTAATCGTAGAGAGAGTAAAGCTTAGTCTGTCAGTCCTGAAATGGCTAGAAGTACTTGGCAGACGGTGCTGAAGTTGGCCACCTTTAGGTGCTTGAAGAGTGGGAAAGTTTATATGGAAGACACTTGGGACAGCTAAGAGAATTAGGAATTCGCGGCCTTAGGAGATTCCTAGACACAAAAGGTCCTGCGAGCTTCACGAACCTCGACACCAAGTCCGTCACTGGTTCTCCTCAAAGTTTTGCACACAGTGGTTAGAAGTTTGTAATTTCGCCTTACTTCGAAATAATTAAACCCAAGTGAGCCAAGTAGAAACTTGGTGGGGTATAATAATGGGTAATATCTACACATTTTTTTGTACAAAAACCTTAAAAATACTTTTTGTACTTTCTCTGGGAGTAAGGCGTAACGGCGTTAGTACACTCGTGCGGGCTCCAAACTATCGCCGCTGACTCTAGCTTGCTACGAACCATGGATGTGTACAGCAGTAGTCGGATGACTCTTGGATTTTGGAAATCACGAGCATTCCTGATTACGAAACCAAGCCGTTTGAAGCAGTCGGCAGCTAGCTCCTTAATGTGGTCATGGAAATAGAAGCTTTCGTCTAAGTCTTTGACTGCTACAGGATGAGATACACTGTCTGATCCCAATTTATAGGCAGTATGAATCGGGTTTCTCGATCGGCCAAAAGTTACTGCTGTGCACTTAGCTATATTGAATTTAAGCTTGTTTTCAGTACTCCAGTATAACACCAAGTTTACATCATCCTGTAACCTGTCACAGGCATGGGCATTTTGTATTCCCAGTGCTAGCTTCAAGTGTTCGCATAGAGGAGACATTTGGCATGTTTGACGGTTGCTCGAGATCATTGACCATAATGCCAAAGAGAAGTGGGTCCAAGATCGAGCCTTGACTAGTTTTTGGATACAAAACACCCATGTTTAGCAAATTGCTTTCTATCGCACTTGTAATTAGAAAATAATGTAAGGAGCTTAAGTGAGAACCCGATGCGGCAAAGCTTGTTCAGTATCATTGTCTACACGGTCGTATGCCGTTTGGAAGTCAAAGTAGAGGACATCGACTTGTTGGCTAGGTGGCTAAAAATGATGTCGACTGAAGTGAAGATATTATTTAGCATCAACCGTTCGATTTGACCTAAAACCATGTTGTGAATTGCAAACAAAGGGCGGACGGAACAGCTGCGGAGATATCAGTTTATGCAGAACAGACTCAAAAAATGATTTTAATGAATATTTTGTAATTGACACTTTATTGTAATAATTTGATGGTTTAATACCAATATAGCAATGCTGCATTATACATTTTTACATGTGGAAAGTACCCAATTCAGCGCCAATCCCGATAAACATGCGTTTGCTACATAATATTATGGAGTTTAAGTTACTACAGGCGCCTGGTTAATGACATTCCAAACGTATGTTCTGACAAACTCATTGGAATTTTGATCTTTAACTTTGGACGATAGAGTTGCTGTTTGAATGGACTACTTAGATGCGATTCGGCCAACTCTTCCTCTCTTTTTATTCGTCGAATCTTCATGACTGAAGGTCGTGACTAGAAAGAAAGAAAATACATTTATTTAACGTCACAAAATTACACAATAAAAAGAACAAGCAAAATAAAAGACTTAAATACTAGGACGTTAAATAGGATCCCCACTCAGCATGAAGCCACAGCAAGGCACAGCAAGCTGAGGCGCTGATTTTCAGTGGGGACCTAACTTAAAAACTAACATAAGTGCCGACACAAACGCCAACAACCGTTATCAACTATGAAAGTAAATAACTAAATAAATAAACCTTAACAGTTAACAAGCGGAAACAACAAAAAAGATAAAATAAACTGCAAAGAAAAACAAATATATAGGTGTAGGGTATACTCATAATATAACATTGTTAACAAAACGCAACGGGATATACACCACAGGAAATTTAATATAAATAATACAACTAAATTACAGTTGTGCTCGTGATGTAAAGAAGTGAAGATATGATAGTAGGTATAATGTGAAGTGCACCAGCTTACGCATAAGTATAATAGACATAATAGTAAGTAGTAAGTAGGGTAAGAAACAAAATAGATTATGAAATGTTATAAAATGTTTTATTAAAATGTGTTTATGTATTATATTGCGTTTGCAAATAATATGCATTACATTTTGATTTGAAGGTCGAAATTGTTTTAACAGCATGTATCGGAGGAGGCAGATTGTTCCAGCACTTCGTGGCAGCGTAACAAAAGCTACCACAAAATGCCACCGACTGGTGTCCAGGACAAACAAGTTGCAGATACCTAGCGGATCTGACCTCCAATGACCTTGCGTTATGTGCTCAGATCAGCTTAATGTAAAGGTACGAGGGCAACTGGATTTTGCTTACTACTGCATTTTGCTTACTAATGCTCTCCAGGCCACTCAATCTTCGGCCATCCAGATAACGCAGCAAGACGACAGACGCAGCAGCAGACGTTTGCAAGTTTCCTTTGCAGATTTTTTTCACTGCATCGTTCCAACAGGTCGGTCTTCCATGGCTCCGTTTTCCTTCAACGTGTCCCACAACTACGAGTTGAAATTGCTCATAGATTAGTACCAGATTTCATTTTTTCATAAAATAATACAATGGAAGTGTACAGTACAATCACCAAATAGCTTACACGCTAAAACTAACAAAAATATAAACATGCACAGGTACAAATGTCATAAATCATAATGTATTTGCTATAAGTATATTTACACGGCATTACAGATAAACCAATTCGCTGACAAACTAAATTTACACATACTTAGGTAAAAAATTAAATTAGTCACACAATTTTTAAGTACTAGATCGCCTAGCACCCATCACCTCACAAAAATTCAGACATTCCTTGTATACAGCCGTCCATCTCCATGCAAACAAATCACACTTAGGTGCTGAAGCCAGGAGAGCATTCAGTACTCGTAACGCCAGCGCACGGAGTAGAGGTAGTGCTTGTGTGATACCGTGCGCGCCGGCGGCACTGCCAACAGCGCGCGCCCGCAGCCTCAAGCTCACGCGAGGAACCTCCGGGACGTACAATCTTACTACTCGACCTACAAGTTCAGAGCACTTGGACTCACCTCGCAATTTTTTTAGAGAGTAGTAAGTCTTGTTAATTGTTGTTGCGCCTGACTTCCAGGGAATTATAATTATCCGAGACATCCGAGTAAAAATTTTGTTGGATAATCTTAATGTCATTCAATTAATTAAATGCAAATTCAAAAATAGCCTTGCAATGTTGCACAAGTATGTCAAACAATCAGTGAACATGTCAGCGTCTTCGTGCTGAGTGAGCATTAAAGCACGGGCGGTAGGCGCGTGGCTCGCGTAGCGCGTACGAGCGGACGGCCGCTGCAGCAGGCGCGGCCGGCGGCGCGGCGCCACCGCCCCGTCCGCGTCACTGGATATTCGCGTCGGAACCACCAACCCGATCCAAGCCAACACCTCTGCACTATTCACGCGGTGATGGACAACTGATGATTAGATGAATTCATACCGAGTATGCGTACAAATACGAGGATTCAAACCCACGACCTTCATTTGAAAGTCTCATGCCTAAACCATAGCTTAGAGCATAGCATAGCTTAGAGTGTTGTGCTTATGTGCTGTGGGTATGAGTATTGGCTGTACAAATATATTTCTAATTCCTAAAAATAAATACGTTAAGTCAAATGTTAGAAAAGCTGTAAGCGTGAGGTTCAAAGGCACGTAAATGCTGTAAAAATAGACATGGGTTTGAAAAGTTTCTCGTAAATGTAAAGTTGAATAGCGGTGATTTTGTTCGTGGTTTTATTTGATTTACAGGCTTTTTTTTATTTTGTTTAATTTGTAGGTGCGATGTGCAATCGAACCTTAAAAACCAAAAATTCCCATAAGAAACATTCCATGTAAAAAATAGGCGAACTCTCAAAACTTTTCCACCGTAAAAAGTTGTAAGATATTTCGTAGAGCCAAGTCAGGCATTCTTATTATTCTTTATTTGCTTGCTACGTAAAATTCTGCAATTTGGGAATCACACAACTTTACTGCACTTATTAATTTTTGCATACTCAAAACTATGTAGTATTAGAAGTAACTAATTATGATGAAATTTTGGCGCTTGTGGGTCTGCTAGAAGTACCTTAGAATTAAGTTGATCTCTCAGTGATTAAGTGTGTCAAAACTAAGGAAATTCTTAAAGTGACATTTCAAACTGAATGTTATTGAGAATGAATTATAAGCCATATTATGCTCTATATGTTACTAAAAATTCAGGGTTCTAGCTTAAGCCAGCACAAAATTACAGGATGTTGAAAATGGCCTGAATGGCTTCGAGAAAAGATGGTGCCTCTTTGTTTTGCTCGACTTAGCTGCCGTGCCCCCAGATCGCATTTTTGACGTTTGATTTATCGAAAATTTGCGTACAGTTTTCAGTACAATAAGAATGCAAGATATAATAGAACTGGTTTGATTATGAAGCTACTCGTACAAGTTTGTCACAAGAACTCAAAGCTATAGGCAAACTATCAGTCCCTAATAAAACACCTAACCCTATCGAGTACGGTTATGGGGCCGGAAGAGTGGTATTTATTTATTTTATTTATTGGGATTTAGAATAATAAGCATACCAGTACATAACTTTACATATATGCACAAATTAAAACTAAGTACCTTTATTAATTACAGAACGTAATTAATATCCGCCAGATATGTGCGAAGGAGCTTTGCATTGTCTTGATGAAGAAAAATATTATTGGCTATAAAACCTTACCTACCTATCCCAGTACGAAAAATATACAAACTTATTTCCAATATTTTATTTAGTTAATTTTTCCGAGTCATCTTTGCGCAACTTCTGGACGAAAGTTCATGTTTAGTTAGTTAAGTTTAGTTTATTAAATCTCATTATATAAATGTTACATAAGTAACTACAGTTATATAGTTACCTTATATTATTTTTCATATAAGGATCTTTTACATAATTACACAATTTACTATTTAATTATATTTCATTTCATACAAACACAAATGGAAAACATGTCAATTATAAGAAATAAAGCAATAGGTAATAATAAAAAAGAACAAGACGGTCATACCTGGATACAGGTACCAATCGTTGCAAAAAATTATTAAATCAAAAGAAGTCATCGTACCAGCGGGTACTTATTAATAAATTTAAAACAAAATTCTAGATGTCTTCGCGTGAAAATAATGATCTCGTAGAGGTAGTGGGAGTAGTGGGTCATAATCCTGTGTTCCACAAACAACTCTTTGCACGACTGTCGCTGATTCAAGCCAAGCATAGCACGCAGTGCTCGTCTTTGCATAATCATGACTCTGCCAGCGTCAGTCGAGTTCTCCCACAGGATTACGCCGTACGTCATAATCATAAGCGAATGGAAGTGGGCAAAGTGTGCTTGCCTCAGCGCATCAAAAGAAATCAACGGTTTCAGTTTGTGTAAGGCAAACACCGCACCGCCCAGCCTGTCACACAGTGAATCCACGTGTGGTTTCCAACTCAAAGTTGAGTCCAAGGTGAAGCCTAAGAATTTGCTTTTGTCACTCATTGGGATATTGCACTGCATGTTGGTATTTGAAGGACACCTAGCCGAGAAGAGCATAATGTTCGATTTAGTCACGTTTAGTACGAGTCCGTTTGCCGAGAACCATCTCTTCAGTTGATCACATGCCGTATTGATCTTTTCGTTCAGTTGAGCGTATGTAGGTACATACGCTCACTCACTACTACTGTGGTGTCATCGGCAAACAGAACGACTTCACCTTCCGTTATGGCGGATGGTAAATCGTTTATAAACGCTAAAAATAGGGGTTTTCCCCAGTGCTGATCCTTGAAAATTTACAAATTAAAGTTTCACACGGAGATGCAAAAAAAATCTGTCTAGCTCAATAATCTATTACGAGAAAAATTGTTTCATACACACGACGCCGAAGAAAGTTTGGTCTTTTAGGTACTTATTAATTAACTAAATGGTATGTTCTGTCCCTGTTCCGCAAAACCCATGATCATATATTATGAAACGATTGCCATTTTATATGACGCTAGACGATCGTGACGTCACGATCCCGGAGTGTTTTCTCTCTCTAACAAGCAACATTAAAACGGTTGTAGCTTCGTTATTTTTTGAGATATTCGAATGGGATTTTCGTCATTAGGCATCTTTTTTTGCCTTCTTTCTTTTGAAGTAATAATAAATTTTGAGTCTACACCCCTATTGTGAATTGATTTATCCTACTTGTACCCTTCTACGAGCCTGTCTATAGTCTCAGTTGCTATAGGTTATACAACGAAAACATTCAATGCCTACTCAATAAAGATTAACTACCACTCACTCACTCATTAATCTTTTGAATTTTTTATCTAATCTGACGTTTGGGAATTTTGTTTCTCCTGTCACTTTATGATAATGTCAGCGCCAGACAATTATTTTTGACAAGATTAAAAGATAAGAAGAATTCAGGAGCAAACCGTCTGTTAATATTTCAAACGTAATTTATCACTTTGCTCCCGACTTCAAAAGCTTTTTATTTGTTTACAGAGAGACCAGCGATTTTCACGTGCTACTTATATAATTAGCGGCAAGTAAAAAAAAGTTTTTCAATAAAAATGACCAATCAAAGACGACTGCTTAAGGCATTCTTTTTATTTTCCTTTTTCTTACCCTTTTTTTACTAGTTATATATGAACTTTATTACTATTTTAGATAACTAGTGTTATTTTAAACTTAATTTTTTTTTAATTGTTAAGATTCTTAAAAAAAATTGTATTAAAAAATAGAAAAATAATATGACAAAATAGGAAAATTATTATGGTCAAATAATATTAGGGAAATATCCCAAATGTTGAGATAGGTTATTAATATTTTAAATAACAACTCAACACCTGTTATGCATAGTTCTTGCCCCTTCCAACATTTGAATCTGGGACCACTAGTTTTGTAGGCAGGTTCACAACTCATAGTAGGGCAGTTTCAGGTGATAATGGGGACACGCTGCACAAAAGCACCAATTTTTTTTCAGGTACTAGGTACTTAGGTAAGTAACTTTAAGTTTTTGATAGGAACCAACTCCTCCGCCGGCCATCTTTTTTTTATGGGGGTCATTTTGAATTATAGGTATATTATTAATATCTCGGGTCCTAAATCACTTGGAATCACAAACTTGGTGTCTAAATATACGTATTTGGGGTCAAGGAATTTAACTAGATATTTTTAGGGTCAAGCTTCCAAAGGATACCATACGGAACCCGTTACCAAGCCTCCGCTGTGGGTCCGTCTTTCTGCGTGTCAGGAATAGCTAGACTGTTTACTTTATTATTTTTTTATTACTTGTAATTATAGTAGATATAGTTATACATAGTCTGCGGAAATTTCAAGTGTCTATGTATTACGGTTCTAGAGATATACCGTTTGTAATGGGCGAGAAAAAAACGCCTTAAAATGACTTTCAGTTAATGGGAGCACTGTTTAATTTTTAATATATTTTTATTTTTATTAATTTTAGTTATAACAGCAATAGAAATACGAACTCTGTGAAAATTTGAACAGTCTAGCTATTACTGACACGTAGATAGACGGACCCATAGCAGAGGTTTAGCAACAGCGTTCCGTTTGTTATCCTTTGGGAATTCGACCTTTTTTATTTATTTATTATTTTGTTTGTGGGCCTTAATATGCCGCTTCGACCAGCAAGTTAACTATTGTGGCAGCCCTTGTTTTAGAGTTCACCGTTAAGTCCCGTTGCCTCCAGGAAATTCCAGATTCTTTGTGCGGTGATATGTTGTACTTCTTGTGGGTGCATTATGTGCCGCCCTAGGTAGGTACTTCTTTTATGCATGAGTGGTCCGCAGGAGCAGAGAATGTGCATTGCAGTCTCCTCTGTCTCCTGGCAGAACCTGCAAGTTGTGTCCTGCTTCATACCCATTTGAAACAGGTGTTTGTTCAATTTGCAATGTCCTGTCAGGATTCTTGTCACTGCGCAGGTTTTGTGCCTTTTGAATTGTAATAACTCTTTAGACAGCTTACTATTGAACCCTTCGATCAGGGCTTTAGCTTGTTTTTGTCCTTTAGTGAACTTCCACAGCTTGATTGCCTCTGATTTTTCCGCGTTGTTTAGCAGAGAATATGCTTTCCGTTTTGTGATGCCACAGAACGGTTCCGGGCCGACCAGGGCCGTGTCTGCGCCCTGCCTTGCAAGTTCATCTGCTTTTTCGTTTCCTACAATGTCGGAGTGCCCTGGTACCCATCTAAGTATGACTTTGTTGGAGTTCGCCAGGGTGTTTAGATTATTTTTACAATTCTGGACTAGTTTAGAGTAGGACTCTAGTGATTCCAGTGCCAGCAGAGCAGCTTGGCTGTCCGAGTTGATGTAGATATGTTGGTTCCTTAGGTTGCTTTCAAGATTGATCTCCACGCATTTATTTAATGCGAAGAGTTCAGCCTGAAAGATTGAGGCCTTACAAAATATCTAGTTGAACTCACTGACCCCAAATATGTATACTTAGACACCAAGTTTGTGATTCTAAGTGATTTAGAACCCGAGATATTAATAATATACCTGCAGGTCGATCACGTAACGCTTTGTACGAACGTTGGGTAGGTCTAAATGTCACTTTTTATATGGAAAATTGACAGTTAAATTGTACCGACTCGCGTTCGGAACGTTACGTGATTACCCCTCTGTAATTCAAAATGACCCCCATAAAAAAGACGGCCGTCGGAGGAGCTGGTTCCTATCAAAAACTTAAAGTTATGTACCTAACTAGGACCTGAAAAAAATTTGGTGCTTTTGTCCGGTGTGTCCTCAATCCTCATTTACAACAATTTGTTCCGGCAGTCTGCCCCACTATCACTACTAATTAGGCTAGTACAACGCTATGGCTGAAATTATACACTGATCCGAACCGAAGATTGAACCCATTTTTTTTAAAAGCAAGGGCTATGAGTACCTATTTTGAGTTAATCAATAAAAAAAAAAATGGGTAATGGACGCTTCGCGGGTCTACCGCGGGTTCATCTCCCACATAGACTTCTTCATACTGTTTACCCATTATTCCCGTTTAAGTGTATTCTGAGACGTCAGTCAATTCGTTACCATGAATAAAGTTAAATAAAAAGGTGTCCGTAGCACGAAAGTGTCTATTTTTTTTATATAAGGGGACTATTATTCTCAAATCTCCAAAGTCCCTTTTGAAGCTCAATAAGGCATGAGTTACCCCCTATTTCATCCCTGAGGGGATGAATTTCGGGATTAAAACTATTCGTTGTCATACTCCGGGTTGTACCAAATTTCATCAAAATGGGTTACATCAAAACTTTCACCCCCCGTTTTTCCCCGTAAGGGGAAGATTCCCGGGATAAAACCTATTATTTGACCTTCCCCGGGACTCAATCTGTTTATATACCAAATTTCATCCAAATCGGTGTAGCGGTTTAAGTAGCTCCATACAAACTTCTACCCCCCATTTCATCCCCTTAGGGGTTGATTTCCGGAATAAAGAATACCCTATGTCCTTCCCCAGGACTCAAACTACCTCTATATCAAATTTTATTTAAATCGGTTAAGCCGTTTTCACGTGATGCGCGGTCACATAAACAGACAAACAGATAAATAGACAAACAGACAAAAATTCTAAAAACTGTTGGAACGTGTTCTGTTATCGATTCTAAGTATCCCTAGCCAATTATTTTTTGAATATCTTCCATGTACAGATTTTCGACCCTCTTCAGCTTTATTATATGTAGATAGAATAAATAGATGAACGCTGAGGTGGGGTTAAAACAAGTTACAGAATAGCGGAGCAGGTATCGACTGTGACGAATGCTCTCATCTCCGCAAATTACAAGAACGGTAGGACATTGATTGAAAGCGCAGTAATTTCCAAGATTATTTTATCGCCACTCCAAACGACATCTGTACGTATATTGACAGTATCTCGCTAGCAAACGGTGGTAAATTCACGATTAAGGCATGATTTTACAAATGTTCAACCTGCCAAAAGATTAACGGCCGTATTCATAAACGTTTTACAAGCCTATTTTCACTAAAATGTCGTAAAAATTTGCTTGTCCTTATCTGTCACTTTGACATTTGTGTTTGTAAGAAAGGGACAAAGAACATTTTATTTAAGGGGGTAAATGTTTACTACGTCAGACGATAACACCGGAACTTTTCTCTGCCTGGTAGAGCAGAGCTGTTATTAAGATAAATAGAATCCCAGTTATCACTCATTTACTGATAGAGCTGTTACAGATTACATTGGTTACCTTGTTTACAAATCATACCTTTACAAATACAAGCAGTCATCGTGTAACGCTATGCGCAGTATCTCGCGCATAGCTAATTAAAGATACCAGAGTAGTTTGATAGGTTACGGCTATACAGGTTATGTTTTTATTATTTTTCTAGTCATCATTTTAAATTCTTATATAAACATATGGAAAAAAATAGCGATAAAATGCAGGAATCTAAGAAACCAAGTAAGTACCGTACCTATCAATAATAATTCTTCTTCTTCTTATTTAAGAGCTAGGCTCTTGTCGGTGGAGTAATTTCCAACTTGTTCTACATTCTGCCTTTATTTTTATTTCTCTGTACGATGAAGCGTTTATTTTCTCTTTTATTTGCTCCATGTAAGATATCCTCGGCCTTCCCCTTTTTCTTTTCCCTTCTATTTTTCCCTCTATTATTGTTTTCATCCAGTCGTCGTGGCGTAACATGTGTCCTATCATTTTGCTTCTCCTGTTTTCAATCATTTCTATCAGATTTCTTTTTTCATTGACTAAATCCAGAACCTCCTCATTAGTTTTCTTTTCCGTCCAACTGACCCTTTCTAACCTCCTCCAACACCACATTTAAACGCCGCCAGTCTTTCTCTGTCCCGTTGCGTCATGATCCACGTTTCGCAGCCGTAGAGTGCTATGCTCCAGATGTACACTTGAACCAGTTTCTTCCTAGTGCGACTTGCTATTCTTTTCGAATTAAAAGCTTTCTTTGCCATGGCTATCCTGTAAATAATATCAGGTGTACATCTAGAATCATCCGTAACAACGCTGCCTAGATATCGGAATGACTTGACTTGCTCAATTAATTTATTACCCAAGAAAATTGAACTAACAACTGTTCTTTTTGACTTATTTTTGTTTTGTTTACGTTGATTTTGAGACCAGATTCTGAAAAAGTAGCATCCATATCATTCAACATTGCTTGAAATTCTTTTCCATTTTCAGCAACTGCCGCTATATCGTCTGCAAACCTTATAAACTTAACTTTTTCTCCATTTATTTTGACCCCTCCTGTATTTGACCCCGTTATCTTCCTAATCACATTTTCGATAAATAAATTAAAAATCAGCGGCGAAAGTGGCCATCCTTGACGAACACCTTGACGAATCTTTGCGCTTCCTTTCTGTTCTCCGACTACTATTATTGTTTCCTGTTCTTTGTATAGTTCATGTATTATTCTTCTGTCTCGGTAATCCAGGCCTGCCTCCTTAAGAACTTCCATCATTCTGTTCCAGTCAACCTTATCAAAGGCCTTTTCCAAATATATAAATGCTATGTGCGTGTCCATATCTAATTCTAACCGGCGGTCAATTAATATTCGTAGCGCAGGTATGGCTTCTCTAGTGCCCTTTCCTTCTCTAAAGCCATACTGGTCCGGTCCTAAATAAGCTTCTACTTTAGGTCTGATTCTATTTTGTATTATCTTTAATAATATCTTGCTAGCCTGTGATACTAGGCTTAAAGTTCTATGTTCTTCACATTTCAGTGTATTTGCTTTTTTCGGCAGCTTAATGATAACAGCAATAAATTATATACATAATAAACAGCAATAATGATTACAATGGAAAAAATATTTTTCAATGCATTTGCTCTGAATGTGCCCCTTTATATGGTTCAACATAAACACGGGAAGTGGTCGATGCCGGCATGGCGTCGGGGAAGACAGGACCTGCCCATACAGAATGAGTTTCAGGCCAAAATTCTCGTACACTATGCGGGAATGTTTGTGCAATTTTATTTATTTCCTCGCATGATGCATTGTAAAATGTTGTATGATACACGTGCAGATAGGTAATTCCCAACTCGTTTCGATCAAAAACACTCCCTGACGGTCGTGTTTTTTTGGTCATCGCCACTCGTTGGGAATTACCTACTTTCTGCACTTGTATCATTAATAACTATTTCCTACTCGTCGACTTTAATGTTTGAATTAAGACCTAGTACACCAAACTATAATCAAAACATAGGTACTTTTTTCTATGGAGCTTCCGACTTAGGTATAATAATGTTTACAATGCACTTGCTCTGAAACTACCCCTTTATATGGTTTAACATAAACACGGGAAGTGCTCGATGCCAGCACCTTGGCCGCAGGGGCCACCGCGCCCGTGCGGAATGGATTTCAGTACAATATTCCCGCACACTATGCGTGAATGAGATTTCGTGAGTTCGCGACTATTAAAATTTCACCTTTTATGCATATTTTTTTTATTTCCTCGCATGATGCATTGTAAAATGTTGTATGGTACACGTGCGGATAGGTAATTCCCATAGGATAGGGAATTACCTACTTTTCGCACTTGTATCATTAATAACTATTATACAACGCTTTAAGGGGTCAGCAACCTTTTAGCAACCAAGGGCCATAATAATATAGGATATAAAAAAAATCTTAATTATTTGTGACTTTAGCAGGCAATTCCAAAATTCTGAATTCGACGACCTTTACCATACAGAACAGCCAGGGAGGCTCGCGGGCCGTAGGCAAGGGCCTCGCGGGCCGCACGCAGCCCGCGGGCCGCCCGTTGCTGACCGCTACTTTAGACGATTGTAATTAACTTGAACAATCACGTGACGCCTTAACTGATCTGTAATGAAATTGACTAGGGAATAGAACGTTGCCGCGGACACAGAACAAAATATATCAACGAAGGCTGAGCCGGTGGGCTGCGCTTTCTTTCAGCAGGGCTTAGATTTTTAACAGATAATAGTGTCTATTGAAAATCTAAGCCCATAATTTTATTATTATTCCGGGATGTTTAATTATTTCAGTTGACTAGTAGAAAAAGTATTGTATACAATAGTTACACAATTAGCTCTTAAATTATCGTACATTAACACTTAGCAAGCCTCGTGGCCTAAACACGATACTCGACTTTAAGAGCCCTCATTGTGTCGGCCATATTAAATAGTCTCAACCATACATCGTCTGTCCACAGAAGCTGCGGTAGGAATCAGACACGTACAATGCGTGATGCTGTTCTTTGCTATGATCCTGGCTTATGGTATGAGGGTCAACATAAGTATGGCTATAGTTGCCATGATAGACTCGTCAGCAGAAAACGTAAGTGCACATAATTGACCATAGACATTTTTTTCCGTGGGGAAAACTTGCGTGCCCTAAACAGATTGCATTATTCATTTACTTATTGCAAACCATGATGTACAGTCACCGGCGGTGATGGAACAAAGGCCGCAAAAATATCTAATGACAACTCTATTCCTAGAGCCGTTGGAGCGTGTCAGATATTTTTTATCCATCATATTTTATATTGATGCCGGTGATTGTACATATACAGTATTCAGTTGTATTGTATAACATTTTTATTATATTTATTTAAATCAGGCAACAAAGGCACATTGAAACAAACATACATATCGTTTATATTGAGTATGATACTCAATATAAACGCTTGGTGTGGCACACTGGCTGGTGTCCCGCAGGGTGGCTTCGTGTCTCCCTTGCTTTTTCCAATGGGTATTTTTTAAATTCTATTACTACAAATATTTCCTCACATTATTACCTGAACCAAATTCTGAATTGTTAAACGACGTGTACCTAATGTTATCAATAAATAATTAAATTGAATTAAAGTTTGTTGTCTAGAGTTATAATCTACAATGTAAGTCACCATTACATTGTAGATTATAACTCTAGACAACAAACTTTAATTATGACTATCTAAAGTTTAGTTTATCTTGTATATGACTGATAAATATATAAGAGCAAATCTAAACATTTGATACAAGTGTATTATGCCATGTTACATCTAGCATCTATGTCACATTCATGGATCTATATCACGCTCTCGATGGACGGTTCCATCGGAACGTGTTTTGTTAAGTACTTTTGTTCCAAAAACTAGAAAAACAAGAATCCATTCACTTATTTGGCAGGTAGTTTATTGACACAATGTAACTATTTGTCATTACAAAGTTAATACTGTTTCTGCCAAAATGCTCAATCAATTACATTTCTTTGGGAACAGTTTGACTTGTTTTATGCTGTCCTTAATTTTTTCTATATTTATTCTTAATCTCATCTTCCAGACTTTCAATTGGAGCCTACAGATCCAGAGTGTAATCCTTTCTTCGTTCTTCTGGGGATACGTGATTCTCCAGGTCCCTGGAGGCCTCCTGGCTGATAAGGTTGGCGGCAATGCCCTGGTCATCATCAGTATTGGATGCAACTCCCTCGTCTCTCTTGTTCTCCCAACAGCCGCAACTTACGTAAGTTCTACATAGTGTTTTGTTGTGGGACTCCAATATCCGATAATAGTTATCATGAGCGCTGAGGAGGCGCATAGGCAAACCCAAAGCACACTGACTTGACTTGCGGCCATCATTTTCCAATACAGTATTTCCCTGTTGACTATCAACTTGAAATTAAACGTCAAAAACGATTTGCCAAAAAGAATTATGTGATAAAAAAAAATGTGTCTACTCGTTATTCACCTTAAGGGGAAAACTACGCCTGTATAACATCCAATAGCAAAACTATGCCGTTAGACTTCCCACAAGAGCAACATCACATTCTCCTAGAAATTTCCATTCTCCTTTTCACCTTTTTAAGAGATGCTCTCCGGAATTAAAACTACGCCATGTCTTTCCTAAAGTCTCGAACTATCTCTATACCATAATTATTTAACCTTGATTAAATTTGTGATGCGGTTTAAGCATTTAAGGTATAAGGATATTCTAGTAAAGTAGTAAAAATTACAAATCGTGTTCTATAAACCTAAACAATTAAGCACCATCATTATCAACGTGTAATAAACGTCAAGGCTCGTGCTGCACTGATATCCGATCTCGTAACACATCACATGAGCATAAATCGCAGTCAATGTTATCAGAGATAGAACTTAGGTTTCTTGGTGATCACCTAATCACCATCGATCAATACGACGTCAGACCGTCGTCAGAAAAAAAATGATGAGATACGAGTACTTATTACACTTGTTAATGAACGTTATAAAATGGATTTTAGTGACATGTATAGAGCGCCAACATTGGTTTTAGTAATTTAACTAAACAGCTGATGTAGCTTTCAAAATACATCTAAACTGAAATCAAACATACGATTTTCGGAAAATTATTTCCTTTTCAGGATAATGACAGGGTGACGGATTAAGATGGGATTAGGAGCCGATTAAGGTTTTAAGAGTACGTGTTGTTTCTTTGGTAATCTCTACTCTATAAATTGACAGCGCAGATGTATATTTCAGGGCGGTTGGAAAGCTGTTTGTGGCTGCCGTGTCCTGCAAGGTTTGACACAAGGATTCATCTTCCCTTGCATGCATAACCTAATTGGGAAATGGGTGCCGTTGGAGGAGAAGAGTCGGTTAAGCACATTTATTTACGCAGGTAACTGACCACATCATATTAACCTACTATTGCGAGACATAGTTCTCTCCAAGAATCACCATAATAATTAATCGCTGCGCTGGCCGCACTCTTCAAATTCTCGAAGTCAAAATTCATCATTTTTAGATATACGAGTACCTACACCACAATAAATATACAAATGCTGTTTTTACTTTGTTATTGAACTTATTTAGTTAGTTTTGAATTCCAATCTAAAGTAAAAAGAAATAAAAAAATCGCCGAGCTTCCTCAGCATTCCGTGCATTTAAATTACATAAGTTTTTGTTTTACATTCGTTGGAATTTGGATTTTTTTTATACAGTTTAAACGAAGTTCCAAATTCCATTTAATATTTACGAAGCATAAAGGTTTGCAGTAGACCTTTCTGATTCGTAAATATTAACTGTTAATAGTTTAATTAACATTATGATTTATGAAACAGTTTTGGTCTGTCGCGAGCCATTTGAGACAAAAAAAGTAAAACTCGAAATTGACATCAATGTAGAAAACTTGTATAACAATAATAACATCAAGATAGGTACCTAATTAGAATGGCTTTGCAGCTCGTAAAATGTTTATACCGTGCGGTAAATAGCAAAGTCGTAATCTCAAACTACAACGCGTGGTGCTGGTTACAAGATGAAAATTGACTGTTGTAATATATATGCGATCAGCTTTTAAGTGTGTTCTTTGGTCATCGGAAATGATGTCCTGGTTACAACAAGGAATTATATTAGAACTCAAATCAACGTGAAAATAAAACTTGAGCTTATTCGGCTTTATAATTTCGCTAGAGTTTTCGTGGCTGTCATAGTTGTATTGCTAGTGGCACTTTTTGATACCCGACTTCATTTTCTTCTTCGGATCAGAGCGGTGATCACGTAACTTCTCGACTGGACGTTAAGAAAACACAGCTGTCATTTTCCCATGCAAAAACTGACATTAAGATTTACCTGACGACCGTACAATGCCTAACGTGATCGTCTTGCAGCACGCATTAGTCACGTGGGGTCTCTGTGCAAACAAAATTGTTACCATTACCTGCATACGCCCAACCGCTCAGGAAGAAAAGAGCGTCCCCTTGTAGTCGAGTGAATAATTTAATGCCTTTTGATTGTAGGTGCTCAATTAGGAACATCGATTGAACTGATGTCCGCTGGCTTTTTAGCCGACTACTGGGGTTGGAGTTCCATCTTCTACTGTGTTGGTAGTTGTGGAGTTGTTTGGACGATGATATATATCTTCATTGGTGCAGATTCCCCTCAAAACTCAAAATTGATTAGTGAAGAAGAGAGGCTGTATATACAAACTTCTTTGGGTCATGTTGGAGGCAAAAAGGTAATACATACATAAAAAGCAGTTGATAGAAAGTCTTACTTTTGGATAGATTAAAATACATACTGAAGGAATGGTTAAAAGTGCTTAATTGGGGCTTAATTTGGAAATGGAAGACAAAAGGTTGATTTTAAGAATAGGTTTCTTGTTGGAATAGATTCCTTTTTATATAATATATATTAATATATACAAAACACACCAAAAATAAAAACTGTATCCTTATCACAATTTCTGTCTCATTCTATGTACCTTATTTACTAGTCAGTGTCTACTGATTGCGATAATCATGATGTGAATTATTTAAACTCTCTAAATCCTTGATTGTTAATTATTATTATCTTGTAGTTATTTGATATGCCATGGAAGGCACTATTCACATCCACCCCCTTCATCACACTGATCATTGTGCACTGCGCCCAACACTGGGGATTATGGACACTGATGACTTTAACACCATCATATATGAGCCAAGTACTCGGAGCCAATATCAAAGCGGTACGTATTTCCTGAAGTTAAATATGTTGTGGTAAACAGTCAAGTTAAATCATGAAACTATCAATTTCAGTTAAGTTCGATTTGAATTGAATAAAAAAGGATCTTTAAGAGCGTCGCCACCAATAAAATGACATCGGCTGCAGCAACCGTACGTCATACGTTTTGAGCAAGGGGCCGCATTCTAATTTTTCGCTCCCACTTAGGTTGCTCTACTGCAGCTGTCACCACTACTCGAAGTCTTAGCCAACCCGTTACGCCATTTAAAAGGCCATAATAACTGCAATTGAATAATACTCATTGAGTCAGGATTTCACATTTTCAACCAGGAATTTAGCAAGTAATAGTTATAGTTATTTATTCATTCAACAATATACATTGCATTTGAAATATAGGTAATAATGTCAAAATAATACAAGTAACAATTCCATAATACATAAAAACGAATGCAAAAGCAGAAAATAACAATATAGAATAATAATAAAAACGAAAATAATGGAAAATCAATACCTAATAACGAATTTATATCATGTCAACTGTGCCTTTATATAATTCAAATAATTTATTAAACATCAATCTAATACAAATACATAATTATATCACAGTTTTTTTTAACAATACAATACTCGTCGTCGAGTCGAAATAGGTGAAAAAACCTTGTGTTAACAATCCAATTTGCTTTTTGACCGCCATTTATGTTACAAAATCTTGCGGTAATCCATGCTGGCGCGGCGGCGGACGCTCGGGAGCGTCAAAAGGTTGCCAAATACAGCTGTTTCGGCGCCCAATACGAATTCGTCGCGTTTGGCGTCGAGACACTTGGTTCGTGGGGCAGGGGCGCACAGATTCTCCACAGGGCGCTTGGCAAACGGCTGAGGGAGGCAACGGGCGGCCCTCGCGCGGGCAGCTTTCTCGCCCGGAGAATTGCAATCGCAATCCAGCGCGGGAACGCTGCCTGCGTGATGGGCACCCTATCTAAGGCACCAAATTTTGATTGGTATTTTTAATTTTTAGCTTTAGTTTTTTTCATTTTGGTTAGTTTTATATTCAAGTTATGTGTTTTTCATAAGTACCTATAGTTTAGTTTGTATTATTATTGTTAATAAAAAAAACCTCATCTTGAGATGAGATGTCTATTAATACATAATTGTCGGGTTACTTTTTCTGATCCCTTGATCATGAAACTGTATTTTTAATGTCATTATTTTCCTGTTTGGTTTTAGAATGGTGTATTGTCGGCCACTCCCTATATCGTAATGTACATTCTCAGTTTTCCCGTTGGCTTTATTTCGGATTACGCCCTGGCTAAGGGCTGGGTGAGCACCACAGCTGCAAGGAAGATAAGCAACAGTATTGGTAATCTAATAATTAACATTATAATTGCTTATCAGCAACATTACTGTTATCATTATTATTGGGCCGAACCAATTTGGCATTTATCTACATTTTTCATTCCAATTCGATATCAATGTGGTGCGTACTTTCACTAACAGCTAATACTCACTTAGTTACTAACTTTTACAAAACTTACAAACTACAGTTGATTGCATTTTATAAAACTACAAGTTACAACTTTACACGTCTCAAATAACTGGGCCCCTCTGTTAGTCACAAAACAACTAGATTTGCTGTCATTAAGCACAAATGGAAAATGAAAACTCAAAATTATAGGTCGAATCTGAATTATGTCAATTTTAAAATCCTCGACATGGAAAATTGTCCAGCCTGAATAATGCTAAAATGTTATTTCGTCCTAAAAGTAAAATTGACTTATTATATAATGTTCGAAAGAAATACGTCGTTATGGAACTACGCACACTCCAGAAATACGTCGTTATGGAACTACGTACACTCCAGAAATATGACCAATCGGCAACAAGTCCAAAATAGTCAACTTTCATATAAAATTTTAATATTTATTAAAATTTAACAACATTCACTTTGAACGCATAATAAATATTAGATTCAATTTGAACAAGAAAAAAATATGTCATACAAAAGTATAGACACAATGACATTTACACCAAATTCACTTTTGATGGTTAACTTTTTTGGCCCCTTTTTAAAAATGGTCATTTCATGTTGACGATTTTCTATTCGTATCGAATGACAGTAAATTGCCTAAAAGTCACTAAGTAGATTCGACTTCTAAAATAGAATATGGCACAAAATAATACTAATTATTACTCGGTTACTCACGTATTAATGTAAGTACGGGCGACATGTTAACCGTGTACTTATTATCTAGTATTAATTTAAACATGTCTCACGAAAGTTTAAATTCAATGAGCCAAGAATATCACTATCAGATTTTAATACAATTCTTTGTTTGTTGGTAGGTTTTTATGGACCTGCTTTCTCTTTGATTGGACTAGCCTATGTTCCTGCTGGTAACATAAGCCTAGCGGTCGGTTTGCTGTCTGCTGTGGTGGGACTCAACGCGGGACATTATACTGGATTCATGGTAAGACCATTTTCAAACACCTAATAACCGTTTGAATAATAGCTGGGTTGTTTTAAATACCACGTCGCGTCGTTGGCAAACAAGCATACGGCCCGCCAAAAGACCATTTATGAGGACATCCGGTGTGCTGATGATGTCAAAGATATGTTTACGTTAACGTCAGATTATGAACACCGTCAGTTTATAATATTACGTGCGATATTATAAACTGTCGAAAAGTTGTGAACTGTCAAAATCGTTCACAATTTAACGCATTCTTTTTCGTTAGTTTATAAACTATCAATGGTTTTGAATAGTGTTGTTTTTAGGGTTCCGTACCAAAAAGGTAAAAAAGGAATCCTTATCGAATCTGTCCGTCTGTCCGTCTATCACAACGTTAAAAAGCTCAGGAACTACTAAATTAATGCTAACAATTTGAAAGTTGGAACAACTGTTAAAAAAGTTACGACGCGTGTATGGAAAATAAAAAAATTAAATAATCATTTTTATTTTCTGTGTAAATGACGAATATAAGCGGGGTTAAAAATTCAAAGTCAAGTTAATCGCACTTGACCGGTTTTTTTAAAGGAAGGAATGGCGCGATGATTTGAAAGTGTTTTGAGCATAGTGTAGGCCACATTACACCGCGCACCGTCTTAATGTTCCTGACGCAAATATATAAATTTATCGTAATTATAATTGCGAAAGTTTGGATGTTTGCTACTAAATCACGCTAAAACGGCTGAACGGATAAAGATGAATTTTGTTATTCAAATAGTCTAGATTGACGAATAGAATTATCCCAGTAAAAGTCCAACCAAAGGAATTTAACACGCATGAAGTCGCTGGCAAAAGCTAGTAATAAATAAACCGGTTCTCAAATGGAATGGCCAGCGCTGGCAGCAATGCCAGCATTATGCTGAGATAGAACCGTTTCGTGACAAACGCTGTGTGTTGTTTGTCTCGAATAAATGTTTATTTCTTTCTTTCTTTTATAACGTGTTGCTGAGGCCCATCTGATGCGGTTACCTTGCCCGCCAAGTCCCTTAAGTTTATTTGGTTTTGTATTTTAGTTGGTGCATCTTGATATGGCGCCTAACTTCGCGGGCACCATGATTGGTATCACGAACGCCTTCGCAAACGTCGTCGCGATTATCGCACCGCTCGCTGCCGGAGCTATTATCAAAGACGAGGTGGGTATTTATTAAAAATGGAAATTTGAAATTGTAATACAGTTTGTTTGATAAATATGATTATAATGTTCTTTAGTAAATTTCTAGCCTATTTTATTTCAAAGGATGGTTTTTCTGGATTTTTCAAATAAAAACGGACATATTCAATGGTCTTGATTGTCAAGTTTTTCTACATATTTTATATAAAGTTTCTTGAATGTACTGACAAGTAACAATTTTCTTGGTCGTTTCTTAGTAAGTTAGTGTGGGACAAATCTTGGAACTTGATTTTAAACCAGTTAACCTCAACGGATTGTGAAATTTGGCGTATAAGTAAAATTAAGATAACAATTCAATATTATGGTAAATCGAGCTGATCTGATGATGGAGACAGAAAGTGGCCATGGGAATTCAATACTTAACCGACATAACCCCGTTGAGTTTGGGCTCGTTAGAATTGTCCCAATTAGTAGTTAATGACGGTATCTATCTATACAGAACAGTTGGCAATAAAAGCTTGTACCAAAAATCATTTTTTTGTAAGAAATTTATGCATCATTATTTCAATGCCATTATGGTTTCCGAAATTCAATGTTGACATCACAAAAGAACATTTTCGGGCAACTAAGTAGTTGTAAGAATTCCATTTCCGATCATTTCGGTGTGCCCTAGGTATCGAGCATGTTTGCCACTATCATGATATAAAAAATTTAACGTCTAATGTTGTTTCAGACGGACGCCGCGGAATGGCGGAAAGTATTCTACCTCGCCTGCTTAATTTACTTTGTAGGCAACACCTTGTTCCTCATTTTTGGAACCAGTGATCGGCAATCATGGAACGAACCTCAGCAAAAGAAGGAAGTTAAAAATACCGGTAAGCCTAGGATCAACTTGTGCACAAATTTCCCGTGCCCCGAGTGGCCACGCATCGACGATGGCAGATGAAATCGCGCGAGTTCGCTTGGATGTCTGGCACTTTGAGCGGCATAAAATTTTGAAGTTCCTCGAGCGAAGTGCGGCAACGTTGCGCTACTTCAGCCTAATATTGTTGCGGTTGCATTTTGCGGGAGATTTGTCCCCGGGGGAATCTTTGTCTTTATTACTTACTTACTACGTTGGCTCTGCGACGCAAAATGAATCTTGGCCTCCGACACGAGAGTACGCCATTTTTATCGGTTCCTAGCACTTGCCAATTGCAGATTTGGAGCACGCGTAGATCCGCCTGTACCATGTCGCTCCAGCGGTACCTTGGACGTCCGACCGGACGTCGACCTTCCGGACAGCCTCGGTATGCTCTCCTGACTTTGCGATCTTCCTCCATTCTCGCCAGGTGACCAAGCCAACGGAGTCTGTGAGCTTTGATCTCTCCTAAGATGTTAGGTTCACCCACCAGGTTTTCTATTTCCAGGTTCTTCAAGACTCTCCAGCTTCCGTCCGGTCGTTGCTTTGGGCCAAGATTCTTACGAAGGATTTTTCTTTCGGCGACTAGTAACATATTCTCTTCTTTAAGTGTCAGTGTCCATGTTTCGCATCCGTACATAAGGATTGGTCGTATTACGGTCTTATACATTTGGATTTTGGCAGACTTATTTAGAAGTTTGGACACTAACACTTTGTGAAGGGAGGCACTGCATCTCAGGGTGTTAATTTCTTCGCTGCGGATATTGGTATTTGTAACGGTACAGCCCAAGTATTTAAGTTTAGTTACACCTTTGTATGTGAGATCTCCAACATGTAGATATTGCGGTTCAGTGCGAGTATTGTATTAGCGTTACATGTGGAGATATTCGGTTTTTTCGTAGGGTATTCTCAGGGCGACCTTAAAAGCTTCTTCTGCAATGACACCTACAGATTCCCGCACCTCGTCCATTGATGTTCCCAGCAAAGCCAGATCATCTGCGTACCCTATCACCTTATACCTTCCATTAAGTTCTAGTCCTCCTTCAAGTTTTAATACCTTCCTTAGGACATATTCTAAGACAAGATTGAATGAATGAACGAATGACTGAATATATTTTTTTTTGTTAGAATACGTTACAATTGGTGGTCTTAAAATAATTACAGAATCAGTATTCAGTCGACATAAAGTCAACATGCAAAATATAGTGACGAATATTATAATTTGCTCAGAATTATTATAAAACAAAATGTAATAAGTATGTGTATATAATGTATATGTCGGCAGCCGATCGTAAAATACGTAGGAATTTCGTGATCTGCCACGAAATTCCTAGGCATATCGTGAAACGCCGTCATTTCATGATTTGGCTAAATGACATCCGCCACATCGTTCAAAACTTAACGTTTAACGATTTGTCTAATGACGTTTAAGCAGATCATAAAATTCCTAGGCATATCAAGGCCGCCATTTCATGATCTGGCTAAGTAACACCCACCAGTGACGTTTAGGCAGATCATGAAATTCCTAGGCATATCATGAAATGAACCGCCGCCATATCGTTCAATACTCGCCGTTATACGTAAGTAGGGTTTACAAACCAGTTTTTCCGCTCTTTTATAAAAAAAAATAACCTCGTCTTCTAACCTATCCGCGATCCGAGTCGGTTTTGCCACTAAATCGATCTGTTATATTTTTTATCAGGCACATCATGATATGCCTGGTCAACTTTTAGCCAAACCATGAAATGGCGGCGTATCATGAAATGCCGGCGTTTCATGATATGCCTAGGAATTTCGTGATCTGCCGGATTTTCACGATGTGCCCGGTATAGAGCTAGGAATATCGACGAATGCGTTGCTCTTATCGATCTGCCGTATTTTTTATCAGGCACATCATGATAATTATGCCTGGTCAACTATCAGCCAAATCATGAAATGGCGGCGTTTCATGATATGCCTAGGAATTTCGTGATCTGTTGGATTTTACGATCGGCCGTGATGAAAAGAACACGAAACCCATAAAGTAGAAATTTTGTATAGCCTGTATATAGACTACGCTCTCGTTGCTCTGTGGTAGCAAGTTGCGAATTGCTAACGTCATTTGTTAACATAATTTTTCTATAATTTACTAATTAAAGTCAAGTCATTGTGAAAGCCATTTCTTTTATTTTATCAGGCCGCCGACATATATATACATGTCAAATTTAACTTACTGTGCATTGAAAAGCATAGGCGTCAAGGCATCGCCCTGTTTTAGACCTGTAACCACTGTGAAGTCGTCAGCCAGTTCTCCTTCGACCCGAACCACCATTTGACTTTCCTTGGTGACAACCTGCAGCATGTTGACCAGTTTATTGGGGATGCCAAAATTTCTTAAAATGGTGAAAAGTACAATCAGAGGGGCAATCACGTAACGTTCCGAACGCACGTTAGTACAATTTAACTGTCAATTTTCCATATAAAAAGTGACATTTAGACCTACCTGACGCGCGTACAATGCGTTACGTGATCGACCTGCTGGTCAATACGCTTCGCAAAATCGTACGCTTTCGCAAAATCCACGAACACCATGTGGATACTCTGTCCATATTCCCACTTTTTCTCCATCAACTGCTTTAGAAGAAAAATTGCTACGATTTTGACGAAAGCCACACTGATGATAAGCCTATGATTTTTTCCGTTTACGGCTCCAATCTTTTAAGCAACACATACGACAGGATCTTATATGCGGTCGGTAGTAGGGCTGTCCCACGGTAATTCGTGCACTTCCTTTTAGATCCCTTTTTGTGTACAGGGCAAATGACACCTACATCCCCCTCTCCCGGTTGCTGTTCCCCTTCCCAGATTTTGCATAGAAGCTCGTACACCCTGTCTAGTCCCACACCCCCACTATATTTCTACACTTCTGATGGCAGGCCATCCACGCCCGGAGCCTTGTTGTTTTTAAGGGATATCACAGTTGCACGAACCTCCTGGAAAGTAAAGGGTTCCACCTCCTCATCGTTACCATTGGTGGTGCAGGGCACAGACCCGTCCACCGGTGGGATGTTGGAGATAGTTGCGCCACGACGTCTTGACCTCTTCGCTGTCTGTGACCAGGTTGCCAGACTCATCTTCAAGTACCTGGGCGGTAGGCTGGTAGCCTTTCTTAAAAGATCTTATTTCCTGGTAGAATTTCCTAGATGCATTAATTCTTAAGAGCGAGTTCATTTCAAGTACAATTTTGTTTAGATGTGTTCGTTTGGATCGCTTTATAACCGTTTTCACTTGAGCTTTCAGTCATTTGTATTTGAAATCCCACGGAGGATCCTGTTCCGCTAGCAACTTGTCTTTCCTTCTCTCATTTACTGTATGTTCACATTCCTTGTTCCACCACTAATTTGTTTCCAAAGTTTGTCTATACATACATACATACATAGATTCACGCGTTTAGTCCCAAAAGGGGTTGGCAGAGCACATGAAACTAATTTTCCAGTGCCACGTTTGTCTATATTTGAGTCTATTTTATTACTTTTAATTTTAATGGTGATGATTTTGTAGGTACAGTCAGCCAAGAATGTTTTACTACGTTTGAGCTTTGACACAAATTAAAACGTCAATAACTAAAAAAACACTTTCTTGGGTATCTTTTTATTTTTTAAAGCAGAACAAGTCCAAAATCTCTGCTGCTTGCATTTGATATGAAATTAGATCAAGTTTTAAAGTTGAATGAAAATTGAAGGGATGTTTACAAAAACAACATAACTACATTGATGTTGATTTTACAGGAAGCGACAAAAATATATTTTTCTCCTAAAATATAATTTCTTCAAACAATATACATTCCATTTACTATGCAGGCGTAGGGCCATAGAGTAACACTTGCATCTTGGATCCATTTAATCATCGGTTATCTCTTCAAAAATATGTAAATGTAAAATTAAATTAAATTAAAATTAAATTAAATTAAAAAATCATTCATTTCGGACTACGTATTCATCCATAATTTGTTAGTAACAATATATTAACTTAAAAAATAACTTCGTCAATTACAAGTAAGTATGCTGTTTATTGGCAGTTATGTTATTTTTGTAAAAAATTATTTACATTCCTATACTAAAAATTATTATTAAATTCATGAAAACGGTTTTATAATGTATTGCATTTAAATTAAATACATATTATTGTACTAAAAGTTCCGTATAGTAGAGTAATTCCATTTTAAAGATAGACGGATAATTTTGGGCAAACGGGTTATTATTTATTTAAACAACATCCTACTCGTATTGCACTGCACAATTGTAGCGTCTTCACAGACGGACATTATCATAGCAATCGATTTCGTTAAATTTGTTAGTTATTTGTTTATGTAAACAGCCCTTCAATTGCTTCCCGTTGAATAGAAATAGTTTTTCTATAAGTATCGTTAAGGGACCACATTATTTTCGGATCCATTTTAGTGGATAATGGAATTAAAGATAAAAAATGTAAACAAAGAACTGTCAACATCAAAGTGACGTCTCAGGGGCAATCAACCAGGTTTTGGTTTTAACTAATGAATATATCGTCACTATTTTTAAAACAATCTTATATTTTACTTTGATCACTTTAATGTCGTAGGTTGGTATGAATAGGTACTTAGTAGGTGACGATAGTCCGGGTACGATATACAGCAAAAGCCTATTGCCAGCAGCCACTAGAACCACACCAAGCGATCGAAGCAAGACGTCCCATTATTATATGTCTTATTAGGAAGCGGAAAGGAAAACATTCGATAACGACAAACGTCAGAAAACGAATGCGATTCAGATTTCAGAAAATGGCCGCCTCAGCTCGGGGCAAAGATATTAAAGCGGTCTACGCACGATCAGACAAGTCGATTCAGTATAAATGGAACTTGATAAATTTTTCGGTTTTACTAAAAAATTAAGAATAAGGAATAGGAATATCCAGGTTTATTAATTAAATTAGGAACCAAAGGTTTACAATTCCTAACCATTGCCAGTGGCGTAAATATAAACTGCTCATATTTATGAATATAAAATAATTAAGTTTTCATTTCGCTTATTTAAATATTTACGAATATTTTCCAGGCATTGTTTTACGTATAAATTAGTCGCATTATTTTTTATCTCGCGTATTTAACGAATTTTTAGTTTCCACTTCTTGGGATTGATTTTATTGCAGTGGCAACACATTTGTTTACATTTTTTATCTTTAATTTCATTATCCACTTTAGTTGAGACTAATACTTATGTTTCTGGGTTCAAAATGTACGCACAATTTATTTTTATCATAAATTTTGTTGTCGCTTTTTCAGATTATGAGGCGGAAAAAAAGAAGTCTGAACAGGTAATAATATGAAGAAGTATTTAATAGACTTCATATGTGTAATCTAATTTTCTCAAACATGCTCGGAAATATATGCGTTAATGTCACAAAATGAAGACATGAAGTTTCTTGATGGCTCCCTACATTTGGCCGCTACTCTAACTTTTTAAATTTGCTTACTAATATTAAACAGACAAAGGAAAAATTACATACTGCCAGCCACCACTACTCTTAATTGTTTTTGTTTTAATTTATTTTGGTTTTCTTATTTTTGTAAAAATAAAATTATATATTTTTCAGTTTTTTATTTTTTATTTTTAAGTGTTGTGTGTGTATTTAAGTGTTGTTTATCGTTTTTAATGATTTTAAAGTTTCTTTCTTTTTTTTTTAATGTGTATGTCCTATTTTTTAATGTTTAAATTATTGCAGGGTCTTATGTTATTTTTCAAGTTTTTTCTATCTTTTTTTCCTTTTTATGTTTTACTTTTCTTTTTTTAAATGTTTTTTTCTTTTTTTTTACTATTTTTGTATCGTTTTTAGTTTTTTTAATGTTGTTTTTTTTGTTTTTCTCGTTTATTAAATGTTTTTTTTTCCTTTTTGTATGTTTTACTTTTATTTATTTAATGTTAGGTATTTATTTTTTTGTTTTATTGTTTTTTCAATGTTTTTAAACGTTTTTTTTTTGGTTTTTTAAATGAGCCTTATTTTTATTTATTGGTTTTCGTTTTATTTTTCTCGTTTAATAATTTTGAAATGTTTTTCTTCTTTTTTTGATGTTTTGTCTTATTTTTTAATGTTGAAATGTTTGTCTGGTTTTTTATCTTTTTCCCTTTTTAAATGTTTTTTTCCCTTTTTGTATGTTTTACTTTTCTTCTCTTAATGTTTTTTCTTTTCTTTTTTCAATGTTCTTTCTAGTTTTTTTTTCTTTTTCCCTTTTTAAATATTTTTATTATTATTATCTTATTTCAATGTTTTTTAATATTTATTTCCTTTGTTGTTTTAAAGGCTTTTTTTGGTAACTTCTTTTTTTTTGTTTATTTTTTATATTTTCTCTTTATTTCTTTTTTAATGTTTTTTTTTATTTTTATGATTTTTTTATGTAGAATTTTTCTCGCTTTAGTGCGGTGAAAAGGATTCAATTTTTGAACCACTCACATTCGCCAACTCGTGTTTCAATTCCACACTCGCGGTTAAATTATAACGGCACCCTTGTATTTTTTATTTCCTCACATCGTTTGAGAAAAGCACTATTCAAGCCTCGGCCGGAACAGGGATTGCTGGACTCGTTGTATCCGTATACCCCAAACTCGTCCAGCAATCCCTTACTTCACGGCCTCTGCAGTAATGTACTATTAGTTGTACATGTTGTTTATTTGAATCTTGTATGATTAATTGAATAAATTGTTTCAAATTGTTAGATGAGATTTATTTATTTCCTTAAACAATACATGCTATTTTATAAAATGCCGAGTAAAATAGCATGGATTACAATACTATATATGAATAAAAAACCGGCCAAGTGCAAGTTGGACTCGCACACGAAGGGTTCCGTACCATTATCTATAAAAACGGCAAAAAAAATCACGTTTGTTGTATGGGAGCCCCCCTTGAAAAAATATTTTATTTTGTTTTTAGTATTTGTTGTTATAGCGGCAACATAAATACATAATCTGTGAAAATTTCAACTATGTAGCTATCACGGTTCTTGAGATACAGCCTGGTGACAGACAGACGGACGGACGGACAGGTGGACGGACGGACAGCGAAGTAATAGGGTCCCGTTTTACTCTTTGAGTACGGAACCCTAAAAACAATAATATCACCAATCTTATAAATAAAAAGCTAAAATTTTTTTTATAAAAATTCATGTGCTTTTTTAGTTGTATAAAAATATGAAAATAATGTGTTAAGAAAAGTAATTGAAGTTTTAATATACCAAATAATTTGGTATAACGGAACACTTATGCGATCACTCGGAGTCTGTCTGTCTATCACACTCAGTTTTCTCGAGGACCGTTTGACATAGGAAGGTGAAAGCTATAAATATAAGAATTTCTTCTCACATAAAAACGCCAAACAGAAGTTTACCCCAATTTAAGTAGGTTGCAGTTTCGGGGTAAAAAGGGGTCAAGTATTTTTTTTTATTGTCAGTTCCTTTTGTAGTCCCATAGGTACGTGGGCTGTCATTTAAAAGCTCTTACAATTTGAGGCAGTATACTAATTTTGAGTTCGTTTTCGATAATTCTTTCCAGTGTTAAATAGGACCAAAGTAACACATTTTTAAATAGTGCTTTCCTCAGCTCTATTTTAATAATTTACTTTAAAAACAAAGTTTTAACTGACTTCAATTCAGTACTCCGCCAAGCCACATGAACATTACCACATTTCTTTTGCAATTTACGACATGAACTGATTTCCGAGAGCAAATGCGTTGATTATTAGAGAAAACAACCAAATCACTGTATGTGAGCCGATAATATTTGAGGACTTCCGTCAATTCCTCAAGGATCTCAGAATTACCCTTGGCACTTCATTGTTTGCTATTTCAACGCAATCATATCAGAATCTGTGACGTACTTGTATAGTTTGAAGTAGGTACATCATTGAGAAGTTCCACAAGCCCTCTGTGGTCTTCATCATCACTTCCACTTCACCAAATTTATAATTTCCGGGTGTAAATACACAAGTTATAATAGAAAATACCGAAATTACTACACGCGTGCCTAATATATTTGAGGAGTTCCCTCAATTCCTCATGGTTCCCATCATCCAACTGGGATTTTGAAAACAATGGGACCAATCTGGAAGCATATACTTTTAATTAAAAAAAGAATTGTACAAATCGGTTTATAAATGACGGAGTTCTGAGGTACCTAACAAACAATAAAAAAAAAAAAAAAAAAACATCTGAATTGAGAACCTCCTCCTTTTTATTGAAGTCGGTTAAAAACTATGGCTAATTACGACTTGAAATACATGCAAATCATAAATTGTCCATTGTAGATAGTGGAAAAATTATCAACTTGACGCTACTTTAAATTGTTATTGCTTTTGCCGGTAGATTAGATGATTTGTTGGCTGAGAACCTCTTCATCAGCTATTTTTCAGTGACTTGATATGAGACTGAAGGCGAAGTGCAGGATATTAAAAAACAGAATAAAATAAATATTTAAGGGGTCTCCCATACAACAAACGTAACACTTCGTGCGCGAGTCGGACTCGCACTTCGCCGGTTTTTTTTAAGTTATAAAAATCTAAAAGCAAAAATATGCTATTACTATAGACATGGCAGCGGCTCTTTTCACCCCTTTAAGGGTTGACTTCCGCGGTGAAAAAAAACTATCCTATCTCAAAAGTATCGCTATATAATGCAAAGGTAACCGAGAGTTACTTTCGCATTTATAATATGATATTAAGTATGGATATGGATTTATTTATCATCATAAACTTAAGACCCGGGCTCTTGTCGGTGGAGTAATGGCCATTCTGTTCTTTGCTCTGCAACTTTTTTGAACTCTTGATACGACCTTGCATTAACGTTCTCTTTAGCTTGGTCCATAAACGCACGTCTTGGTCTTCCCCTGCCTCTCCTTCCTTCTAGTTAGCTGCCCTTCAATTATAGTTTTTCAGTAATCGTCATGTCATACCGCTGTTATTAAATCATGAAAATACGGCATAGCGGATTAAGGTTAATTTTAGTATACTCGTACAAGTAGAGTATAATAGCCTGCAATAACAAATATAACTTCTTATCCCAGTAAAAGTTCAACAAAGGGAAGTCAACACGAACGAAGTCGCGGGCAAAAGCTACTAGTTAAGAGTGCGTACGATTTTTCGTCAGGAATAAGCAAGAATGATGGATTGTTGACGTTGTAGTTCTAAGAAACAGAAAGCTTTTTCTAGATTCTGATTACTTATTTACATAGGTTAACTCCTCATATTGGTCGGTGTGGCCTCCAATTTATGAAGAACTGAATACTTTAACCGAAAATACCCGATTACCGACAGTAGTTTTCTGAAGAGAGCGCAGATTCATAAGTTTGAGCCCCTATTACTCCATGTTGTTATATGAGAACCTACTTGTTTTTTTTTTATTTTCACTAGCGTAATATGTCGTCATTGCATCTAGGGGCCTCGAATTTTCCTTATTCTGCACGTACATAATGTATATGCAAACTGTTCTCAATTACACCATATTTGTCAACAAAATCGTACTGAAAACTCAAGGATTATCTCTTTATTAGAGGTGGGGGGGCCTGTCCAACCAACCACCCGATCGGCTCAGCCTGACCACAGGACACCCCCAGGAGCACTCAGTTACGTAGGGTCGCTACTCCCTAACAGCCCGCCACAAGCTGCTTTACGTTGTTATATTATTATATATTATATTATAAAGTAAGTATGGATAGTTTATTTCTCGAAAGGACACATAAAATGGTTACAATAACAAATTTATAGTGGATTTCATTTGCGAAGGCGGGATTCCACTTGAAACTCAACAATGAAGTTCATAATGTTTGTCTTTTGTTGTCGAATTGTTTTAGTACCTGAGCACTTCAAATTGTCACGTGTTGGTCCCAGCTGCATACAACGAAAGCGTGACTGAGACATCTTGATACTTGAAAATAAAAATAATGTTAGTTGCGTACAATATTGTTTAATATTCTTGTTTTGGTACAATTATATTAATTTAACAATATTACATCAATCGTTTTACCTAATAGGTAATAATAAATTAATAAAATAAAATAAAATAAAAAGCCCATTTATTCCTTAACCAAAGTAAGAACAGTGGAATATTAAAAAAGAAAATGTACTTAAGCAGAATTAAAAAATAAATAATCTTGTGGTTTTTCTTTTTTCTTAATTATATAATATAATTTGGTTAGGACCCCTCTCGGGTAAAGGCCTCCTACAGCTCTTGCCATCTTGCTCTGTTTTGTGCTGTATTTGGCCAATCAGTTGCTACTTTATGGAGATCGTCGGACCACCTTGCATGGGGTCTACCCAATCTTCTTTTTCCTCCTGGCCCCGCCCACAGAGTAGCTATCTTCGTCCATCTTTCTTCATGCATTTGGGCTACATGACCGGCCCATTTCCATTTAGATTTTAGGCTATATTCCAGCGCATCTATTATTTTTGTTTTTTCTCTGATGTCACTGTGTCTTATCTTATCTTTGAGTTTTATTTTCATAATATTACGTTCTATCGCTCTTTGGCATGTTTTAATTTTATTTTTGGTTGTATTGGTGTATTTCCATGTTTGGCTGCCGTACGTCATGGTTGGGAGTAGACACGAGTCTATGAATTTCTTTTTTAATTTCAGTGGAAGGCGACTTTTTAGGACCTCTTTCAGACTCCAAAATGTGTTCCAAGTTTTCTTTATTCGTCGGTCAATCTCTTCTACGGTGTTTGAAGGGTTAAATGATAGTTGTTTGCCTAAATAAACGAAGTCTTTTACGTATTCCACTTCCGTGTTTTCTAATACAATCGGAGTTTCATTGTAGTTTGACATCAGCTTCGTTTTTTGTAAGCTTATTTCTAGACCTATTTCATTGCTGGCTTTACTTAGAGATGTCATCATATACTGCAGATTATTTGCCGTGGCCGAAACAAGCACAATGTCATCAGCGAAACAGAGATGTGTCAGTTCTGTAGATGAAAGTTTTACGCCTCTATTTTTCCATTGTAGAGCCTTCATCATTTGTTGAAGAACGGCTATAAATAGGGTCGGAGATATTGGGTCGCCCTGCCTTACACCTCTCTCTATTTTTATTTCAGGCCCGATGTTTTCCAGTTTGACTCTACTTATGCAGTTTTCATATATATTTTGAATTATGGCTATGTATGTAGAGTGAACCTTTGCCGCCGTCAGAGATTTCCAAATTGCTTCGTGTTCGATAGAGTCAAATGCTTTGTGATAGTCGATGAAAGCAAGGTAAAGAGGTCTTCTAAATTCAGTATATTTTTCTATCAGTTGCTCTATAACTTGCAGGTGGTCGATAGTACTGAAACCTTTTCTAAAGCCCGCTTGTTCTATTCCAAGAAAAGTCTCCACTTGTGGTGTTATTCTTGACTGCAGACCTGCTGAAAAAAGTTTATACAGGCTGGACATTAAACTTATTGGGCGGTAATTAGAAATGTCAGTAGGGTCTCCTTTTTTATAAATTATTGTTATATCAGATTCAGTCCAATCACGTGGTACTCTTTTTTCATATATTATTTTGTTAAATAATGTCGTTAGGGGCGTAAGTATATATGGGCAGCTATTTTTCAGCAGGTCGTTTGTTACCCCATCCGGTCCAGGGCTTTTACTTGGTTTTAGTTTCTTTATAAGCTGTAGGATTTCTATTTCATTAAAGTTTTCAATTTGTCCATATTGTTCTGTGTCTTCTGGTATCTTTTCGCTTTCAAACATAGTAGGTGGTCTCTTTTTATATAAATCCTGATAGAATTTGGTTGCAATTTCCTGAATATCTTGTCTATTTTCTTTAAATGTGGAGTTTGATTTTAATTTTGATATCCATTGTTTTACAAATTACAATAGGTAATACAAATAGATAATTATTTACACAGATATTTTTATTATAAAAACGTTGGACACAAATCTCATAAAAATAATATAGGATTCATTCACTTTCTGAAATATTTTCTTCCGAACTTGAGGTTTCACATGTATATTATCTCCACTTATAATAAATCTCTAAATTAAAAAAAGAATCAGCCAGTTTGAAACTTAGCTTTGTGTGGTACGAATGTTCTCAGCATCCCATGAATGGAAAAATATGAAACATTTTATATAGGTACATTATTATTCTAGCTGCAACTTAGAATAGTTTTTATCCGACTGCGATAATTAATTAATTTGCCGAAATATACGACTTCATTTAATTTTTCGTTTATTTTTATTGAAATCAAACGCTGCTCCAACTGTCAGCTATAAGAAACGTCAAATTTTCGTCAAAATGGTGAAATTGCTTTGCCTTTCACTTATTAATAATTTAAATCCAGTCTACGATAGACCTTTACGATACACATGCCAAAAGTTAAACCATAAAAAAATATTCTATTGTGATATGAGAACTTATATGCGCAAATGTCGCATTATAGCGAAATTTCAATAAAAGTATCAACAAATTTGAACAATATAGTTAACACGAATATTTTTTTTGAATGTCAATGGCACGCGCTCTTTGCGCATTCTGCCAAAGTGCCTGCGGCGCTACCACGAAAACCGAAACTCGAAGTTCGTATAACTGCACCCCCGTCACTCGAGTATTGTTAGTGCGATAGAGATAGAGATACCCGAATATTTTCGAATTCCGAAGGTCGTGGTTATAGCTCGGGAATCGAAACTACACCCCGTAAGCCGCGTCCGCTGCGCCATGTTTTCGTGGTTATTAAACGTCAAACATGTTTTGCCAATCAAAACAAAACCCTAGTTGTTTGCCGAACCTGACGGAAAACATGTTAGATGTTCAAAAACATGGAAAACATTGGTGCAGCGGACCCGGCTGTAGGTAGACACTAAATAAAATAATCATAATGTTTTTTCTCGAAAAAAGGATAATAGAGAAAAAATCAACGCAAGAGGTTATATTATGTATAGGTAATCACAAAGTTCCAAAGTTTTATGTTCTGTCCCTTTTCCACAACACGCACCTTCATATGAAACGATTGTTAGGGTTCCGTACTCAAAGAGTAAAAGGGGACCCTATTAATAAGACTTCGCTGTCCGTCCGTCCGTGACGTGACGTTAGACTGTTTGCTAAAATACTACAAAACTTATTTCAGCCTTTTTTTTTATTCATCGCCTAAGAAGGTTAAAAGGGGGTTCGAACTTTGTATAGAGAGCAAGACATTTTTAAAGTAAGAAATTTGTAACAACGGTTTCAGACTGATTACTATGAGGGTTCAGAGAGGGTTCTTAGTTTGTATAGAGAGCAAGAGATTTAAGAGTGTAGTAAGTTAAACCACCGAGCTCGGATAGCAACTCATTTATTAAAATAACAACAGGTACACATACATTTGTGGAACTACCTACAACATCTTTCCCTTAAAATTAATAAGCATGCAGATAACTAAAATAGAAAACTAATGTATAAAAAGTCTTACACTACATGTTCAACCCCCCTTCTAAAAGAAAATGATTTTAGAGCAAAGAATTTATATCAATGCCCATTTCACGAGTTTTCTTACGAGTAAGAGCGGGCTCTTTTCTCTGATCAGCAGGCCTTGCTGTCGCAATCGGTTTCGAACCTTGCGCCTGCAAAGCAGGTGGTACCGGCGCACTTTTTACATCAGGCGGGATTGAACCTTGAGCTGGTAGCGGCGGCGGCGGGGGAGGCACGCACTTCTCACCCGGCATCGGCGCTCCCGGCTCACATTTGATTAGATGTCGGCGGTTACGACGATACTGCATTCCTTTTCGATTTATTATTACATATGAACGCGGAGTATTACATTTTTTAACAACTTTTCCTCTCATTTTGTTTGCCACACTAGTGTGATCCAGTATGATTACGTCATCGCCAACACCTAGCTCAGATAGATTTTTGCAATGTTTATCATAGTTTGTTTTGGTCTTATTTTGTTGCTTAATGAGCTCATTATAATGTTGCATGTCATGACTAACCGGTTTTAACAAACTATGATGAACAGGCAGCCTACAATTAAGTCTACGGCCCATAAACAATTGCGCAGGAGAACCTATGTTTCCTCGCGGTGTATTTCTGTAACTTAGTAAATCTAGATAAAAATCAGTACCACCATTAATTGATTTTATCAACATTTTTTTAATAATTTGGACGGCTCTTTCACTTTTTCCGTTTGATTGATGATAGTAATACTATCGCGATCACTTTCCTTATCGAATACAAATGTTTGATATGCGTTGAACCCCTCCGGCCCTATTAAATTGATAAGCAAGCTTGCTTGAGTCCCGGAATCTTCTTTAGACACCCCGGATGCCTTAAGAAATAAATTGAATTGCATCTTCCAACACTGCCACGCGTCAGCCCGGCTGACGGGGCTCCCTTCGGTGTTGAGCTCGGGGGGCGGTCTCGCGTGTTCCATCCTGGTCGCAACTTGTTTTTCACACTGACTACACAATTACACCACAAATACTCGCAAAATAAATGCCGAAATATTTTATTTTCACCGCTGTCACCATGTAGTATGTTAAACCACCGAGCTCGGATAGCAACTCATTTATTAAAATAACAACAGGTACACATACATTTGTGGAACTACCTACAACAAAGAGATTTGTAACTTCGGTTTAAGATTGTTTTCTAAAAAAGTAGGTACAAAATTAATTTCAATGTTTTTTTATTAAATTCATTCCTTCAACAAACATTTAGACGATAACATGTTATACGCGGACGAAGTCGCGGGCAACAGCTAGTTATAAATATAGTTGACTTCAAAAACGATCAAGACTATTAAGTTGCGTGTAAAACACCACACCGCAAAAGGGTCTTGCTACTTTTTTTTCGGTATCTCTAAGCCTATTGTTATCGCTAATGATGACCGACTCAAGTGGAATCCCGCCTTCGTTAATAAAATGCCAAACTGCATGACAGTCCATTGATTGACAGCCCATTGATTGACAGCCCAGTAGTTTCCGAGATTTTTATCGCCACCCCGAACGATATCTGATCGTAGAATTTATTGACAGTATCTCGCTAACAACAAACCGTGATTTTGCGATTTTTGCATAGGTAGGTACGGTTAAGATTATTTAATGTGGCTGCAACTGCTCAAACTGTATGGGGGTTGTAACTAAGTTTCTATGACCACCTTTTGGTCTTATCAGATGAGTCAGCTACAGATAGTACCTACGTTTGCACTTAGGTTCATTATTATACCTACTTTCGTTTTATTGTATACAATCTAATATGCTTGCTCTCGCTCCGTACAAAGAAATACGTAAATAGGATTGAATATCAGCACTAGTATGGTTGAGACTATTTAATGTGGCTGACTCTTTATAAAACTGTCATTGGCATTGGCAGAACATCCTTCTTTGGACATCTTTAAACACACCCTACCCACATTTAATAACTATAAATTAGAAAAGTTGAAAAACCCCCGCCATTTTCATTTCAAAGTTCAATATCTCAAAAACGGCTAAACCAATTTAGTTGAAGCGTAAGTAAGAACCATCTTGATCAAGTCAGCTTTCGGATTAAAAAAACAGCATTCAAATCGGCCCCTTTGTTTAAGAGCTACGATGCCACAGACCGACACACACACACACACACACACACACACACACACAGACAGACAGACCCACAGACATACAGACACACAGATACGTCAAACTTATAATACCCCTCTTTTTCCGTCCGGGGTTAAAAATAAAGGTAAAGTTTTAAGTTAGAGTAGTAGATATTTATCGCAATATTTAAGTAGGTAAATTATATATTACGTTTATTATTAAATTTAAAATATCACGCACATTGCCAATCTCTCTAAGTTTCGCAATACTGATTTATGTAAATTGTATCTAGTGAATTCTTTAAGTTATGAATTTTTCCGTGCACACACTGTTTAGAATTATAGTCCAGATCTAGACACTAAGCGTTATGACTGAAATAATGAATGTGATTTGTTGTAGTGTGTAAAATAAAATAAAATTGGACTCTTCTACCTTGGACGGTAGAGTTGCTTTTGAATGGACTACTTTGATGCAATTTGGCCGATTCAAATAGTCCTTAGTATACGTTCCATGATTTTCCGAATTTCCAACATGCCAAAAGATAAAATGTTTGCGTCAGACGATACCATCGAAACGTTACTTTGCCTGATACCGCTCTTGTTAAGATAAATTAGAATCCCATTTATCACTGATGTACTGATAGAGTTGTTACAGATTACATTGGTTACCTTGTTTACAGATCATACCTATAGGGAAACAATCAGTCAATGTACAACGCTATGCGCAGTATCTCGCGCATAGGTAATTAAAAAAACCAGCGCAGATTTTAGTTCGATAGATTGGTACTTAACTATACAGGTTAAGTATTTGTTAGTTTTCTAGTCATCATTTTAATTCCTATGAAATTATAAGAGGACAAAATAGTGATAAAATGCAGGAATCTAAGAAACCGAGTAAGTATCAATTATGATTACAATAGTAAAAAAATATTTTTAATTTCTGACGGTCTTTACAAATGTCTTTATAAATCTCAAATAAACCTCAAATTGGTATGACATGTTATAGTAACCTGACGAGGTGCCAGAGGTTTCTTCAGTTTTATGAATGAGGAGTAACATTCAGTACATGTCGTTTTTGTTGACATAGTCTGAAAATTTGGTAACACTAGTCTGATGGGATTATTTCGCTTAGCGTAGTTGGCTTGACTTTTTGAGTTAAAACGTTGTTGATCAAAGGATGGTTCACAGTCCGGCCGGAAGTTGGCCACCGAGTTTTTCATGTATTCGCAACGGTCGGACACCCAACAGAATTGCGTTGGCAATTGCGTATTTAATTTGCTTATAATATAATATGTACCGGCGTCGGCCGGGGCTAGAAAAAGGCATGGGACAGTTGTCTGTGTCTTCATCATCAGCCAACCGCAGCCCACTGCTGAACATAGGCCTCTCTCAAGTTACGCCACAAGACCCGGTCCTCTGATTTACGCATCAAGTCGCTTCCCACCTTGTAGGAACAATGTCGTCGCGCCATACGAATACAAATTCGTGAATCAATATAAATAAAAATGCTTTCATCTTTAAATCGAACCTGTAAAACTAGGCACTAACAAAAAAAAGATCAAGGACTAACGTAATGAAATGACTGCCATTAGTAAAACGTAGATTCATTAACTGCCCCGCTTATCACCATTGATTAGGTAGGTGTGTACGTACACTCTTCGTAAATGCATGCATATTTTCCTTCTATTGCAGGCCTATTCTTTGTATTTGGAGTGCTAATTACGACACATTTGTTGTCTACGACACAAGTTTTCAAACGCGTTTATTTATTATTATAAATGTGATAAATTGCTTGTTGTGGATTCAAATAATCGTATGTACTGCTGCAGGTCGATCACGTAACGCATTTTATATACATATACATACACTATAGGTGATCAAAAATATCGGCACATGCACCCTATTGCCTTGAAAATAGAGGTGTGTTCCGATGTTTGTGAGCTGCTTGTTTGCTCCGATGTATGTGATGGCGACTGTACTTTAGGGTAGATCTTATTGTCAAATTTTATATGGATAAATGACAGTTGGATTGTCCTAACGCGCGTTCGGAACGTTACGTGATCACCCCTCTGTCGATCACGTAACGCATTGTACGCGCGTCAGGTAGATAATGCCATTTTTTGCATGGGAAAATGACAGCTTAGTCACGTTAAGTTGTCCTAACGCGCGTTCAGAAAGTTACGTGATCAACCCTCTGGTCATTATGGTTAGTTCATTACCTAAACAAATAAAAGTATGAAAGATTTAGTATGTTCTGCATTTATTTTATGTTTATTGCCGGTTCGATAATGAGTTGAACAAATAATAACATTGTATGGGTTTCTATATTTTTACCGATTAAAAATTTACATAAAATACGTATTGTAATAGGACATTGTGTAGTATTTCTATCTTTTTTTTCCTTAAGCATGAATGTAAAAAAATACTAATTGCCGGGTTCACAATTTATGCGTTATCGACTGATAACTGAACCTTGACAAGCTATAATGTAATGGCATACATTCCGTACAACAAGGAAAAAATATGATTTAGTTTATAACATAGGAGTTGAGTGCAGTGAAATAAACGTATTATTTATGTTTGCTAATTTGCTACGCTTAGTTTATCTAAAGCTGATGTTTAATGTACCTAGTATTCAACTGAAAATAATTCGAAGTGTCAAAAAATTTACAACGGTGTTTGTAGCGTTTGGAAAATACAATCCATTACCCAAAGGTAAAGTGCTTATGCTATTTTGTTACCTTCCTATGAAAACCGAAGGGATTTATTTAAATAACTTAATTACAGATCTGGGGGCACGGCAGGCCCCCGCCAAGTCGAGCAAAACAAAGAGGCACGGCCGTACCATCCGTTTCTCGAAATCATTCAGGCCATTTTCAACATCCTGTAATTTTGTGCTGGCTAAAGCTAGAACCCTGCATTTTCAGGAACATGTAGGACAAAATATGATTAACATATAATATTAATAACATTCAATTTGAACTTTTAGTTTGAGAACTATTGTCCGTCAAAGTTCGTTAGTTTTGTCACTGACATACTCACTTATATTCTGATAATGATCACGCTAATTCTAAGGTACTTTTAGCAGACCCACAAGCTCCAAATTTAAAACATAATTAGTTTTTAGCCTGATAATTCATAAAAACCTAAAAATATTGCAATTTCAGTCACGTTTCAGAGATAAACAAACTACATAAGTAAGTTTGTAATCCTGTACAAATAAATAAGATTACAAAGTTACATTTGCAGTTCTTTCCTGCAAAAGTATACAAACGTTATTTGCGGTTGGTAAAATAACATTCTCATACAAAGTCTACAAAAAGAAATGAGATCCCATAAAAAACATTACAAGTAAAAAATAGGCCAAGTCTCGAAACTCTTTCACAGTAAAAAGTGGTGAGATATTTCGTAGAGCCAAGTCTGGTATTCTTATTAATCTTTATTTGCTTGCTATTTAAAATTTTATGACTTGGCAATCACACTTACATAGTTTTAGGTACCTATGCAAATATGTGTAAAAGCAGTAGTGTGATTCCCAAGTTGCAGAATTTTATTAAGCAAGCAAATAAAGATTAATAAGGATGCCTGACTTGGCTCTACGAAATATCTCACCACTTTGGAGTTCCGTCGATTCCTCAAGGATCTCCGAATTACCTTTGGCACTTCATTGTTTGCTATTTCAACGCAATCATATCAGAATTTGTGACGTACTTTTATAGTTTGAAGTAGGTACATAATTGAGAAGTTCCACAAGCCATCATCATCACTTCCACCATCACCAAATTTATGATTTCCGGGTGTAAATACACGAGTCATAATAGAAAATACCGAAATTACTACACGCGTGCCTAATATATTTCAAATTCAAATTCAAATTCAAATATTTATTCGTGACAATAAAAAAAAAAAAACATACAAAAGAAATAATACAATACACATTTTGTCACGAAATGGACCCTGCTCAGCATGTTGCTAGCTTTGCAGCCAGCGCTGGTCTTCCGCAGGGTCCATTCGGTGAGAGCACGGTGGGCATCAACAACAGTTATTTGAGGAGTTCCCTCAATTCCTCATGGTTCCCATCATCGAACTGGGGTTTTGAAAACAATGGGACCAATCTGGAAGCATATAAGCATATATTTTCAATTTAAAAAAATAAATGTACTAATCGGTTCATAAATGACGGAGTTCTGTGGTAACAAACATAAAAAATAAATAAAAAAAAAACATCCGAAATTGAGAACTAGAAATGTGGATGTTGTGTTATGGTGGATTTAATTAGTACTAACAAACGAGTCGAGACCGTACGATTAATATTGAACTTTTAAAAGAATGACAGATGAGACCAGAATTAGCTTAGTTCACTGTATAAAGCCGCTATTAGAAGCACACGTGGACGCGAGTAGACGCAACAAATAGCTAAACTTAATTCAATCACTGAGCATTTTTAAAACAATTTTACTATAATCTACTTTAAAAACAAAGTTTAAACCGACTTCAATTCAGTACTCCGCCAAGCTATATGAATATTTCTACATTTATTTTCCATTTACTACATGAACTTTTTTCCGAAAGCAAATATTTACGTGGATTATTAGAGAAAAATCCAAAGCGCTGTATGTGGGCCGATAATAGTTAAGGACTTCCGTCAATTCCTCAAGGATCTCAGAATCACCTTTGGCACTTCTTTGTTTGCTATTTCAACGGAATGATATCAGAATCGGTGACGTACTTTTAAAGTTTGAAGTACATCATTGACAAGTTCCACAAGCCATCTGAGGTCTTCATCATCACTTCCACTTCACCAAATTTATGATTTCCGGGTGTAAATACACGAGTTATAATAGAAAACACCGAAATTACTACACGCGTGCCTAATATATTTGAGGAGTTCCCTCAATCCCTCATTCCCACCATTCAACTGGAGTTTTAAAAATAATGGGACCAACCTGGAAGCATAATTATACTTTAAATTAAAAAAAGAATGACGAAGTTCTAAGGTAACACATTTCTCCTTTTTTTTTTTAAATATGACCAAATTGAAAACCTTCTCCTGTTTAGGGTTCCGTAGCCAAATGGCAAAAAACGGAACCCTTATAGATTCGTCATGTCTGTCTGTCTGTCCGTCCATATGTCACAGCCACTTTTTTCCGAAACTATAAGAACTATACTGTTGAAACTTGGTAAGTAGATGTATTCTGTGAACCGCATTAAGATTTTCACTCAAAAATCGAAAAAAAATATTTAGTTTTAGGGGTCCCCATACTCAGAACTAAAACTCAAAAAAAATTTTTTCATCAAACCCGTGTTTGTACGTGTGGGGTGGTATCTATGGAAAGGTCTTCAAAAATGATATTGAGATTTTTAATATAATTTTTATCTATACTAAATAGTTTGCGCGAGAGAAACTTCCGAAGTGGTAAAATGTGTGCCCCCCCCCTATAACTTCTAAAATAAGAGAATAATAAACTTAAAAAATATATGATGTACATTACAATGCAAACTTCCACCGAAACTTGGTTTGAACGAGATCTAGTAAATAAGTAGTATTTTTTAATACGTCATAAATCGTAAACCGCAATTTATTTCACGGAACCCTTCATGTGCGAGTCCGACTCGCACTTGGCCGCTTTTTATTTTCTAAGTCGGTTAAAACGTATACGGACCCCTGATGGGTCGTCAAACTTTATACAAATACTTTAAAAAATTGTGTCAGCATCTCCCGGTCTATATTTTCCCTGCAATATGTGGCCGTTATTATTATTATTATTTGTTTGTGGGCCTTAATATGCCGCTTCGACCAGCAAGTGATCTATTGTGGCAGCCCTTGTTTTAGAGTTCACCGTTAAGTCCCGTTGCCTCCAGGAAATTCCAGATTCTTTGGGCGGTGATATGTTGTACTTCTTGTGGGTGCATTATGTGCCGCCCTAGGTAGGTACTTCTTTTATGCATGAGTGGTCCGCAGGAGCAGAGAATGTGCATTGCAGTCTCCTCTGTCTCCTGGCAGAACCTGCAAGTTGTGTCCTGCTTCATACCCATTTGAAACAGGTGTTTGTTCAATTTGCAATGTCCTGTCAGGATTCTTGTCACTGCGCAGGTTTTGTGCCTTTTGAATTGTAATAACTCTTTAGACAGCTTACTATTGAACCCTTCGATCAGGGCTTTAGCTTGTTTTTGTCCTTTGGTGAACTTCCACAGCTTGATTGCCTCTGATTTTTCCGCGTTGTTTAGCCGTTATCTATTGGTGTCTTTCTCTAACATGTGAGTAAGAGAGGGAGACCAATAGTTGCCAGCCACATATTGCAGTGAAAATATGGCCCGTTTAGAAGCCCCATTACAATATACAATTATACATCGTCTGCCCACAGAAGCTGCGCTAGGAATCAGACACGTACAATGTGTGATGCTGTTCTTTGCTATGATCCTGGCCTTCGGGATGAGGGTCAACATGAGTATGGCTATAGTGGCCATGACCGACTCTTCAGCAGAAAACGTAAGTGCACATCATTGTACATTGACTATTTTTGCGGTGGGGTAACCGTTATAGTACGGATTATCAATCACAACGCAATGAAAAAGAGTGAAATAACTTCACGTGGATTGCACGATCCATTGTGATGACAGAAGGTTGAAGCACCTCATTAAATTTGCGTGACGTCATCAGAATGTAGTAATATCTTTAGGTAGTTCATTATTAACAGCCATATGAACTGTGTAATTAAACATGATCGATTATGTTTTTAAAATACTCACAGCATTGAGGTAAACACGGAATTAAAGATACTGATTGCTGCACACACAACATTTTACTTCAGTAAATATTACCTAATGTACAAATATTATTATGGATAGGTGAGTTTCATTCGGTATATATATATATTAGGACAAAGATCAGAGGGGAGCGCGTAAGGAGAATTTAATTGTCATTTTACCATATAAAAAGTGACCTGACGCGCGTACCATGCGCTACGTAATCGACCTGCAGAGGGGTAATCACGAAACGTTCCGAACGCGCGTCGGTACAATTGAACTGTCAATTTTCCATATAAAAAGTGACATTGAGACCTACCTGACGCACGTACAATGCGTTACGTGATCGACCCGCTGGTCGTGCTTATTGACAAACGGTACGTTTTTAATTAGCCTGGCGAGATGCATGCTTCTGTGTCTACTTATGTGTTGTCGCGTTTCCCTACGCAGGCCCAGCACCCTTAGCGTGGGATTGAAGTGAGTCGCGTTTACTACAGACGCTACCGCCTATCGTTAAGATTTAGTATGAAAAGTCTGTACACCGCCCCTGGTGGTCACTTATAGAACTAAAAATCCAAACTGTAACGTGAGGCACTTATACATTACTTAATTCGCGATCGACTTCACGTTCGTTCGTATTGTTTAATCAATTTTCCAATATTCAACCTTATATCACTAGCATTTATCGTTTTAATTTAAATGCTAGCGTTTGTCGGTTATGACATTACAAAACTAATTATTACAAAATGAATTAAATAAACACGTTGTTAAAAGGTGAAAAAAAAACGTCACAGCCTCCGGAGTTCCACACAGCGGAAATCCGCTCCCAAAGTGGAGTATGCGCAAGGCGCGGGTCCCTGCGCTCAGACGCAACTGCGGGGATTCGTTTCAGTAAAGCAGCTAGCGCACGTCACAAACTCCTGTGCTTCGGCACTGGCGGTAGCAGAGTCAAACGCGGCTCACGGTGTGGTAGAACTCGTGGACCGTACCAGAAAGCTACAAAGTAAATACAGAAATGGTAAAACCCACTATACAGTTGACATAACTACAAGCAAAATCTGAACAAAAACAAGCTTACCCAGCACGCTATCAGGCGTCTGGCCTTTCAGAAAAGAAAAATCCAGTATAGGAGAACCTGCAAACTGCCTTGTTTGCAGTGTAAAAACAGCAACTCGACTCCCGCTTGGTATTAAGAGCAGATTTTTTAGTTTTACTTCGATGGCAAGAGCTGGTATTAGCCGGAAGAATAAAAATCAAATCTGGTGAAGCAAAGAAATCAGCAAAATATCGTGCTTAAACGACAAAATACTCCAACAGAATCTGTCATTTGTTTTCCAAATCTGAGAAGCATCGTTTGTCACGAAACGGTTCTATCTCAGCATAATGCTGGCATTGCTGCCAGCGCTGGTTTTCCGATAGAACCGTCGAGTGAGTTCACGATGGATAACAAACAAAAAGACAAAATAATGAGAACAACTTAATTAAACACGAGAAGGGACAATTAACGAAATTAAAATTGTTTATGTTTCTTCTAAAGTTATTTGTTTAAAGATACAATCTACATTATAATGATGACTATTGGCTATCTAAAGTTAAGTTTTCCTTGTAGATAACTGATAAATAAATATGGCGAAATCTAAACATGTGATACAAGTGTATTATGCTATCAAAGAACTAGCATCTACGTCACGTTGATTAGATCTAGATCACGTTCCCGATGGACAGATCAATCGGAATGTATTTTTTCTCAAACTTGCAATGAAATGTTGACATGACTTACTTCAAATTAGGTCCGGAAATACTACGTATCCGGTGCGACTAGTGAAGATGATATGTAAAGCTAGCAATATGCTGAGCAGGGTCCATTTCGTGACAAAATATGTATTATATTATTTCTTTTGTATGTGTAAATTGTGTGTCACGAATAAATATTTGAATTTGAATTTGAATTTTAAAGGAATTTCATACAACCTTACACACCTAGGCCTGCAAAGCAACCGTCTTTTGTTTATAAACGTCAAATTGTGACAGAACGTCTTGGCATTCAACCACCAAAAAAAAAGATTAGGACTAATGTTAATGCCACGGGGTAAAACGTTGCTTCAAACAGGTTAAAAAAAAGTTTGGCGCGTAAATTGAAAAAAGTTTTATTTTCTTATTGGCCGGATTTGTCAATAGTTTATTATTATTTTGCAATTTTCTAATAAAAGCCATCGATTTCGAAATGAGTTCGGACGAAAATGATATGGAATTGAACTGTACGCCTCCGGAATTGCGAGCAGAAGTAGCCATTAATAATTTACTGTCCCCGAAATCAAAAGTTAGGTACATGTCGGCGTATTTCATAAAAATTATAAGTGTTTTCTTTGTTGTTGTGCCTCGTCTATATAGTTAGATATATACGTTCATTTAACTATAAACTAATACTTAATTTAGGGAATAAGCGGAATAATTATTAGTAAGAAATGTGGGACACAATTATAGGTTATGATGGGACAGCCCCGACAGCTATCAAAAACGTATTATTTAGTTGTGTTAACCTACGAATAAAACAAATTGACTACTTTTTTTTTCATTGCAAGTTTGAGAAAAGCACTATACAAATCTCGGCGAGAAACGGGGTTGCCGGCCGCGTATCCCTATCCGTCTATATCTACTTGGCCTGCAACCCTTCGTTTCCCGGCCTCTAACGTAATGTACTATTATATGCTTTAGGTCCAAAAACTAATACCTATACCAATAATTAATTCACTAATTTGGCACCTTTTTGTCGACATTCAATTTAATTTTATTCACACAATGGTCACAATGTAACTATTTGTCATTACAAAGTCGTAACTGTATATGCCAAAATAAAGAGAAAATAATGCTTTGTTACTAGAAAACCGTCCCGAAACTTTAAAGACCTTGATTAGGTTTCTCTTGTTCATAAAGTAACTCCAGGTCATTCGCAACAAGACGATATTTTTGTAATTTAAGTGGAATACCAAATTAATATATTAGTCTACAAACTTATCAATCATAGAATTTCGACACCTGAGGGTTAATCACGTAACGTTCCGAACGCGCGTTAGGACAATCCAACTGTAATTTGTCCATATAAAATTTGACATTTAGATCTACCTAACGCATTGTACGAACGTCGGGTAGGTCTACATGTCACTTTTGATATGGAAAATTGACAATTAAATTGTACCGACGCGCGTTCGGAATTATTGATTATGATTAGCCCTCAGCTGATTCCATCAATAACATTTTTTTGGGGTTTTTGGCAACCAGTTTTATTTGTGTAAGATTGTCCCAACATTTTTATACATTTTATCTTAATCTCATCTTCCAGACATTCAATTGGAATATGCAGATCCAGAGTGTTATCCTCTCTTCTTTCTTCTGGGGATACGTGATTCTCCAGGTCCCTGGAGGCCTCCTGGCCGATAAGGTCGGCGGCAATGCCCTGGTCATCACCAGCATTGGATGCAACTCCCTGGTCTCTCTTGTTGTACCAACGGCCGCAACTTACGTAAGTTCTAGATAGTGGTTTGTTCTGAGACTACGATATCAATTTAGAATAATCAGAAAGCGCTATGGCAAACCTACTTGCACTGACTTGACTGCCACCATCATCCTCCAGTACGGTGTTTTCTTGTTGACTATCAGCAACTTTTAACGAAACTTCAAAAACGCTCTGCAAGAATGAATTTTGTGGTAATGAAATTTGTATCTACATTTATTATTTACCTTAAGGAATTAATACTACCACTGTACAACATCGAATATCAACTTTGCCGTTAGACTTCCCACAGGAGCAGTATCCATTCTAAGAACTCAAACTAGACCCATACCAACTTTATCTAATCAGTGGTTTAAGCGTAAAAAAGCAACAGCCAGTCCAACAGAGTTACTAGCAGTTATATAAGTATGGATTGGTGGTTTTGAACTAAACAAAATGATTATGATAGATCATGTTCCTTTATCGAAAGCCACCATATTTATCAAAACATAATAAACTTCGTACGAGTAGCTCGTACTCCACTGATATAATTATCTGATCTCGTAACGCATAAGAATCATACACTCACTGTCCGTCACTGTTATCACTATCAGAGATACTAGGTATAAACGTATATTCGTCCAAAAGGTCTCATGTTAATACTTTTGAGACGTCAATCTGGTTATCACCTAATCACCATCGATCATTGATACGTCGTCCCATCGTTAGATTTTTAATGATTGAAAAATTTGCCGATCTACGATGGGCGATCAATAAGTTCTCGATATCGGCATAAAAAACAAAATTTATTCGTATTGTTTTATTTTTAACTATTAAATACACTCCTTCATCATTTACGAGCATATACATAGGCAATTTGTTTGAAAATTTTGCATCATATTAAAAACTTGTTCGACGAAATGAGGCTTATTTTTTACAGCAACTCAATTACGCAGATTGTAATGAGGAGTTTTGAATATTAAAGAATAGGGGGTAAACGTAAAAGAGTTGCTCTAGATGACGGTAAGTTACTAATTATATATAATTTACGCCCAGAATAGCACCCCTGGTAATCTGCAGACTCTGCCAAACAGAAACCTCATCAAATTGTTTTTTTTTTCTGGGGTTATTCTTAGACCACCTCCTTTAATTGCAATAAGACTATCTTATATCACTATCTCTTAGTATTTACCCCATATATTTGAAACCTATGTTCACGCAGTTTCTAGAAATTAAAAATAATATATTGATGACCAATAAAACCCAATGTGATATTAATAAGATTTCTTTTTCACAATTATGATATAACATTTATTCTATAAAGTATATATGAGATGATTATTTACATTAATAATTTCTTTAATACAACATAGGTTATAAAATAATAAATACTACTTAACTAAAAGATATTTCTTTTTTAAATTTCAAGGCATCATGATATTCCTAATTTTAAAATCAATATTCAGTCTTACTCACTGGAATTCCAAACCAACATCGCCCCTGAAATTCCAAAAATATCCTTGCATTTCACTGATGTCAGAATATATTATGTTCTATACCATCTTTATTGCCGCCTTTATTTAACCATATTGAAGAAAAACAGTTGTATAATATATTTTTTACTCATTAAGTGTACTCATAAATAAAGGCACAGTATGCACCAAAAAAATCCCTTCGGCCGTCTACGTAACCGGGGTTTCGTAACCTGGTTACGATCGAAGCTTTTTTTTTACTCCTCCGTAACTAGCTTCGGTCACGTACTTTGTTTTACTCGTGCGTAACTAGCTTCGGACAAGGACTTACTTTACTTTTACGTAACTGGCCTATGTTTCTGGAGTTAGGCAATTTTTGTAAATAATCCTATTATTTACATGAAAACTTCTTTATATTTTTGCAAAATTTTCTGGATATGCTGGCCGGTTTCTATTCTAATTCTCTAAATATAAACAATACGTCAGCCATTAGATATGATTATGACTGCGTCATATATGACAGTGATAAAAAGTGCATCGGGTCAGTGAGAATAACGTTATTAAATAAATCTGTTTAGCTGCGTGCTACTCGTTAATAACATCAGCAGTAAGTGTTCTGAACAATATGTCGTTGCGAAAAATTGAGTTTATCTCAACGCGTAGGGGAGGTGTTGCCATTCTACATGAAGGACATAAATATCATCGAAGGAAAATTTACAAGAAGGAATCATTTTGGCTGTGTTGTAATTATGATCACGGTTGCAAAGGTAGTATTACTGTAACCGAGACGAACGAAGTAGTGGAACAAAAGACGAAACCACATAATGAAGATTGTGTACCCAACCGGGCACAAAATAGAGTATTAAAGGAATTAGATAAGCTTAAAGACATAACTGGATCAAACTTTAATTCCATCCAAAAGCAATCTGACACAATGGTATACCAACTAGAAACAGAGGGTGTACACATGATGGCTGAAATACCACATTCCAGTAATATCAAAACAGGTCTATTTAACAATCGAAATAGAGTATTGGGTGTGCCTAAGGTACGTTTTTCGTCAGCATTTGAAGTCATAGTACCAAAAAAATTTCTTGAAAATTTTCTGTTAGCGGATTATGTGGGTGAAGGAAGTGATGGTGAAAGAATCCTTATATTCTGTCGTGAAGATATGCGGGTCCTCATTGCTAGCTACGACCATATATTGTGTGATGGCACATTTAAATCTTGTCCAAAGATTTTCAAGCAATTATATTCGATACATGGATATAACCAAACCAGCAAAACTGTGATTCCCCTAATTTACTGCCTATTACCTAACAAAAAACAAAAAACATATAAAACCCTTTTCACGCTTATTAAATCCGTATTTAAGGACTGGAAACCTTCAAAAATAACCATGGACTTTGAAAAGGCAGCAATGAAAGCAGTTGCACACGTGTATAAAGGCATAAAAGTAAAAGGCTGTTATTTTCATTTTAATAGATGCCTATTTAGAATGGCCAAGAAATTAAAAATGGCAACCCCCGTAAAGAAGCGTCATGTGTCCAGGTGTGCCGGAGTTGCACGCTTGCCAGAAGAATTTGCTGGTAGCGGCATTAAGTACGTTATGCGTAGGAGTCCAGCGGGTGATGACGTTAAAACATTCAACAAGTATTTCAAATCTGAGTGGCTAGAGAAAACAAATTTTCACAAAACCTGTTGTTGTAGCAAAGAGCAAATAAGAACAACGAATAATTTGGAAGGATGGCACAGTCGTATTAATCGTTTCGTTGGACAAAAAAATAATACAGTTGCTAATTTGCTGGAAATTTTAATCAAGGAGACGAAAGTCAGTGACATGTTCAAAACCAAAAACAAAAAGTCGAAACGCTATCTTGAAATCGACACTGAAATTGAGTGTGCAAATAATGAATTAAAAAGTGGGCAAATCACAGTAGGTCACTGCGTTGAAATAGTTGCTCCTTATGCTTTTTTATTTTGATTTTCAATACAAAGAGATATCTTAACTAAAACTCAAATTTCGTTATTTTTAGATGAGAATTAAATGCATTAATAAGTTTATTTTGTTAATTTTTAACCTAATTTAAAGAATAAATGTTTCTAATTGATAGTGTTATTTGACTCTAATTTTGTATGTCGTCGGGTGACAAGCAAAACTCACTAAGTACACTCAAAAATTTATAGTAACAACCAACTTTATTACACTTGTAACAGAGTTTAGTATCCAATAATTTTAATGATGTTAGTTAGTGAGTTTTGCATGTCACCTGACGATGTGAAGAGGTAGAAATAAGATTAAAGAGGAGAGGACGTCAAATTGCTACCTATCTTACCTATCAGTCCTCTTTTTTATCTTGGGATGATTTTTTTTTAAAGAATCAGTCATCATTAACTGTCAATAAAAAATCTAGTCATCTGTCATCAAATCTGTTCTGGTCATTACAATGGATACTTTTGAAAATTCATCAAATTTAACGAGGACGCCGGAAAATAGAAACGCCTGTATCTTTGGTGGATGCCCTTTAATGACATTACGTGCAATTCCTGACGCTTTAAAAGCTAAAATGTTGATTAAAAGGAATCTATATATTTCCCCGGGCACGCGTGTGTGTCATTACCATATCCAACGTACCCAGGACTGGGAGGAAATAGTCCAGGCGGAAGATAACTTAATTGATTTTAACCGAACGCACTGCGATGATATTATTAGGATAATGAAATTAGGTTTCCTATTGCCGATTGTAAATACACTGCAAGAAATAATATAGATAGTGTGTGTGTGTGTGTTTGTGCGTATAATAGTAACCAAGATATTTTGATGTTTTAGTTAACTATGAATAAATAATTTTGCTATCCAAAAATATAATCGTTTGTATTTTATTTGTTTATTTTAACTTTAAAACAAGCACACACTGAGCTGAGCTAACTTGGGATAGGTAAGTAAAAGAATTATTTAAAAAAAAATTGCCTAACTCCAGAAACATAGGCCAGTTACGTAAAAGTAAAGTAAGTCCTTGTCCGAAGCTAGTTACGCACGAGTAAAACAAAGTGCGTGACCGAAGCTAGTTACCGAGGAGTAAAAAAAAAGCTTCGATCGTAACCAGGTTACGAAACCCCGGTTACGTAGACGGCCGAAGGGAAAAAAATATCATGAGACGTAATCAAGCCAATACCGAGAACTTATTGAACGACCTATACGTACTTATATGTCTTATCTGTTGATATACGTTGAAAAAAATTAGTATTAGTAAGCATTGGTTTTAGTAAATTAGGTAACTAAACAGCTGATGTAGCTTTCAAAATACATCTAAAATGCCTGTGACATATGGACAGACAGACAGACATGACGAAAAGAAAAATAGGATTTTAGAATAATTCTTACTTAGTCAGGATAATAAGAGGAATAAGGATTAAAAGTAGACAGTCATGTCCTTTACCGGCGCGGGGCCGTGAATTTCCGGCTAAAAACGTAAAGAAAAAACAGCTGATCTGCAAAGGGCGAGTTAAGAGCCAATTCAAGCTTTATGAGTTCGTGTTATTTCTTTGGTAACCTCTTTAAATTGCAACTTACGGTGAAAACCTCACACCATTGAATCATCAGAATACATCTGTGGTGAATACAATTTGATAAGGCAGATGTAAATTTCAGGGCGGTTGGACAGCTGTTTGCGGCTGCCGTGTCCTGCAAGGTTTGACACAAGGGTTCGTTTACCCTGCCATGCACAATCTAATTGGGAAATGGGTGCCGTTGGAGGAGAAGAATCGGTTGAGCACATTTATTTACGCAGGTACTTAACTGATAACATAATTATATCACGAATCACCACAATAAATGATCGCTTCCCGCACCCTTCCAAATTCCAGAAGCCAACATTCACCATTATTTAGATAATATAAAAGTAGACTATATTTTTAGATTTTTTTAAATATCTTAGTTATTTAGAAAACAGTCCCCGCGAAGGATATGGGCGACTGAATCCGCGGTTACTTTAAAAGTAGACTACTACAAATAAGTTAAATTTTTGATTATAATTTTGTAATGGATAAAAAGTTTACTACCTAAAATTCAGGTCACACAATATTGAGGTTCTAAATAAATTTTCAATTCAGCTTTGATTTGCAATGATTTATAATCTTCATTTTGTTTGTTAGTTAATGATGCCAATTGCAATAACATTCTGGAACAGGGGTATTTTCATTAGTTATTTGTGTATGATCCATTTGCAACAAGGAAGGTAGACATTTGTATTGACATCAATTAAAAAAAAACTTGTATCACAATACTTACATCGAGATAAGTGATTAGAATGGCGTTGTAGCTCGTAAAATGTTTATGCCCCGCGGTAAACAGCAAAGTCGTAATCTCAAATTACAACGCGTGGTGACAAAATGAAAATTGACTGCTGTAATATTTATGCGATCAGCTTTTATATGTGCTCTTTGTTCAACGGAAATTTTGTTCTTGTTACAAACACATAAGACGGATGGGAAAAAGAAATTAACGGGCTAAAGGTACTAAAATCCTTTGTATCGTAATTCTTTAAAAAATATTTACTGATCATGTCGTAAGCGCCTGTGTTTTTTGGGTTCCACGTCACTTTTGCACTTTTATCTATTTCGTTCTTGTAGGTATAATGATAACTTCATTGTTATGTGTCGGATCGTTGCGAACAAATTCGATCATAATATTCAACTGAGATTTTACTCTTTTGTATTTACTCATACAAACTCCATGTTTTGCTGTCTAAAATACTCATTTGTGTTTCTTTCATGAAAGAGTGGCCTTCTTTCAATTCTTTTTTCTATATGATATTTTTTTTCAGTTTAGCATCTTCTTTTGTAACAACGGTGAAAATAATTTGTTTTTATAACCTCATAATTATTGATACTTAAATTTTGATTTTGACTCCTTTTGAATTCGAAACAAGATAACTCTTTTTACTTGTTAAGTACGAGGGAACTAATGAGGAGTTAGATTAGAAGCATCCTAAAAATAAAACTTGAACTTTTTTCGTCGTTATAATCTAAATCATTTTGCCACATATTATGAAAGTATGGAAGAAAGTGATAGAAAGACGACTGAGAGATTAGTGTTATAATATAACGCAAAACCAATTCGGATTTATGCCGGGTCGAGGTACAGAAGACGCCATTTTCTCACTTCGCCAATTGTGCGAAAAATACAGGAATCCACAAAAAAACCTGCATATAGTGTTTGTTGACCTCGAAAAGTCATACGATTGAGTATGCCTGGGAATTATGAGGAGCTCATTCCGTCTATGTATGATAGATGTTGTACACGCTTCCGGTCGGCGGCTGGCACCAACGACAGGTTCAGCCCAATATGCGATGGCAGAATACCTCTTCGGTTGAAGGGCAAAATGTATAAGACCATTGTGAGGCCTGTCGTCATGTATGGATCGGAACTGAATGTTGGGCGTTAAAGGTGATGGGTGAAAAGAGACTGCATGTTACGCAGATAAGAATGTTAAGATGGATGGTGGATCCCATCGCCTTGCGTAGAATGGGCATATTATGCGGAGGGGTGACAGTCATGTGACCAAAAGAGGGTTAGGTATGAACGTGGAGGGATGGAAGAAACGAGGTAGGCCAAGGAAAAGGCGGATGGACTGTGTGAGAGAGGATATGAAGAGGAAGGAAGTAAGTGACGAGATGACGAGTGACAGGGAGGTATGGAAGAAAAGGACATGTCATGCTGCGCCAACCCCAAGTAAATTGGGTAAGGGCAAGAACATGATGAATCTTGCTAGAGTTTTCGTGTATTATTTTACATAATAATTATATTGCCAGTGGCACTTTTTGTTACCTGACTTCATATTTAACAGACTTCAAAAAAAGGAGCAGGTTCTCAATTCGGATGTTTTATTTTTTTATTTTTATTTTTAATGTTTGTTACCTCAGAACTCCGTCATTTATGAACATTCCTACAATTCTTTTTTTAATTGAAAGTATATGCTTCCAGATTTGTCCCATTGTTTCCAAAACCCCAGTTTGATGATGGAAACCATGAGGAATTGAGGGAACTCTTCAAATATATTAGGCACGCGTGTAATAATTTCGTAATTTTCTATTATAACTCGTGTATTTACACTCGGAAATCATAAATTTGAAAAAGTGGAAGTGATGATGAAGACCACAGATGGCTTGTGGAACTTCTCAATGATGTACTTCAAACTATATAAGTACGTCACAGATTCTGATATGATTCCGTTGAAGTAGCAAAAAAAATGAAGTACCAAAGGCAATTCTGAGATCCTTGAGGAATCGACGGAAGTCCTCAAATATTATCGGCCCACATACAGCGATTTGGTTTATTGGTCTAAAAATCAACGCATTTGCTCTCGGAAATCAGTTCATGCGGTAAATTGAAAAAAAAAATGTGGAAATGTTCATGAGGCTTGGTGGAGTACTGAATTGAAGTCGGTTTAAACTTTGTTTTGAAAGTAAATTATCTCCTTCGGATTAGCACTCATATCCAGTGGATATGAGTGCTAATCCGAAGGATGTTATCCACGTATAGTCACGTGGTGTCTCAATCTGTGCAAACAAAATTGTTATAATTATCTGCATACGTCCAAGTACAGGAACAAACCTCCTCTCATAGTTGAGTGACTAATTAAACGATTTCTTATTTCAGGTGCCCAATTAGGAACAGCAATTGAACTGATGTCCGCTGGCTTCTTAGCTGACTACTGGGGTTGGAGTTCCATCTTCTACTTCGTTGGTACATGTGGAGTTGTTTGGACGGTCATCTACATCTTCATTGGTGCAGATTCCCCTCAGACCTCGAAGTTCATTACTGAAGAAGAGAAGCTGTATATACAAACTTCGTTGGGTCATGTTGGAGGGAAAAAGGTAATACTGACATAAAATACAGTTGATTTAAACTCCTTCTTTTAAATGAATTAAGATACTTATTTGATTAATTGCACAGATCGAATTGTTAACGTTGCTTAATCGGAAAGTGCAGACAAAAAAGTTAAGTTTCTATTGTAAATATATATTGGTTGTAGTTCCTGTTTACACAGCCATTGCAGACAACATTACATAAGTAAAAACTGTTTTTTTATCACTAGATGTATTATTTTCAGTATCTGATTTACTATTAAATAAGTGTGTACGGAATTGCCTACTGATTGAGGCAATCATGATGTGAAATGCTTAAGTTTTCAAATACCTTGAATGGTATATTTATTATTATGTTGCAGTCGTTTGCTACGCCATGGAAGGCACTGTTCACATCCATCCCCTTCATCACTCTGATCATTGTGCACTGTGCCCAAAACTGGGGCTTCTGGACACTGATGACTGAAACACCATCATATATGAGCCAAGTACTCGGAGTCAATATCAAAGCGGTTCGTATTTGTTAAAGTATTGTTTTGGTAAATTGTCAAGACAAATTATGGAACTGTCCGTTTCATGAATGTTGATTGTTCAATATTAAATGAAAGGCAACTGCAAAAGTGGACCATACGTGGGAGCAAGAAGCCACAATCCAATCTGTCGCTTCCACTTACGTTGCTCTGCTTCCGCTGTCACCACTGCTCGAACTCTTGGCCAAGCCGTTACGCTTGCTTAATTAGCCGCAATTGAATAACGCTCATCCATCAGGATTTCGCATTCGAAACTAGCACATTTGGATTTAACCTGCTCGAAATAATTGAAGAAGTAATATTACTTATGATAATTGCCGCCAAACAATCCCATTCGCTCTTTGGCCGCCATCTTTCTTATATTATAGTCTTGAGGTGACATGTCATATTGTAGTTAAAGTTACGTACGTTAATTAGTAGCTTATAGTATGTGCATAATTAACATACATGCATACATACATACAATCACGCCTTTATCCCTAAAATGGGTAGGCAGAGCACACTAAACTTGTGTTCCAGTGCCACTTTTAGCATAAATGTGGGTATAAAAGATCGACAAAATGTGATGTCGCAGTGATAGGTTGCTAGCCCATCGCCCACAACACACTTCAACCCTATTCCCATAGTCGACTCTTACGACACCCACGGGAAGAAAGGGGTTGGTGCTATTCTAACCCGACACACCACACGGGATTGCATAATTAAATTTATCACAAATGCAATTTGTTTAAAACTCTACTGTTTCTGTTTAAAATTGATAAATCAATTTAATAACGTTGCAGACTTGCAGGATCGTATCGAGTTGAATATACAGTAATTAGGCCGTGTAAATAGGCAATTTGCCCATGTGGATGAGCGGTGCGGAAGTGAATTGGCAAAGGTTACGCTGTAGAATTAATTTAAAGAAAAAACCAAACATTGTAATTTTCAAGAGCTGAAACTGCTTGCTTTGATGTTTCTTTGGGTGTGCAGCTTGGAGCCAGGAAAAGAGTAGTCAGGAAAAAGCACAACACACTGAAGTTCACAGCGCAGAGAAACCAGTGTACACGCTGTCTGGCGCGGCGATCAGGCAAGAGCACAAAAAACACTATTTTGTTCGCAAATAAGCACTGTCGAGCATACAGCGGAGAAAATATTACGCGGTGACAGGCGTAATAGGAAAATTATTGACAGACTGATAATTTTTTTTCTTTTGACGTGTAAGGCGGCGTACGCAGTCTCAGCAACTTTTAAGAAAGGAGGCCAAAAGGGATTTGCTCTGATGACGTAACCATACAGGCTTAATTCTTTAGTTATTTATGTTGAACTCTTATCTAAAACTAGTCCCAAACTAAGCAAAGTTTGTACTAATGGGTACTAGATGACGCTTTACCTACTTATACACGGTGTTCCCGGGATTTTTCGTTGACTTTTGCATATTGCAGAGTACATTCATTGAAACATTATTTCTTGAGAAAAAATAACAAATAAAAAAGATTTTTTTTTTAGATTTTTGTACACATTAATTTAATGTAGCATTAACGGTTATTGTCTTATTGTACAAGGGTCTTGAAATATATGAAATAAAAAATATGTATGAACGAACTCACTTTGTAAACCTTCTTGTTGTGTATAAGGAACCTTACAAAATTTTAAATAAAAAAGCGGCCAAGTGCAAGTCGGACTCGCACATTAAGGGTTCCGTTAAATACGTATTATGACGTATTAAAAAATACTACTTACTAGATCTCGTTCAAACCAATTTTCGTTGGAAGTTTGCATGTTAATGTACATCATATATTTTTTTCAGTTTTATCATTCTCTTATTTTAGAAGTTACAGGAGACACACACATTTTACCACTTTGGAAGTGTCTCTCGCACATGTAAACTATTCAGTTTAGAAAAAAATTATGTTAAAAATATCAATGTAATTTTTGAAGACCTAGCCATAGATACCCCACACGTATGGGTTTGATGAAAAAAAAATATTCAGTTTCAGTTCTAAGTAAAAGGAACCCCCAAATTTATTGTTTTTTTTCTATTTTTGTGTAAAAATCTTAATGCGGTTTACATAATACATCTACTTACCAAGTTTCAACAGTATAGCTCTTATAGTTTCGGAAAAAAGTGGTTGTGACATACGGACGGACAGCCAGACAGACAGACAGACATGACGAATCTATAAGGGTTCCGTTTTTTGCCATTTGGCTACGGAACCCTAAAAACTGTTATTACGTCACAGTTAAGAGCTGGTTAAATCTGCAAAACTGATTAAATTAAACATTGAATATCTTCAAATTCAAATGGTTTATTGCGTTTCAAGTGTACTTGTGGTTTTAAAACTATATACAGTCTCAACATGAACCCTGCTAGGGTATAGCAACATAACTTAAACTAAATACCTATTCACTAAACCTAATGCAATTAATTTAATTGGTAAATTATCATTGCTCATTTAAAAACTCTTGGACGGAATAATAAGCTTTGCTAATAAGGTATTTTTTTATTGTATTTTAAATCTATATATTATACTAGTTTCTTCCATCAGCGGAGGATCTTGATTACAGTAAGAGTTAATACTACTGTCTTAGAGGAATTAAGTTTATTTGATCTAAACCAGTAGTTCCCAAACTTATTTTTCTCGTGGACCCCTTCCAAAATTTTACTGGTTTCGGTGGACCCTCTGCTGCTACATTTCTACCACATTCTTAAAGTCACCAAAAAATAAAAATTGTGTCGCTTCTGAGTTCTGTCCCTTTATTCCGATAGGTAAAATAAAAACGAAAAATGGTACATTTTATAACACTTTATTTATTAAAAGAATATAATTACAAGAAAAAAATAATAAGGTAATATACTAATATACCTAGGTTCAGGTCATAATTTTAATTAATGGGAAGGATGTATTTGATGGAGTGTCAGCAAACGATCAATGTTTGGCTTTATTTTTGTGAGCAATAACCGCAAATCCCCCCGTTCTGTGATGTTTAATTTGCTCCTTTTTTTTGTTAAGAGGTTTGTAACTGCACTAAAACTCCTTTCGACAAGGTATGACGAGGGAAAAGCTATTAAAAATTTCCTTGCGATTTCCCACAGTCCAGGATATTTTTCGGGTATTTCTGCTTGCAGCCAAAATGTTTGGTAGCCTTTTCTAAATTTCACCTTCAGCTCCTCATTGGTGCTTAGCTCGAGCAGCTCCTCTTGTAATACAACATTAGCCACTTCCGTTTCATCAAATGGATTTATGATCCATGGTGGTATATCCATCGTCAGCATATCTTCAAACCTGGTTTCAAAGTCATCATGCAGGGCACTTAAATGTTGACTGTAGGTATGGTTATCCTCATCAATACATTCTACCTGCGACAAGTTTGGAAATTGAGAGAATTCACGCCGACTAATGTTTTGCTTCATAAATTTCAATTTCCCAAGAAAAGCCGAAATTATCCCCTTTGTTTTAATTAAATTCAGGCTGTCCCCTTGTAACTGCAAGTTAATATGATTAAATTTTTTAAACAAATCTGTCAAATACGCAATGTCTGCTTTAAATTTGATCAAGTTTTCTTTTAAATCTGGATCTCTACTTTCTAGGAACTCTAATACGGAATCGAAAACAGAGTAAAATCTCGTTAAACATGCACCTTTTGACAACCAGCGTACTTCAGTATGTAAGAGCAGTCGTTTGAAGTCTTCATCATTTTCGTCGCACAATTGAGCAAATAAACGCGTATTCAATGCATTGCTTCTGATTTTGTTGACAGCTTTTATTACAAAATGAAGAGATTGGTTCAACCTGTCACTTAAATGTTTTGCCACAAGATGTTGTCGGTGGATTACGCAATGAATAGCTGTAAGTCCTGGTATAATTCTTTTGAGATGACTTATAAACCCACGATATCGACCGACCATTGCAGGAGCTCCGTCTGTTGCCGCTGAAATAATGTTTGTAAATGGAATCGATTTTTCCGTAAAAAAATTACTCAGGACATTAAATATTGATTCGCCTTTAGTGTCAGTCTCCAAAGTTCTGGCAAATAGCAATTCTTCGTGAATTTCTTCCTCCATAATAAATCGAACATATGCTAATAATAATGCTTCATTACCGGGTAACGTTGACTCGTCCAGTTGTATAGAAAAATGAGTTTTTTGCAGATGATTGCACAAAAAACTTTCGGTATCAGAGCTCATTTCATCAATGCGTCTTTGAACAGTATTGTTACTTAATGGAATTCTTTTTAGTACGTCAAATGGAGATTTGTGCAAAACCGTTTTTAAAACCTCTTCAACAGCGGGTAAAATTAATTGTTCTCCGATAGTGTGCGGTTTTCCAGATTTTGCTATTAGTAATGAGATATTGTAAGATGCCCGCAAGCCATCATCGTTACTTTGAGATGTTGAAGCGAACATACTGTGCATGGTGGGTCTCTTTTCATATTTTTCCTTCAATGTTTGAAAATATTTCAAATCTTTACCTATTTTATCAGTATGACACCTTTTTTAGATGATCTTCGAGCTTTGATGGTTTCATAGAGTCATTGCTCAAAACTTTGTTGCATAATAGGCACATGGGCAATTGTTTGTCTGCCTCTGATGGAACAAAACCATATTTCAAATAATCGACACTATATTGTCGACATTTTTTCTTTGCTGTAGCCATGTTTCGTGTCAGTTACCTTACCTGTAAAAAAAAATGTTTTAGTAACCAAGTTTTTTTCTGAATATAGGTATCACACCGCAGCCTTTGTCACCACGCGGTAATAGAATTACGGCTTGTAAAGGGACCAACTAATAAACCGCTAAGACAAATACAGACGTTTTCACAAAACGGTATCAATTTTAAAGTACCTAATTTACCACAAATTTTTAATAGTACAAATAAAAATTGGTGTACTCAGTATCAAATACTGATCATATTTGTGTAGAAAAAAATAAAAGTCGAAATCCCAAAATTGTCCATAAAAGCGATAACTAACATTTCATCAAATCAATGAGTTCACGCGCTCCGTGTATTTGCGTATTTTTTGTCTGCGGCTTCATTGTTAAAACGTGACAAACTGGCATCGAAGCTCAAGCCCTGCTCTTTCCAAAAAGAAATAGTTTTGATAAAATAGTTACTTCAAAATCAATTTAAAATGATTGTGAAATTACTGTTTTATAAAATTAGTAGTCATTTGCAAGAAAAATTACAAAATTAATTGCTCTGCAATATTGCTTATTCGGCCTTTTTAGAAAGGCAGTGCTTCTGTCGTGAAAAAACAATTGAATAAAACGTGCTCTTTGTCTTCAAATCAAAAGAGGACAATTAAAATATCTGTAAGTTACGAAGTTACCTATCTACAAGGTGTTTTTTTAACCGTCTTACACCAAAAGCCCATTTAATGTATCCATTATAAGAAATTGAAAGGTATACCTATTTATTAAATTTTAACTCTTTTTTCATAAAATAACGTATTTAATAAATAACAATTTTAATTTGAATCACTTGTTTAGTTTCAGTCAATAGGTGATAGTACCTAGCAATCGAGCCTGCTAATCAATATCCAATAAAAATAAGTCCACGTGGACTACCGTCCAATAACGTGCGAGCGGCACCTTTCAACCCCGCGCGTAATCCCTATTCTAAGGCGCTCGCGCTTCCCTTTGTGAAATTCCGCCTCAGTGACCTCAGTCACATTTTGGTTTTCGGCTAATGCACATTATGCACAAGTGCTGCTTTGTTATTGGCAAGTGTCCGATCGCGTGTGACGATGAGTGATAGCTGTGGTGATAAGTGATAGTGATAATCTGGATTATTTACAAATGGTTGATTCCAATCTTTTAAATACGCCTGAAATCCCTTACTTTGTTAAATACGTATCTACCACTAATGTTTTACATCGGAAAATTGTGTCAGACAGTCCTAAGCCTGTTTAAGTATGAAGGAAAGATTGGAATTAATCTCTTCCGACCGTCGCAGTGTTAGTGATACCTACCTATTCGGTTTAGAGTGCGTTGCCCTCACCGTTTGCGCCTGCATATTATATACCTACCACTTCCCGATTTTTTAAAAGCACACATGACACATGCCAAAAAATACATTGTCCGAAAGTGCACTTGATAGGTAGGTACCTACACTACCTACGCGCCATATGATCGCGGCCGCTATCTTTGTAGATAGGTAAGAACTCTAATCACGCGCAATTCAGGATGTTTCAAACATAATTTTTCGAATATTACTTTTTATGCTTTTTATGCACTTTAAAACTCAACTAATAGGTACCGTTTATATTTTGCGAATGATAAGTACGATACGGATACATTAAGTGGGCTTCGGGTCTAAGACGGGTAAAGAAACACCGTGTATAGTTGTATACAAACAGTTGTGATCAACCGACTGGTACACGTAAACAAAATACTTAAGTACTATAAAACAAAAAAAAGGTAGGTACTTACTTTTCTCCGGCACTAGCAAACACTGATATAAATTTTCTCACACCTTCTTTTCGTAATTCCGGAAACAAATGAATGAGTTTGCCTTTGGCATCAAGTATTTATAGTGGTGATCAAATTCATGTCTGAACAAGCATTAAGCATTGTCGGGCGGATAGCGCTTTGCAAGTCTGTACACGAAATTGTACCTACGTAATATCGAATACGCAAGTTTGAACAAGTAACAGTCGCTTGCCTTATTAAAATATAATCTGCTTAGTTAGGTACTAAAAACAATGTAGGTAGGTAGTAGGCCCTTTTAAAAACTATGCTTACATTTTTGCTCTTTACTATCAAAACCAGATAAATTTTCGTGGACCCCCATTAACATTTTATGGACCCCCATTTTTTGTTCACGCCTACGTAGACCCCCAGCAAGTCTCCCGTGGACCCCTGGGGGTCCACCTGGACCACTTTGGGAATCACTGATCTAAACTATGCCCCCTTGCAATTAACCGAAATTGTCATGAACATCGTTTCATGTTTGATCGTATTATTTTATTTTTTCTTCAATGTTTTTCTGTTTTCAGAATGGTGTATTGTCTGCCACTCCCTATATCGTAATGTACATTCTCAGTTTTCCCGTCGGCTTTATTTCGGATTACGCCCTGGGTAAGGGCTGGGTGAGCACCACAGTTGCAAGGAAAATAAGCAACAGCATTGGTAATTCAATTATTTACATTGTTATTGCTTATCAACGAAATTACTATCATGTTAATATGGGACCAGAACTAATTGGGCATGCAACTACGCGTCATTGCTTTGAATATACCTAATAGGAACTTATTTCAACCTTTGACGGACACGAGAGGCGTTACAGTCGCTTCGCGTGTTTGTCTGACGAATATTACCGAAATTAACCATTGGTTGATTATATTTGACAAATTGTGTACAATAAAGTATTAACATACATACATACATTAACCGAACATCTGACTTGTATTCCGAAGTGACCCGTATTTTATAAATAACTCTATTTTAATTTGAAACACTCAATAAAATGACTTGCTGAATGGCATGTCACTCCGTATTCAAGATTCGAAATGAATGTAATCACTTAATGACACATTACGAGTTAATTTACTTCTGATGAACTACAATAGTTACTAACATCTGACTTAATTTATTGTTTGTTATTATATTATTTTGGGACCAGTGGTTTTCATCAGTGTCTTTTGCTGTTGACAGTAATAGTACTAACACACAATCAGTCACTTCAAAAAAACCTACAAACTCCAGTTGATTAGTTTTAAAGATCTAAGCATACATACAGACAGATAGACAGACAGACAGAGCGGGAAGCGAATTTGTTTTATATTATGTAGTGATAAGTAACAATTTTACAAGTCTCAACTGGCACTTTTCCTCATCACTAAACAACTCGCTCAATGTCGCCGGTTTCGACTTCTAAAATGGAATATGGCAGGTTCATAAAATAAGTCCAAGAGATCGCTATGAGATTTTAATACAATTCTTTATTTTGTTGGTAGGTTTCTTTGGACCTGCTTTCTCCTTGATTGGACTAGCGTTTGTGCCTGCTGGTAATATAGGCCTAGCGGTCGGTTTGCTGTCTGCCGTGGTGGGACTCAACGCGGGACATTATACTGGATTCATGGTAAGACCATTTTCACACAGCTTAAAACAGTTTTATTAATAGCGAATTTGTAATGTAATTTTCTATCATGAAATTAATAATCTTATATATACACTAACGAAATATTGTGAAAACTCCCAAAAAACTGTTTACAATTTGACACATTATATTTCGTCAGTTTATAATCTGTCAATGTGCAATGTCAAATTGACAAATTGTGAACTGAGATAAAATTAACATGCTAAGAAACGCATATCAAAGAGTAGGTAGGTTAGGTTACACTCTAGTAATAATAATTGTTAATACCAAATAAAAGCCAGAATACACAGTTGCTGTGGCCGAAATCGGCCAGGATAACATCATCATCAAGTTAGGTCAGTTAGGTGGCTACAGTTGCCCGAAGAGAAAACAGCCCAGAAATAGGAGCCTCGCGCAGCGGGGCTCCGTCGACGCTGGCAAGTGATAAAATAAATTTAAAAAGATATTCTTTTTAAAAAAACCATCTTATTCTGATGTAAGTGGGAGCTGACCAAAGTGGATTTTTTTTAACCAATTAGCGCGCAGGGTTCGTTCCGTAGCATGCCAAGTTGATCTTCGTTCACAATTTGACGATTTGACATTGATATATTATAAACTAACCAAAAATAATGCGTTAAATGGTGAACGGTTTGGACAGTAGGTTACACATGACATTTTGTCGACAGTTTATAATATTGGGAGTAAGATTATAAATTGACGACGTTCATAATCTGCCGGTAACATTAAACACATTTTTTGAAGGAGGAATGGAGTTCCATACTGTAGTTTCAAGGGAAAACCTCGGCGGTGAGGTAAGTATTCGCGTTCTCTTTAAAATACAGAAAAAAAGTCCTAAAGCCCGTCTCTTACCATCGTTCCTACTATCTAATGGCAGTAATTTGATGTGTTTGAGACTCTTCGCTAAATGTAAATGGCCTTTAGCTAAGAGTCTCATCTAAATAGTACACGACAAGATAGAGCTGCGGGGAGGTTCCCCGGACTACAGATGACGTCAAAGCTACGTTATACTTTTCGCAATAATAGAATGTAGGTATTAAGGTGATTAAAATTATGACGATGAAGGTGCGCAAGTGTAAACATACTGACATTGACTAAGCCACCGACGACAGGGTTAACTGACTATATGCAAATATTGTTACAAGGATATAATAAAATTAATAAACTGGTGGCTCGCGAGTTTGTATTTTTTTCTTAAAAATATTATTTTGAATAATTCCAAAAATACACGAGAATCGGTTGAGAAATGCGACTGGTAAGGGAAGACGAGCCGGACATACAAAAGCATTTTTACCCAAGCAGAAACGTACAACTTTGTCCGCTTCGCTCTCTCGTTCAATAAATATAAGGGGGCATTCTTACACAAACCGAACTAGCCCCACATAAGTTCAATAATAAGGGTTGTGACAAACTTAAATGCTATGAAAACTTCCAAGAATCAGAAACGAATATAAATAAAACTTCCAAGAATCAGAAACAAATATAAATGCTTATGTCCTTATCATACATGTAATTTTCTTGGCGGGATTCGTACCCAGGACCGTCAGCTTCGTAGGCAGAGTCGCTACTCACTACCCTCTAGGCCAGGGGCCACCAAACTACGGCCCGCGAGCCCTTCTAATCCGGCTCGCGGAAAGTAAGCGGGAGAGCTCACCAGTTATAAATAAAACAAACCAGTAATAATCATTTGTCATCAGTCTTGGCCCGCACGAATTTATATTAAGTGCAGTGTTCCCTTGAGTCTAAAAGTTTGAAGACCCTTGCTCTAACTAGGCTAAACCGGTCATCAAATGGAACGGCCAGTATAGCGTGTTGCTGTGTCCCAACTGATGCCTTCACCTGCCTTGCTGAGTCTTTATTTGTTTTGTTATTTCAGTTGGTGCATCTGGACATGGCGCCTAACTTCGCGGGCACCATGATTGGTATCACGAACGCCTTAGCGAACGTCATCTCGATTATCGCACCGCTCGCTGCCGGAGCTATTATCCAAGACGAGGTGGGTATTTACTATTTATTATTAATGGAATCTGAACAAAAAATCTTAAAATACAGTTGGATAAGTATTAATGTGAGACATTATTATTATATATAAAGTGTCATGAAAGGTATCCGTTTTGTTTTTTAACACAAATTCCAGCCTTTTGTTGGCTTTATGGATTTTCAAGTTAAAACGAACACATAAAGCACATATTTTATTTATAGTTTATTTAAAATTAGACCGTAAAATATGTCGGGTCAAAAACCTCGTGCATTTTACAAGATGAATAAAAAAAGATGAAGAGGTTTTCATTACAGACCTCAGCTAACTAACGAACACAACTAACACTTTATAGTAGATTATATGACAAGGGTCTAAAATAAGCCATATTACCTCGAGATGGTTCGTTCGAGTGGTAATATGGCTTTTAGACCAGAGTTATTACACTCTACTTTTCACTTCGACTGCGAGAAAATGGTAAAAACATAGATTTTTCATCCACAATCAATAATAAATTCCACGGCGAAAAGATTGTCCAATTTGCCGGCATGATTTTTTAATGGCCGATCCACACTCTCTCGAGGCGCCTCCTAGAGGCGCTCGACGCGAGTAGGAGTAGGAGTGCTAGCTACCCACACTCTCGATTTCTACTACGTCTACTACAAGATGGACGTGATTGAAGTGACGGCGTTAGCTACTTTATGTGCCTACCAATATTATAATATAATATTATTATCTTGCGTCTACATCACCAAAATAAAAAAAATAAATGCAAAGGCAAAACGGAGAAAGTGGTGGATGACGTCAATACAACGCAACAGGACTCTGCAGTAGCAATTACAAAGTGAGCGAGCGCGAGAATGTGTGTATCTGTGCTTATCTAGTGCGCATACGTCACGATGACAGCAGTCGTGGTCTGACCGTTGCCGGGAGTGGTGGTGCGCTGGCTAGCCAAGCTATACAGATATACCTTTAGAATCGATAAATAAGTGAATACTACAATGTGGTTGATTCCCTCGCCTCCCCCCTCGTGTCCTTTGACTCGCGTCCGAAAAACTGACAACATACGGAGCGACAGCGAGGCGAGCCGAGGAAAGACAAGGGGACACGAGCGCACTCTCCCTTCTGTCGTGGAGAGAGTGGATAAACTGTTTTGACACAGATACAAAATATTGACACCAAGAATAAACGCCTCCAAACGGCATGATTGGGAGTTACGGAATAAAAAACGCCTGTTGTTTAAAATTATTTCTGTTTCCTGATTGGTCGATGGCAAATACAAATGTTTTTTTAAAGGGTGGTGATTGGTGGATTGAATACGGTGTGTTTTGATTGGCCAAATTAAAATGTTTTATATTCATAAATTTGTACCGATACATATTTTCGCAAGGGGCGGGGCTAATGTACTACTTTAAAATTTTCAGACGGACGCCGCGGAATGGCGGAAGGTATTCTACCTGGCCTGCTTAATTTATATTGTGGGCAACACCTTATTCCTTATTTTTGGAACCAGTGAACGGCAATTATGGAACGAACCTCAGCGAAAGAAGGAAGTTGAAAATACCGGTAAGTCATAAGCCTGGGGTCGACTTGGGGACAAATTTCCCGTTAGCCGTGTTGCCACGCAGCGATATGATGGCTAACGAAATCGCGCGGGTTCGCTGGGCATGTCTGGCAACATTGCACGACACGAGATTTCATAGTTCCTCGAGCGAAGTTCGGCAACGTTGTGCCACTTCACTCAAAGTCGCTACGGACATGTGCACTTTATTACATTGCATTTAATTCTATTTTGTGGGTTCAGCCAGCCAAGAAAATGTTACTTCTTTTGAACCTTCACACAAGTTTTAGATTAGAATACTGATAGCACACTTTCTTGGGGTTAGAGTTATCTAAGTAGGTACATACTTTCTAGCACTCTAGAGATCAAACGCGTGGGTCGATTTTAATAAATCATACGTCAATCGATTTGTTTTAATCTTGCGGGTGTCACTGAAGACAAGATAGTAATCAAAATTCAAAATGGCGCCCACCGGACAAAAAAAAAAGATTGATTGATTTAATTGACTTGTAAAACATTGACTTTTATGAATAAATATTTTGTATCTTGTATTGTAAAAAAGATTAAAATCTCGACGAACTATGTCATCTGGGGTATCGTTGAATGGATATTTCAAAAATCATAATTAGGTTTTATTATATATTTTGGTTGACATAACCGTTTAGGATTTATAACGATTGAAAGTTGAAAAAAGGCAGTTATTTGGGTTTTATGAAAACTCTTTTAATTTCACTTGTTAACGCAGAAGAAGTTCAAAATCTCTGCTGCTTGCATTTGTTTTGAAATTGGATCAAGTTTTAAAGTTGAATGAAAATTATTTTTTATATGGAATAGAAGTTATTTTTCATATCGTCCAATTTATTTCGGGATCCATTTTATAGTTGAGACTGTTATCTTATATTTCTGGGTACTTAGGTACTTACAATTATTGTATTTTTTTACGCTTTTTCAGATTATGAGTCGGAAAAAACGAAGTCTGAAAAGGTAATATGAGGAAGTATTTAATATACTTAATATGTGTAATCTAATTTATTTGTATGTGTTATTTATTTGAATGTTGTATGTGTAATCTAATTTGAAGTAAGTTATTAAATGAGAATTATTAATTTCCTTTTGAATATGCTATTTAATTAAATGTTTAGCAAATAGCATGTACTTATTCACAAAGAGATCGTAAGAGTGTAGAGGTATATTAATAAAAAAACAATCATACTAAATATAAATAAATCTTATTATTACGAAGCTGAATAAAAACTTTGACGAAATGTAATGGGTTTTGTATTTTAGTTGTATAAATAAAATTTAAATAACGTGCGAAGAAAGTATAATTGAATCTTTTTACCATGGCACATAATATTATGCTTTAAGAAATTGCCTTCTCCTGAACATGCATCTGTGAAGCTCTTATAGAAGACATAAACTTAAGGTGAATTATGCCCAGCTCAACGTGTGGACTTGTCTGATCCATTCTTTACCGAGCAATCTGTAAGTAATCGCGTATACAATAAAATTGATAGTATCACTATATTTTACTGTTCTGTACTAGTGAAACTACGGTCTAACTCATTAGGGGCCTTTGTTGGGGGTGAACACCTTTAATTTGTACCATACCATACATGTCGCATTAATCTTCGAGTACGCCACACAACCCGGTCCCGTGCTAGCAACTAGTCTCATCCAGGAATGATACGGGGTCTTTTTAATGTCGTCAACCCATCGAGCTGGTCCTGGAGGATGATCACATGAAGTTCACTATCATGAAATAAACCCAAAAAGCCACACATCAGCGTGGGCCTACCTAGATTTAAAACGAACTACCCTCCCGTGCCTCCCTCTTGTTCCTGAAGATTAAAAAGTCTAATCAAAAACCACCATTGGAGACCAAATGTAACCAAAATAGTCCTCCAAATGTAGAACCGATGGCCGCTGAGGCAGAAAGGTTCTCCTCGAGTGGCGACCACGTACTGGCAGGCGCAACGTGGGTAAGACCCCCCTAAGTCTACATGACATGGTAAAGATCGCGGGAGTTCGCTAGATGCAGGTGACGCAGGACCAGTCATTATGGCACTCTTTGGGGGAAGCCTATGCCCAGCAGTGCACGTCTTACGGTTGATATGATGATCAAAAATCTAACGGCCAGTGCCTACATTTTGTCTTTAGAAATACGTATTTAGTGACCCCCCGTTTATTTTGGTTTGTATAAAAATGACGGTCATTACTCTGAAATATATATCTCCAATCCCAATGCTAGGTTTCGACAGAGCACGTTGCGATAATATGCATTCCAGAGATTTTGCAGGTGTATTCAGTAACATTCCTGTGATGATATAATTCTATGTGTTTAATCTTTACCTACTCCAACCATCAGTGGAATGCAGCATCCCTATCGACTAGTGTTTGTAACGTTTGTTAAGAGCCGTCTAACATTTGAGCGCTAAGCTAGTTCGGGGATTTTACGCGACGTTGCCACTATGCTCGCGCTATCATTTTGTCTCACGTCTTTCTCGCTGCACTGCGCTACGCGAATTACGCGACCAAAGAATCTTAATCCAACGCTGCAATTCGTTAGGACACAGTATGCCATGTATGGGAATGCGAATACAAGCGTAGGTATGGTATTGCTTGATTAAGTGTTTAATTAATTCTCAATAAATAAAGTAGTAATACTAGTAATACAGCCTAAGGCTAAGAAGGAGTGGACTCGGGCTGGACCAGAAAACTCTGGAAATCCAGTAGGAAGCAACTCAGAATTATATCTGGGGTGTTCACATGTCACTTCGGGGTCAAGGATCTCTTGGCCAAGATGGATATCGGATAGTTTAGACTGTAGAATGTGTGGCGAGGAGGATGAGACTATGGAACACTTATTGTGTGAATGTCATGCCCTTGCCAGACAAAGAATGAACTACTTTGGTAACGGTTACCCGCAACCAAAGGAATTCAAGGTGCTCGCGGTGAACTGCATCATCCGCTTTGTGGAAATGATGGAGCAAGCCTGGAAGCAGGTATAAAGGAGAGGGCAAATGCACAAAAGATCCCACTGGGTCGAAGTGCATCCGTAAGGGCCCTCACCTACATAAGATAAGTAATACAGCCTGTATGGTTTTATACTTTATGAATAAATGAGTATGAGTATGTATTACCTCAAATTGTAACCATACATGGGCCATTCCATGTGATTTCAACAAATTTGAATTAAAAAGTGTTGATTTGAATAAAAAAAATTGTTTAATAAATATGTGTACAAAGCGCGAGAGTTTAAAGTGTTTAATTTAAAAAAAATGAGGATATACTTTATGGTGACATAAGTGCTGTACCAAAACCATTTATTTTTTTTATTTTTTTGTTTCCGAGTTTTACCCATTCGAAGTAAATAGTGGGGTCAAATGCCTGCTTGTATATAATACGCTCTAACTTTTTTTATAGAAACCATAACGAAATAATTGTTGCTGTGTTTGATTAGGTAAGAAATGTGGATGTCATACTGTATGAAAAAAATTATCTGAGTTAACTACAAAAAAAAATGGTGTCCATTTGAAATGTTCAGGTAACTGGTAATTTTTTGCAATTTTAATTCTTTTTTGTCTAAGCCCTGATGCATATTAGGGATAACTTTTTTCAGAAAAATAAAGTACTAGTTTTTTTCATTCTGTAAAATAAATATTATCGTTTTAGAATAATAACTTCTAACAGAAAAATAATAGTGAAAATTGAGAAGTTCGAAAAATGCTTATGTTTGACCCCCAAAAAACCCATGTGGAAGAATGATTAAAAATTTGAATTTATTCAGAAAATATAGTCCATATCTTTGTCAATTAGATTCAGTTTAAAATGTTTTACCCACATAGCTTTTAGTACCATAGTACTAAGATAAACCGATAATGTAAGAAAATTGTAAGTTAGTCCTAACTACCAAAGCGTAATAAATTTTTGAAAAATCGAATAGCAATGTAATGCTTACACTCATTTTGACACATGGAAGAAGCGGGTTACTTGTGACAGTTGTGACGTCACATCAGGAAGACAATGTAGTGATACATTCCGTGCTGAATTATTTTATAAGGAAAAATAAAGTTGGTAGTCAAGAAAAAATATCTTGCAATATCGGTTCGTAGCCCTAACGTACCTCTGGTTACAATTTGAGGTAATATTAAAAATACACGCTGTATATGTATAAGCATAAGTTATGTATTTATTGATGTTTGGTAACTTTGTGAGACAATTAGTATATGTATACTTTTCTTGTTTTACTACAACAGTGGCAAACAATCACAAGTCTTGCCTAATTTATTTATTTATTACAAATATGTTTAAACAGTATTTGAGTGTTACACCATAATCATTATTTAAGAGCTCTTGTCGGTGAAACTAAACTAAACTATTACATACACAAGATAAATATCGGAAGGACAACGTATCACAAAATTCACGGACAGCTACTAGGTTTCCTATCATCCATCATCTCACAAAACCTAAGTCATTCACGGCACACAGCTGCCCATCTCCAAGCAAACAAGTCAAATTGAGGTTCTGTGGTCAAGAGCGCATTGGGTGGTGTAATTGCGCGGAGAAGAGACGAGATTCTGCGCGACACCGTGCCAGCCGCTGGCACCACCAGCAGTGGGCGCGCGCACCCGCGGTCTCCAGTTGACCCTAGGAACATCTGGGACGTATAGATTTACAGTCTACCTTCGAGTTTCATGCAGTCTGAGTCTGACAGAGCGCGCAATATGCGACAGACCATGACCAGTTCTAGTTACACCTTACTTCTAACGAGTTGTATCCAAGAGCTCCAAGTAAAAACTTTGTGGGGTATAAATAGGGGTAATACACATAATCTTATAGGGTTCCGTACCTCAAAAGGAAAAAAAGCGGAACCTTTATAGGATCACTTTGTTGTCCGTCTGTCTGTCTGTCCGTGTGTCAAGACACTTTATCTCAGGAACGCGTAGAGCTATCGAATCGAAATTAAAACCATAAATGACAAATTACATATTATACAACATTATACAATTAACAACTTATTTAATCCTAGCTACCCGCCCCGGCTTCGCACGGGTTTATATGCATGTCTTATACATATAAACCGTCCTCTTGAATCAGTCTATCCATCAAAATCCGTTGCGTAGGTTTAAAGATCCAAGCATACAGGGACAGGCAGACGGCGGGAAGCGACTTTGTTTTATACTATGTAGTGATGAATAGCTGGTTCAGTTCAAGTATGACACTACAATCGTATTTACGTTTATTTAATTTTCGAGCGCTCGAAAGTCAAAAATCGACCAGGGACACGAACGGATGCGATGATTCTAGTGCACGGTGAAAGAGGTCTATCATAGTTTTTCTCCTGTTCATTTTCCGGCAATGATGTTGCCTATCTGAGTAAAGTAATTTATAGTAAACCTAGTCCCGAAATCACGTGGTCTTTACGTAATTATCATTCCGAAATCCACCTTTTCCCTGACCAACTTTTTTAAATGTGTTTGACTATATTATGTGCAAGTACCTCTAAAAATAGTTTGTATTAGGATTTCAACATATGTGTTCTAGTTACATTTTGTGAAAATTGGTTTTGAAAATTTAAAAAAAAACCACTTGCTAAGTAAAACTCAGTTCCCGAATCGTGCGGCTATTTATGACACCACATTTGAATGCGTGGCTAAGCTCACCAGGAGTCTAGAACAGTTTTTAGAATGGTTGAATTCAAATCAAATCAGAACAAACCAGTGAAACTGGATCAATTCTAACTAAGAAATGAAATGTCAATTTGAATGACAACCCTACCACTATATTTTGAAATTCGATAACTCCGAAACGCCGCAATAGTGGAACTTGATTTTATTATCAGTAATAGACCTAGTTAATAGCAATCTTTCGATGCTAGTCACAAGTCGCACTTTTGAGTTTTTTTGGAGGAAAAAAATAAAAACCAAAATCTGAAAAAACATTAATAGCTCGGTAACCAGAGGTGAAATTCCAAAAATAAGAACTAGAAAATATGCGCTAAAATGTTTTTTATCAATATGTATTTATCACAAATAAATATCTTGATCAGATACGCTTATATAATTTATTTTATATTTTTTTTTAAGTCACGGTCACGAAATATAAATATTTTTTTAATAAAAAAAAGTATTTTAAATAGACTTGTGGGTGTTCTAGTCTTGCGTTAAAAATGCATTCCTTGATCGATTTATGCGATAAACAGCAAAGGGAATTTTTTTGAGTTGTATTGAACACTGTGCCATAGTACTTGAGATTATTTGAGTTGGCCGAATTGCATCAAAGTAGTCCGTTCAAAAAGCAACTCTACTGTCCAAGATAGAAGACTCCAATTACAATTACAGATGTATAAAAAATCGGTTAAATACATTAAACTACTTAATCTAAATCAAAGGTACCTACACGGCTGCGTTCCCAGAAGGAGTTAGGCAGAGCACCCAAATGGGGAACTTGCATGAGACTTCAATTTTGAATAAATTGCACTAAATTGATGCGGATATACGTAGAAATATCATACAGAAGAAAAAAAATTAAAATTAAAAGATAGTATTAGTTTTATCTCACGTTAAAACGACGAAAAAAAATATATAATTTTTCCGATAAAATAACAACAATTACACAGAATTTTGAATCAGAAATTTGTTGAGATAATTGCAAATGAATGACTTACTCCATAGTAAACGCGCCGAGAATATATGTTGTGACGTCATAGCATAAGCCAGTTTAATATAGAGCGTTTTCGGGGGATACCGGCGCATGCAGATATCAAATGCATATAACATCAGAATAATAAATCATTAGAAAGTTTTAGTACTAGCTACAGTTGTTTTAATGCTAGATTATACTTTTGATTTTTGTAATAAAATAGAAAGATGCAAGTTCCGTATTTAATTTACATTGTCACTTCTATCAAATGTGGGTTTATAGTTTACAAAACCTATTATTGTTGAAAAAAAAAGATAAGTTCCTAATCACTTACACTAATACCAGATACTAAGCTCATGTAAACCCAGCATTTGACTCTAAGGCCGCTTGTAGACGTCCGTCATTTTCACCGGACAACGGACCGTTTTTTTTGCCGGACTTGCGGTGGTGTATGGCTTACAATGAATGTGTGTACACGCACCGGACACGGATCCGTGTCCGGGTTGTTCGCGGGCTGGGTTTCCGCAACTCGACGTCATAAATGCGCCTATTTTGCGTATGAGTTCTTGCACTGCTCTTATTCGTACCAACCTAGTTCCACCAGGAAGCCTATCAGACTATTTATGTTGCCAACGGCCTCCGGTTGTAACCCCGGTGTTCCAAGGTGATTTGCCCTGTATTCTGCCACCCCAGGACCCCACACTACATGTCAGGATGACGTGGGTGGCTGTCTCTTCCTCTTCCATGCAGGCTCAGCAGAGAGGACTGTCTGTAATAATAGGCTAATAAACTATAAAATTTCACGAGAAGAGCCAGATGACGGGATATCTGGACATCCAGATAAAAGATTTTTTTGGCCCAAGCTGATACGGAGACCTTCGTTCGCTTGGCTTGCTCGTTCAAAAAACAGACAGCAGCGGCAGCGGTAACAGTATCCTGAGGACGTTGGCTGCGAGGCTGGATGCTTCATTATCTAGGCACTGGAACACCCTACATTGTGCAGGACCCTATGCCAGTGGATGGAGCATCTAGCTCTATTAGGATTAAATTAATTTGTAAAACTAACCATAGTTCATAATTCGTGATTGTATACTGACAAGTTATGGACATTAGTCCGAATTAAATAAATAATTGAATTAATTGAATTGAAAAAGGGACTATTCTAACTCAACACCACACGGGGATTTTATGGTTTTACACTAATTCAACAGGTAAGAGGTACTACTGTATTCACGACGTTTCAGTCCATGACGTTACAGATATATGGCCGTGTGTGTACAGCCCCGCTATTCTGTAACTTGTTTTAAGCTCACCTCAACGCTCGCCCACAAATATACCTTGACACCGCGATTCGTAGTAATTAAGTGTAGGTAGAGGTCTAGTTTCGTAACGGGTGACCGACGGGGTGAGCCGCATTAACGCGTAGCGAATAACAGCCCTGATCGAAATAAATATGCTACCCATATCCGTCAGATTGCCAGAGACATTTGGATCCATGATTTTAGGCGGGGCCGGAATTCTATACCTAATATTTGATAAGATAAATATCTCCATTTTGATGTCGATCCAATTTTAAAAGGCATAAATGTGGGGACATCGGCCCTAATTATGACATGAAAGATTAAAATGCTAAATAAGCCAAATGACCTTATAATGTGAATTTGAGTGTAATTTTCGTTTTGATTTGGTATTTTTGTTTACACAAATATACAAGAATATACGAATTTGTTAAATCGGTAGAAACGTGTTCATTGGAATAATAGATTTACCAAAATGCAATCTGTTTTGTATAGTCAAGGAATCAAAAGTTTTGTTACTTTTCGACTTTATTTCAGTGAATGAAAACCTTTTCATTCCGCGACTGTACCTTACTTTATTTTCCCTAAGATCGCAGGTTTAAGATAAGAATGCTAAAATTATTAGGGTATTCCCCGTTAAAGGATAACCGATCTGTTAATTTGAGATTTTCCTTATTATCGGTGTTATGGCCAACATAACCAGTTTCCTTAAATATTAAGGACAACATTAAATATACCCACAGTACTATCAGGTAGTATAATTATTTGAACAAACTTCAGAAAATCCCGTAAACAACATTTATTTTATTTCGCTTCGGCTATAAATACATAATAATATTAAATCAACCACGCAAACTACCATAGCAGATTGCTCTCACTGCGCAGCAAACCGGTAAAAAATGGAGAAACGTTGCCATCGGAGTAACGACGACCACTGTTGTCAAGAGTGTACGACTGCGGAGGTAGAGGATACCTAGGTAAATACAAAACCGATTCAAATTTAATACATTTAGGAATGGAAAGCCAAAGGTCCCGAATTCATCTTAATTAACCATAAGTGCCAGTGAGTTGCCAAAATTAACTCAATAACAAGGGTATTCCTCAATTATTCACCCCTGAGCCTCAAATTGGTTCATATCTTTCACATACCAATCCCATCTTAACACACTCACGCATTCTGACTGGTTACCCCGTCGCGAGTGGAAGCGAGTACGCGAAACAGATCTAGATTTGATTGGGTTCGGAAGCGATGGATGAAAATAGGTCTCCTGGCCAGGGATTACAGGTTAAATCCTTGTGGGCCAATAAGGACGCATTAATTATGCTTGTTGCGACTGACAGGGCGCCTCAGTGGTCGCGACTAGAGGTCTTGATTAAGGCCTTGAGAAAGCGCTTACTTGTTCTTGTAGATCTTACTGAGTGCGGTTGCTAGTTTCAGCGATTTGGAATTAAGCCCCTTTGTATTCATACAACTTCAGAAAACTCTGTTGGCTTGAATTTTTTCTGTCCTTTTTTCATGAACATTAATGTCAAAGAGACATATTGAGACAAACGAACTTTAAAGCCTGAGGCATGTAGGTCAATCACGTAACGCATTGTACGCGCGTCTGACAGTAAAATCACAATCTAACTGTCATTTTTCCATATAAAATTGACATTTAGACCTTACAGACACGCGTAAGAAAAGTTACGTGATCGACCCACTGAACCACACTGGCGCGGCCTGCGCTTGTGGTTCATAGTAAGTAGTATTGACATTAAGCGTTTGTTATTGACCGCCATCGCCACCGCAAGCCGTGTCAGTGTGATTCAAGCATAACGGTATTTTGGTTATAATATGTTCGATGAAAGCCATAAATCGCCATTACTCGCTGGCTCAGTGACGCAAAAAGGATCTAGACTGAAGTTTTGCCGTTTAATCTGCGATTCTGCTTTCATTAAGTCAAGAAAGTAAAATTAGAAATTAGCTTTTAACATTTTTGTGGTATCCTTGACTTATATTATAATTTAACTTAATTCATACGTGATTAAGTCTCAAGAGAATTAAGGAAATGTATGAAAATCGTAAGAGTTTATGTCAGTATATTTCTCATAAATGTATAAATAAATAAACAACCGTGTTCATTGGGGTAGTCGCGTAACGTTCCGAACGCGCGTCGGTACAATTTAACTGTCAATTTTCCACATAAAAAGTGACATTTAGACCTACCTGACGCGCGTACAATGCGTTACGTGATCGACCTGCATAATCCGCCGCTTGCACGTTGGTAAGGGTCCGCTGTATCCTGTTGATGTGCCTGTGTGTGTGTGTGTGTTGTCAACAAGCCCAAAACTACAATCACAAATTCATCATAATCATCATTGTCAGTCCGTAATCGCCCACTGCTGAGCATAGGCCTCACACAAATTGCCAAGGTATAAATATTTTCCTACAATATCGCCTATAGTAGCCCCACACCCCAACATCGCTGTAAAGGTGAGGTTACAATGATAAACATTCCCCTGATGGGTTTACTTGGAAACGCACTTATGTTTACGCCCTTATTAAATGAAGCTCCTATATAACACTTGAAATTATATTCATGTTACTTCAAATTTCTCTTAGACTGCGTTCGTCTCTAATTTCTGAGACTGTATCCGACTTCACTAGTTATTACGACTTATTTGAGTCATACACAGAGGCCCTAGCACACTAGGTTTTATCGCCACATAAAACGTTGCATAAAACCTAGTGTGCTAGGGCCTCAGATGTAGGTTCGAGTGTTTCCTGTGGACATTGTCAAAGTTAAGGGCTAACTATAAAACCAAATTATTGGTTGGACTCTTAATCCGCATAAATTGTTTGCCGCTTTGCTTAGTTTGGAACCAGCTGGTCGATCACGTAGGTATTTTATATCACGCAAGAGTTAACTTGAGACTTGTTCATACGAACGAGGTCTCATGGTATTTCTTGCGGGTTATACGCGCGTCAAGTAAAATTACAGTTGAGTTGTTTTTAGGGTTCCGTAGCCAAATGGCAAAAAACGGATCCCTAATAGATTCGTCATGTCCGTCCGTCTGTCTGTCTGTCTGTCCGTCCGTATGTCACAGCCACTTTTTTCCGAAACTATAAGAGCTATACTATTGAAACTTGGTAAGTAGATGTATACTGTGAACCGCATTAAGATTTTTACACAAAAATCGAAAAAAAACATTAAGTTTTAGGGATACTCAGAACTGAATGTCAAAAAAAATTTTTTCATCAAACCGTGTGGGATATTTATGGATAGGTCTTCAAAAATGATATTGAGGTTTTTAACATCATTTTTTTCTAAACTGAATAGTTTGCGCGAGAGACACTTCCAAAGTGGTAAAATGTATGTCCCCCCCCCCTGTAACTTCTAAAATAAGAAAATGATAAAACTAAAAAAAATATATGATGTACATAAACTTTCACCGAAAATTGGTTTGAACGAGATCTAATTAGTAGTTTTTTTTTAATACGTCATAAATCGTAAACCGCAATTTATTACACGGAACCCTTCATGTGCGAGTCCGACTCGCACTTAGCCGCTTTTTGTTTTTAGTTTTTTGATGCGGTTTTTTGATGACTTGTGTGGTGCTGCGAGGCGTAGCATGTCAGGCTACTGTTAGAACGCTTAATGTCGGTGTAACCTGTGTTTCACTCCTAAGCAACGCCATGCTTAAGTTTTGGGCGAATTCAGACGCGGGGCCAGCACCGCCGGCCGCCCCACTACTTTGTCTCATCATCATTGTCTATAAACACCTAAAACGGCACAAACACTACACTTCATGCTCTCAAAATAAATAGGTATCGGATTAGTTATAACAGATAGCGTTTAAACACTCCTGTCAAAAGGGACTTTTATTGTCTTGGTAAATATACTTGAATGATTACCTACAATCACTCGAACAGTCAACGATAACCAAAGCCAACTAAGGCCGTGGATAATAGTAACTTACGTCAAAATATGATTGTATGAGACGTTTTGCAGTTCTCTTGGAGATGACAGCCGGTAGTCGAAATCATAATTATCATTTTAATTCTGGCAAAAAGGCCCACAAGGTACTATTCTCACCGCCTAAGTGCATTTTACAAGTTGCCTAAGGAAATTGAACCTTTAATACAGACGTTACATTTGATATTTGAAAAGATTTGCGGCCAGTAGGCTCCTCGTGGACGTGGATAGCTGCGCTCGGCTGTCGTCACATCTGACCAGATCCGTCCGGCTTTTGCCTACCTGCACTCTATTAAAACGCGGTCGGCTGCCGCCGGGTGCTCCCGCATCTGTTGCGATGCGGGAAGAATTCCCATTCGGTAGAAACGCAGCTCCAGCTACACAGCTACTCTGGTGGAAAGTGAAACAGTAGTCAAATGCTTATCTTAGGCCATGTGAAATTCAATCATATATCAATAATTTCATTAACGAATTTAACAGTGAAAAACATTGCTCAAGTTATCTATAGGATTTTGCACATTAAATCTAAAAATTCGGAGCTGCTGCTGTTTACGGCTGAAATAATTCACTAGAACTAGATACTAATCCCTGTCATTAAAACACATTAGTTTAATACAAAAAATACGAATATTTTTATCTTATATACCTAATGTTATTTATGAATGTTAAGTGTCAGGATTAATTATTATCTGCCAAGAGTGCCGAGGATCGAGTGTCACTTTTCATATCACTTCTTTGCATAATATCATGTTATGCATTATGTGTAGTGATCATGTTATTGTGCCGCAGAAAGAGTACTGATAAATTAATTGCTGCCTAGCCCATGTCGCAGACCTCATCTAGCGCCACCCCTGCAAGTCAGGCCAGCGGCAACGTCGCCAGAGGTTTTATACAGTGTCCCCAGTGCTATTAAACCCGTTTTTACGCCCATACAAGCCAATTCTCACCAGTTTGCCTAACATTTTTTTTAGGCAAGCCTGTATAGTGGCAGATCACCCATACAAGCCGATTCCCACCGGTTTGCCTAAAATTTATTTTCAGGCAAGCCGGACCCTAAACTCCTTCAAAACTTTTTTGTTCCGGGTTTCCCATCGAAATTTTTTACGCGCTGCCACTGCTTCCCAATACTACATACTTAATTATAGGGCACCATGAGCTGTGCCTGAGTTGCCTGACTCGATCCAGCAGTGAGGCGATTTTTTTGCGGATTATAGCCTGGAACCCGTCTGTTCGGGCATCCGCAAACATAACACGTAGCTACAATCTGTGCACCTAAGCAACCCTATTAACATCCTGAATGCTTTGTTGTTGTAGTGTATGCGTAGGGCATTATAAGCACATTTTGTATACCAGAGGGGTAATCACGTAACGTTCCGAACGCGCGTCGGTACAATTTAACCGTCAATTTTCCATATAGAAAGTGACATTTAGACTTAGTACCTGACGCGCGTACAATGCGTTACGTGATCGACCTACTGGCCCACAGGCCATAAAGGGTCTGCAACGCGCTTGCGATTTCTCTATACGAGCATCAAGCATTTTGAAGCTGCTCGTCTCGTCGACCTTGATGAGAGACGTCAAGCACGAAAATTGCGCCCAAAGCCCAACTACAATTATACGTACAATAGCTCTGGTCAGCTTTACTGTGCCTCATGCGACCGAGTGTTTAAGAGTAAGTTCGGCTTCGCAAGCCATATCAGGGCTCACGCCCGCAACTAGCTAGGATCGCCATCGCCGGCCACGGCGTAGATAGCTATAAAAATAAATGATTAGGCTACGCTGTATGTTTACCATCAAGCAGTATGTTGTTGTGGACCGGCCATTGTGGCACTCTGAGGGATGCCTATGTCCAGCAGTGGACGTCTTTCGGTTGATATGATGATGATGATGATGAGTATGTTGTTTACCACCGTAGTGGAATAATAGTTATTTGTTATACAAGGGTGCAAAGTTGTATTTTAACCGCGAGTGTGGAATTGAAACACGAGCTAGCGAATGGATTCTAGGGTTGAACCACGAGCTAGCGAATGGATTCTATTTTATGGTTGAACCACGAGCGAAGCGAGTGGTTCAAAAATAGAATCCTGAGCGAAGCGAGTGGTTCAAAAATAGAATCCTGAGCGTAGCGAGTGTTGCAACACACGAGACGTCAAAATAACTTGCACCCGTGTGTAACACAAATCTTTTCACCTCACTAAAGCGAGGAAAAAAAACAAAAGATACAAAAAAGTAAAGTAACGAAAAAAATTTAAAAAAAATATTACAAAGGGGGAAAAAAACATTAAAAATGAGAAAAAAAAAATTAAAAACATGAAAAAAGAAACAAAATATTACAAAATTAAAAAAAAAAACATTTAATAAAGAGGAAAAGAGAAAAAACATTGAGAAACAAAAAAAATAACATTAAAATAAAGAAAATATTTTTTCCACTTAAAAATAAATATTTTTTTTATTTTTTTTTCATTTTGATTAATTTTTGTGGTTTTTCCACTTTTTTTTTTGTTTTTTTTTAAGTTTTTTTTCTTTTTTTATCTTTTTTTTACGTTTTTTCTCTTATTTTAATGTTTTTTGTAACTTTTTTTCTTTTATTATGTTTTTGTCTCTATTTTATTGCTTTGTTTTTCTTTTTTCAATGATTTTTGCTTTTTTCTCCTTTTTATAGATGTTTTGTTTCTTTTTGAATGTTTTTTTTCTTTTTTTATGTTTTTTTGGCCTTTTTTCTCTTTTTAATACGTTTTTTTCCTTTTTTTTAATGTTTAACTTTTAAAAAAGGCAAAAATAATTTCAAAAAACATTAAAAAAGACTGATAAAAGAAAAACGAAGCAATAAAATAGAGACAAAAACATATAAAAAAGAAAAATGTTACAAAAAACATAACATTAAGAAAATAAACGTAAAAAAATACAAAAAACAAAAAAAACATGTAAAAAGAAAAAAGTTACAAAAAACATTATATTAAGAGAAAAAAAGTAAAAAAAGACAAAAAAACAAAAAAAAAAACATGTAAAAAGAGTGGAAAAAAAATTTAAAATAATGGAAAAAGAAAAAAACCTTGAAAAACACATATAAATCAACAATAAATAAAAAAAACATTAAAATATGACAAAAACCTTGAATAAACACATTTAAATCAATAAAATATAAAAAAAAAACATTAAAATGTAGACGAAAACATCAAAAAAATACATAGGATTTCAAAAACATTAAAAAAAGAAGAAAAAAATTAAAAAAAAAGGAAAAAAACGTATAAAAAGACCAAAAATACATTAAAAAGAGAAAAAAAATACAGCTAAACATTCAAAAAGAAACAAAACATTTAAAAAGAGAAACAACATTTTTAAAAAGGAGAAAAAGAAAAAAAGATTTATAAAACAAAAAAACATTTAAAAAAGAAAAAAAGAATTAAAAACATTTAAAAAAAGAATAAAACATTCAAAAAAAGGTACCTAAATAAAATAAATCTGATGGGCGAAAAATGTCCTGTCTGGACTGGCCTTTACATGTTATTATGTTTAAGAAAGTAACTAATAACACGTTCGGATTTCAAATATTCTTTGCACTCTTGTGGATAAAATGCAGTTTTGCTATCTGTTTTTAAAGAATAAAAATGGGCTTTCCGAGCTAGTGAGGTGAAAAATATTTGAGGGATTAATTGCATGAACAGCTAACTATCATCAATGTTTCCATTATCGCTTATCTTTGGAGTTCGTTAATGTGCAATTAACATGCTAACACACGTTATTAGTGTATCGACTAGACACATTAACTGGATAATTCAGCACACATTTCAAGTTGATACGACAGCCACGTAAAACGACTTAAAAATGGTCTAGTTAGATACTCTTCACGGCCAATATTGTAGAATGTCTCTATAGATGAAATTCAAATTTAATGATGACCTGCTAACCCTGATATATATTTTTATTTTTTATGATCTGTGTATAGTATAATTGTATGATCCAAGTTGGTTGAATAAATAAATGAGTTATTATTATTATAGTATAAATGAATTATTATTATTATAGTAAAAAAAAAACCTCAGGTACCACTCAAAGCCACGACAAAAATATTACATTCCTGTATTTTACCAGTTATGACATATGGGTGTCAAACTTGGAACTTAACAAAAGAAAATACGCGCAAACTTGAGACCACCTGTCAACATAGTATGGAGCGAAGCATGCTCAACGTCAAGCTAAAAGACAAAATAAGACTTGAATCTCTACGAAGTTAAACCAAAATGAAAGATGTGACATATTGTATAAGGATATTATAATTTACTTAAGTTTAAACCGACTTCAATTCATTACTGCGCTAAGCCACATAGTACAAGAAAATTTCTACATTTACTTTCCATTTACCACATGAACTGCTTTCCGAGAGCAAATGCGTTGATTATTACAGAAAAAACCCAAGTTGCTTTATGTGGGCTGATAATATTTGAGGAGTTCCGTCGATTCCTCAAGTACATATCTCAGAATTAACACTTCACTAGTTGCTACTTCAACGGAATCATGTCAGAATCTTTGACGTACTTTACATCTTTGAGGAGTTCCATAAGTCATCATCAGTTCCACTTCACCAAAATTACGATTTTCGAGGGCAAATACACGAGTTATATGGAAAATGCCGAAATCACTACAATCGTGCCTATAAAACTTGAGAGTTGCCCTCAATTTCCCTGGGACCCTACCATCAGATCCTAAATTACGGACACTTGTGACTCCAGAAGAATCACAAGCGCGTTGCCGACCCGTTATTCACTTGATTTATTCATGTTTTGTAAGATTGTTAAATAAAGGCTATTAAATTAAAATAAATGTTATGTAGTCAAATCGTAAAGCATAAAAAATGTCTAAGAACAATCCGTCCAGGTTGTACAATGAATGACAATAATATATCATTTTATTATCACCTGCAAAGTACTTTAAATTCGATTACAGGCCACTTACCTACATTGATAATCGTAGACCGATTTTGATGTGAATAAAAACACCTTTTTTTCTTGAAAGGTGACTTGAGAGAGGTAGGGCACAGCGGAATGTCATCTCGCTCGTATGTGGAGCAGCCCAACTGGGGAAGTACCTTACAGAAGACCGCAGCCATAATAGCACTACTGCTTTGTAGTGGTGTTGCTATATTATTGCATGCTATGAAGCATGTATTGTTCCTGGTGGTGAGTAAGGTCGCCAGAGCTCCCTAGGATGCGCTGTGTTGGGAGTCATGGGAGTGAGGGACCTGCATGTCTCTATCTGCCAACACAGCAAATCCTCAAGTGAATAAAGTGTCGGCAACGCACTTGTGATTCTTCTGGAGTCACAAGTGTCCAAAGGCCTGCTTAACATCAGGCGGACCGTAAGCTTGTTTCCCACCGTAGTTCAATAAAAAAAAACAAATCTTGATCGAGTGTGTTTGTCATTGCAACCGCTCGTCATACAAGTGCTTACATACATACATACATACCTACTTAAAAACAAACACACTCACAGGTAGGTACGTTGCATGAAGAATGAGTAACTGCAAACTAACATTTTGAGAAACCTTTGTCATTGCAATCGCTCGTCATACAAGTGCTTACATACATACATACATACTTACTTAAAAACAAAGGTTTCTCAAAATGTTAATTTGCAGTTACTCATTCTTCATGCAACGTACCTTTCTAGTTGTTTAGCAGTTATGACGATCCATGTGCTTGCACATTTTAGAACCTAATACATTCAACAAGCAAGACCTTTAAGGGGATCCCATACGCCAATGACCTTCGATCTGAATTTCTTAGTTATCCAATGTTTTTGGTAGCTTATCAGTTATCATATTTACAACAACAGCTTTAAGCAATATAGTAGCCCATATTTACTTCAAACATCACTGTCTTCGAGATATTTGGCATCAAAGTTGAACAATTTTAGACCAAAAAACAGGTTTTCTGGCCATAACTTTTGTGTTAATTAGTTTAAAACGAAAACCGTACACACGTTTATAAAGACATCAGAGACGAACCTAAATATGTAGATTTTGTATAGGTTAGATCTTTTACAGCAATCTTATAACAAAAAATGTGTTTTTTAGACAATGATTTAAAAAATCATAAAAAAATAACTATTCATTTCTTTCAAAATATGGTAGACCGAAGTGGAGATTAAAGATTGAAGAATGGATAACCGTAAGCCTTAAAATTCTATCTGTAGTGCAAAAGTATTTGTATCAATTCAAAACTAGTCAAAAATCGATGAAAACCTCGGGTAGTCCCTTAAGGGTAATCACGTAACGTTCCGAACGCGCGTCGGTACAATTTAACTGTCAATTTTCTATATGAAAAGTGACATTTAGACCTACCCGACGTTCGTACAATGCGTTTCGTGATCGACCTGCTTAATACAATTGAGTCTTTGTGCATACTTGTGCATTTGGCTGCAACCTCTTTCTTTCAATTCGACATAGGTACTGTGCCCCCGTTACGAAGAAGGGCGCTTGTCACATGATGTCGAAAACGAGAAAATAAATGTTAAAGTTAATCAATGGTTAAAAATCTGCTGTGTCCAAATGAAAAGAGATAGTGACGTTCTGTAAAAGGCGCTAGTTAGGCAAATACTTTGCGCACATTAACGTTTTTTAATCCTACTATATAATATTATAAATGTGAAAGTTTGGATGTTTGGATGTTTGGATGTCTGGATGTTTGTTACTCGATCATGCAAAAACGGCTGAACGGATATTGCTGAAACTAGGTATAGAGATAGTTTATAACCCGAATTAACACATAGGCTAAATTTTATCTCGAATTGTTTCGCTACTTTTCGCCGAATATAAATTTTGGGTAATAATTTCATATTAATTTCATGATTTTGAAGTTTATTTAGATATTTACGCCATTTTAGGTGTTAAGTTACTATAAATAAGCAGTATAATGGCTTAAAACGAAATAATTACAAATGTAATGCACATTGACGTATATTTTGGCATATCGAAGTTTTTGTATCTCAAAGACAAAGTGGCGTATCCATTGAAATATTTATACTATTTAAGAACACGCGACTCATATGTTAAGAAATATAATCGCGTGCAGAATATAATCGATTTGTGTTATTTTGACACAAAAAGGCGCAGTTCTTATGGAATGTTTCTAAATGAAATGTCAGCTGCCAGCACTCAAGTCTTTTTACAGACCGGCAATGAGGTTCGCGTATAATTATCTTTTTCTGTCGCTCAAATAAGAGCGGTAGAGATGGAGATATACAAGTATCGAGGATGTATTCACAAAGCTTCCCAACAATAATTTATCGACGCATGGCTAGCGCACGTGATGGTGCGTGACTTATGAAGTCGTCACTTTTTAACTGCTCTAATTAGAAAGAGACGGGTAGCCTATTTCGCTCGCTGTTATGTTCTCAGTGCTAACCGTGCAAACGAACTACCTATTTATGTCGAAGTTCAAAGTTTGTATATCTCCCTCTCTATCACTCGAATACGCAAGTGCAATAAAGACGGAGGTACCTACACGAACGAACGATATTGTATTGGAGTTACATACTATGAGTGTAACCTCCATCCTCCATCGACCACACATAATAGTTGTTCACTTCATTCATGACTTCAACAGCACGCCCACTATCTGGCCTATTAACGAACTGCTGAGTCACCCATCGAGCCTCGGGCGCGGTGCGACGAAGATGTTCAGCGGCAGGCAAGTGTGAGGGCTAAAGAAAGGTCGGAGCAGCGCCAGCACCGAATTCAACAGCACGCCCACTATCTGGCCTCTCAACGAACTGCTGAGTCACCGAGCCAGTCTCAGGCGCGGCGTGAAGAACAAGCACAGCGGCAGGCAAATGTGAGGGCTGAAGAAACTTCGGAGCAGCACCAACACCGACTTCAACAGCATGCCCACTATCTGGCCTCCCAGCGAGCTTCTGAGACTGCGGAGCAAGCGGAAGCTAGAAGACGAATTAGGTCCCAACTTCCTTCCTGTAGCCAATGAACAGCCACAGTTTTTGCAGGTTTACTTTTTAGGTGACGGGGAAGCGCAACTTGATCAACGGTCTTCCATCGTACAAGGCGTTCAGAGACCAGTACTACAAACAATTCAAAGAGTTCTGGAGGACAGTAACGTGCTAATACATGAATTTAGAAGCGTTTTGAAGAACATGACTGACGAAACGTTTATGGTAGTGATCCACCCTGACTGCGTGCCCCTTGGGCAGCACGAGCGGCGCTACAACGCGCCCACCACCAGCGAGGTGGCGGCCGTGGTCGTTGGCTCGGAGCCCACCGCCGGCAGTGACATCGTGCTGCGCGCGCGCGAAGGCCGGCTCTGCCGCATCGCCGACACTCACAGGTTCCTAGATGCACTCCAGTATCCAGTCATATTCCGGAAAAGCCAGGAAAAAATTTCAAAATGATACCCTTTTGAAATACCTCAGGTGAATCCACAGACTACGCAACCAAACAAAAACGTTTCCTGTATGAATTTCTATACATACAACCTTATGGTGCGTATAGCAACGGGTTCAATCTGTTGTTACGCTGCAAGCAACTTCTGCACCAGTTTTTAGTCCATATGTATGTTAAGCTTGAAAGCGAACGCCTTAGGTACATATCACTAAACCAACGCAAGTTGCGAGCAGAAAATTACATTCACTTACAAGATGCTGTAAGGAATGACGCGCAAGTTAACGCCAACGATGTGGGGCAGATAGTGATACTGCCCTCCTCCGTCGTGAATAGCCCGAGATACCTCCACGAGTACACGCAAGCTGCGTTCGCGTATGTTCGGAGCTACGGCCGTCCGGATCTGTTCATCACGCTTACATGCAACACGGCATGGCCGGATATTACCAATCAATGAACTAATGCCTGGATACATAGCTACTGAGAGGCACGACCTCATTGCATGGTTTTTTTTTAAATTAAAATACAGAAGTTGGTCGCCCTGTTAAGAGTGCTCTTCAAAAAAGCGCTCGCTCAGAATTCGGTATTTTGACACGCGTAGTGCGTTTGTGTGTGTAAATACTACTACCACCCACACAAACGTACCTAACCCCCACATGCACAGCGAGATCGCACCAGCCGCGGGTGCCGTCCCTTTCTAGCTATATGTAAGTGCGATCGGGATAGAACTAACCGCGGAGCTTGCCGATGCAAATAGCTGTATAGCGCACCGTTGAAATTCACTCCGTGACCGATATTAATACTTGCACTAAAAAGTGGTAAGTATTACTTCGCTAACATGATGTTCTAGAACATCATGTTAGCGAAGTTAGATAACTTGAATAAAGTAAGTATTTGATTTTTGAGCACAAGTTTTCTATTTGTATTAAAATACTATGATATTACAAAGTATATTTAGTTTCGTTTTTTTAGTATAAAATAAACTAACGAGTTTTAAAGTTGTCAGTAATAAGAATAATAATTTGTTTTACGGATATTAATAGTTTGCATGTTATCTGAGTCTTATTTATATATAGTTATGTAATGAAATTATACCAGTAGACCCACCACTAGGAAATTACTGGGTACTTACGTATTCATTTCTTGAAAAAAATTTTTTTTGTTATGGACAGTAAAAAAAAATGTCCGTTTCTTACCAAAGGAACTGAAAATTATAAATTATGCAAACACAGCTTTTTATCTAGAATACAATTAATTAATGCGTGACTTTATTCAAAAGCCTAAAACCTCAGATGATAAAAAGGAATTGATATGAAACGGGGGCTTGGCGCGTGTCGGTGCGACATGGTCAAATGGGCATGTCACTGCCCACCGCATGTTAGTCGCAATTTGCCGTGAATTTCTATTTACTTAACGTAATAATTGTTAGTTTAACTATAGACGATGCACATACACGAAGCTGAATTTATTTCTCCATTTTATTATCTACGGTATTTTAAAAAACAAATTGTATGTAAAAATCCCTTGACATGTTGTAATAATTTTAAGTCTTAAGTATATTTAATAGAACCTGAGTGTTTCTAGTGTTGTAGCTGATGACTGACGATGCAAAAGTGGTTCGATGAATCCTATTTGAATAAATAAATTCTTTCTTTCTTTCTTTCTTTCTTTCTTTTGAAATGTTTTTCCACGTTTACTCAAAATGCCGAATTGTAGCGTGGTTACATGCAAAAATAGGAATGAAACTAAAACCTACATGAATGGTGGAGTCACGCACCACATGTTAGTATTAGTATTTTCACTTAAGTCAGTAAAAACTAATATTTTAACAAATAAACGCAACTCCAGTGTGAGAACCTGGAGTTATTCGCATGGGACCGCAGATGGTGACCGCCGTGGAGTTTTTTACAAGCTTTTATTTAGCTCACCCCGTTTGTTTTATTCTTTCTTGGGTCAAATTTAGTAATTGAAATTTCACCCTCTTCCTGTCAACCGATTGATCTGAAAATTTGCATGCATATGTATATCGCATGGTAATGCAATATTATGATGACATGGAGCTAATCTGATGCTGGAGCTGGAAGGTGGCCTTAGGAACTCCTCAAGAAAAACGACACAACCCCATCGAGTTTGGGCTCGTTAGAATCGTCTCAATGCGTAGTTGATGACGGTATGCAGAAAAGTACAGACGGTATTAAAAGCTTGTACCAAAAATTTTATTTTTGACAGAGACTTATTTAGGGGAAGGTGAGGGAATACGATCCCTGGAGGTCAAATGATCCCCCGCCGTAAGTACCGTACTAGGCTACAGGGGGCTCCTATACAACAAACGTGATTTTTTGCCGTTTTTAGATATAGATAATGGTACGAAATCCTTCGTGTGCGAGTCCGACTCGCACTTTTTTTTTTTACATTTATTTCGAAATAAAGAGTGATACTCGGAAATGTTGAAGGGAAGGTCAATCGTCGAATCTGACTCGGCCGAGTCGGATTCGACGAGGCAGCATTCGGGAAGCTACGGCACATCTTTTCGTCCAATATTCCGCAGTGTCTCAAGAAGAGAGTCTTTGACCAGTGTGTGTTGCCAGTGAGAAATATGGCACGGAAACGTGGTCGCTTACTATAGGCCTCATAAGAAGGCTTTAAAGTCACTCAAAGGGCAATGGAGAGGGCTATGCTGGGAGTTTCTCTGCGCGATCGCATCAGAAATGAGGCTATCCGCAGCAGAACCAAGGTAACCGATATAGCCATCCGAATTGCTAAACTTAAGTGGCAGTGGGCGGGGCACATTGCACGTAGAACCGATGGCCGTTGGGGCGGAAAGGTTCTCAGCAGGAAGGCGCAGCGTGGGTAGGCCCCCCGCAAGGTGGACAGATGACCTAGTAAAGGTCGCGGGAGTCCGCTGGATGCGGGTGGCGCAGGACCGGCCATTGTGGCACTCTTTGGGGGAGGCCTTTGTCCAGCAGTGGATGTCTTTCGGCTGATATGATGATGATGATGGCTCGGAAATGTAATAAAACCACGTTAAAATCTTTCTTTCCAGTGTTAACCCCCGGTTTGTGTTATTATTATATATAAACGAAAATAATAACTAAATGCAAGGTAGGATCGTGCTGTACTTAACAAACGCCATATAAGCTTGTTTTTTAAAAAGTTTTTTATTCATCTTGTTATTTTCAATAACCCTGCATATTATGTCGCTGGTTCGTGGGTACTTGTACAGACAAATCACACAAACCCAAACAAGATAGGTTTATCTATTTTAGTTTAGGAGTTCCCATGACCATCTTCCATCATCAGATCCTGGAAATCATCCATCACCTAAGTGTTTACCAAGACAAAACAGATGAGCCCAAACTAGATGGGTTTATCTAGTTTAGTTTAGGAGTTCCATGACCACCTTCCAGCTCCATCATCAGACTCTGGAAATCATCCAGCACCAAAGTTTTAATGTATAATTAAAAAATAAATGAGCCCAAATTCGATGGCTTTATCTTGTTGAGTTTAGGAGTTGCATGACCACCTTCCGACTCCATCATCAGACCAGCTCTATGATATTATGACATTGTCACCGAAGATACGCAATTGTACCTAATTTGAAGATTTCGCCCAAACTTACATACATACATACATACTAACTAATCGTGATGGCCGTTGGGGCGGGGAGGTTCTCGAGAGGCGACTACGTACCGGAAACTGCAGCGGACCCTCCACAAGGTGGACTGATAGTAACAAGTAAATAAATTAAATCTATCAAGTATCACGATCACTCGTACAATAATAATTGACTATAGAACGCGTAGTTTAGACAAAAGGATCCAACCCACAAGACATCACCATTGAAATGCATGACTTTTGTTTTAGGTAGAAGGTTCAATTTTAAATGTTACGTATCCTGTGGGTTTGAGCCTTTTCGCTACACTACGTCATATTTGGCAGCTATGCAATTCATAACTTGTCTCGATTAGCCTCACGAATGTATCCCCAGTATAGTTTGACCCCGAGGTTGGTAACAACTATGCCTAGTCGGAGATCAAAATAATATTATTTTATCTGAAGAGTGGCCGGTTAGCTTCGTGAATAGCCACAAATAAACAGAGTACACGTCTGTCTCGGAGGGCTATTCAGCCGGTACTGAGATAAATTCCCGCGCGACGGTAAATTTATACTAGTTTTGAATAATTATTTATAAATATAAATTTTGACAAAAGTTATATTTTTTGGACTTGATCTTGTTGGTACAAGCATGAACTTTATTGTTGTGTAAGATTCAATTCACAAATAATTCTACAATAATGAGAAAATCCTTGAGTTTTCAGTACGATTTTGTTGACAAATATGGTGTAATTGAGAACAGTTTACATATATATACGTGCAGAATAAGGAAAATTCGAGGCGGCTAGGCGCAATGGCAACATATTACGCTAGTGAAAATAGAATAAAACAAGTAGGTTCTCATATAACATCATGGAGTATTAGGGGCTCAAACTTATGACTCTGCGGTCTCTTCAGAAAACTACTGTCGGTAATCGGGTATTTTCGGTTAAAGTATTCAGTTCTTCGTAAATTGGAGGCGGCTAGGACCAATACGAGGAGTTTACCTATGCAAATAAGTAATCAGGGTCTAGAAAAAGCTCTCCGTTTCTTAGAATTACAACGTCAAAAATCCGTCATTCTCGCTTATTCCTGACCAAAAAACGAGCGCCCTCTTAAGTAAAGGTAAAATATTTGGAGAATCGCAGTGCTTAAAATGAAGTATATTACTATTGCGAAAGGCGACAGATTCTAAGTGGACTGTATCAAAATCGAGTCCTTGCGCGGTCGCCGTGATATTGCAGAATGAATGTTAAAGTTTGGGTAGATTGCGTATTGGCTTACCTGGACGTCTTGAATGCCAGGCTCAGCATCCGATGAAGGCACTATAGAGTGGCAAAAGCGAAGGTTGCCCCATGTACTTACACCTTTTATTGTGGCTAAAGGAGAAATTGCGTCCCTCTCAAATCGATGACGTAATTAGTGCGGAAATTCCTGATGTCAATGTTGACAAAAAACTACACGACACTGTCGTCAAAAACATGATCCACGGTCCATGCGGTGCACTAGATATGTCACCTCCGTGCATGAAGGATGGGAAGTGTACAAAGAAGTACCCCCGAGCGTTACTAAAGGACACGCAGACGAGTGAAAATGGGTATCCACTGTACCGGCGAAGAGCACCTGACGATGGAGGACGCACTGTTACTACTAGAATTCGCGGTGCAGAAAGCCTCATACTGTTGGATAACCGGTGGATTGTGCCATATTCTCCGCTTCTGATCAAAATGTTCGATGGCCATATTAATGTAAAATTTTGAAGTTCAAGGCAGGCCATCAAATACATATGAAAATAAACATCAAATACATATGAAAACAACAAGGGCAACGATCAGGCGGTCTTCAACGTTAGGCAAGCTGGTGATGTAAATATCGACCCCAGGGATGAGGTGCAAACGTTTAGGGCGGGCCGATACGTCAGCAGCAATGAAGCGGCGTGGCGAATCTTTGGCTGGCGAAACATTGTATGTCCACGGGTGGCACATCAATCGATAGGCCTTTTAAAATAAGTATAAGGCTTCTTAGCAATTTTTTTGATTAAGTGAATATAGTCGGAGATAATCACCCCGAAAGTCATAAAAATTGTGTCCCCCCCTCTAATTTCCAAACGGTGAATAAAAAAAAATTAAAAGTAATTATAGACATAGCGCTTATTAAATTCTTTTACCGAAAAGTATTTTGAACAAGATCGGTTAAAAGGTTTTCGAAATATTGCTGAAAAACTGCCTTCCCTGCGGAAAAGGACGTAAGTGTCGTAAGATTTCTGTGACGATACGACCTTTTTAATAGGCACGGAACCTTTCGTTGTGCGTGGTTCGACACGCACTTGGCCGATTTTTTTTATTTTATCATCGCTGCCTTTAATGTTAGTGGATTATAGAAGAATACAGTAAATATGATTTAACAAAAACGACGAAACCGTATCCCAAATACATACTTAAAGATTGCTGCTTGCATGTTTATTCGTAGGCTTTATATTCGTGTGTAAGCCTATACAAAAACAGGTTACCCCTCCTTTTTTTCTAACCACAATACCATAATAACCCGTCAACTGGATCACCGCCAATTTGCAAGATAAATAAGGTTCACAAATGGTCAGTTAATACCTAGAGTTGTCGATTGTACGTATTCAACGCGAACGAAGTCGCGGGTAAAAGCTAGTTTTTCTATAATTTATTCTTATATATTTTAATTTACGTGTTTTTCCTTTTCACCTTGGTAAAAAAATGATTGGAAAATACTAGTATACTTAGGAGAAAAGGCACTAGTTACCATTTACGTCCTTTTAACTAAGCCCAATTAGAATGCTGCCATTCATTTAAGTCTATAACATGTAACTCGAACTATGACTAAGTATATCTCGTTTATCTATAGTTTTTAATGAATGCTAAATGAGGTAATAATTCAATACAACAGGGATTAAATTATAAAACCACATTTGGTAAAATATAGTTAGACATAATTAAATCAACGTATGCACATAACAAAAACTTAATACTTAAATATTTATGTACTTAAACTGCCGACGCACTCTAGAGAATAATATTTCACACATGTTTTGAGTGGCTAAAATTTATTACCATACAAACTTAACTAGTTATTGTAATTTTAAATAAGCAAATGATATTTTACTCAAAATTAAACCTTATTACGAAGCAATAACGGACTTCATAACGTCCACATCTTGTGGAGCAATCGCAATCTTGATTTGTGAAGCCTATGGCTTGGCGACATAAACAGTACCGACACTAGGAATATGATCCATAAAAAGACAAATTTAATATTGCTGTCAAATCTGAGATAAGCGTATGATTATTTAAATCAAAATAAACCTTATCACTATGACGATACGAAGGTGGTCGAATTGGTATATTTTGCATAAGACGGCAGAAAGTGCTGGTCAAACACTGTTCGTTGATGATGCCGCAAAGTGCCGCGTGAGATTGTTTTGTACAAATTTAATTATGGTATTGTATTGGTCGTATTTAATGAAGAGAATAGAGTCTAAAATAGATTATGCAACTAATTTCAGGCGTGAGCTTAAGGGGGGGCCGGGGAAGCTTTCTGTTACTCGTAAGGCAGGATGCTGGACATTCAAATCTCGGAGCTTGAAGGTGGTGGTCGAGTTCTCCTGGTTGGGCTAGGTTACGATCTAGGTTACCTAAGGTTGTGCCTGGACATTGATTGAGCTAGTATACTTTTGTACTGGTTTAGTCTTTGATCGGACACAATAAAGGCAACGTAAATGGGGATTTCAATGTGTAAATTTGTAGTGTATCTACGTACATAATTTGGTGATTTAAACTCAATTAAATAATGTAGATTTTGAAGTTTAGAGAAGTTGATTCATTCGTGAATCTCTTGCAGTTAATATTTGTGTTCAAATAACAGTGTTTAAAAGTGATTAATTTTGACTAGAGTTACTTGGTTTAAAGTATAATAGTTTGATGGAGCTTCCTTTAATTTAAATTAGTGTTTTAATGGGGTTAGTCAGCTAGGAGAACCTTGACTGATACTTTCAATCCATTCGTTCTTTAGCTATATTTTGGATTGACATTGAAACTGGATCGAGCCTAAATTCGTAACGTAAACATTCATAGATACTTTATTGTGAAGGCGAGAAGGTTCAATATTGTGTGATTATTTTACATAGCATTGAACTATTTCGAGTCTTATTAGATTTTGAGTTCATTTTGGAAAGTTTAATTAATATTTCGACCAGATCAATGCCTAAATTGGATGTCAATTTAACAAAGCGCACGCCACCTAACGGTGTCAAAGGCAGACGCTTTGGGATCCTGTTAGAAGTAGGCCAGGCTCAGAGATACCTGGGCACCGTCTCCTTTATTTGCATAGATGGTGTAGCCTATCATAAATGGGCCTCTTCCTTGGCTTAAGGTTTGCCGCAGGACTGAAGCGAGAGGTCGCAATTTAAAATAAGTCGACCGCTTGAATTTATTCACTCGTTAAGGTTTTGTGTGTGCTTAAGGCTTGGGTCTTTTATTGAATATATATTTATATGTTATACACACGCGATAGGGAGTGCATTTTACAGAACCTTGTCCACGGACCGTTGTGAAATGTACATTACACCGGCTATAGGTTGCCTTCTCGGATTAGCCTGCCGAACGATTTACAGCGTAGATCCCTAGCTTAGGTTTTACACATCACATAACACTAATAAAAGTAATGATGGGAGTTTTGCATACAATAGTTTAGGGACTAGTGGAAGGTAGGATTAGGAATAAATTCATACGTGGTAATAGGGACTTAGGAAACAAGGATTATTCATCCAATAACATTTATTTGTAGGATTAATTTGATAATTATGAGTAGAGAAATTATTGGTTGGTCTTAATTGAGGAGAAATGTAGAGTTTATGTAGTTGAATGTGGCATTCAGGTATGGTAATATAATTTCATATTTTATTTGGTTAGGGAAACAGTTTGGTTTCGGAGAAAGAAGCAAAACTGTTATAGGGACCAGTGACAGGCAGAGCAGATCGCTGATGATTGTAGTTACGGGCGAAATAATACCCTTATAACTACTAGCTATTTCGTACTTAACTATTTGTGGAATACAAATTCGATTACAATAAATTCTATATTTCAAATGCCTACGATATAAAGGCAAATATATAGAGAAATAGGCGTTATATACCATAAATTGCCTGTATTATTAAGTTTATAACACAGCAATATTAAAATAAAGAGGTTTGTCTAAGTTTGTTTCGGTATTTCTTCTTATTCAAACCGTCAGGTACGAAATACTGGTAGAATCGCTCGTAGGGTCTTAAACTCATGAGGTAACTAGGCAGGTAAATAAGGTAGGATCATTCATACTCCATCCTAAGCAAGAAAGTAGCTTTGTGTGAGTAAAAGATTACCACACAACCCGTCGCTAAGACTTTGTTCAAAATATGAATACATAGGTTGAATATTAGTATGTTTAAGATGTCAAAATAATCAAGATAATAGAAAATCTAAGAGCTACGATCTTGCTCATCCGAATGATTAATAGGAGGTTGGTGTAAATTAACAAAAACATATAAAATATTTATATTAATTGATTTGACAGGTACATTATTTTGAATTAGGATGCAGTAGGTGAACGAAGGAGTAGGTAGATAGATAGAGAGGAGTCAAGGTCCAATTTGCTACACATAAAAGAATTTGGGTTGCTTCGGAACAACGTAGTAGTAGAGACCAGGTGGCCAATATTATTTATTTTTATTATTTATATTAATAGGTAATTTATTTAAGGGGGGGAAGTTACATTTTGGTGCCGTGACCAGGATCTTCATATATTTATAATAAATGAAACTGTTTAGTTACATTTTGGGTAGGTCGGTTTCGGGATATTTCAGTAGCCTATTTTAGGCTACATTTTGTTGGCGTGGAATGGAAATGTGTGCATATTAGGACTTTGACTCTTCCTTCTAGTAAATTTAATGCAACAAGTAGTATAATTTATTGTTATAACTTCAAAATTACATTGAATAGGTAGTACAATTAATAAATATTTAGGGTTGTCTGGAGTTGCGCGCGTTCATGGGTTGCGATGATCGCTTGATATCGAACGGACCGTGCGCTCGTTTGCCATCGACGTAGCGTTCAGCAAATTCTCGTTGTTCTGTCGTAGGTATGTTTTATCTGCACCTGAAGTAAAATAAAAAAAAAAAAGTACGTTAGTGTTTGAAGTTCATGACGTCATTTTCATATTTGTACGAAAGGGTTTAGAGTCTAAAACTATAGGGGGCGTGGGGGCGTAAATTGTGTTTAGTTTGTATGTATGTATGTGTAAGGTAGTGAAACAAGGTGAAAATAAAGTTCGCAAAAGAAACAAATTTTAATTTTCTCATGTAACATTTTAGAGTCAGCAACGCACATGTGTTACCCTAGCATCAGTGGGGGCGTACTCACGTTTCACGCCAAACGCGTGTTAATATTGTTGTTGTTTTTATGGACACTGGATAACAGTTGATAAGGGATCGTGCATTGAGAACAAAAAAAATTCGGGGCACTGGTACACGCAGGTAGTCTCTGAGTTAAGACAAAAAAAAAAAGTTGTCTTTGCCGTCGACTTTCGTCTGTTTACTTTTATAACTTACGAGTATGTAGAAATTTGCAAGCAGAAATTATAACGACATTGATAAGTCTTGAAGTAAATAATGTGAAATTGTTAGAAATATTCTATAATTAAAACTATGATAAAAGGGGCTATTATTTTAGTAACAAACTGGAGCGATCCTAGCGCGCTTACCAGCTGTGGACCAAACAACTGAGTGTGTTTGTAGTATTGATAGATTTCGGGCTTGCTGGTTCTTGAATGCATCACTAGATATCGCAAGTAATCCATAAATGATATTAATATATAATTTATCAAGGATTTCAATTCAAAAAGATAAATAAATACATATAATTATATAGAATATTTATCATATAGGTTTTTTTTTTTTGGTTTTATTTCAATAGTAATATTATCTAAGCTTTAAAAAAAAGTAAGTAATATGATTTGGTTATTACCTTTATAACAGAAGAATTCACACATTCATATACAGCATACCGGGGTGAATATTGGAAATCAATAATCTCGCTTGCTTTGCTTTTTAATAACCTAGGGTATCATCATCATCATCATAGGTTTTCTGTAATTATAGCAAAAAGAAATATGAAACAGACATACAAAAAAAAAACATGTATAGAAGATTGGTTATTTTGAAGTTCTTGAGAATACTAGCAAGGGATACAATTGAGCTAAACTACAAAAAGACCATGAATAAATATAAATATAAAAGGAACTTACTTGCGTGATTGTGTTTGGACGCTTTCTCAAGTGCCTTATAGTTGTCCATTGTGAAGTAAAGTTTTTTTCGTGCATTCCATGTAGTGTTTGGTTCACTTGTGCTGAGAACTTTCTGTTACTAAAGCTTAAGATCATTGTTGTCTCATAGACTGAGGGATTCACTTATTACACTTACACTAAATTCAGGCAAAAGTACTTTAATTATTCTAGAATAACACTTGATAAGATCGTCGATCAAAATTATCGGTTCTTCATGTAAACAAAACCACAGACAAGGCAATCTGTACTTAGCAGATAAGCCGCGTCCGGACGTTTGAACGAGTCGGTTTGCATGCAATATGAGTCGTGATTTAGGTCCGTCTAGACAGCTGAGCAAGGTCCAGCTAAATCTTAGTCATCATATTAGATTATTTTTCTCAAACGAAGATCGGAATAAAATAAAAAAAACCTTGGTACGTCTATTTTTAATTTATCACAAAGAATAATCATCGGTAAATAATGATTCATCATTACTATAAGTTAAGGGACGTTTAATCGATTATCTATGGTTCGATCAAGAGTAGTACTCGTGAGTACTCTCTACAAGATGGCGCGATGTGTAGAAAGCTTATTTTATTTTCATGTATGGCAATACTAGGCGTCAACTAAGGGATTTTTTTGGTGAACAGCTAAAAAAAATACATTCATATTTACAAGACTACCTATAGATATTTCTTGAGAAATATTTTATTACTGAAGTATTAATATAAAAAAATTCGGCATCACTAAAAATTGTAGTGAATATAAAAAAAAGGGGAATACTTTCCGAACGTTGCGTCCCAAAGTCGAGTGCAGGTACTGCGAATGTCAAAACAACAAGATGTCGTATTTACTTTTAAAAAGGTGTAGAAAACTTAGGTTTGTATTATAAATTCCAGTTTTGGAGCATAAATAGTAGTGTAATGAGACGGTTTCAACTAAATAACAATAAGTGTTTGAAGACTTGATTCGGTATCAATACATTATGTGGGTTTCACAGTACTTCCAAAGGAAATTAGTTTGTGAATAGTGTGACAGTTTTGTTTGTATCGTTTAATACAGATAGGTGGTTGATATTTTAATTGGTATCGATCGATACAAGTTATGAGAAAAAAATTAAACGGTGAATTTGACTTATGTCGATATGCAGCATAGATTATAATTAGAAATTAGACACTATAGGAACAATTTGTATAAATTATTAATGAATAGATACAAACAAATACGATAAGAAGTCAAAAACATAGCTCATTACATCAGATAGATCAAGCCAAGACAGATTGAACATAAATATTTATTTTAAATCTATAAGTAATTAATTAATTAAAATGAAGTCTGAATCTTAATTAGTAATAAGAAATTGGTGTCATAAAGTGTTGCAGTTATCATTCACCTAAAGAAGAAACATATTTTATTGCTTTCAATTTTATTTTTTAAATCATTGAAATTGAATGTTGTAATTGGACATTTTTATACTAAAAATCAATTACAAGGCATTTTATGTGCATTTTAAATGTTGTTGCATTGTTGGGCATTCATTAAGGGAAAAGGGTTTAATTTTAATAATTATTATAAACAAATAAATAATTTGTAGAATCATCGGTGATAGTATGCATTGTTGCATTGATTACATATCTGGAATTTTGGCTACCTGTAACAATCTAGTGAACAAGCGAATGAGGAATTGATGTGTGCTTGAGTGTGTGACATATATACTCAGAGATGATGAAAATTAGGTGAAGTTAGAAAAGAGTGTGCAGATTTGGGGGAACCTTTTGTGAAAATGGGTTGTTGCAAATAGACAAATGTTGGATAGTAATCAACCTGGATTTGTTGGTATTTGGGGGAATCGAAATAACATATTAGTTAGTAAAAAACTTATCCGTAGGTTCAAATCGTATTACGATTAGCTCATTTCATGAGAGTTTTTACTGACTACACACTATACATACGCTGAGATTAAATTGGTATACACACCACATTTTGGAGAAGGATATTTGACATCGAATTATTTCAAAAATGAATAGTCGATGTACATTCAGTTTTTGAAAATGATTTTTTTACTTCAAGGTTTTTAAATTGAGGGTTTGATGTAAAGTTTAGTTATTTTAATATATATTTTCATAAGTTTTGATCGATGGTGAGAGGTTATCTTTAATAAGATAACAGTAGTTTAAATGATAAAAAGTAGGACTACTTTTCATCCTAGAGATGACATGTTCATCATAATATAGTAGCATTGTGGTACAATATTTGACATACAAGTTAAGTTTCATTTTCTAGAATTTTATAATTTTTTTAGATAATTATCAGCAATTATCATAGTTAATCGCATTTTGAACTTTAATGTTCTGATCGTCATTTCATTTTATTGTTGGATTGTATTTAATGATGGATGGTGATGTCGGGCCATTGTGGTGATAAATGGCGGATTAACTAGATTCATAAATGGACATTTTATATATTGGGGTGGAAAGGAGTCTGAAGTCAAATATCTCATTCAAACATGTGACACACTCCAAGAAAACTTGATTGAAAAAGGTGATAACGTATCGAAACTTGATTCGAATTTTAATTAATGAGAAATGAACATCTCAATACTTATATAAAGGTTTTTTCTGGTTTGCGTGGAGAGTCTTTGTGGAATCACTCATTTCCGAACAATGTGGATAGAATTGGAGGATGCCCAGCCAGATCCAAAGATTCAGTTTGATGCTGCAAATTCGGGGCGTTAGGTCCTATTAGTCTCACAAACTAGTACTTCGTGCAAATGGAAAAGATTTGGGGAAAGGATTTTCATGTATCATTATTGAAGTTCAAAGAACTAAGTTTTATACCGAATCATTAACAATCAATGAGTATTGTTTAAACACACCTCACATAAACACACGTTTAAGATGGAGGGTTGCTACGCTAACAAATCTAGAAGATATTTTCTTTATAAATAGTAGTTCGAGGATTATCCGTGAATTACATGTAAACACGTCTATTCCTCGAGGGGGCGAATATGTAACTCGAACTATGACTAAGTATATCTCGTTTATCTATAGTTTTTAATGAATGCTAAATGAGGTAATAATTCAATACAACAGGGATTAAATTATAAAACCACATTTGGTAAAATATAGTTAGACATAATTAAATCAACGTATGCACATAACAAAAACTTAATACTTAAATATTTATGTACTTAAACTGCCGACGCACTCTAGAGAATAATATTTCACACATGTTTTGAGTGGCTAAAATTTATTACCATACAAACTTAACTAGTTATTGTAATTTTAAATAAGCAAATGATATTTTACTCAAAATTAAACCTTATTACGAAGCAATAACGGACTTCATAACGTCCACATCTTGTGGAGCAATCGCAATCTTGATTTGTGAAGCCTATGGCTTGGCGACATAAACAGTACCGACACTAGGAATATGATCCATAAAAAGACAAATTTAATATTGCTGTCAAATCTGAGATAAGCGTATGATTATTTAAATCAAAATAAACCTTATCACTATGACGATACGAAGGTGGTCGAATTGGTATATTTTGCATAAGACGGCAGAAAGTGCTGGTCAAACACTGTTCGTTGATGATGCCGCAAAGTGCCGCGTGAGATTGTTTTGTACAAATTTAATTATGGTATTGTATTGGTCGTATTTAATGAAGAGAATAGAGTCTAAAATAGATTATGCAACTAATTTCAGGCGTGAGCTTAAGGGGGGGCCGGGGAAGCTTTCTGTTACTCGTAAGGCAGGATGCTGGACATTCAAATCTCGGAGCTTGAAGGTGGTGGTCGAGTTCTCCTGGTTGGGCTAGGTTACGATCTAGGTTACCTAAGGTTGTGCCTGGACATTGATTGAGCTAGTATACTTTTGTACTGGTTTAGTCTTTGATCGGACACAATAAAGGCAACTTAAATGGGGATTTCAATGTGTAAATTTGTAGTGTATCTACGTACATAATTTGGTGATTTAAACTCAATTAAATAATGTAGATTTTGAAGTTTAGGGAAGTTGATTCATTCGTGAATCTCTTGCAGTTAATATTTGTGTTCAAATAACAGTGTTTAAAAGTGATTAATTTTGACTAGAGTTACTTGGTTTAAAGTATAATAGTTTGATGGAGCTTCCTTTAATTTAAATTAGTGTTTTAATGGGGTTAGTCAGCTAGGAGAACCTTGACTGATACTTTCAATCCATTCGTTCTTTAGCTATATTTTGGATTGACATTGAAACTGGATCGAGCCTAAATTCGTAACGTAAACATTCATAGATACTTTATTGTGAAGGCGAGAAGGTTCAATATTGTGTGATTATTTTACATAGCATTGAACTATTTCGAGTCTTATTAGATTTTGAGTTCATTTTGGAAAGTTTAATTAATATTTCGACCAGATCAATGCCTAAATTGGATGTCAATTTAACAAAGCGCACGCCACCTAACGGTGTCAAAGGCAGACGCTTTGGGATCCTGTTAGAAGTAGGCCAGGCTCAGAGATACCTGGGCACCGTCTCCTTTATTTGCATAGATGGTGTAGCCTATCATAAATGGGCCTCTTCCTTGGCTTAAGGTTTGCCGCAGGACTGAAGCGAGAGGTCGCAATTTAAAATAAGTCGACCGCTTGAATTTATTCACTCGTTAAGGTTTTGTGTGTGCTTAAGGCTTGGGTCTTTTATTGAATATATATTTATATGTTATACACACGCGATAGGGAGTGCATTTTACAGAACCTTGTCCACGGACCGTTGTGAAATGTACATTACACCGGCTATAGGTTGCCTTCTCGGATTAGCCTGCCGAACGATTTACAGCGTAGATCCCTAGCTTAGGTTTTACACATCACATAACACTAATAAAAGTAATGATGGGAGTTTTGCATACAATAGTTTAGGGACTAGTGGAAGGTAGGATTAGGAATAAATTCATACGTGGTAATAGGGACTTAGGAAACAAGGATTATTCATCCAATAACATTTATTTGTAGGATTAATTTGATAATTATGAGTAGAGAAATTAATGGTTGGTCTTAATTGAGGAGAAATGTAGAGTTTATGTAGTTGAATGTGGCATTCAGGTATGGTAATATAATTTCATATTTTATTTGGTTAGGGAAACAGTTTGGTTTCGGAGAAAGAAGCAAAACTGTTATAGGGACCAGTGACAGGCAGAGCAGATCGCTGATGATTGTAGTTACGGGCGAAATAATACACTTATAACTACTAGCTATTTCGTACTTAACTATTTGTGGAATACACATTCGATTACAATAAATTCTATATTTCAAATGCCTACGATATAAAGGCAAATATATAGAGAAATAGGCGTTATATACCATAAATTGCCTGTATTATTAAGTTTATAACACAGCAATATTAAAATAAAGAGGTTTGTCTAAGTTTGTTTCGGTATTTCTTCTTATTCAAACCGTCAGGTACGAAATACTGGTAGATTCGCTCGTAGGGTCTTAAACTCATGAGGTAACTAGGCAGGTAAATAAGGTAGGATCATTCATACTCCATCCTAAGCAAGAAAGTAGCTTTGTGTGAGTAAAAGATTACCACACAACCCGTCGCTAAGACTTTGTTCAAAATATGAATACATAGGTTGAATATTAGTATGTTTAAGATGTCAAAATAATCAAGATAATAGAAAATCTAAGAGCTACGATCTTGCTTATCCGAATGATTAATAGGAGGTTGGTGTAAATTAACAAAAACATATAAAATATTTATATTAATTGATTTGACAGGTACATTATTTTGAATTAGGATGCAGTAGGTGAACGAAGGAGTAGGTAGATAGATAGAGAGGAGTCAAGGTCCAATTTGCTACACATAAAAGAATTTGGGTTGCTTCGGAACAACGTAGTAGTAGAGACCAGGTGGCCAATATTATTTATTTTTATTATTTATATTAATAGGTAATTTATTTAAGGGGGGGAAGTTACAAACAGATATTACCTCTGTTTCTCCTTAAATAAAAAACGCATTTAACCAGAAGCGTCTTTTTAATGATATATTTGATATTTGACTGATTTGACTTTACTCACATAAAAAGTCACTTCTATGTGTTTTTTTATTTAATTTAACATCAGATTGCTACATTGCAGCTACAATTGGAAAAATGTTGTTTTTTAGAAAACCCTTGTATTCATACATGTTCACGTAAAGAGTACCCAAGAAAAGTATAAATAAAAAACATATAATAGCTAATTTACATTTCGGCCTGTACGGTTGTGGAATGCTTTGCCGTTGCTTATAAAATGTGCGAACTTATCTGACGAGATAAGTATAAATCTGGCTTATGGAGTATTTTTTTCCCTTTCAAAGTTGGAACGTTAGGTATTATCCAAACCCTGTCAGCTTTGCAGGGGGCATTACACTAAAAACGTGTTATAAGTAAATTAAGAGTATGATAACGGTGCCTCAACTGATGTCAGTATTGGCGCAGATGCGATATAGCAGCAGTCAGTGACGCACGCATGTGATATGGTCACTATTAGCTCCGGTGCATTTGTTCAATATGGGTGTGTGTGAAGAAAATGTGAGACCTAGTGAGTTATTTTATTTTTTGCTAACCCGCTTATTCATAAAACCTCTGTTAACTAAAATATGTTCCTCTCTTACAAACACTTATCTCTCTCAATAAACCTACTTATGATTGTGTTGGTACCTTGTTTTTGGTAATGTTGAATGCAAATAAAGTTTATTATTATTATTACTAATATACCTAATGTGACAGATAAAGAAACACGAATTTTACCGGTAGTTTAGCTAAAATCGGTTCGATTAACGTTCATGAATGAGCAATCACCAGTTTTTTTAGGGTTCCGTGCTTAAAAGGTAAAAAAAAGAACTGTTATAGTACGAATCGAACTCTCTGTCCGTCTGTCACAACGTCAAAGATCACAGGAACAACTTATGCTATCAATTTAGGAATAGTTGTAAATGAGGCTACCTATGTAGGTACAGATTTAATTACGTATGTAAGTATAGCGATTTATTTGTCGTAATGGAAAGGTTTTTATTTTCTGGAGCCTAATCTGACAGCATCACGATCTTAAATCAACTTGAGATGATCTTTCATATGTAAATTAGGTATTCAGGTTTTCGTCTAAAAATATACTCCTGTTCATTGTTTTGTTTTAGATGATCTTCCAAATGTTATTATTTGGTGTTTTCGTCTTTTAAATGTTATTATTAGATGTTTTTGTCCTAAAATAAATGCTCCTATTCATTATTTTGCTTTTGCTTTACCAATATTGCTTGGACGGTCAAGCGTAAAGTTTATACTCCATAAATATTAAGAGCAAACTTATAAACAAGTTAAAACCTCGACCTTGAACTAAGTAGAGCGTCGCAAATAAAAACAAAGAGCATAAAAACACTTCAACCGTCTGTGCAACAAAATGAAACTGTCTTATGTGACCTACGCATATTAAAATTACGTAAGAGTCCGCAGTAAGCTCGATTATCCATACAAACGTAGTTACACTCTCATTAACGACTAGCTAGTTTGCTCTGAAACTTTGTACTTAGCATAAGTAAAGGTATACCCAGGTCTGTATTTAGTTTATGTAGCTTCATATATAATATTAAAAAAAAATACGGTGAAATTATTAAGTTTTTCATACAAAACTTGTTTTTGCTATATTTTGTTCATTTTATAAACTGGAGCCATGTCAACATAATTACAGACCTGGATAAACCTCATCTCATTGTATATGCAAAGTTTCGTTACAATCATAAGAACGAGACTCCGTTTGTATGGGAAGGTGAAATTCGGATGAGCTTACTGCGGAATCTTAAGTTTCAAAATTTATAAAATTACATCGATTTAAGGTCATTTTATACTCAAAATAGAATTCAAGTAGCTATTTGGCACAATTAAAATACTGTTTTATTTTGGATGGTCTTAACACCACACATACATTTATCGCCTTTGTGCTATGATCCGCTTTGACCAAATGTTACAATAGTTAATTCGTCATTAGGTAAAATGCGTGACCTAATTTCTGCAAGAGCTCAATTTTTGTTTGGTCCAAATAATATTTTAAGTATATACATTCATTTCATATTTAAAACACCCCAGACATAAGCAACATACCTAAAGCTGGAAACACACTGAAAGCGGTAGCGAAACCGCTTTCAGTGCGTTTCAGCCTTAGGAACCATTTTGACAAACAAGACTTTTGATAAAAAAACAGCGCTCAAATCTGACACACAGTTATACAGCAGATACACATGTTAAACTAATAACTTCCTTCGTTGGCGTTGGGGGTTAAAACTGAGCAAATACACAATCATGACATACGGTACGCATACAGAATCTCAATGGGTCGAATGCCATGTATAAAGGGCAAATAAGATAAGATTCACGTGGACGTATTAAAACATAGTACGTAAACATATGTCGAATAATTTGTACTGTTGACATTTCTCCACCACGTTTGTGCACAAGCAAGGCGATCCGCGCCGCGTAACCTTCTTTGGAACACACGGAAACACACACGCATGGCGTTGCCTAGAGTGTGCCTACAGCCTTGATGTCAAAATGTTGCGCTCGTTATAAACAACTGCATGATATTAAAATATCATTTTGAAAAAAAAAGTGACTAGACATGTTCTTTCCGTGGACCCTCATATTATTTTTTACAATGCACTTGCTCTGAATGTGCCCCTTTATATGGTTCAACATAAACACGGGAAAGTTGTCGATGCCAGCACGAGTAGCGTGCACAGGCACCTGCCCGTGCGGAATGGATTTCAGTACAATATTCCCGCACACTATGCGGGAATGAGATTTCGTGAGTTCGTGACAATTAAGATTTCACCTTTTATGCATTTTTTTTTATTTCCTCGCATGATGCATTGTAAAATGTTGTATGATACACGTGCGGATAGGTAATTCCCAACTCGTGTCGATCAAAAACAGGGAGTGTTTTTGGTCATCGCCACTCGTTGGGAATTACCTACTTTCCGCACTTGTATCATTAATAACTATTATTCGTGAATGAAGATCTATTAGTGGTGTACTTTTATAGGTATTATTTATTTAATTAATTAAATAAATGAGGATGAGTATGAGTATAAATTTAATTTTAATGCTTACAACGACTCCATAGCATACTTTACTCTTACTGCGCTACAAATACTCCGAGGCCTGCTTACGACACTCTTGATCAATTAAATAGGCGAAGCGTATGGGTACGATGTACGGCCCAATAATCCGCGTCCACTATATCTCTGTCTCTTCTTAAATCAAGCATGAAGAGAGATTGAAAAATACCTGGAACCGATTGGCGGGTAAAGGTGCCCGTCGCCTATCAATCGACGCGGCCTTATTGGTTACAAAATGAATATTTCGTTTAGACAGTATTTTCATTTGACTTGTTTAAGCTAATAGATCTCTTCTCACGAAATGCATAACAATACATGACAATACAGCAGTTAAAAACCAATTAATAAAGGCCAAGCGATATTAAATCTTAATTCAATGTCACAAAGACCATGTCGTAACTTTTCTCATTTTATTTACTTTACTGTTCACTAAATTGTCTAGGTATCATCCCGGCAGTAGCCATATTTCTTCTTGCTAACGAGTGTTTGGTGCGGGTTTAACACGTATCGCAGGTAATTTTCGTAAACGATGAAAAGTTGAAATTGCATTTAAACGGTACTGCAGTGCTAGTGTGAGTTAAAATCGAAAACTTACGTTACGTAACTACAGACGAAAGTGAGTAAACGCGCTTCGAATATATTTCGATCGTCGCAAATTTGAGTTGTCAAATTCGTAACTCATGGTGCCGTTGTACTCCGAAAACAACTCCAAAACATTAGTCGCTAGCGTTTAGTTTTCGATGCGTAATTTAAACTTTCGATTCGTACGACCTATTTTTACCATGGCACACAAATTTGTAATTTCGAATCGAAGAAGAAGATCGTTGCAAAAATAGTAAACTATTTCACTTGCAAAATGGCGCGTGATAACATTATATTCCGTCAAGAGTTACCGTAGATACAATCGACACCTATCTCAAATTAAAGATCGAATAGTTATAAGGATTTTGAATTGACAACGTATATCCGCAAAATTCGGATTGTCACGTATTTTGTATTTAAAAATGCAAATAAGTTGCACACGTTCCGTTGATATTGTGTCGAGAGAATCGGTGGAGAATCGGCGCACACTGTTAAGTTATACTTAAAGTGGTAAAATGTGTGTGTAACTTCTAAAATAAGAGAATGATGAAACTAAAAAAATATATGATGTACATTACCATGCAAACTTCCACCGAAAATTGGTTTGAAAGAGATCTAGTAAGTAGTTTTTTTTTAATACGTCATAAATCGTAAACCGCAATTTATTTTACGGAACCCTTCATGTGCGAGTCCGACTCGCACTTGGCCGCTTTTTTTGTCTGAAGCAGATAGAACACAGGATGGACATCGACTATGTTATATATTTATTTATTTTTCAACTAGCATTGCATGATTTAGTCTTTAAAAGTAAAAGTTCATTACGAGTAATGTGAATGTTCCCCTTGCAGGCTAGCTATTAATTATATTGTATCCCGTGTTGTAGGTGCGGGCTGAAAAACAGCGCTGTATAGCCGACAGGCTATCAGCAAACGCTGAGCCCCGAGCCTATTGTCGCATCATTTATTTTCTGCATTGTGTTGTTTTATATAAGTATCTACATCAGTGTTCGATTTTGTGATTTTGTGTTTTTTTTGTGTTTTTTTGCGACAATAAATCTTTTTTTATTTATATTTATTTATTTATGTTTCGCAGAGCAGCGCCTGTTGTCTTTATAAACATGGACTGAGCCACTCTGACGGCTATTTTAAGCTGTACTCCCGACTCCGTCCGCTTACCTATAACAAAGAACCCAGGCGAAGCCGCGAAATAAATATAACTTTTGTCCATTTTACATGTCTATTCATGAAATCGGAAGAGTTGTTCCGGGAAACTTACAACCTCGCAGATTTTTCTTCTTTATAATGTTAGTAGCGTAGATAAAGGTTCCATGGAGTCATAGTCCTAGCGAATCTGCGAAAGGGATGGAAGTAAATGAGCCTAACAACATTGAGAAATATCAGGAGACTAAAGCCTCTCACAGACTCGCGCGGTAAATTTGACGATTATTGCCAAGTTTACTATTGACCGCCACCGCATGCCGCGCCAGTGTGTCCGTGCAAGTTAAGGGACAGGAAATATGACATTGTATCCCGTTCTCACTTGTGTTATTGTCTATGCATCTTTGTCATTCATGTTTGTTTGCGTATGTTAGGCCCTCTACTTATTCTTCCTCTATGGTTTACTAGTATGATATAGATTATTAAATATTATGAGTACAGAAGTTTTTCGTTTTCAGAGGGTCTGGGTGCCCGCCATGCTCAAACGGCGTTGCTGTTCCTGGCGATGCTGCTGGCTTTCACAATGCGTGTCAACATGAGCATGGCCATAGTCAGCATGACTGATGAAACTAATGACCAGGTAAGTGACAAAAATGACCAGGACCATTTCGTTTTCAGAGAGTATGGGTGCCCGCCATGCTCAAACGATGTTGCTGTTCCTGGTGATGCTGCTGGCTTTCACAATGCGTGTCAACATGAGCATGGCCATGACTGATGGAACTAATGACCAGGTAAGTGACAAAAATGACCAAACGGCGTTGCTGTTCCTGGCGATGCTGCTGGTTTTTACAATGCGTGTCAATATCAGCATGGTCATGGTCAGCATGAGTGATGAAACTAATTACCAGGTAAGTGACAAAAATGACCAAGTCCAATTTTTTTTTTTTTGCATGTGTCAGTTGTGACATATGCAAAGTTTGAAGGCCTAATTTTTTTGCTTGACTCATACCCCGGGTATGCAATGTGCATTAAGTTGCGAGGAAATACTTCTTTTATCAGAACATAATTATATATTTACCTAAACCATTAGTATTTATACAGGAAATACCCCCATTTTTTCATGATTTTAACCCCAACAATAAATTTCTTCGTTTTATGTACCTGGGATGGAGAACCTACGGACTTGAACGAAGTTCTCATCCCTCATAGTCTAAGAGTTTGGGAAACATAGGGGGAAAAAGGAAAAGCTTAGTCGTGGGTTATCTTTACTATAATTCCCAGTTTTGTAAAATATGACACACGCTTAGTTTTTTTAAATAATAATAATTTTAATCATTGTATCCACAAAGTTAAATATCCACAGCGCAGGTTTCGTCAAAAATGAGCACAGAGTGAGTATCCGCAACAAACTTCGTCTAATATTAAATACTTACAACCAATAATCAGCAGCATGCTTCGTCAAGACTCGGTTACAAAAATTAAACAAAAATATATATACATGGGAAAGAAAAACAATATTACGGTATTGAATTCCAGGCCCGAAAAGTACCTGGCGTAAACGTCCCTAATATACCGGCAGCATTTCCCCTCTGTATTGCCAGTGAAATCCGTTGTACCAAGTACGAACCGGACCTGGGATCGCAGCCCCTTTCCCTCAAACGTCGTCCTAACGCCTTCACCAACGACTTTGCCTCCTCGCACCACGGCCCAGATGTCTCCACTGCGACCGGAACAAAATCGTACACCGGTTCCAAGTTCGCATACTTCGCGTGCTTTAGCCTAGCCGCTTTTTCTGCAGCTGCTCCTGCCCGTCGCGTTGTGTGAGCGAGATGCGTGGGGGCAAATGTGCTTACGCATGTTCCATCTCAAATGAGACTACGACCCCTCGCCCACGGAACCAGTGTCAACCCGTCCGGTCTCTTACCGTCTGTTCTACTTAGACCCTGAGGTTCCAACACACACGGTAAGTTAGCAGACACCATTGCCCTCCGAATTACGTCATTTATTGAATGGTGCCGAGAAAACCTACCAGCGCAACGTAAGCAACTTAGCCCATGATGACCATTTGCTTCGACTGTGGCCCCACAAACACACTGATGAGGTTCGCACACTGGACATCCCAGCCTCAGCGCTACCCCCATTCGAAGCGAGTCATTATCTAATAGCGTACCTAAGTGTGACGAGGGTAACGCATGAAGCCATGCGCCAGATTCTGGCTCCAAAACAGCCTTTAAGCGGGCCTCGTCAGCTCCCGAAGCTACCCCCAATTAGCTATCGTAAGTCTGCTTACTCATTATGTCATCCCAGGACCGCTGTGACGCCAACTCGTCAGGTACCGTATCACTGGGACACCTAATCTTCCACTCAACCATAGCCTCCTGCAAAAACGGAACCTGATAGTTGCCACCATTTGTGTTCAACATGCGAGTGACAAGTTCTCTAGTTCCGTGAGCAGATGCTTTAAAAGCGACCAGACTGATATCGTGCACCCGACGAACCCCGAGACCACCATATCGAATAGGCAGGGTTGCTTGAATTGATTGTGGTTCATCCAAGTGGACATTTATGATAACTTCAAGACCTCGCCTAGTAATTAAATCAAAGTCTTGAACCTGTTGCGGCGACAACCAAGAAGGTGCCGTCCTCAAAAAGTAAACCATACATGGCATCGAAAAGCAGTTACGAAATAAAACTAAAGCCACGTGAGACGAAAGCTGTTGCAAATGCGTTATTGATAAAGACAAAGCATCCGCTTTTCTCTGCATTGATACGGCAAGACCCTCCGTAAAAATAGGTGCCCCCAAAAGAGAAAAAGACGCCCTGTCTACCACCTTTATACCAGGTAACAAAACATCAAATTCGGAAGCAGACACCGCCGAGCTGCACGGGAACAGCTCGCACTTTTCTGCACTGACCTCTAATCCCAATGCCGATAAAGCCGGTAAAATTTTTCTCAAATCGCTGAGAACCTCGTCCGGCGTCCCCCCAATTGTGCCGTCATCCAAATACCATACGTTTAATGGTGATTCCAAAGAAGTTATCAGTTTCTGTATGGCCAGACAAAAAATCAAAGGACCCAAAGGATCTCCCTGTTGGGCACCGACCTGTGATGAGAGAGTACTGTCGTTATAAAAAAGACTGGTAGACGAAGCGTAACACTGATAGAGAAAGGGGTACAAAGTAGGCACCAAATCTTTTACCTCCTCCAACAGCACGTCCCTTTCTAGACTGTTAAACGCATTTTTTAAATCTACTTTTAAGATCACTTTATCAGCGTTGGTCTGTGCTAACGCAAAGGAACGCGTGGCATGAATTACCGCTTCACATCCAAAGCGCGTTCCAAAACCCACCTGATGAGGTTGAATGTGAGCCGACATGACCTCTCTAACTGAGTGACAACCCAACTTAGCTACCAGCCGACGTATGGTATTTCCCACCGCAATAGGCCTAATGCCTCCATCTTTTTTAGACAACGCACACAAAGACGCTCCATACAAGTAAGGACAGACCTGTGGATGAACCATGCCTCTGACGCACCACGCTTAGTTCAAGTCGGAAAGTTATAGAGAATGGCTCATAGTCTAAGAGCTTGGGAAAAATAGGAGAAAAAAAAAGCTTAGTCGTGGAACTATTTTGGGTGTCCCTTGTTTTGTCGACAAACATATCATCGAATTTAATTTCATCGAAAACGTTTCAAGTAACATTGGGTTAACGAATAATTGTTTGGTGTAATTTTATTTTATGACCAAATCATTCCAATTTTTATTATTTTATAGAATAACTGCTCAGGGTATATTATTTGGCAAATGATTAATTTTGTATGAATTTCAAATGGCACAATAACAAAACAACGAATTTCATTTGTTCGAAATTTTGTTATTTGCCCGCGACTTTGTCCGCGTAGAACTCGATTATATCGTAGCTTGATACAAATTTTACCCTCCGTTTCCCTTTTAGGGGTAGATTTCCGATATAAAAACTATCCTATGTCCTTCCCCAAGACTCATCATCATCATCATCATATCAGCCGAAAGACATCCACTGCTGGACATAGGCCGCCCCCAAAGAGTTCCAAAGTGACCAATCCTGCGCTACCCGCATCTAGCGGACTCCCGCGACCTTTACCAGGTCATCAGTCCAACTTGTGGGGGGAGGGGCTACCAACGCTGCGCCTACTAACTACCTCTATACGAAATTTTATCTAAATGGGTTGTATAGTAGCTTTATACAAATATTCACACCCCATTTCACCCCCTTAGGAGATAATTTCCGGGATAAAAACTATCCTATGTCCTTCCCCTGGACTCCCAACTATCGCTTTACCGTAAATGGGTTCCATCAAAATTTTCATCCCTCATTTCAATTCAATTCAATTCATTTTATTCAATAAAAATAATACATTGTGTTTGAAAACTTACATCTAGAGACATAAACAGACATCTTAACAAATTTCAGAACTAGGACTGTGAATATTATTACATGCGAAAAACAAAATACATTGATATTATACCTTACATTAATTGGTCACAAGGCAATAATAAAAAAAAACCTCATCAATCATTTCACCCTCTTAGATGATTTTCGGGATAAAAAGTCTGCATTGTCTTACCCCGGATCCCCAAATATCTCTATACCAAATTTCATCCAAATAGGGTACATCAAAATTTTCAACCCCTATTATGTGCCCTTGGGGGATTTTTTTCGTGACCAAAGCTATCCGTTGTTCTTCTCCACGACTCAAACTATCTTTATAGGTACCAAATTTCATCCTATTGAGTTCCCTCCAAATTTTCACCCCCCATTTCACCCCCTTAAGTGATGATTTCCGAGATAAAAAATATCACTATGCTTTCCCAGCACTCAAACTATCTCTTAACCAAAATTTATCTAAATAGGTCACATCACATAACAGATTATCGGGATAAAACTATCATATGTTCTTCCCTAGGACTCCCAACTATCGCTATACCGTAAATGGGTTCCATCCAATTTTTCACCCCCCATTTAGAGGATGATTTTCGTGATAAAATCTATCCGTTGTCATTCTCCTCAAACTATCTTTATACCAAATTTACTCTGGGTTACATCCAAATTTTCACCCCCAATTTCACCCCATTAGGGGATTATTTCTGGAATTAAAATAATCTTATGTCTCTATACCAAATTTCAACTAAATGGGTTGTATCCAAATCTTCAACCCTCATTTTCGGGATAAAAACTATACATTTTCCTGCCTTGGGAGTTGGGACTATTTCTATCTCTGCCAAATTTCATCTAAATGGGTTTTATCCAAATTTTCAGCCCCTATTTCATCGCTGAGGGGATGATTTTCGGGATTAAAACTATCCGTTGTAATACTCCGGGACTCAAACTATCTTTTCATCACACTTGCTCGTAAAGGGTGTATTATAGGCAAGTTTATAGAGCAGCTATACCCGATTTACCTCCCGCGGGAGTTATGGATTTATAACTCCCTAGGGAGTTATGAGCTTGTGTGTGATCTGGTTGGTTAAAAACAAATCAAACAAATTGGTTGGCAAATCTAGTTGGACTCGCATCACAAGAATTCTTCCCTGTGATTGGTTGAAAAAAATCTAGCAGGCCATGGGGCGCCACGCCCCCTCGCCCTCCTCAAATATGTAAGTGAAGTTGTCAATTTCGTCAATTTTTGAGTGGTGCGGTTGTACGAAACTTAGATTTTCTGTGTTTTGTAGTTATTTATTTCCTCGCAAATGTGATGAAAAATATTGTGTGTATCACGGGCAGTAAGGGGATTACAAACTCGACTCATTAAAAGCCCTCTGCCTTTGGCGTCGGGCTTCTAATAGACTCTCGTTAGTAATCCCCTTCTTACGGCCCTTAATGCACAATGTACTATTATACCAAATTTCATCTAAATGGATTACATCTCAATTTTCACTACCAAATTCTTCCCATTAGGGTATGATTTCTGGAATTTAAAACTATCATAATAATATGTCCTTTCCCAGGAGGTACTCAAACTAATTTTCAACCAAATTTCATTAAAATGGGTCACAAACAAATTTTCACCCTAAATTACACCCCCTTAAGGGAAGGTTTTCGGGATAAAACTATCCAATGTCCTTCCCCAGGACTCCATCTCGCTATACCGTAAATGGGTTCTATCCAAATTTTCATCCCCCATTTCACCCCTTTAGATGATTTCTGGACTAAAAATTATTTTATGTGTTTCCCCAGGACTAACTGTCTGTCTACATCCAAATTCCCCCCCCCCCCCCCCCCCCCCGTTTTACCCCCTAAGGGGAAAACCTATCCTTTGACCTTCCCTGGGACTCAAATTATTTATATACTTACTAAATTTGATCCAAATCGGTGCAGCGGTGTAAGTAGCTTCATACAAATTTCCACCACCCATTTTAATAAAAACTACCTTTTGTCCTTCCCCAGGACCCAAACTATCTCTATGCCAAATTTCATCTAAATCGATTCAAAAGTTTTCACGTGATGCGCGGTCACATAAACAGACAAACAGATAAACAGATAAACAGACAAACGCACAAAAATTCTCAAAGTATCCCTAGCCAATTTTTTTTCGGATATCTTCCATGTACAGACTTTTGTCCCTCTTCAGCTTTATTATATGTATATAGATTACAGAATGATCATATTAAACTGATAACAAAGGTTTAACTAGATTAGGGCAGCCAGAAAAAAGGGGGGGGGGGGGGGGGGGGGGGCAAAGCCGCAATAAATAAACAAACAACCGTAACAATTGTATTATAAGTAGGTTAGGGTTCACTTGTGTCCCTACGAGCGGAAATAGCGCGAAGCGGGGTAACGTCGACACGCTGGCGGTTAGGTTAGGTTTAGGTTAGGTTAAGCAGGCACTCCTCCGTGGGAACTGGATGCGGAGATGCTAGCTGAGGCGCACAGCGACCGGCTAAGCTGGAGGGCTTCGGGAGAATCTCCCGCTCCTGAAGAGGTGAGGGCCACTCGCAGACAAACGAAGTGGCGATTGAGGGACAGGTGGAAGAGAGACCTGGAGGAGTCGCGGTATGGACTTCGCACCATAAAAGCGCTCCTCGGGTCGTTTGACGCCTGGCTAGAGAGGGCCCATGGCAAGGTGGGGTTCCGAATGACGCAGGTGATGACAGAACATGGCTGTTTCGGTCATTACCTGCACAGAATTGGAAGAGAGCGAAGCTCTGCCTGCCATGAGTGCGGCGCAGAGGATGACTCGGCCCAGCACACTCTGGAGTGGTGCAGCAGGTGGGCCGAGGAGCGCCGCACTATGGTAACAGCCCTCAATGTGGATGATCTCTCACTGCACAGTGTCGTGACGGCCATGCTGGGCAGCGAGAGATCGTGGGAAGCGATGGCCTCCTTTTGCGAAACAGTCATCTCGCAGAAGGAGGCCGCGGAGAGGGAGCGCGAAGACAGTGCGGACGCGCCGCTCCGGCGCAGACGGCGGGGTAGAAGACGCGCGCGGTTTGCGGCCGCTGGTCGCGTCCTCCCCCAGTAGAGCCAGTGGGTAGGGGACCCACACTGCACGGCTCTACAGTGTGGAGTGGGAGGGTCAAGCGTCCTGGGCAATAGAAAGGGGAGGGTTCTATTGCGCGGGTGTCCTGGTTAGCCAGGGCCGCCGGGGGGCGTCGTGGTGAAATGTTCGCGATCCCATGGCGCCCCCTTAACGGAAATGCGGGTAACACCGGTGTGTTTTTGGTGGGTATGCTCCTCCAGTCACCATCAGTCGGATGGCGGCGTGAGGAGAGAGTCCAACATAACCCCCAAATAGCCTTCCTCTGGGCCGGGGGTATGCAAAAAGCATTTTCACACCGTAAAAAAAAAAAAGTTTAGGTTAGGTAAGGTTTAGGTTAGGTTAGGTTTAGGTTAGGTTTCCGAGAGGGGCGGTCAACGATCGATGCAGTAAGCACACTGAGGGATTTCGCAGAGCTGGCAAAGGAGAGAGGGGAGGGGGCCATAGCGGTGTCACTGGACATCGCAAACGCTTTTGGCTCCCTCCCATATGAGGTGATACGGGAGGCACTCCGTTACCACCGAGTGCCTCCCTACTTGAGGGCAATCGTAGGGCACTACCTGTCGGAGAGGGTCTACGAAGGAGCAGCGGGTCGCCAGGAGCGACGAATGGAGTGTGGTGTTCCCCAAGGTTCAGTGTTGGGACCCCTGCTGTGGAACATTGTGGAACATACGGGGAAACCTTGAGGAGGGCAGCGTTGGCCGCGGAGCTGACTGTCGGAAGGATCGGCCTCCTGGGGCTTCGGGTGTCCCTGACGAAGACGGACGCGGTGGTCTTCGGAGGGAGAGGCTGGCGGCTGCGTGCCGACGAGACCATCCCCGTAGGGAGTGAGGCGGTCCAGGTCAAGGCCCACATAAAATATTTGGGCTTGATCCTGGACCGTAAGTGGGATTTCGGGGAGCATTTTAGGGAATTAGCTCCCCGACTCGTCAGCGCTGCATCTGCGCTGGGCCGGCTCCTCCCAAACGTCGGAGGGCCAAAGGCCCCATGTCGGCGCCTCTTCGCAAACGTGGTACGAAGTATCGCACTGTACGGGGCGCCGATATGGGCCGACAAATTGAAAGTCAAAACCAAGGCCCTCCTACGAAGGCCCCAGAGGGTGATAGCGCAGAGGATGGCCCGCTGCTACCGAACGGTTGCGTTTGCGGCTGCCTGCGTTCTTGCTGGCAGCCTGCCGTGGGAGTCGGAAAAGGGCAGTGGAAAAGAAGAGGGACGGATGGAAAGAGGCTCTGAAGGAGTCCCCTTATGGCACTCGAACCATAGGGGCGCTCCTCCCGTCATTGGAGGGTTGGCTGGACCGCCGTAATCTCACATATAGGCTGGCGCAGATAATGACCGGACATGGGTGCTTCGGTCATACGGTATTTCGGTTCGATTTTTTTTTTTACCTGCACCGCATAGGGAGGGAGGCCTCGCCAGTCTGCTACCACTGTGGTGAAGACGATGACACGGCCCAGCATACGCTGGCGGAGTGTACAGGCTGGGCCGTAGGACGCCAACACTTAAGGTTGGCGTTAGAAAAGGTCGATCTCTCGCTACACAACGTAGTCTCGCGTATGTTGGGCAGCGAGAGATCGTGGGTGGCGGCAGCGACATTCTGCGAGGAGGTAATGTTGCAAAAGGAGAAAGCGGAACGGGAGCGTGAAGAACGAGCCGACGCGCCCCTGTTCCGGCGCAGACGGGTGGGGAGGAGGTGGTTACAATTCATCAACCGCCAACTCCCTCAGAAGGGCCAGTGGGACAGGGACCCACCACACAGTCAAAGCCCTACACGTCTGGGGGAAGGGTCGAAGCGTCGCCGATCCTTCCCTCCTCTGGCGCGAGGGTGCCCCCGGTGTGGCCGGGGCAGCAGCCGGGGGGACGTCGTGGTAGAATGCTTGCGATCCCATGACGTTCCCCGATAACGGCAGTGCGGGTGACGCCGGTGTGTTTTTAGTGGGTAGACTCCTCCCCTCCCTCTGCCTAGCAGAGGGGGTTTCGGGAGGAGAAAGTCCCACATAACACCCGTAAGGTCTTCCCCTGGGCAGGGTGTATGCGTTTTCACACCGTCAAAAAAAAAAAAAAAGGTTTAGGTTAGGTTAAAATATCACCGTGCGTAAACGTTATGAGATCCTCGGACGCTCAGGTTGTGGAATGAGCTCCCTGCCGAGGTTTTCCCAAGGGACTACAGTATGGGGTTCTTTAAAAAAGGAGTGTATAAATTCTTAAAGGGTCGGCAACGCGCATGTAACACCCCTGGAGTTGCAAGCGTCCATAGGCTACGGTATTCACTTACCATCAGATGGGCCGTAAGCTTGTTTGCCACCGACGTGGTATTAAAAAAACATGTTCTTAAGTAAGTAAGTAAGTAATTTATTTTGTGAAACATAGGTATGTATACATTGTAGATCTTAAATTAGGTTGAGAGTCCTCTATGTTCTACCTTGCGGCGTACAAAAAAATAAAACAGGAGAACAATTACAATAATAAATGGCACATGTGTTCTTATATTAAATACCTATATATGTCAAACAGATTTAAACATATAAATTAGCAGCGTAACTGCTTTATACAAAATCAATAGTAAGTAGATGTCATACAGAATTAAGAACAAAAAAAAATAAAAATAAGGAATGTCACAATTAAAGATTTAGAAAATAAAAAATTCAATATATAATAATAATTACAGTTCACAATGTCAAGAGAATTCTATTTTAAACATGACAATAAATTGAAATTATATAAACATGCAATTAGACTTGGTCATTAAAGAATTCATCTAGCGTGTAATAAGCTCTTTCGACCAGTTTGTTTTTCAGGTCCTTCTTAAATATGTGAAGATCTTGACATTTAAGAGCATCTGGTAAAAAGTTATAAATTTTAGTTGCCATTCCCAATATACTTTTTCTTAGTAATGCAGTTTTGCCAGGGGCCACATTTATTTTATATCTATGTCGAATCGATCTTCCGCTTGCGCAGGAGCTTTCCAGTGGAAATAGAACCGGATTTGATTTAACAAAGACTGACACTTCAAAGATGTACAGGCTTGTTAAAGTCAGTATGCATAGTGTTTTAAAATGGGGTTTACATGATTCAATTTGTTTAATATTGCACATTGCCCTTATACACTTTTTCTGCGCTATAAAAATTCTTTGAATTGAGTTTTGTACTGAATTACCCCAAAATATTATATTGACTTAGTAATGACAGTATGAATAGTTATGTGTCAAAATGATCCTACTAGCGTTATTCCCGGTTGTGTCCTACAGGAGCCCGGGGTCCGCTTAGACACCTAATCCCAAGATCGGCATAGGCACTAGTTTTACGAAAGCGACTGCCATCTGACCTTCCAACCCACAGGGAAAACTAGACCTTATTGGGGTTAGACCGGTTTCCTCACGATGTTTTCCTTCACCGAAAAGCCAACGGTAAATATTCCGTACTTAAGTTCCGAAAACTCATTGGTACGAGCCGGGATTCGAACCCAAGACCGCCGCTTGACAGCCGCATGCCTGAACCACTAGGCTACCGTAGCTACAAATAATTTGTTTGCCAAATATCTTAAATTTAAATAATAATCCATGTAATAATTTTATTCTAATTATAAATATTTGAAACTACAAATCACAAAACGTTTTTCATGACATAATACAACTATTTAATGAATCATCCGACAAGAAAAAATACACGATTTAAAATTACTTGTAATGACCATTCCACGAACTGAATGGTCGATGAAATGTAAGTACATGAAACGTAGACTTTGAAGTGAAATTCGACAAAGCGAGTGTCAACAATTTGATGATAAACCCTAAGAGTTCGGGAAAAATAGGGGGAAAATAGAAAATTTTAGTCATGGGTTAGTTTTACTATAATTCCCAGTTCTGTAAATTTGGACACACGTTTAGTCTGAATTCTTTATTTACGCTTTAATTTCAACACCTCACCAATGCAGCTGTATCAAAAAGTATAAGTAGTAACTAAGTCCAAAAAAAACAACATCCGTGCAAAAATAACTGCGTCAGAAACTCGGCATATCAAAAGAATAGTAATAAATCTAGCTCTAAAGTAGGTACATATAAAGAAATATATATAAAAACTACGATTAAACAGAAAGAGAATAATAACAAAACTAAACTAAAACTAAAAAAAACAAGGTTAAAATAAAGAAAATGAAATACATATATTTTTTACGTCCGGCTCCCATCTGGTCCAAAGGTGCCATAAATACTGGCTGCATTGCCCCGCTGAACTGCCACCGATATTTGTTGGACCAGGTAAGAGCCGGAACGAGGGTCGCAGCCCTTGTCTCTTAGACGCCGGCCAAGGTCCCAAACAAGCCTCCTGCCCTCCGAACACCAAGGACCAGCCGTCTCGATAGCGACCGGAACAAAGTCGTACGCTGATTCTAGGTGGGCGTATTTGCCGTGTTTTAGTTTTGCCGCATTTTCGGCGGCCGCGCCTGCTACCCTCATGGTGTGGTGAAGATGACTGGGTGCAAATGTGCTCACACAAGTTGCATCCCATAGCAGGCAGCGGCCTTTTGACCAGGGAATCAGCGTAAGACCGTCCGGTCTCTTACCATCGGTACGGCTTAGCCCCTGGGGCTCCAGAACGCAAGGAACGTTTGCCGAGACCATGGCACGGCGCAAAAGCTCGTTTATGGCGTGATGTCTAGGGATACGCCCTGCACACCGCAGACAACTTAGACCATGGTGCCCGTTCGCTTCGACCATTGCTCCACATATACAGCGATGGGGCTCGCACACCTTGCTTCCAAGACGTAGGGCTACCGCTGTCCTCAATGAATCATTGTCGAGCAATGTTCCCAAGTTTGGTGAAGGCAAGGCGTGCAGCCACGCCCCAGACTCTGGAGCTCTGACAGCTTTTAGACGAGCCACATCTACCCCAAGGGCTACATTTAAAAGGTTGGAATAAATTTCATTACAACATAAATCGTCCCAGAGTCTTTGTGATGCGGGGTTGTCTGGTTGCGTTACGTTAGAAAAGCGAGATGACCACTCAACTATAGCTTCTTCCACAAACGGTAGACAAATATTGCCACCATTTAAAGAAAGTATCTTAGTGACAAGATTTGTCGACGCATGGGAAGAGGCGAGGAATGCAACGATCCCGACGTCTTTTATACAACGGACCCCTAATCCTCCATACCGAATTGGGAGTGTTGCCTGGCGCCACTGAGCCTTATTGAATTGAACGTTCAGAACAGTCTCCAGACATTGTTTAAGTTCATTGTCATACGTCTCCATCTCCGGCCTAAACAACCAAGTAGGCGCAGTTCTTAGTGTGTAAGTCACGCGGGGCAATGTGAAACAGTTACGGAGCAGCACGAGGGACACATGCGCTGACAAGTGCTTCAAATGTTCCCAGGAGGACTTCAGAGCCGCTGTCTTAGCCAGGAGAACTGAACTTACACCATCAGGAAAAATTGGTGCTCCGAGAAGACAAAAGGATGACTTGTTTATGACTTTAATGTCTGGCAATAAAGCTTGGAAATTAGATAATGAATTTAACGAAGAGGAACTACAAGGATAAAGCTCACACTTTGCAGTATTAATTTCCAGGCCGATTGACCGCAGAGCTGGTAAGAGCGTACTGATATCATTTAGAACAACGTCAGAATCACCTCCTATAGTGCCATCGTCTAAATACCAGACATTCAGAGGTGATTCTAGCGTTGTAATCAAGCTCTGCATGACTAGGCAAAACACCAGAGGGCCCAAAGGGTCGCCTTGTTGAGCACCGACCTGTGATGAAATGGTACAGTCATCGTAGAAGAGATTACTTGGAGCAGAATAACACTGAAAAAGAAACGGGTAGAGGGCGGGAGTGTGATCTTTCACTTGATTTAAAATTACGTCCCTTTCAACAGAGTTGAAGGCGTTTTTTATGTCAAGTTTTACGATTACCTTGTCGCTATTATCGTGTGCTAACACAAAATATCTCGTTGCATGGATGGCCGCCTCGCAGCCAAGAGGCGTGCCAAAACCCATCTGGTGTGGCTAAAGGAAGGCTGCCATCTCCTCTCGTACCGAACGGCATCCTAACTTAGCAACTAGTCGTCTTAATGCAGATCCAATCGCAATCGGTCTAATGCCCCCATCTTTCTTTTCTAGAGCACACAGAGACGCACCGTAGAGGTAAGGGCAAACTTGAGGATTAAGCATACCACGCAAGAGAAAATTGCAAAGCTTAGTCAATGATTCCAGTAATTTAAGTCCGTTATCACCGGCACTAGAAGTAGTCAGTTCTTTTAAATGCTGTGGGCGAAGGCCATCCAAGCCAGCTGCAGAGCCATTGTAAAAAGATCCGATAGCGTTGGATACATCCGAAACTGAAACTGTAAGAAAAATACTTGAGATATCAGGTTCCGGCGGGAACGTAAGTTGTCTGGACGGTGAAGGGTGTTTATTTTTCAATGCATTCAAAGTTTCGGCATTGGGCGGAGCAAGAGATGAATCAGAAAGAAGGACACGAACTGCTCCCCTTAAATCACCATCGTAAACTTTAGCCTCAATTGTGCGGTAAACTGAATGAGGCTTTTTGTTTAGCCCCTCTGAGAAATAATAATTCAGGTTGTCAACATTTTCTTTCACTTTAGTGGTCAATGATTTGCCTCCAGGCCCCCCAGGCACCCTTAAGGCAGAGAAAGAAAAAGAAAGAAGCTTAAACCAATCATCAGCGTCGTTGGAACGCAAACAAGACTCGATTAGAGTCGACAATTTGCCAGCCGCAAGGTTCCTTGCTCCTTTGGGAATGTGTTTTAATACTGGGACATTTCTCTTCAAGGCCGGAAGACTCTGGAGCCCTAAATTGCATGGATTTGAGCCGGGTCCAGCTACTGCAGCTGGTGTTGAATAGAGAGCATGTGGTGCAGTGGTTGCAAGGCTTGGGCGAACGGTCGGCGTGGGGCCGCCAGAGGCCCCAACATTCACATTTCCGTGGGCTCGGCTAATGTGAATGTTCAGGCCACGTTGTCCTTTGTAGTGACGGATTTGGGGGCAGTGTGGGCACTGTACGAATATTTCCGGAGCCCTTGTGGAAGAGGGGATACTTCGACAAGAGTTCTGTTGGAGTGACATAAAAATCTTACCACATAAAACACAAACACTAAACGCTAAAATAAATGTTGCTATAAAAAGACCACTGAATACACTGATACCCACAAAGTCATGCATATGTAGCACCTCTCACGTTGTGGAAAGAAAGGACGGTATACAATTAAAACTATAACGGCTTCACAATAATGATATAAAATCAAAATAAATAGATTAACGCTGTCATTTATTGACAGAGCTTGTCCGCTGTACAGTAAAATTCGCCGCGCGCAGGCGATGTTTTAGCGTTGCCTGGGGGACGAGAGCTAACGGGCCAACGGGATGGCGAGTAGTCGGTCCAACGGCTGGTTGCCATGGGATACCACGACAGCTGCCTATGGCGTCCCATCAGAAGCCGTGGCATGAAAAAAACTGAATGAAATATCCGCTGACCGTGCACTTGCCAGGGTCTACCAACACTTGTGATGGTGAATCTCACGTTTATGAGGCAATTGCGTAAAGTTTAGCTCCGAGAACCTCGTTTAAATATTTTTTATGAATAATTTCATGGTACTAACGACATGACAACTTATTCTGTCTAAATGTTTCTGTCACGTTTAGTTCAAGTCGGAAAGGTATAAAGATTGTTAGGGTTCATAACATTACGAGTAATACGAGTATCTTTCGAATTGACTAATGATGACGAAATGTATAATAACTTCTATCTGAACGAAGTATATATACTAGTAAGTAAAGTAAAGTAAAGTAAAGTAAAGTAATTATATATAATTAATCACACTGTATGCCTTATATGGCGGGAATAAGTTGACAAGTAGAGATGAAAACTGGAAGAAATTTGAACCTTAGGTCGAAAACATAAAGTTAAAATTTCTTAAATTCTATATCTCGAGTTGTCAACTTATTCCCGCCGTTGATGGATAAAAAGTCATGTCGGAAATTCTATTCAACATCTCAAGAGGGCACCTCCACGTCATTTAGATAAAGTATTGACAGTAAATATGAATCAAAATGAATACTGCAACGTTTTCAAAGTGCTGATTTATTATGAAATGTTTGATATATTAACCTTTAGCATTGAGAATATCGATAAGATAAACATAATGAGAGCGTTTCCACTTCTAAGTATCTAATTACATCCTCCTAGATTTCTTTGTAACAAACATATTATCAATTTCGAATTTTAAAAAAGCGAAAGTGTGTCTGTCAGGCTGTCTCTTTGTCTGTTACCTGCTCACGCTTACACTGCTGAACTGATTGAGATGAAACTTGTATTATATCTCTGTCGCTATCATGGAATTAAGCAAGTGCAAAAGAGCTAAAGATATTCCAAAGGTTTTAGCGATTATAGCCCTGTCCTATAGTTTGTATTCTACCGGGAATACAAGGACTTAACCTCAAGCTAAACGTCAGAATTGTATGGTCTTATCACAAAAAAAACTCTAACCCGGATTGGTTGAAATTACACTTCGTCAATATAAGTTTGTTCTCTTTCTTAATTTGATTTTAACATAAAAGATTATTTTTTGTCTTTATCAGTGGGGCAACACAACTGACGCCAAGGCGCGACGCGAGACGAGACATTTTATCCTCCTCTTTCATTTGCTTTGCAAGCGAAGCACAAACACAGACCTCCCGATTGGTTGACAATGACATATTTAAGTGCGCATTATTTCAATGTAAAGTTACGTAGGAAATCTACGATTCAGTCGTTAATAATGAGTGCAAGATAATAAATTAACTGAGTGTTATCAACTGTTATCAGGAGGGGCTCGTCTGGTTCAGGTCAAATGTAATATTTATAGAACATATACTCATATAATCTTTCAGGCTGAACTTTGCATTAAATAAATGCGTGGAGATCAATCTTAAAAGAAACCTAAGGAACCAACACATCTACATCAACTCGGACAACCAAGCTGCTCTGCTGGCACTAGAATCACTAGAGTCCTACTCTAAACTAGCCCAGAATTGTAAAAATAATCTAAACACCCTGGCGAACTTCAACAAAGTCATACTTAGATGCGTACCAGGGCATTCCGACATTGTAGGAAACGAAAAAGCCCTGGTCGGCCTGAAACCGTTCTGTGGCATCACATAACAGAAAGCATATTCTCTGCTAAACAACGCGGAAAAATCAGAGTCAATCAAGCTGTAGAAGTTCACCAAAGGACAAAAACAAGCAAAAGCCCTGATCGAAGGGTTTGATAGTAAGCTGTCTAAGGAGTTTTTTACAATTCAAAAGGCACAAAACCTGCGCAGTGACAAGAATCCTGACAGGACATTGCAAATTGAACAAACACCTGTTTCAAATGGGTACTAAGCAGGACGCAACCTGCAGGTTCTGCCAGGATACAGAGAAGACTGTAATGCACATTTTCTGCTCCTGCGGACCACTCATGCATAAAAGAAGTACCTACCTAGGGCGGCACACACAAAAAGTACAACATATCACCGCCCAAAGAATCTGGAGTTCACCGTTAAGTCCCATTGCCTCCAAATGGGACTTAACGGTGAACTCTAAAGAAAGGACTGCCACAATAGGTATATCACTTGCTGGTCGAAGCGGCACAGTAAGGCCCACAAACAAATAATAATAAGGTAACAAGACCACGACGATGACATAGTAACTATTAGACACTCTTTTTTTACAAGCTTTCTATTAACTCGAAATGTACCTAACTACATGAATGTAACTATGTACGTACGTATGTAACTATGTTTGTTCGGGTAGAATCTGGCAACTCAATTTTAAAACAGATTTATCTTCAACCGATTGAGCTGACATTTTGAGTAATGGTATAGTTTGGATGACAATTCAATATTATGGTACCATCGAGCTGAATAAAGATCTGAATCTGAATCTGATCTGATGATGGAGACAGAAGGTGGCCATGGGAATTTAGTACTCAACCGACGTAACACCGTTGAGTTTGGGCTCGTTAGAATCGTCATATTTAGTAGTTGATAACGGTATACAGAAAAGTACAGTCGGCAATAAAAGCTGGCAGATACTTTTAATCGTGCTAGGTAGATGTCAATATAGAAAACCACTAACAGGGAACAACATAAGGCATAAGAATACGGTGACGCGCTGCCCATTCTTAGTGTGCGAAACACAACTGACTGAACCGAGAGGCGAGAAAATCAACCCTTCTCTTTCTAATATGTACGGTGAAAGTGAGACAGAAGTAGTCGAGTCACGCGCGACAATTTTACAGCAAGTTTTACTAGCCCACTAGAATTCCTCTGTCATAAAAAACCACTGGCAGTCTGTCTCACAAAAGAGGAAACGGAGCTTACGTTTCGATGAGACTCCAAATCATTGCCAATATTTCTTGCAACAGATCACTTCGACATCATAATAATGAAGAAGGGTTAGTGGACATTATGCAATATCAACTAAAGCCGGGGTTATATTAGAGCCACGCCGCGTGTCGCAACGCGAACTTTGTATTGAACGTGGCGACACGCGGGACTGAGCTAATATAACCAAGTTCAAACAAACTGTATGTAACCGATTGCGTTGCGACACGCGTCGTGGCTCTAATATAACCCCGGCTTAATACACTCAATATTGTCACCGGTTTTCCGCGATCTTTAAATATCTACCCATTGACTTGAAGCGCTGACAAGTGCTTGATACGTGATGATGTATGTAATACATATTAACGTACGCGATAAAATACGTTCAAATCATTTTATTTAATCAATACAAGTACTTGTTATCTTTTTACCTATTACAAACATACTACTTGGATACTTTACAGTTTAATTAAATCTATTGCGTACCAGATCTCTCTCATACACCTTTTGGTAGGTCATATCCTATACTATTAAACGAGCAATATTTGTATATACATATATAATATGAATATATTTGCAATCACGTTCTCGGAAACGGCTCTAATGATTTCGATGAAATTTGGAATATAGGTGATTACGGGGGCGAGAAATCGATCTAGATAGGTCTCGTTTCCGAGAAAAGTCGTTTTCTCGGTATTTTCACGTTGCTACTAATACTGCCTACACAAAGGATTCATCATCATCATCATATCAGCCGAAAGACCTTTCACGAAGATGGACCTAACTAACTGGACTGTCTGTTCTACGTATACATAATCGTCTACAGCCTCGAGCGTAAAGTGACCGGTTGTAATGGGAGTTGGTACTACATGGGCATTTGACATGATCTTCGTCTTATCCATGTTCATTCTTAGACTAACTCGCTCGGAAGCTTTACTGAGGTCATCGAGCATCGTACTAAGTCCTCCATGATCTGCGCCAAGACAACTATATCATCAGCAAACCAAAGATGAGTGATGTACTCGCCGTTGATGATTATGCCTAGCCTTCTCCAGTCCAGAGTCTTGAAAACATCCTCCAGTGCAGCGGTGAACAGTTTTGGAGAAATGACTTCTCCTTGCCTGACTCCCCGCTGCAGCGGAAAAGGTTTCGAGTTCTGGTCCTGGAGTAAGACTGACATAGTGGCGTTCTCGTACAAATACCTCAGTACTTATCGAAGTCGGTAGTCAACTTGGCACCGCTGGAGAAACTATATTAATACAGCCCAGGTTTTGACCGAATCAAAGACTTTCTCGTAGTCGACGAACGATAAGCAGAGAGGCAGGTTATACTCCTCCGTCTTCTGTTTAACCTGGCGAAGCACGTAGATGTGTTCTACGGTACTAAAGCTTCTTCCGAAACCAACTTATTCGGGTGGCTGGAAGTCATCTAGCCTGCGTACGAGACGATTTGTTATGACTCTTGAAAACAGCTTATAGACATGGCTCAGAATCTAAAGTGACATGGGTCGGTTGTTCTTCAGCAGGGTGTTGTTACCCTTTTTGAAGAACAGCACCACTACGAATCTGTTTCATGCCTTTGGCGTTCTTCCTTCCAGTAAGACGGAATCGAACATCTTCTGAAGGATCGTCAGGACCAGTTTTTCACCCGCCTTCAGGAGTTTGGCTGTTATTCCGTCTTCACCTTGTTGTTCTTAAGCTGTTTGAGAGCCATTACAATCTCGTACAGGCTGATGTCTGAGATGTCGTCGGTATAGTGTCGGGCTAGACATCTCTAGGGTCTTCCGCCAGACAAACGTCGGGTCTGCGAGTTGACAAGTATAGCTGTCCGTAAAAGCGCTCTATCTCACCCAGAATCTCAGGTTTAGAAAAAACCATCTTCAGTCTTCAACTTGGCGAGCTGGCTCTGCCCAATAGTCAGATCTCTCGAGAAAACTCTAAAGCCCTTATAACGCTGGATGGCCTCTTCAATACGATTTGTATTGAAATGGCGCAGATCGCGGGTAAGGGACTTGGGGATCTGTTTATTGAGCTGCCGGTATAAGGTCGCATCGGCTGAAGACTGAAGGACCATTTCACTCCTTTCTTTCATAAACTACTGAGTGGAGCTAGAGAGCCTTTTAGTTCTGTTGGTCCGTTGGGTCTTAAAAAAATTAGACCCAGTGGCACGGCCAGCTTCCACAAACCCGTCGTTCAGTCCGTCCACATCGCCACCCAGGCAATTGAAACGGTTTTGAAGTTCCAGCTGAATGGTCTCGGGGTTTTGAATTTGGATTGATGCTGGACGGAGCTTAGACTTCATCAATAGAGAGCGCTCTTGCTTGACGCATATATTTAATGTGCCTCTTACCATACGGTGATCGCTCCTGGTTTTAACCGTATTGATCACAGTGACATCATTAAATATATGCTTCCTCGTCGATATGATGAAGTCATTCTCATTTTTAGTTGCACCGTCAGGGCTCATCCAGGTCCACTTTCTATGCTCGCGTTTCTTGAAAAAATAATGTATCATATTTAAAGAGTCCCTCGTTCTCCAAGAAGCCAGCCACAAGTTGGCCCGGGTGGTTCCGACTTCCAAACCCAACTTGCCCCACTCTGATCTCTTCACCATCTCTCTTGCCCAGTTTTGCATTTAAGTAGGTTTTGGAAGTTGTTTTTTTATGCAACAAGCTTACGGTCTGCCTGATGTTAAGCAGGTACCGTAGCCTATGGACACTTGTGACTCCAGAAGAATCACAAGTGCGTTGCCGACCCTTTATTCACTTGAGGATTCGCTTTGTTGGCAGATAGAGACGTGCAGGTCCCTCACTCCCAACACAGTGCATCCTAAGGAGCTCTGGCGACCACATGCATCATAGCATATAATAACATAGCAACACTACAAAGCAGTGGTGCTATTATGGCTGCGGTCTTCAGTAAGGTGGAGGTACTTCCGAGCTTCCCCAGTTGGGCTGCTCCACATTCGTGCGAGATGACATTCCGCTGTGCCCTACCTCTCTATGTGCCCTACCTCTCTAGGTATGCATGGCCTTCGGTATATCTTCATACATAGCCTACGCCTCTTCGTCTGAGTGTGCAGAGGGCGGCGCGTAAACCTGTATGACCTTCAACGAGTACCTGTTGGATATTCTGAGTATTAGGTACGCCACCCTAGTCAACACAATCTCGATCTTCACCTCGTTATTCACGAAGGACTTGTGGACGAGGAACCCGACATCTCCCTGGGACTATTGGTCGCCCTCCCGGAAATAGAACAAGTTACCAGATTTGAGGGTTATCGTGTCCTCCCCCTATCTTGGGACTTCAGATAACCCTATGACATCCCAGCGTAACTTGCTCAATCCTTCCTCCAGTGCCTCGATGTCCTCCGTCCGCAGTGTGCGCGTGTTGGACGTTGCCAGGGCCAAGGGTTGTCGGTGGTGGTAGCCGGATCTACGCCGGAGATTCGACGCACCTCTGACCCCGCTGGTATCCTGGTTGCTACCACAACCAGGGTACCGGGGGTTGCCAGAACCTCGGGGCCGTGGTTGTTTTGTAACTATCATTAGGGGGTACGCAAAGTATTATACTAAATAAAATAATCAAAACAAAGGTAAAGTGATTTATTACAATGTAAATACAAGAGGATACTTAATAGGAAAATAATATAGAAAAATAACATAAAGACTAAACTAAGCTAAACAAAAAAAATACATATATATATTACATATATATATTACTATAAATAAGAAGTAAAGGTAAAGTTATATAAACTACTACTCTAGGAAAAGGTCCAAAAGACATTTCTAAGATTTATATTCAGTGTGTGTAGGACCCAGGCTTTTTTTAAAGGAGGGTAAAATAACGTATATTTATAATGTAATCATGATATTAATTTATTTTATATACTAAATTTCAGACTTTGTTAATTTTCTAACAAAATTGTAATTGCCAGCAATGTACAGCGAAATAAATTGATTGGATGTTGGAAATTTAATAGTGCAGTTAATTTACATAGTTATGATTTACTAATACGTGCAAACGATTGTTAACGAAGCATATTATCATCAGTCTTAATAAAAACCCGGGTCGTAGACACACACTGAAATAAAAATATGGATTTTTTCCATACATGTATCCCACAAAATTTCTTCTTGGAACTCTGACTTACCAGTCTTTGGAAGTGAGGTGCAATTTTAGCCTACTCATTTTTTTCGTCATGTTTTACGGGGAGAGTCAGATTACCTAGCACTAGTGGAGCAATTTGTGAGGTTGCACGTTCCAGAAGTCCCACGAATGGCGCTTAGACCTCGGACGCGCCCGCTTTTGGCAGTGCCTCCGTGCGCTGACGCTGCTGAAGGCCCTGTTGGTGTCCACACCCGAGTGTGATCTGCTTGCGTGGCGATGGACGGCTGTGTGTAGGGAGTGCCTAAAGTTTTGCGAGATGAAGGATGATAGGCCCTCTAGTATTCGCAGTTGATTATTTTAATTGTATTGTTTAGTTCCTTTTATTTTATATTTCGTTTGACAGTGTATTAGATTTAAGTGAATCTGTAATGCTTTTTAAATATATTTAAATAAAATAATAATAATAACAATAAACATAGGTACATAAACAAAAACATAATACATATTCTAGTTTACTGAAAAAAATGTGTGAGAGAAGCTCGTAAAATCACAAATATTAAAACAATAATTAATTCAGATAATATAGCTATTGCTACATGGAACATCATTAATGAAAATACTGGAAAATCATTTCAAAAACAAGCGATTGATCGAATCAATATAAATGGAAATATCGTCACGAAGGGCGAAGATATTGCCAATGTTTTTAATAAAATTTTTACACAATCTGCAGACCCTACTGACAACAACTCCGCTCATAACCCGGAATTATTGAAAACTTTGGGTAGTTCTAACTGTTCTTCTATATACTTAAACCCGACTGATTATGTTGAAATAATCAAAGTCGTCAAAACCCTTAGGAACACAAAGTCAGTAGGATATGACGACCTGACGACATCATTAATAAAGGAAAATATCACTGCACTTGCAGGACCTCTGAGTCACGTCATAAATTTATCGATGATTGAGGGTGTCTTCCCAGATCGGCTAAGCTAAGCTAGTATCATTAAGCCTTTATTTAAAAAAGGAGATAAGAAAACATGTGACAATTATAGACCTATTGCCATTGTACCAATATTGTCTAAAATATACGAAAAAGTTCTGTACAGACGATTGACACTTCCTTGACAGATATGAAATTTTGAATACCAACCAATTTGGATTTCGAAAACAGAAATCTACCACTTTGGCTATCTATGAACTCATTAAAGATATTACGTATTTAGAGATAATCAAACACCTGTAACAGCGATCTTCATGGATATGTCCAAGACCTTCGATAGCGTCTCACATAGCATACTCTTAAGCAAACTTTATCACTACGGCGTACGAGGGAATTGCTACGAATGGTTACGGACATACCTATCTGATAGGAAACAGAGAACGGAAATTACATCATACTTTGAGAAGACAAAATCTTTGACAAAAATGCATTCCAACCAATCTAATGTGAACATGGGGGTGCCGCAGGGGAGCATACTTGGCCCGTTATTATTCTTAGTATACATTAAAGACCTCCCCAATGTCACGCACAATAAGGTCCTTCTTTTTGCTGACGACTGCTTCGTGATTATTCCCGGTAAAAACCCCGCAACTTACCAATCAGAGGCAAATTTAGTTTTCAACAACATCTACACCTGGTTGCTGAGAAACAAACTGAAAGGCTGAAAGCCAACATTAGCAAAACCAAGTACATAGAATTTTACGCTCCTCAAAGCAACGCTAAAAATCTGGCAATAGAACATAATCAAGAAGCCATCGAAAGCGTTCAAACCATTAAATTTCTCGGAGTGATGTTGGGTTGCCATTGTGACTGGCAAGCTCATGTTGAGTTGTCGACAAGCTGAACAGATTTGTGTTTGCTCTGCGCAGGATATCACAGGTGGTATCCCAAGATTCTGCTCTATTGGCGTTTCATGGCCACATTATGTGAAACCTTCGTTACGGTCTTATCTTATGGGGAAACTCCACACTTGCCCAACGAGCGTTCCTATTGCAAAAAAAATGCGTTAGAGCGATCTGTGGCGCCAAAACGACAGATTCATGTAGACCGTTGTTCAAAAAATTCAAAATCCTACCGTTACCCACATTGTACATTTACGAAATGTGTCTTTTTGTGAAAGCTCATATTAGCCAATACCAAATTATGAAATCTAACCCTAGGCCAACTTCTAAACACCATGGACTCAATATCTGTTATCCAAATCACGTCTCTTCTCATTTCGGAAAAAGTATTATTTTCATGTCTGTCAAAATTTTCAACCATTTGCCTAATGACCTGAAATCCTTGGATTGTCAAGGTTTCAAAACCAAATTATTTAAGTGGTGTCTACAAAGAATGTGCCTAATTAAATAATTAAATTAAATAGGCAAATGCTTATTAATTTAATTATTTTCTCTGACCACTTTCCTTTTTGCATGACATTGATTTATTATTAATATATTGACATTGCTACACTTTGATTTCTATTTTTATTTAATTTTTTACTTTTTTACTAATTTAAGTCGATATTAATATAACAATAAATAATAATCACATAATTTCAATGACATGCATATTGAGAATCAAAATATTGTACGCCAAACTCTGGCTGATTGTGATGTAACCAAAATACTAACCCTTACACCATTTTTTAACCACTCACATTCGAACAATAAATAATTTGTATTTGTATTTGTATAACATAGTTGAACTTCTTAAGCTACTAGCTACAAGTATGTATAAATAAACAAGTGTTCAGATAGTGTGTAATTATAATTATATATGAATATATTAAGTTTCTGCGACGATAAATCTAATTGGATTGACCTGAGGGTAAATCTAACTCTTTGTGTTAATTACCTAATCTTTGATTTTTTCGTTAATTACCGACATGAACTTCAGATTAATTGGAATGAACGCAATAATATTCACTAAAAGTAATAATATAAGAATGTTTCGTTCACTTGCTCTGGTCCATGTATTTATTTACTATTGGCGCTGTGAGCTTTATTGAACAATGCGAGTTTTAATCTCCACTTATAATAATCTCCACTTATAATAAATCTCTAAATTAAAAAAAGAATCAGCCAGTTTGAAACTAAGCTTTGCGCGGTTCGAATGTTCTCAGCATCCCATGAACGGAAAAATATGAAACATTTTATATAGGTACATTATTATTCTAGCTGCAACTTAGGATAGTTTTTATCCGACTGCGACAGTTAATTAATTTTCCGAAATATACGACTTCATTTAATTTTTCATTTATTTTTATTGAAATCAAAAGCTGCTCCAACTGTCAGCTATAAGAACCGTCAAATTTTCGTCAAAATGGCGGAATTGCTTTGCCTTTCACTTATTAATAATTTAAATCCCGTCTACGATAGACCTTTACGAGACAAATGCTAAAATATAAACCATAAAAAAATATTCGATTCTGATATGAGAACTTATATGCGCAAATGTCGCTTTATGTCGTAATTTCAATAAATGAAATCAACAAATTTGAACAATATAATTAACACGAATTTGTTTTTTTTGAATGACAATGGCACGCGCTCGGCGCATTCAGCCAAAGTACCTGCGGCGCTACCACGAAAACCGATACTCAATGTTCATATATTTGCATCCCTGTCACTCGAGTATGGTTAGTGCGATAGAGATAGAGATACCCGAATATTTTCGAATTCCGAAGTTCGTGGTTATAGCTCAGGAATCGAAAATATGGTAAATAATCATAATGTATTTTCTCGAAAAAGAATTTAAAATAAATATAGTCAAATGGAGAAAAAAACAAAGCAAGAGGTTATATAGGTAATGATTAGGTTATAAGAGTCCAAAGTTTTAAGAGGGGGTATGTTCTGTCCCTTTTCCGCAAAATGCACCTTCATATGAAACGATTGTTTTTTACTATGACGCTCGAGTATATTGACGTCACAGTCCCTCATCGTTTCCTCACTCTAACAAGCGACATTAAAACGGATGTAGCTTCATAATTTTTTGAGATATTTGAATGGGAGTTTCATTATCTTCTATAATAAATGCCTATGTCCTGACTGACTTATTCACTCAATCACTCACTCACTCACTCATCAACGCACAGCCGAAATTACTAATCTTAGAGAGTTGATTTTTGCACAGTATGTTGCTTTTATGACGTGGGCTAGGGATAAAAAGGGATTTTTGAAAATTCTACCCCTAAGGGGGTAAAATGGGGGTGCAAAGTTTGTATGGGAGAACCTTTTTTTTTTGAGCTATAGACTTAAACTTTGTAGAAAAATTAGTTATTAGAATACAAATGAAACACTTTCAGCGTTTTGGAAAATTCCACCCTTACGGGGGTAAAATAGGGGTGCAAGTTTTGTATGGGGGAAACATTTTTTTTTAAATAGAGACTTAAAACTTTGTAGAAAGATCAGTCATTAGAATACAAATAAAGAACTTTCAGGGTTTTAGAAAATTCTACCCCTAAAGGGGTAAAATAGAGTGTAAAGTTTGTATGGGACAAACTACTTTTTTTAAATAGAGACTTAAAACTTTGTAGAGAAATTATTCATTAGAATACAAAATAAGTACCTAGATTCAGTGTTTTAAAAAAATCTACCCCTAAGGGGGTAAAATAGGGGTCCAAATTTTGTATGGGGGAAACAATATTTTTTTTAAATAGAGACTTAAAACTTTGTAGAAAGATTAGTCATCAGAATACAAATTAAGTACTTTCAGCGTTTTAGAAAATTCTACCCCTAAAAATAGGGGGCTAAAATAGGGGTGCAAAGTTTGTATGTGGGAAACTATTTTTTTTAGCTAGAGTCCTAAAACTTTGTAGAAAGATTATTTAAATTCAAAGAAAGTACTTTCAGCGTTTTGGAAAACTCCATCCCTAAGGGGATCCTTAAGACCCTTAAGAAGGGTAGCCAGTGTTGTGTGGGAAAAACTTTTTTTTTTTACTAGACTTAAAACTATTCATAATGTTACTTATTAAAATTAATAATAAAGTACTTTCAGAGTTTTAGAAAATTCCACCCCTAAGGGGGTTAAGAAAGCTTTATATGGGCAACACTTTTTTTGAGTTAGAGACTTAAAAGTTTACGAAAAAAGTTCTTTCAGCGATTAGAAAAATTCAACCTCTAAGGGGGTTTAAAAGGGGGTTCAAATTTTAAATGGCGAGCAATAAAATTTTAAAGTGTGAGTAAGAGATTTTTAACTTCGGTCTTATTCTGTACGTTAAAAGACTACAAAACTGATTTCAGAGTTTTTCCAAATTCATCCCCTAAGAGTGTTAAAATTGGTTCAAAGTTTGAGTATTTCAAGGCATTTTTAAAGTATGAGATTTTTAACTTTGGTTGTAGACTGTTTGTTCACAAACTAGAAAATGAACATCAACTTTTTTTTTAATTATCCCCTAAAAGAGGGTTCAAATTTTGTATTGAGAGAAATAATTTTCTAAGACGATAAAAAGTTCTACGCGGACGAAGTCGCGGGCAACAGCTAGTACAATATATTTCTCTTAATATCCCAAAATGGAATCGACAAAAAAAGATATAAAATTATCGAGACTGCTCATAAAATTTCACCAGAATGGGTTGAGAAATGCGACCTATAGAGGAGAACAGCCGGACATCCACTAGGACAGCAGGACGTCGGACGGACATATGAAACCATTTTTACCTAAGCTGAACAGATGGCAAAACAATGTAGAATGAGTAGGGTAACCCACTACCCTGTTTTGTGCGTTAAGGCAACTTTTCGCAACAATATTTTGCCAAATTTTCGAGTTCTTAAGCCGCAAACTATTATTAACTGACAAAAGGAACGTTTAAACTTTTCGGCATCTTTCATTAAAGTGTTCTTTGAAAGTTTTAATTCAATTGGATAATTAATTCAGTTCTGCAAAGTCGCCAATTATATAACTAGTGTAGTGAAAAACTCACTGCTGGCTATAATATTTTTTTTGCCATCTGTATTTTCTTTTGGGAGTTTATTCGTTGATTTTTAGGGTTCCGTACTCAAAGAGTTAAACGGGACCCTATTACTAAGACTTCGCTGTCCGTCCGTCCGTCCGTCAGTCCGTCCGTCCGTCCGTCTGTCTGTCACCAGGCTGTAACTCAAGAATCGTGATAGCTAGAGAGTTGAAATTTTCACAGATTATTTATTTCTGTTGCCGCTATAACAACAGTAACTAAAACCAAATTAAAATATTTTTTAAGGGGGGCTCCCATACAAAAAACGTGATTTTTTTGCCGTTTTTATAGATAATGGAACGGAACCCTTCGTGCGCGAGTCCAACTCGCACTTGGCCAGTTTTTCTCTCCTTGCGCTAACACATACGAGTAAATGCATTTTTTTGTTGTTTACGTGGTGACAGGTTTATCTCGTAGATGGTACATGTTGATTTTGTTTTCTTCTCAGTGCCGAAACTTCATGCTCCGTTTCGTATGGAGGGCTGTCTGGCTTTTTTCTTTTTAAAATTATCGAGAAAATGGAATTTCATTTGTAGTGGTTGTACCGTTTGCAACAAAAGGAGAATAATTTTCTCTTAATTTTTCTTCACAATTTGACACTGACATTATTTTGGTATTTACTTCTTCAATATATAACAAACCTCTTTTTATGCTGATAGTATGAAAAAATAGAAAATTCAAATATAGAATGCCATAAACATACAATACTACTACATATGCAATTCCATGCTCTCGTTAATTTATCTATAACAGCGTTTTTTTATGAAAAAAGTAGGTAAAACGTAAGCAGTAAGTTGAAAATAAAAAAATATAGTGATCCCCTGCCCTACCCTACCTGTGCTACCCTGTTCAAATGCATAAATAAGCGGTGAACAGAGTACTTAACTAATTCGCGAAGGACAAAGTTACCCTCTAGGGCTAAAGTTTACGGTACTTAAGTATCCAATCATGAACCACACGAACGAATAACAAGCTTTAAACTTAAAACGTTTATAGAAGCCGATACCAAATTATATTATTAATCAAGTCACGATGTTTTCACTCTACAAAATCTACTCACACTTGCCACAAATGTATGAACTCGCACTAAAATACTAGCCTAGCCCACCCCTACCATAGTAGTTATGTATGACCACGCATATCTTTTTACAGAGTAGATTGATTTGGATAATTCTTTTTTAGTTGGAAAGAGTTGAAGTTGGTCCCATATAAATTTGAAAACAAAAAATTAACCCGAAGGGTAGAAAAATAGGGGATGATTGATTTTTCTCCGGTTAAAACTTTGTTTTTAAAGTAAATTATCAACGGTAAATTCAGGTTTATTTTTATTAACATTAATTTTTCTGTAATTTATAAGATACGCGCCTAAAGGCGGCCATTATTTCAAAGATTTAAAAATGTAGAAGTGACAATTTCCTAATACTATTTTGCCTTATTAGTGGAGCATTAAAGTAAATAGACTGACAATTTGAAGCTTTAAAGATCTTCATTTTTGCGCCAAAATAGCAGCAACCATTTGCTTTTTTTAAATTTAATTAATATTTTTGATGAATTATTGTCAACTTTTAGTTGCTACTTATTTAGATCGTAAGTTCTACTCATTTAAATTTTAGGCGAGTTCTCTTATACCTATGTATAAATAATGAACGCGACGCGAGTATGGTCTCCGAATATGAATAAACCCATTGCCAGTTAAGAAGAATAATTAACATTAGCCACCGTCCATTTTAATTTCCAATTGCTTTTAAAATCGATATCTGAGGATCCGCGTGGACCTTAAATAGGACTTCGACATCTGACACAAATTGCAGAAAAATGCATCAATACAGTGCATCCTCGGGAACTATAAGGATACCAGTACTTTAAGAAAACTACAAGCACCAAATGTCGGTGATTAAATGAATACGTAGTTTTAAATCACGCTATGGCTATATCTGAATCCTAACTCAGAAAATTGTCGCATCTACTGCACGTTCACGTACTCTTTGAGTTTCCAAGATGGCCGCCTGATTGAAAGACGTCAAGAAAAATGTTCTGGGTTGCCAGTCTATACGTAGTAATAGTAAGTCAATGGGTCATGGCATGGTGATGTTGTGATCTTGATCTCGCGGGCCCTAAACAAGTTCAGACGTGTTTCATACGTTGCTTAGAATCCCCGCAAACTATAATATCTAGACGATTTGGAACAAGTGCAGAATATTTTGAGCACGTCCGTGTAAAATAATTACTTCTTAGTGGTGTACACTTTCTGAAAATAACTCTACAGATTTAAACTTCCACGATTTGAACATATTTTATTTACTTAACAAGATTTCATCGCGTATCCAGCCGTTATTTATTGTTTTAACTGCGCTTTTTATATAGGCACCTATAATTTACTTTAAAAACAAAGTTTTAAATGATTTTAATTCGGTACCCCTGTTCCAGTCCCCTCGCTCGATTTCTCCAGGACTCATTATCAGGATCTGACATGGGACCACCTGAGAAGGAGACCATTTAAAACCAAAAAAAATAATTTTCTAAATCGGACCACGTTTCTTCGAGTAATCAGGGAACTTACCTACATACATAAAAAAAAAAAGATTCCGACAAATTGAGAAGCTCCTTCTTTTTTGAAGTTGGTTTAAATTCTTTGGAACGATATAATACATAATCGTACCAATTAAAAACTAAAGGCGATTTATAAGAATGACACACTTAGAATATGAAGAAACTATGAAGTTCGTCAGAAGTGAACTTAAGTTTAACTACTTAAAACAACAACAATATTTCGCCAAAAACACTGCCATCTTGTGGGACTTTGCATAACTAATGCTATGAACTAACAGCTGATGTAACTAAACATATTAACAACATTGCTTGAGCTCTGAAGAGTAGCTGAATTAAGTTTACAAGTTTAATTCTACAGAAAATATATCTTAGTAACACGATCTCTTTGAATGTCCCTGGGCAATGCTTCTTGAAGTTTAGTTTTCTCCCAATTAATTTTAAACTTTGCGATGGTTAAATTTTGGTCTAAAGTTACTTCAAGTGCAGGTGTCGGCTAATTGTAATTACCTAGATAGTACTTCAAACCAAAATAGATGAAAATCAGAACATGTAAATCCATGTAGAAAACACAAAACCTTAATTTAGATGACTTGAGAACTATCGCCTTTACAAACAACATTAGGTAAGAAAAGAGTAGTGTAGGGTTTGTAGAATCCTTCCCTCAATTATCACAAAACAACGGCAATGCCCACGTATCAGAAATAACTTCCTGCTCAATGGGGAATGGATGAAAATTTTAGAAATGCCTGATTTTTTTTTTGGTTATAGCAATAACCTTCCTTAGCACCAGAAAAAAGTCGCAGATTTTTCAGCGGCGTCAATTATTTTTGAAAAATATAAACAGTTTCTTCACTTACGTTTTGGGGTTAGGACGGCGAATGAGACATTTTCTTTGATCCGTCTCATATTACAAAAAATATTTAGAATATCTGACCCTGGCAATGACAAATATAGCTGCTGCATCTGTCAATATCATTTCCAGTGTCAGTTTACCACGGATTTTTCAGATATTTTTTGTAATATGAGACGAATCAAGGAAAATGTCTCATTCGCCGTCCTAAACCCAAAACGTAAGTGAGGAAACTGTTAATGTTTTTCAAAAATAATTGACGCACCTGAAAAATCTGCAATTTTTTTCTGGTGTTAAGGAAGGTTATTCCTAACACCAAAATAAAAATCAGGCAATTCTAAAATTTTCATCCATTCCCCATTGTTGCACTCTCGCCTCGGCTCTCGTGACAATGACAGTGACAGTTATCTTTCCCGCCAATACAGGGACACACGAGACAGCGTATGTATGCCGTTTGAGCTACTCGCATACACTACAGGTAGTATTAATCGTATTTCAGGCCAGCAAACGTTCAAAACGGCGCTCTAAAGTGAACTGTTAAAATTCCCATACAACCAGATTTCGACAGACGTAGTTCACAATTTCCGACGGTTTAAAAATCCAAGACAAAGTAGCAGTGACGATACAATTTTCTATAAATTTGGATAGTGAGTGAAATAAATTTTAAAATTTTGTATGTCATAGATTATTAGTTTTTTCTTGCGTGGAAACTATTAATTCTGACAATTATGTAAGAAATAAAGCAAAAATTAACAATTTGGTAACAAGGGAACTAGATAAAATTAAAATTTACTAACAATATTATATTAAACATTTGTCTACGTAGGTAATGGAAAAATACTATACTTTAAGCGTTCTGACCGCAGCGTTCTCATCTACCTGTGACTGCATACTGCCCAAGCCTCACCTGTTTATCAATTTTAGTACAACATCAATTTATTTCCAGTATTTCGACTGGACTCACGTACAGCAGTCTGTGATCCTCTCCTCCTTCTTCTGGGGTTACGTGGTACTACAGATCCCAGCTGGAGAGCTGGCTAGCAGATTCGGCGGTAAAATGCTATTGGCCACGGCCATTAGTGTTAATTCTGCACTGTCGCTCATGATACCCATTGGAGCCACTTATGTAAGTAATCTTTCAATTGGTACTTCATCTCACACTTCTGCACTCAATTTCAACCCGTCATTTCTCATGCTCATCAATCTTTTGCATTTTATGTGTGTAGAGTAGACTGCATAAAGTAAAGGCCGTGCAACGCCTTTGCATCTTATGTGTGTAGAGTAGACTGCTTAAAGTAAAGGCCGTGCAACGCCTTTGCATCTTATGTGTGTAGAGTAGACTGCATAAAGTAAAGGACGTGCAACGCCTTTGGCAGCATAGCATAAGGTCAAGTCTGACAAGTATAAATTATAATAACATACTTAACCTGAATTATATATGTCGGAGCTTCAATCCCTGCAGCGTGTTGAGCAAAGCAACATCACAAGATGGATTAGATTTAAGGACATGCAGCGCCATCGACTTTAATGTAGACACTACCAATCGAAGTTTGTTCATGACAACGCCACCTAGTGGCTAATAGTTGGACCAGTATGTTAAATTATCAAGTTAGGAAACGTCAAGTTGTCAACTTGGGTGTAGTTGGCGCGAGGAAGGCAACTCAATCATTTATGGTGGTAGGCTTGGCTGTCAGGTTAGCCAACCGTAATTGTTGGGCGCGAGGGAGGGAACGGCAGATTGATTTGAGTCGTCGAACAGTAAAGACGTGTTGCCATCCTTGTACCAAATTCACCGCGTTTCCTGAAGGGTTATGCCTGAAGGCTTATTTCTGAAGGGTTATCTAGACAGGATCAATCCGATCATATCTTTACGATCCCAAGTGCTTTGTTATATTGTGGTCAAATGTTAAGTAAAACCAATCATCAACTATCGTGACGTGTTATTATTTCGTCGCCCACGTGTGAAGTTACCCTCGAATCTAACACTTGGTGAAAATACGAGTGCATGTGCAAATACGAGTGTGGAAAAGGATTGTCTTCGACATATATGTATTTTATTGTAAAATTTTGTTGAACTCGTATTAAAAAGAAAAAAATGTAACTCGTGGGTAAAACCTATTTTTAACTCTGTTTCCACCACAACTTTATTATGACCTTGACAGCGGCTAGAAGCAGTTGTTTCAATATCATGGCTATTTTATGCACTTATTGTACAATCTACTTATTCGTTCATTCTAATAAAAAAATAATACTTATATAATATCTTAATTTCAAATATAAGGAAAATTTAAAAATTATGGCTCTGAGCGATTTATATTTTTTTTTAGCACGCCGTTACTGCCTAATACCAAATTAACATATATATATGTGTCCAAAGCAGCGAAATAATCATAGAACTTAAACGAATGTAATATAATTCGAATAAATTTAACGACTTCCAGAATGAGTATAATAATGATACAACATAGTTACATATTAACATTACAACTAAATGAACAAAAGGAAATATACGATGTTTAACATAAACTCTCAAATAAGTAGTTATTATGACGAGTACGACGAATTGCGTTATAGTTAATTTCACGAAGGCGAGTGGGCGCGTTTCTATCCTTATCCCTATTATTACAGTAGACGGCAAACTTCGTGCGCAAATGAGGGGAAGTGGGGGGGCAGCTTGCACGTACAATTCGCCTTTGCGCAGGCAAGGTCATTTGCGCACGAAGTTTGCCGTCTACTGTACGATGTTAATGTATAATTTCGTCAACTCCACTCGCCTTCATGAAATGCAAGAAGTAAACATTGCTATTTAAATGACCATAAAGAGATGGATAATGTTTGTCAAAAACTCAAGAAGGATAACCTCTCGGCCTTAAATTCAGTGAGTTCTGATAAAAAACGAGATAAGATTTGCCAAAATAACTGTTATCTGTGTTTGTTTGCTTATTGTACTAATGTTGTCCGTTATAAAGTAACGGCAATGACCCATGACGAGTTTTATCACATTTTTTATAAACAAAAATAATTAGAGACAAAGTTTAAAAAAAAAGGTCAGAAAAGAAAATTTTGAACTTTATTATGAACAATATTTTATATGTCGTGATCCTTGTACACATTGAGGGTATGTAGGTACTGCCGTAGTTAGCTGCAGAGAAAAGAAATACTAGTTACTATTCATTCTATCCCTAGGGAGTTATGAGCTTGTGTGTGATCTGATTAGTTAGCAAAATTAGGTGATCGCGCGCTACAAGAATTCTACTCTGTGAATGGTTGAATAAAAATCGAGCAGGCCATGCGCTGCAAGAATACTGCTTTGTGATTGGTCAAAATATTGAAGCTGCGCGCTCCACTCGCACTGATCTGGAAGTGAAGTTGTCAATTACGTCAATTTTTGATTGGTGCGCTTGTATGACACCTATATTTTTCTGTCTTTTGTAGTTATTTATTTCCTCGCAAATGTGATGAAAAACATTGTGTATAACACGGGCGTAAGAATATTGCAAACTCGAGTCATCAAAAGCCCTCCGCCTTACGGCGTCGGGCTTCTGATAGACTCTCGTTTGCAATATTTATCTTACGCCCCTTGTTAAACAATGTACTATTACAAGTCATAAATATCAATTACCATATTACAATTCATAGATTTACATCATTACGGTTTCACTTACAGTCATCAAATCAAACTACTACAGTACAGGGATCATGTTGTAGAAATTCATTTATGTTGTTCATTTACGGCTCTATCCTCAAAAGCACTCAGCTAACTTACTATCCTGTACAACACTGTATTATTAATTTTCTCCGATAGCAGAAACGTTTTAATAGTCCTCATGTAATCACTAATAACAAAAATATATGGCACTGTACCTCAGTGTTCTCCATATTGTTTTACCTCCAGTATTGTTACAGGGTGGCTGGCAAATGGTATGCGGGTTCAGAGTCCTGCAGGGTCTGACGCAGGCTTTCGTCTATCCTGCCATGCATCATCTGGTGGCTCAGTGGATACCGCTTGAGGACAAGGGTCTACTGACCACAATTATTTATGCCGGTATGATTATTTGCTATGTATATTTCACTGACAAGAGCTCGTAAATTATGATGATGGTTACTTGTCAAGCGTGGCAAGGACGTGCAATTTCGAGGATGAGTTGGCCACGGAAAAGGTGAATGGACGGTGCAAGAGACGATATGAATAATAAGGAAGTTAAAGATGAGGTGACGTGTGATAGAGTGATGTGCGACATCAGAGTGATGTTGCGTTGACTCCAAGTCAAAGAAATACTTTTGCTTATCCCTACCAGCTATCTCTAATTCACTAACAGCGAATGATGATGTCTCATCAATATCAAGATATGAAGTTTTCTTATTTAAGTCACTGTTCTATTCTGTCTAGCTATTGTTGATTGTGAGCTGGAACTGGAGCTGCGCACTGGAAATATATTTCTATTACTAAGAATCCGCTGTCCGTCTGTATGTATGTCTGTCTGTGTGTCTGTCTGTCTGTCCGTCTGTCACCAGGCTGTAGCTCAACAACCGTGACAGTAAGACAGTTGAAATTTTCACAGATGAAGTATAATTGTTGCCGCTATAACAAAAAATAGCAGCTTAACCGCTATAACAATAAAAGCAGATTAAAAAAAAAAAAAAAAAAAAATATTTTACAATCTTACACAAATCGGCTTAGTCCCAAACTTGTGCTGTGGGTACTTGACGACGATGTACATACTTATATAGATAAATAAATACTTAAATACATAGAAAACATCCATCCAAGTGTGGAATGGATGGAGATATAGTCACGAACATTGAGAAGGTTATGTTAAGGTGGTTTGGGCATGTAGAGAGGATGGATGAAAGAAGATTAACGAAGAGAGTGTATATAAAAAGAGTGGAAGGGCAAGTTGGAAAGGGAAGACCTAGGCGAACTTTCTCCGATCAAATTGGAGAAATCTTACAAAAAGGCCAGGTCAAAAGTAAACTAAACCGACGAGCATGTATGAGAAATGTTATGAAAGTGAGTGAAGCGAAAGTGGTTCGTCAGGATCGTAGCAAATGGAGATCCGTGATCTCTGCCTACCCCTCTGGGAAAGAGGCGTGATTATATGTATGTATGTAAAAGGGTCATTGTCAGATTTAGGTTCGCGTCTTTTCGGTGGACATTGCCAAAGTTAAGGAATATAAAGCCTAATTTTTGGTTGAACTCTGAATCCGCATAAACGGCGTTGCCCCTTCTTTAATTCTATGTGATAAAAACATATTATATGTGAGCGTAAGCCCTTAACTATTGACCACCGGAAAGATGATTTTTGTTTTTGTGACTGACAATGACCCAAAACATCCATGACTCAGGAACAAATATTTGTGCTCATCCCACAAATAAATGCTCTTACCAGGATTCGAACCCGGGACCGGCTTCGTAGTCACTACCAACTTGACTATAGGAGGCTCCTATACAAAAACGTGATTTTTTTGCCGGTTTTATAGATAATGGTACGGAACCCTTCTTGCGCGAGTCCGACTCGCACGTCTTGGCCGGTTTTTTTACATTTTACCGCACTAGTTTTCCCGCGCACCATTCGAACCCAATCATGCAAAGTTATTGCAGTGCAAACAGATGCGACAGTAATCAACCGAATAGAAACCTTATTGTGTTTCATAGTATTTTTATTGGTTCATTAATGTAGATAGCCGGAATAGAGCCCACAAACACGCCAAATAAAGCTCGGCCACAAACTCCTTACATTTTTATTTTTTTTTTAGGCGGCCAACTAGGTATTGCCCTTCAACTCATAGCGGCTGGTTTCCTGGCGACGTATTGGGGCTGGGCTTCCATTTTCTACGTAAATGGGACTTTGGGGGCATTATGGACAGTTCTCTACTTGCTATTTGGTTCTAATTCTCCAGAACATTCGAAGATCATTTCGCAAGGAGAGCTAACGTATATACAAAAATCTTTGGGAAGAGAAGGAGCGCACGAGGTGAGATATTGTTATAGTATTTC